>OY997266.1:117281734-118481734 GCA_963921465.1 Triticum timopheevii | reverse complement strand
TAAGCTGTTAAGCATGGTGCACTAAACTATCAAGTAGTCATCATATTGAGCTAGCCAAATGTTCATAACGTCTGCATCTGCTTATGCAATAGGTCTGTCACCTAGCGGTGCATTAAGGACATAATTCTTCTGTGTAGCAATGAGGATAAACCTCAGATCACGGATCCAATCCGCATCATTGCTACTAACATCTTTCAACACAATTTTCTCTAGGAACATATCAAAATAAACATATGAAATCAACAACATGAGCTATTTATCTACAACATCATTTGCAAAATACTACCAGGACTAAGTTCATGATAAATTTAAGTTCAATTAATCATATTACTTAAGAAATCCCACTTAGACAGACATCTCTTTAGTCATCTAAGTGATCACATGATCCAAATCAACTAAACCATGTCCGATCATCACGTGAGATGGAGTAGTTTCAATGGTGAACATCACTATGTTGATCATATCTACTATATGATTCACGTTCGACCTTTCGGTCTCCGTGTTCCGACGCCATATCTGTTATATGCTAGGCTCGTCAAGTTTAACCTGAGTATTCCGCGTGTGCAACTGTTTTGCACCCGTTGTATTTGAATGTAGAGCCTATCACACCCGATCATCACATGGTGTCTCAGCACGAAGAACTTTCGCAACGGTGCATACTCAGGGAGAACACTTTTTGATAATTTTTAGTGAGAGATCATCTTAAAATGCTACCGTCAATCAAAGCAAGATAAGATGCATAAAGGATAAACATCACATGCAATCAATATAAGTGATATGATATGGCCATCATCATCTTGTGCTTGTGATCTCCATCTCTGAAGCACCGTCGTGATCACCATCGTCACCGGCGCGACACCTTGATCTCCATCGTAGCATCGTTGTCGTTACACCATCTATTGCTTCTACGACTATTGCTACCGCTTAGTGATAAAGTAAAGCAATTACAGGGTGTTTTGCATTTCATACAATAAAGCGACAACCATATGGCTCCTGCCAGTTGCCGATAACTTCGGTTACAAAACATGATCATCTCATACAATAAAATATAGCATCACATCTTGACCATATCACATCACAACATGCCTTGCAAAAACAAGTTAGACGTCCTCTACTTTGTTGTTGCAAATTTTACGTGGCTGCTACGGGCTGAGCAAGAACCGTTCTTACCTACGCATCAAAACCACAACGATAGTTCGTCAAGTTAGTGCTATTTTAACCTTTGCAAGGACCGGGCGTAGCCACACTCGATTCAACTAAAGTTGGAGAAATAGACACCCTCTAGTCACCTGTGTGCAAAGCACGACGGTAAAACCAGTCTCGCGTAAGCATACGCGTAATGTCGGTCCGGGCCGCTTCACCCAACAATACCGCTGAACCAAAGTATGACATGCTGGTAAGCAGTATGACTTGTATCGCCCACAACTCACTTGTGTTCTACTCGTGCATATAACATCAACGCATAAAACCTAGGCTCGGATGCCACTGTTGGGGAACGTAGTAATTTTAAAAAAATTCCTACGCACACGCAGGATCATGGTGATGCATAGCAACGAGAGGGGAGAGTATTGTCCACGTACCCTTGTAGACCGTAAGAGGAAGCGTTATGACGACGCGGTTGATGTAGTCGTACGTCTTCACGATCCGACCGATCCAAGTACCGAACGCACGGCACCTCCGAGTTCAGCACACGTTCAGCTCGATGACGATCCCCGGACTCTGATCCAGCAAAGTGTCGGGGATGAGTTCCGTCAGCACGATGGCGTGGTGACGATGATGATGTTCTACCGGCGCCGGGCTTCGCCTAAACTCCGCGACTATATGACCGAGGTGGAATATGGTGGAGGGGGGCACCGGACACGGCTAAGGAACGATCTTGAAGATCAACTTGTGTGTCCTAGGGTGCCCTCCTGCCCCCGTATATAAAGGAGGGAGGGGGAGGTGCGGCCAGCCCCCTAGGGGTGTGCCTGGAGGAGTCCTACTCCCACCGGGAGTAGGACTCCCAGCTCTTGCCTTGGTGGAGAAGGAAAGAGGGGAGGGGAAAGAGGAAAGGGGGGCGCCGCCCCCCCCCCCCCCTTCCTTGTCCTATTCGGACTAGGGGGAGGGGGCGCGGCCTGCCCTGGCCAGCCCTCCTCTTCTCCCTCATGGCCCACTAAGACCCATTAACCCCCCCCCCCCCGGAGGGTTCCAGTAACCCCCCCCCCCCGGTGTTCCGGTTAAATCCCGATTTCACCCGGAACCATTCCGATGTCCAAACATAGGCTTCCAATATATCAATCTTTATGTCTCGACCATTTCGAGACTCCTCGTCATGTCCGTGATCACATCCGGGACTCCAAACAAACTTTGGTACATCAAAACTTATAAACTCATAATAAAACTGTCATCGTAACGTTAAGCATGCGGACCCTATGGGTTCGAGAACTATCTAGACATGACCTAGAACTATTCTCGGTCAATAACCAATAGCGGAACTTGGATGCTCATATTGGCTCCTACATATTCTACGAAGATCTTTACCGGTCAAACCGCATACCACCATACGTTGTTCCATTTGTCATCGGTATGTTACTTGCCCGAGATTCGATCGTCGGTATCCAATACCTAGTTCAATATCATTACCAGCAAGTCTATTTACTCGTTACGTAATGCATCATTCCGTAACTAACTCATTAGCTACATTGCTTGCAAGGCTTATAGTGATGTGCATTACTGAGAGAGCCCAGAGATACCTCTCCGACAATCGGAGTGACAAAATCTAATCTCGAAATACGCCAACCCAACATGTACCTTTGGAGACACCTGTAGTACTCCTTTATAATCACCCAGTTATGTTGTGACGTTTGGTAGTACCCAAAGTGTTCCTCCGGTAAACGGGAGTTGCATAATCTCATAGTTACAGGAACATATATAAGTCATGAAGAAAGCAATAGCAATTTTCTAAACGATCAAGTGCTAGGATAACGAAATGGGTCATGTCAATCAGATCATTCTCCTAATGATGTGATCCCATTAATCAAATGACAACACATGTCTATGGTTAGGAAACATAACCATCTTTGATTAATGAGCTAGTCAAGTAGAGGCATACTAGTGACTATATGTTTGTCTATGTATTCACACATGTATCATGTTTCCGGTTAATACAATTCTAGCATGAATAATAAACATTTATCATGATATGGGGAAATAAATAATAACTTTATTATTGCCTCTAGGGCATATTTCCTTCAGGGTGGGCCCATGACGGAGCCGTCACCGCGGTGAAAACGCCCACCAAGATGGGTTCTGGGACGACAACCCCCGAGCCAGAGGTGGCAGCCTCCGGGTCAGGGACGGCAGTCGCCCGGTTGAGCACGGCAGACCCCAAGCCATAATCAGCTGCCCCCGGGCCGGGATCAGCAGTCCCCGGGCCGGGATCAGTAGCCCCGGGATCGGGTTGGGGACAGCAGCTCCTGAGCTTAGACCGGCAGCCCCCGAGTCCGGGTTGGGGAGGGGCGTTGCAGGTGTTGGTGGGAAATGACGCCTATGGGATCACAAGAATCCCTACTACTGTTGCGGGGCGTGGGGTTGTGAGAAGAGCAGGATTAGTAATCAGCACAAGGATCGTTTACCCAGGTTCGGGCCGTGAGGATGCGTAAAACCCTAGTCCTGCTTGGTGGATGTATTAAGTGTTCTTGAGCTCTCGAACTAGCTATGGGTGCTGCCTGGTTCAAAAGAGCCGAATCCCACTCCAGTATGCCATGGGCCTCCTTTTATAGGCGAAAGGGGCTGCCACAGTGGCACACAGGAGGTGGAAAGGCCTACAGTGCTACGAGCTTATCGCTCGTATTACAGGACAAGACGCATTTAATGCGCAGCTTAGGTGTCCCCTCACTTTATCGGGGACGGGGGCGAGGCCCGTCCCGTCCGTCACCGCTCCTCTTTGCTTCGACACGCGCCCTGGCCAGCGATGCATGCGGTGCCATGTAGGCAGGCAAGTAGCTGAGGTGGCGCGATGGTGGAGCCTCCACGAAGATCTGCATGCTGCCACACAGGTGTGTGCTGAGTTGGCCTGGAAGCTGCATGTTGCCACGCGGGTGCCTGTCTAGTCGGTTGGGCTGGCAACTGTATGTGAACGGCGGTGGAGGCTTGGTTGGTGCGGGCCTGACAGTGGCCCCGCTGATGCCCCTAGCAAGGGTCTTGTCGGGTGGCCCGGCAAGCGTCTTGCCATGGCGCGCTGTCATCCCGAGCAAGGATCTTGCCAGGGGTCTTGTGGGTTTCCTCGGCAAGGACTTTGTCGAGGGTCGTTGCTATGCCACCATGGAGGTGCCTCCCGAGCCCTGGCCCAATGTAGTCGATGGTGTTGGAGACCGTGGGTTCGAGGGTGGCTCACTCCGCTGGTGTCGGCGAGCCGCCCCGGCAAGGACCTTGTCGGGGCTGCTAAGGCTGCCCCGACAAGGGTCTTGTCGGGGAAACCTGCTTCATCCACCCGATCTTTGTGGTCTTGATCTTTGGCGTTGCCTTGTTAGTCTTGTGCCCTCGGCTTCTCTCCAGCTCCCCTCCTTTGCCTTGTTATGTGCGGCCATGGCGCATGGCTCTAACTGCCCGTGCACAAGTAAAGGGGTCAAAAGGAGAGCCCCTACTTTTGTACACCCATAGGAGTCCCCAGGTCTGGGCCACACATAAGCGTGATACGTTGTTGGGCCAGGCCCAAAACGATGCATAGGCAGGCGGGGCGGATTTTAACGCGGTAACTGTTTCGTCCGCTATGCTTCCCCACGACCCGCGTTGAATGCGTGACGTGGGGGTCGCGCGCGCATGCGTGACCGAAGCACGCTGGCATCATCTTGCAGTGGACAGTAAAGAGGCGGCTTGCGTGTCTCTTCGAGACTGCAGGGCCGCTGCTCATTTACTGCCCTTACTTGGGAACCGTCGCTCCACGCGTCCCATTGTGCCCATCTCTTGCGCCACGTTCGCTGCATGCATGATGCAGAGTGAATGACAGGTGCCTGGGATACGGGGAGCCGCGCGCGCGTGGGCCCATTCCCATGCGCCATTGAGCGGGGAGGGCGGTCGACGGCCCCGCCGTTACTTCAATGGGCCGGATTGGCCGAGAGGGGCAGCTGAGCCTCGCCCCCGCCCCTTTATAAAGAGGGGAGCAGGAGGAACGGCGCCTCTCAATCCTTCGTCATCCGCTTCTCCCCATTCCTGCTTCCTCCTTCCTTCTGTCATGGCGAGGGGGCGTGGCGACACTTCATCAGTGGCGGCGAGGGTCTCGGCTATACAACGCATCGCTCCTCCACAAGAGGTCGTGGCGGCGGAGCCGACTGTTAGAGGGAGTGGGAGGGGGCGAGGTCAAGGCCGTCGCGGCGCTCGAGGGAGAGGAGGACGGGGCGGCACATCGGCCTCGCCTCCGCCAGCGGCCCCTCCCCCGGTTGAGGGCCACATCGGGGACAACCCTTACGAGTTCTTCATCAGGCTGCGCCAGCCGCCATGCCGTCATCTTCGCCTCTTGACTCCATTTGTGCGGGAGATGGAGCTGGATCCGCCGCAGGCGTTGCGGCTGCATATGAGGGGTTGTGGGAACAGCGACACATGGGCCGATGTTGAGTTCCCCACCCCTCATGTCATGTCTTCACCGGGGGTGGAAGACTTTTGCCCGAGTCCACAGCTTGACGAAGGGGCTCACTCTCCATTTCAAATTAATGGGGAGTGGCCTTCTCTCCATCAAGATCTTTGGGCACTTCGGGACTCGCGTAAGGTGCTGCGTGGAGAGTTCCTCTGACGATGAAGATTCCTCCTTGAGCGAGAGTGGCGAGGAGGACAGCGGCAGCGACGATGAGGGTAGCGGGCGGCAGGATGACGGGACCGACTAAGCATCGGGCGCCGCTCCGGGCGGCACCGGTGACCCCATCATCTGTGTCGCCGGCTCCTTGAACTTCTCGGGGTCGTCTCCTTGGGAGGCTGGCGTTGGGAGGCTGCTGAAGAGGGAGAGGTTGGGCAGCAAGGCCGTCAAGTCGGAGTACGCGGGCACTGATGCCTTCGTCACGTATTGACGTCCTGCCTCCTAGTCTTCGAGCTCTTCCCCCGGCGCCGTCATCACCAGCCATACTTCGGACGGCCACCGAGATGTTCTCTTGGTGCTTTCTGCCGCTCGTAGCTCACCTAGGCGCCTCTTTTGCCCTTTTTCGCTTCCTTGACCTGCCTCCTGAGGAGAGGGACAATAAAGGGATTACGGGCATCTAATCTCTTTTTAGTCTGGTAAGCCTTCGGGCATTCGTTAAAGTTAGAACTTGTAATCCCCTTGCTCATGTTTTTCATTCCGTATGAACTGTACCTATACGGGATGTTTTTAATGAAAAAGGGATGTTTGTCGGGTTTTTCGTTCGTGGGTGAACCCCGCGACAAGGAGTGAATCCTCGTTATTATTTTAAAATAAACGTTTTTTGCCGGCAACAGGCCTTGTCATCCCCCCCACTTTGCTCGACCTTTCTCACGCTTTTGGCGGAGGCAGGGATGAAGGTGGGCTTAGAATCCTCATTCCATTTCCTTGCTGCCGCGACTACAACCAAATTCGGGCCCAGGAGATAATCCTTGGGTACGGAAAAAGGGGAGCACGGTAGCCTAGAAATAAAACAAGGTTTCACATATCCCAGTTCATAACGAAATGCATGATAGAGGATAAAAGACTTATCTGGATCTACAGCCCCCGGCAATATTGGCTTGCCGTGGGTGGACCCTTGTACTTGCAGCCCCCGGCAACTTTGGCTTGCCGGGGTCGGGACACCGGTCCATTCCCTTTCTTCCAAACAGCTCGACAGAAGTGCTTATGTGCCCTGTGAGCCAAAGAGGACAGAAAAGAACAGAGAGACGCGCACTCGACTGCTAAGCTAGGGGTTAGCCGCCGCCAAGCACTATCAACCCTAACCGAGGAAGAGGCTTGACCTAGCATGCATGTTATAACTTAGGGCGCCATCGCTTCGTTTCTTTATGCTTAGGGTCTGCGCCTGGCTTCGTACAAAGGGTTACATGTCTTGCCAGCAAGGCTTGTACAAAACGTGGCTTGCCGGTAGGCTCGACAGCCGCGCCTTATGGGTAAAACTTGCGAAGATGCTTGATGTTCCAGGAATTACTTACTGGAATGGCATCTTCGGTCTCTAGGCAGACTGCGCTGGGCCTGGTGACCCGTGTTACCCGATAAGGGCCTTCCCACTTCGGCGTCAACTTGTTGGAATTCTTGGCCGACTGAACGTGCTGAAGAACAAGGTCGCCTTCCTCGAAGCTCCGGGCATGAACCTTGCGGCTATGGTAGCGGCGCAAGGCTTGCTGGTAGCATGCTGCTCTCACAGCCGCCCGGAGATGATCTTCCTCAAGGAGCATTGCATCATCTTTCCGCAATCACTCTTGCTCAAGCTCATCATAAGCGAGCACTCGATGTGACCCGTATATGAGTTCCGTGGGGAGAACTGCTTCTACCCCGTAGACCAGGGCAAAGGGTGTCTGGCCGGTGGCTTGATTCGGTGTCGTTCTGATCGACCAAAGAACCGCCGGCAACTCGTCAATCAGGCGCCTTCCACTCTTGCGCGGCCTGTCAAAAGTCTTCATTCTTAAGCCCCGCAGAACTTCAGCATTTGCTCTCTCTGCTTGGCTGTTGCTCCATGGGTGTGCCACCGAAGCAAAACAGACCTTGCTGCCGAGATCCTCAATGTATGGCATGAAGGCATGGCTTGTGAACTGTGTGCCATTATCGGTGATGATTCTGTTGGGTACCCCAAAACGACAAACTAGTCCTTTGAAGAACTTTATGGCTGCCTGCACTGCACCTTCCTCACTTCTTCCACCTCTGGCCACTTTGTGAACTTGTCGATTGCAACGTACAAGTACTCAAAGCCCCCGACTGCACAAGGGAAAGGGCCCAATATGTTGAGCCCCCAGACCGAGAAGGGCCAGGAGAGAGGGATGGTTTGAAGGGCTTGAGATGGTTGATGAAGCTTCTTTGAATGGAACTGGCACGCTTCACACTTGGTTACTAGTGCTGTCGCATCCTGGAGGGTGGTGGGCCAGAAGAAACCTTGCCGGAAAGCCTTGCCGGCAAGGGCCCTCGACCCTATGGGGGAGCCACATATGCCTTCATGTATCTCTGCCAACAGCTCTAGTCCTTCCTCCCAGGAGATGCACTTCAATTTCACCCCATTCGGTCTTTTTCTGTACAAGACGTTGTCAATGAATTGGTACAGAGCAGACCAGCGGGCTACTCTCTCTGCTTCTTCCTGCTCCTCAGGAAGCTCTCCTTTTTGGAGGAATCGGACGGTGTGTTGTGCCCATGCCGGAGCCGCGGCTCGATGTCAAGGACCAAAGGCATCTCTTCTGCCACGGGAGTGGCCGTCTCTACGGCCATGACCTGAGGCCCTACCATAGTTGGTCGCCCCGCGGTAGGGTCGGCATCCACGGCAACATCTTCGCCAGTGATTCCGCGGAGCTCGGTGGGGAAGTACTTGCCAGGGCCTAGCTTCCTCCGCTTGCTCTGCCGGGTTGATGGTTTGACGGATGGTTGAGTTAAATAAAGCACAAAAGTACCTGGTTCCACAGGTAGCTTGAGGGCAGTGCGCTTTAACAAGTAGTCGGCGATGTCATTTTCCTTCTGAGGGACGTGCTCTGCTCGTATACCGTCAAAGTGCTCCTCCAGTTTCCTCACTTCATCGACGTAGGCTTCCATCAACGGGCTTTGGTAATCTTTGTTGATTTGCCTGACGACGAGTTGGGAATCACCCCTGATGATGAGCTGTTTGACTCCGAGGTCCGCTGCGATCCTGAGACCGGCAAGCAAACCCTCGTACTCGGCGGTATTGTTAGTTGACATCTCCCAGGGAAAGTGCATTTGGATGACATACTTGAGGTGCTCTCCGGTGGGTGCGGCAAGCAGCACACCAGCACCGGCGCCTTGCAGCAAAAAACCCCATCAAAGTACATGATCCAGTTGCGGCTCGTTTCCTTCCGGCAGAGAGTGGTCTCATGTACCTCTTCGTCTGGCGTCGAGGTCCATTCTGCAACAAACTCCTCCAAGACTCTGCTCTGAATCATCGAGGTACTCTCAAACTTTAAACCAAAAATCGACAGCTCCAGGGCCCATTCCACAATCCTCCCCATTGCATCTGGGTTATGCAGTATCCGTTGCAATGGGAGGCGGGTGACTACGGTGATCTCGTGCGCTTGGAAGTAATGATGCAGGTTCCTCGAGGCCATAAGGAGGCCGAAGAGCAATTTTTGCACACTTGAGTACCTCGACCTAGCCCCCTGCAAGAGGGAGCTGACGAAGTAAACTGGGTGCTGCACCATTTTCTTCTTTTGCGCCACTTCATCCGGACGCGCGGGCCGTATCGTACTGGCGTCAGCCTCTGCCGGGACTCAGTCTTGCCGGGACCGAGCCCTGCCGGGGAGGGTTCTGGCTTGCCATCCGTTAACTCTGCCACTGCCGCTGCCTCTTCGTCGACCTCTCTCTGCGCCACTAGTGTGGCGCTAACCACCTGCTTCATTGTCACTAGATACAGCAGCAACAGTTCTTGTGGTTTGGGCACAACTAGCACTGAGGTAGAGGAGAGGTACTTCTTCAAGTCTTGCAGTGCTGCCTCGGCCTCTAGGGTCCACTCCACTGGGCCCGTTTTCTTTGAGATCTTGAAAAAGGGAAGGGCACACTCCGCGGACTTGGAGATGAATCTGCTCATGGCGGCAACGCAGCCAGTGAGCCGACGCACGTCCTTGATCCGTTTGGGTGCCTCAATCTGCTCGATGTCCTTGATCTTATCTGGGTTTGCCTCAATCCCGCGCTGCGACACAAACAACCCGAGAAGCTTGCCGGACGGGACTCTGAAGACACACTTCTCAGGGTTCAACTTGAGGTTGATCTTGCGCAGGTTTACAAATGTTTCCTCCAGATCTTGCACAAGTGTTGCTCTGTCCTTGGTTTTGACCACTATGTCATCCATATAAGCTTCCATGTTTCTATGTAGATGGGGTTCAAAACCAATTTGGACTGCTCTTGCAAAGGTTGAGCCAGCACTCTTCAACCTGAAAGGCATCCATAAAAAGCAATACGTACCACATGGGGTGATGAACGTTGTCTTCTCCGCGTCCTCTTTTGTCATGATGATCTGGTGGTATCCTGAGTAGGCATCGAGGAATCATAATAGGTCACACCCAGTCGTGGAGTCGACAATCTGGTCGATGCGCGGCAATGAGAAGGGATCCTTTGGACAAGCCTTATTGATGTCTGTGTAATCAATACATAGTCTCCACTTCCCGTTTGCCTTACGCACCACTATTGGGTTGGCCAACCACGTCGGATGGAGCACTCCCCTTACCAAGCCTGCCGCCTCTAGTTTCTTAATCTCCTTCGTCATGAACTCCTGCCTTTCCACAGCTTGCTTTCTGACCTTCTGCTTGACGGGCCGTGCATGAGGCAGACAACAAGATGGTGCTCAATCACTTCCCTTGGAACGCCGGGGATGTCATAGGCTTGCCATGCAAACACATCGACATTTGCCCGCAGGAAAGTGACGGGCGCGCTTTCCTATTTGCTGTCGAGGGTGGAGCCTATGGTAAAAGCTCCCCCCGTGCCGTCCTCCTTGACAGGCACCTTCTTGGTCTCTGGTAGTGCAGCTCTGGACTTCTTGCTCTTGCCGGTGGAGCTCTCTGGCACGTCCTCAACGGGAGCGCAACACCCCGAAGAGGTGCGCTTGCCGGAGTGGGTGCGAGGGGTCTCGCCGGTCTTTTTCCCTCCGGGACTCGATCGGTAGGAGCAGGTGCCTTGGCGGCAGCTACTGCAACTGCTCCCGGTAGAGTTGGTCGGCGCAAATCAACGCATCTTTCTTGTCGGAGGGGACGGTGATGATGTTCATCGGCCCGGGCATCTTTAGCATGTTGTAGGCGTAATGTGAAGCCACCATGAACTTGGCTAGTGTCGGGTGGCCGAGGATCCCGTTGTAGGGCAAGGGGGTCTCGGCTACATCAAAGACAATCCTCTCCGTCCTGTGGTTCAGCTCGCCTCCGAACGTCACGGGCAGCGTAACCTTTCCTTTCGGCTGGCTCTTCCCCGGGTTGACCCCTTGGAACGTGCCCATCTCCTCGAGGTCTCCATCAGGGATCTGCAGCCTCTTGATCACAACAGGCGAGACCAAGTTCAGACCGGCCCCACCGTTAACCAGCATCTTCATCACCTTGAGGTTGCGGATTGTTGGTGAGACCAACAATGGCAAGCACCCGACCGCCATAGTGCAGCCAGGGTGGTCCTCGGTGTCAAAGATGATAGGCGTGTTGGACCACCTCGGCGGCTTCTGTGCGTCGAGCGACAGCTCCACGGCTGTGATCTCACGCGCCCACTGCTTGAGCTAGCCGTGGGATGTATGCAGCGAGGCGCCACCATCGAGGCACATGGCTTCCGTGGCTTTCTGGAACTCGTGGTCGCCGGACTCATCATCCTCGTCGTGATCATCATCTTCCTGCTTCTTGTCGCGGCTCGGGGCGGGGCTCTATTGCTGATTATCCTTGCCGCGGCGGCCTCCCTGGCCGCCGCGCTTCTTGCCGAATCCCACGACACCCTCTTGGCCCTTCTCCTGGTCCCGCCGCTCGTACTCGGCTTTCTGCTTCTCAGCAAGAAACTCCACTTGTCGCCAGTTCTGGAGATCGTGGCCTTTGGTGCGGTGGATCTTGCAATACTGCTTGTCGGAGCCCCTGGCTTGTCGGCAGCCACCAAGGCCCGGCAAGCGGCACACCCGGCAACCTCCTTGCCGAGGTCACTCGCCTTGGGTTTCTTGGTGGCGCCGGTATCGTCGGACCCCTCGACGGCAAGCACGGTCTTGCCCTTGCACTCCTGTTACGGCACCGACCCTTCTTCGCCGGGGTGGCGGTATCATCTTTGGAGTCGGTTTCCGCGCCGGCGTCTTCACCGGGGTACTTCCTTCCCTCTTCAGCGTGAGCGCACTGATCGGCTAGAACATAAAGTCCAGCCACATCCCTGACCTTGTTCACTGCCAGCTCTTCACGCATCTTACGATTGCATACATTCTGATGGAATGAACTGATCACGGCGGCAGGATGAACGTCGGGGATGTTGTACAGCACTCGGTTGAACCTTTGGATGTACTTGTGCAAGTGTTCTCCTTCCTTCTGGGGGATGATATGTAAATCACTCGCCTGGCCATGATCTTGGTGGCCTCCGGTAAAGGCGCCAACAAACTCATGACACAGATCCGCCCAAGAAGAAATGGAGTCTACTGGCAAGTGCATCAACCAAGACATAACATTGGGCTTGAGTGCCAATGGAAAATACTTGGTGAGCACCTTATCGTCGCCAGCCCCGGCAGCTTGCGTCGCGATGGTGTAGATGCTGAGGAACTCCGACGGGTGAGTCTTGCCGTTGTACTTCTCACCAACATCGGGCTTGAACGTGCGGTGGGAGGGCCATTGGAACTGCCACAGCCCACGGCTGAAGGCCGGACAACCCACCTCGTAGGGTAGGCCACCGTAGCCTCCTAGTGCTGAGTGGTCCGTAGTGGGCCCTGCCCGCCTGTCCGACTGGTGGCACATGTCACGCCGGCACTCGATGGTGGTTCGAGCATCGCCGTGAACTCGCTCCCGAAGAACTTGGCGTTGGTCGTGGTGTGTTCGCAGGTCAGACGACACTATGAAGATATCATCACGAGCGTCGTCGCGATGGACCGACACCTGTGGTGGCCGGGATGGAGGAGGGGAGTGCACCCTGGCCGCATCGCCTCCGGCCCGGCCTCTGCTGGCATGCGGTAGCTCGACGGAGCGACGGCCTACGAGTTCCTCCGGCCGCAACTCATCGTTGTTAGCGATGCCGACGAGGCTCCGGACAGTGGCCCTCCATTCGTCAAGCTTCTCTGCAGCGGGAGGAAAATCAAGGAGCAGCTACGCGCATGCTAGGGCTTCTGCTGGCGTGGCCAGCGGCAAAAGCTGTGTGGAACGCGATGCGCCTCGACTTCTAACCATGTTAGAAGGAGCCCCATCACGGACCCGCAGCCGTTCGCCACCTCTGCCGGCACCTCGGCCCGCATGCTGGCCCTCCTCATCATGTGAAGGGCACATGGGACTCTTCCTAGGGCGGCGCCCAGGGTCACCAGCAGGGCGGCGCTGCTCATCGCGCACGACCTAAGAAGAGCGCGTCGTGGGTGCTGGTGTTGGCGTCTTGGAGGTCACCGCGCCGCCGTCTGGCGGCATGACGGTGCCCCTGGAGGGCCCCACACCGCCTGCAGGGGGGCCAACTCTGTCTATGGAGCCCGCGATGCGTGGCTCATACCCTGGCGTACGAATGACGCCGCTCACCAGGCCTGGACTGCCAGGGTGGTGTGGATGTTCGCGGGCCACGCCAAGGGTTCTCTCCGCGACTGGCCCGCTACTGGTTCGCATCGGTACTGGCAGTTCGGTCCCGGACAAACCGATCACCGTGGTCGTCTTCTTCTTTGGAGCCATGGCGATGAAGAACTGCTAGGCCAACTACTAGACCAGATTCTCACAATTACGCCCCTACCTGGTGCGCCAAAGATGTCGGTGGGAAACGACACCTATGGGATCACAAGAATCCCTACTACGATTGTGGGGCGCGGGGTTGTGAGAAGAGCATGATTAGTAATCAGCACAAGGATCGTTTACCCAGGTTCGGGCCGGGAGGATGCATAAAACCCTAGTCCTACTTGGTGGATGTATTAAGTGTTCTTGAGCTCTCGAACTAGCTACGGGTGCTTCCTGGTTCAAAAGAGCTGAATCCCTCTCCAGCATGCCATGGGCCTCCTTTTATAGGCGAAAGGGGCTGCCACAGTGGCACACAGAAGGTGGAAAGGCCTATAGTGCTACGAGCTTATCGCTCGTATTACAGGACAAGATGCATTTAATGCGTAGCTTAGGTGTCCCCTCACTTTATCGGGGACGGGGGCGAGTAAGGATGGCAATTTTACCCATGGGTACGGGTACCCGCAGGTACCGTACCCGCATGGGTAGGGTATGGGCGCACTTTTATACCCATGGGTAGTACCCATACCCTACCCATCAAGTCATGGGTAGGGTACAGGTATAGCCTTGTACCCGCGGGTATACCCATACCCTCCCCGCTTGTAAAAATAATGTTAAGTTGTTGTCAATTAATCATTAATTTGTCATGTGACTCGTCTACTCCTATTGACTTATGAATATGTTGTGATTTCTAAATTTTGATAGTAGTCTTGTACCCATCTACTTGTTATTGAGCTAAGATATTTGATTTTTTGTCAAATTTCCTATGAATGAGCGTAAAATTATGAACAACTTGTGTACTATTTGTTCTATTCGTTGGGTACCCAATGGGTATGGGTACCCGTCGGGTATGGGTATGGGTGAAGTTTTATACCCGTGGGTATGGGTATGGGTAGAATTTTGTACCCACTGACTAGACGGGTATGGGTATGGTATTGCTCTACCCTGCCCATACACTACTCATTGCCATCCGCCCGTCCCGTCTATCGCCGCTCCTCTTTGCTTCGACACGCGCCCTGGCCAGCGATGCATACGGCGCCATGTAGGCAGGCAAGCAGCTGAGGTGGCGCGGTGGTGGAGCCTCCACGAATATCTGCATGCCGCCACGTAGGTGTCTGCTGAGTTGGCCTGGAAGCCGCATGTTGCCACGCAGGTGCCTGCCCAGTCGGTTGGGCTGGCAGCTGTATGTGAACGGCGGTGGAGGCTTGGTTGGTGCAGGCCTGGCAGTGGCCCCGCTGATGCCCCTAGCAAGGGTCTTGCCAGGTGGCCCGGCAAGGGTCTTGCTTTGGCGCGCTGTCATCCCCGGCAAGGATCTTGTCGGGGGTCTTGTGGTTTCCTCGGCAAGGACTTTGTCGAGGGTCGTTGCCTTCCAATCCTTATCTGACCTTGAATGTTCTTTGTCTTCACAAATATCTGCATGCCACCATGGAGGTGCCTCCCGAGCCCTGGCCCAATGTAGTCGATGGTGTTGGAGACCGTGGGTTCGAGGGTGGCTCACTCCGCTGGTGTGGGCGAGCCGCCCCAGCAAGGGTCTTGTCGGGGAAACCTGCTTCGTCCATCTGATCTCGGTGGTCTTGATCTTTGGCGTTGCCTTGTTAGTCTTGTGCCCTCGGCTTCTCTCCAGCTCCCCTCCTTTGCCTTGTTATGTGCGGCCATGGCGCGTGGCTCCGACTGCTCGTGCACAAGTAAAGGGGTCAAAAGGAGATCCCCTACTTTTGTACACCGACAGCAGGGTCGTCTGGGATGAAGATGGACTCGAAATCCAGAGATGGCTTGACGGACGACTTGTGTGCAAGTGCTCGAGGCAGACGTCGGATGATATGGCTTGCGCGGATGAGCCAATCTTGGCTAACATGTTAGTGGCTTCGTTTTCTACGCGCGGGACGTGGAGGAACTCACAGTCGTCAAAGGTGTTGGAGAGTTGCTGGACCAGGAAACGGTAGCTGGCCATGTTGGCATCCCGGGCGTCCCACTCGCCTGAACTCTGTTGCACCACTAGATCTGAGTCGCCATGGCATAGGATGCACCGAGCGCTGAGTTCCTTGGCAAGACGGAGGCCGTACACAAGGGCTTCATACTCCCTGACGTTGTTGGAGGTGACGAAGTGGATCTAGAGCGTGTACCGCAGCCGGTTGCCCTTCCGGGAAGGCAGCATGATGCCGGCTCCCAAGCCAGAGTGCATCTTGGAGCTGTCGAAATGCATGCGCCAATGCGTGGAATCCGGAAGCGGCGGCAGGTACTGGGTCTCCATTCAGTCGACGAGGAAGTCGGCCAAGGCCTGGGACTTGATCGTGGTGCGGGGCTCATAGAGGATGGTGTTGCCGGCCAGCTCGATGGCCCACTTGGCAACCCGGCCAGATTCATCCCGGCAGCCCATGATCTCACCGATGAGGGCCGTGCTGACCATGGTGATGACATGCTCTTAAAAGTACTGCTTCAGCTTCTTGGCGGTATAATACACGTTGTAACACATCTTCTGGTAGTGCGGGTAGTTCTGCTTGAAGGAGAAGAGCACCTCGCTCATGTAGTAGACTGGGCACTAGACAGACTGGATCTTGCCCTTCTCTGGTCGCTCGACCACCAGCACCATGCTGACCGACCGTGAGGTGGCGGCAATGTATAGCAACAACGGCTCCTTGTCAGCCGGCACTGGCAGGACGGGTGCGGTGGGGAGCATGCGCTTGAGATCCTGGAACGCTTTGTCGGCCTGGTCGTTCCACTCGAACAGCGATGTCTTCTTCATCAGCTGATATAGGGGCAAGGCCCTCTCACTCAGCCAGATGAGAAAGCGGCTGACTGAGGCCAAGCAGCCGGTTAACTTCTGGACATCTCGCAGCCGGGTTGGCTTCCGCATGCGCTCGATGGCCTAGATTTTCTCCGGGTTCACCTCAATGTCATGCTCCGAGATGAGGAAACTGAGCAGCTTCCCGGCCGGTACGCCGAAGACGCACTTCTCTGGGTTGAGCTTGATCCGATACTCACGCGGATTGGCAAAGGTCTCCTTCAGGTTGTTAAGGAGCGTGAGATGCTGCTTGGTCTTCACTACGATGTCGTCCACATAGACGTGGATGTTGCGGCCGAGTGGCGTCAGCAGGCATTTCTGCATGCAGCGCTAGAAGGTGGCGTTGGCATTCTTCAAGCCAAACGACATGGTGATGTAGCAATACGCCCCGAAGGGCATGATAAAGGACGTCTTCAGGGTGTAGGCCGCGTCCAGCTTGATCTGATAATAGTCGGAGTAAGCATCCAAGAAGGATAGGAGCTCGCAACCGGTGGTGGAGTCGATGACTTGATCTATCCATGGGAGAGCAAAAGGATCCTTGGAGCAAACCTTGTCATTGCCAAGGCTGGTGAAGACGACGTAGATTGCGTTCTGGTTGGGGAAAACATCATCGTGCGTCACACCGTTTGCTGGGGGCGGGCTAGAGAAGGCGGGGCCGGCTGCCCCGCGCCCGAAGCAGGAGCCGGAGGCGGCGAGATGTCGCCCCTCATGATGCGCTTGGTGATGGCGCACTGTCGGAGCGTGTGCGTGGAAGGCCTCGCGCTGCTGTGGTGCTTGCAGGGACAGTCGAGCATCTCCTCGAAGCTCATGGCGGGTTGCCATGTCGTCTTGCCGGTTTGTCAGCACTTGTCGACCGGCTCAGCCGCTGGCACCTACTCGGCGGCCATGATGAGGCGATTGTCGTAGCATGGGGCCTGCTGATCGGCCTTGTGCTTGTTGTTCTGCTGGTTGTTCTGCTGGCGGCTGCTCTCGCCAGCCGGCTTGGGGGTGGTGCCGGCATCGCCTTCCCGGCCTCATCCAGCACCACCTGGATCTTCATGGTGGAGTCGGTGTTGGCGTACTTGTGCGCGATGACCATGAGGGCGGCCATGGTGGTTGGCTCGGAGCGCAGGAGCTTGTGCTTGAGGAGGGTGCCATCTCGGCAGCCAGTCACGAAGTACTGAATGGCTTGGACCTCATGGACCCCCTCATAGTTGTTCCGGAGCTCGGTCCAGCATGCGAGGTACTCGCGGCCGGGTTCAGCTGGCCCATGCACACACATGGCGAGCTGGTTGGGACAGCCGAGACGCTTGCAGGTGTCAGGGAAGTTGCACACGAAGGCCTGCTCGAAGTCGACCCACACATTGATGCTGCCACCTGTTCAACCACGTGTGTGCCGACCCTTGGAGCATGAGCGGGGCGTAGCGCACGGTAAGACGGCGATTGCCTCCTGCGATGCCGATGGCGGTGGTGTAGTCGATGAGCCAGTCCTCCGGCTTGATGGTGCCGTTGTACTTGGGGGGCAGCGTGAACCCTTTGTGGAAGGGCTCATCCCGGATGCGCGGGCCGAAACAAGCCAGCATGACGGTGTTGCCTTCCTCCAACTCGAAGGAAAGGGCGAGCTGGTCGAGGTGATGGCGAGCATCGGTGTCATCGATGGCGCGCGGGCGTAGCCGGCCTGTGACCGGGCCACGGAGGCGGGGGGTGGGGGTAAGCCAAAGTTGGATGGGCGCATTAGCCGGATTGCGGGGGGAGATCTTGCTGGCATCGGTCCTCCGGGGCCGGCTCGTCGCCCAGGCCATCTCCAGCCGTCACGGCACCGTTGCACCGGGTTCGGGTACGGCCGAAATGAGCTTTGGTGGGGGCGGGGAGGATCCCATGTTCGGCTGCTCGGAATCCTTGGTGCGGCACAAGCCGGACGTGGCGGGACGGTCGAGGCGGTCTTGTTGCGCATTCGCAGTGTCGAGAAGCTCGGACATGCATTGCAGGCGCTCCAGCAGTTCCTCGCCCTGGAGCTGCTCCATGCTGACAGCGACCGCCTTCGCGGTGCACACGTTCTTGTTGGGTAGGGCCACGCCCAACGCGCGTCCGATGAAGGCGCCGCGGTTCGCACCTCGGTCACCCGGCTGGGCTCAGCAGCGGCCGGAGTGAAGCCGTATGTGGTGTCGCGCTCCCACTGGGCGGACTCCAACCGGCGGTGCATAGCAGGAAGCATCGGGGCCTCGTCCAACAGGCGATTGCGGACCTCCTCTAGCTGGGCCAGGGCCTGGGCGGCGTTGGAGGCATCGATGTCAGTGGCGATGGGGACGCTGAGGTTCTGCATCATGGCATGCAACGGGTCCGACATGCTGGCACGCTCTGCTGCGGCCTTGGCGGTAGCGGCCTTCTTTGCAGCGCTAGACGAAGAGGAGCCGGAGTCGGTGATGAGCACCTCCACCTGGATGCAGAGATCCGCCACCCCAATGGAGATGTCATCACCGAGGGGGACGGGCGAGTCGGAGATGTCGAGCACCTCGCTGGGTTACTCATCGGCCGCGGGCATGTTGAAGATGCGCAGCGCGGCGAAGGATGCGATGAGCGAGTCGATGACATCGGCCATCG
Source organism: Triticum timopheevii (assembly GCA_963921465.1). NCBI lineage: Eukaryota > Viridiplantae > Streptophyta > Magnoliopsida > Poales > Poaceae > Triticum > Triticum timopheevii. The sequence goes on along the minus strand of OY997266.1, from coordinate 118,462,866 downwards.
GCGCACCGGGCGCGGGGAACGCGCAGTGCGTGATGTGCTCACCGAAGTCGATGAAGGGCCCCGTCTGAAACATGTCTCCGGCCGGGACCTCGAGCTGCCCCACAGTGGACGCCAACTATCGTGGTGGGCGCACGGCAGATGCGGAAGGATGACTAAAGAGAGGGACGGGCTCGAGGGCACCGATGGGCTCCAGAGGCGAGGTCGGCATGAGTGAGTGAGGGACGTAAGACATACCTAGGTTTGGGCTCTCCAAAGAGATATTAGCTATCAATTTGAACTTTTTGGTATTTTCCGTTTCTTTGGATGATATGATGGGTCAATCATTTGCTTCATTAGTTCCAACAGTGGCAGCTGCGGAATCTACTATTGGATTAGCCATTTTTGTTATTACTTTTCGAGTTCGAGGGACTATTGTTGTTGAAGCCCTAGTCCTGCCCTGCCGAGTGTGGTTTATATGTGGATGCTGCAAGCTTGCTCCTAGAGCTGTTTTGGGAAGGGAGGAAGACAGGCCCAAGCATAGGATGCTCCTTCTCCTTGTGTGTTTTCTACTAGATCTCTCTCTCTCTCTCTCTCTCTCATGTTTTCTTGCCCGCATACATGGGGGGCTCCTTGGGGGGGTTATAGGTCAAACCCCCAGGGTTACAATGGTAAAGTTACATGGCCGTGGGGCCAGGATGTCAGCGTCTCAAAAGTCGATGTTGGGGCCCGCCGGGTACCAGGGTACGTCGGGTTCTCCGGGCGCGGGCCCCGTGCGCCAGGGGGCACTATTCTTTGTCTTGTCATGCATCACAGAGTGGTTGGGCTAGCTCGGCTACACTAGCGCGTCGCCTGGTCGCCATCGGCTTGCGTCAACAGGACGAGGGATGCACTGTAGCCACATCGGCCCTAGTCAACGGAGTAGGTGGGCCCTGTTGCCACGCTCCAGTCGGTCAGTATTGGAAATATGCCCTAAAGGCAATAATTAAGTGGTTATTATTATATTCCCTTGCTCATGATAATTGTTTATTATCCATGCTATAATTGTATTGGCCGGAAACTCAAATACATGTGTGGATACATAGACAACAACATGTCCCTAGTAAGCCTCTATCAGACTAGCTCGTTAATCAAAGATGGCTATGGTTTCCTAGCCATGGACATGAGTTGTCATTTGATAATGGGATCACATCATTAGGAGAATGATGTGATGGACAAGACCCAAACTATGAACGTAGCATATGATCGTATCAAGTTTATTGCTATCGTTTTTCTGCATGTCAAGTATATGTTCCTATGACCATGAGATCATGCAACTCACTGACACCGGAGGAGTGCTTTATGTGTACCAAACATCGCAACGTAACTGGGTGACTATAAAGGTGCTCTACAGGTATCTCCGAGGGTGTCTGTTGAGTTGGCATGGACCAAGACTGGGATTTGTCACTCCGTATGATAGAGAGGTATCTCAGGGCCCACTTGGTAATACAACATCACAATAAGCTTGCAAGCATGTGACCAATGAGTTAGTCACGGGATCTTGTTTACAGAACGAGTAAAGAGACTTGCCGGTAACGATATTGAACTAGCTATGGAGATACCGACGATCGAATCTCGGGCAAGTAACATACCGATAGACAAAGGGAACTGCATACAGGATTAGCTGAATCCTTGACATCGAGGTTCGACCGATAAGATCTTCGTAGAATATGTAGGAACCAATATGGGCATCCAGGTCCCGCTATTGGTTATTGACCGTAGAGGTGTCTCGTCATGTCTGCATAGTTCTCGAACCCGCAGGGTCTACACACTTAACATTTGGTGATGATATAAGTATAGTTGAGTCATTATGGTGGTTATCGAAGGTTGTTCGGAGTCCCGGATGAGATCCCGGACGTGACGAGGAAGTCTGGAATGATCCGGAGGTGAAGATTGATATATTGTATGAAGGGTATTGGAGTCCGGAATTGTTTCGGGGGTACCGGGTGATGACCAGCGCCACTGAAAGGGGTTTCGGGGGGGGGGGGGAGGGCATGGGCCAAGGGGAGGGGAAAAACCAGCCCACTAAGGGGCTGACTGCCCCCCTCACCCCATCTCACATAACCAGCCCCCTAGGGGGGCTCCTGTCTGCCGCTTTTTGCGGCAAGTTGCCGGCCGAAGGCACATGTAGATACCGACCTGGCCGGCCCAAGCTAGCGAGCAGCAGCGAACTAGAGCGAGTCTGGAGGTCTAAAAAAAGTCGTGTTAACCAGCCCCCTAGGGGAGCTCCTGTCTGCCGCTTTTTGCGGCAAGTTACCGGCCGAAGGCACATGTAGATACCGACCTGGCCGGCCCAAGCTAGCGAGCAGCAGCGAACTAGAGCGAGTCTGGAGGTCTAAAAAAAGTCGTGTTCTGTATGTATCGAACTCAAGAGCTCGAGTTCGCCAAGACATGCTATTACCACTTCACCTGATGACCATATCTGATTATTATGTTGTGCCAATAAATTAAGAACCAAAACCATCACAGATCCAAGTATTATCGAAATTTCAGACCCAAAACATTTGTTTTTAAAAAAGGAAATGTTTATGAAACGCGAACACTTTTCAATTTTGTGAACAAAATTTTAAAAACTCAAAACATTTTCAAACAAAGGGAACATTTTTTGAAAATACTGAACAATTATTTGAAACTCTGGGATAAAAAGAATACGTGAAAAATTTCTCAAAACAGAAACATTTTTTTGAAATTGTTAATTTTTTTGGAAAACACGAACATTTTATGAAACTCTGGAACAAAATTTGAAAACACAAACATTTTTCATAACAGAACATTTTTTTTTGAAATTCCAAAACTAAATTTCGGAAGCGAACATTTTTTGAACACCAGAGTTTTTTTAAACTTCAGAGTAAAATTTCAAAACATGAACATTTTTTGGATAATGCACATAATATTTGAAAGAGGAACATTTTTTAAACTCAGAACACAATTTAATACATGAACAATTTTTTGAAATGAGAACATTTTTTAAAACGAAGCGAACAAATTTTGAAATTTACGAACAAGATTTGAGAAGAGGAACATTTTTCTATAAGAATGAACAAAATTTGTAAAAAGCGAACATTTTTGAAAATGAAAAATAAATCTGATAAAGAAAAATGAAAATGAAAAGAAAATATAAACAGAGAGAAAAAGGAAACATAAAATAAAGAAAAAATTTAAAAATGGAGAATCTTTTTGAAAATCTAAAACAACTTTGGAAATATGGACATTTTTTTAAAACATGAACATTCTTTTAAACAGGAACATCTTTTGAAAACTTTTAACATATTTTTCAAAATGCAAACAATTTTTAAAACTTTGAACATTCTTGTGAAAAACAAACATTTTTTAAATGCTAACAAAATTTGAATATTTTTAAAAATTATTAAATATTTTCACAATTATGAAAAATGAAAAATCAAAGAAAAAGGAAAAATAAAGAAAAGAAACAGAAAAAACGAAATAATATTAAAAATAAAACTTGAAAAAAAAGAAAAGGAAAAAGGAAACGATAGAGAAGAAAAAAACAGGGAAACAAAAAACAAAAAACAGAAGAAAAAAGTGTTAGGAAGCTTCTAGAAGGTTCCCAAAACCAGAAAAAATCGGCTGGGAACAAGTTAGAAGGTTCCTAAAACCGGAATAGTCGAAACGTTTTACTGGCCGGCCCATGTGGGAACGCTGGTTCGATCTCCCTATGTGTCGCCCCGACATTTTGCCGCAGCGAGCGGCAAATAGGATATCCCCGCCCTAGGGCTTCCCACCTCCCGGCTTGGGGGGCAAGTCACCCTATGGGAGATCCCATCTGCCCTAGCCGCCGCCCCTCCTAGGGGAAACCCTAGGGGCGCCACCCCCTCCTCCCTTCCCCTATATATAGAGAAGTAGAGAGAGGGCAGCCGGAACACATAACACATCTCCACGCCACGGCGCTACCTCTCCTCTCCCTTGCATCCCACTTCCTCTCTATAGTGCTTAGCGAAGCTCTGCTGAGATTCCGCCACCACCGCCACCGCCACACCGTCATGCTGCCGGAGGACTGGAGCTACTACTTCACCATTGCTCGCTGGATCGAGGAGGTGAAGGCGTCATCAAGCCGTACGTGTGTTGAACGCGGAGGTGCCGTCCGTTCGGCACTTGGACCGGGAGTTCGCGGGACGGATCATGATTGGATCGCGAAGACGTTCGACTACATCAACCGCGTTTCTTAACGCTTCCCCTTAGCGATCTACAAGGGTATGTAGATGCAATCTCTCCTCTCGTAGATGGTCATCACCTAGATTGGATCTTGGTGAGCGTAGGAAATTTTTTGTTTCCCATGCAACGTTCCCCAACAGTCAGCGGGGTTGGTGAGCCATGTAGCCATGCTCTTCACTTCATGGGGACTTGTTTCGTCGTACGCCCCGGATGGGACGGGAGCTGACCCGCGGCCGGGTTGAGGGGCGTACCGTGGTTGCGCTTAATTGTTGGAGAAGTCTTGATTCGTCGGGACCGGCCGACATGCGCCAGCAGGTCTGGCCGGGTTGCGGAACTCGGGCGGGTTGAGGAACTTGGCCGGGTTGAGGAACCCGGCCAAGTACGAGCCGGATTGGGGGGCAATGTCGACCCTGATGTTTTTAAAAAGGATCCTGGTTCCGTTGCCTGCCCGAGGTTCAACCCCCCCCCCCCCCCCCCCCCGACATCTAGGGTCTCTCTGGGTCCAAAAAAGATCGTCAAAAAGTTTCATAGCGTTTGGACCCTGTTGGTACTGATTTCCTGAAAAGCAAAAAACAAGCAAATAACAGTAACTGGCACTAGGAACTAGGTCAATAGGTTAGATATAAAAATGATATATAATTGCATATAAAACATCCAAGATTGATACTATAATAGCATAGAACAATACAAAATTATAGATACGTTGGAGACGTATCACCCCGCGAGGCCGCCAGCAATCACATGCCCATCAACGAGGGACACCAAATCGACCCGCAACAGCAGCAAAGGGATCTCACAAGAGATGCCTCCTCACGCCACTCGTCGGCGTCTAGGTGCCAGACCAAGAAGGTCCCAGTGCTGACACGACCAGCACGCCTAGCTAGCCACCACCACCGCGTTGCCACCCCACACTAGTCCAACACCGAGGTAGGGGCTTCCGCCTGCAAATCATGTCACCCGCGACCTGCGCCGCTAGATCGGGCGGAGCTGGGCCAGCCACCGCAGCAGTCATCAGCACCACCCACCAAGCATGCCCCACCTCCTATCAGTCATGGTCACCAGCCCACGCCGTGCACAGATCACACCCCTACCTGCGTCGGATCCAAGCCAAGCCTAGTCGGAGGGCGGAAGGCGCACCACCACCAGGGACGCCGAGCAGAGAGGACCCGGACCCGGCCTCCACCAGTGGCATGCAGATGCCCGGTTGCCGCAGAGAGCTGAGCCCCCGAGTCGCCGCATCAGATATGAGCCACACCGACTCGAACCTGCTGAAGACTCACGCGCCGCCCCACCGCCCACAGCCCCTTCGCACTGTCCCTGGCAGCTCGTGCCTCTGACGCAAGATGCAGCCGCCGCGCCACCGCCCAACCACGTCAGCCCACGCCACCCACACTGAGCGAGGGAAGGAAGAACATCTCGCCGTCACCGATTCTGGCCGAGAAAGGGGGCAAGGAGGAGGCCCGGCGCTGGCGGCTAGGGTTTCCCCCTGCACGCGCGAGGGCATCGCGGGAGGGGAGGAGGGAAAGGAAAGGGTCTTCTCACCCCTGGGCTATATAAAGCCCCCTATGAGCATGTAACCAACTCACTCCCACTTGAAAACACTCAAGTGGCTCTCCCCTTCCAAGCCCCCTCGGGAGGCCAAATGAAGGCCGAGAGCTCGGAGTCTGAGGGACCTTGTAACACTCGGACTAGTCGAGAGTCATGGGAAACCGGAAGCGTTCGCACTATAAGTGTCCTGTGCGTCGGACACTGCTCTTGACAACCCTCCCATAGGACGTAGGTCGCGTTCCCATGAGGCGACCGAGCCTATTTTAAAAACAACATTGTGCCACTTTGTCGAGTGTACGACGACCTTCGATATAAGGTCATCATACACGCCCTCACTAATATCTGACCACGCTACAATGGATCCCCATAGTCAAATTTTGATTTTCGCCTGTCAACAACTTTGTTAATTATTACCTCTAAGGCATATTTCCAACACCCCCGACATAATATTACAATGATGCTTCGCTCCCACCATGACCCAAACCATTGCCTCACATCATATTCTTGAGATAATGACCGGAGGTGGCGTGAATTTCTTGTTGAAAACCTATCACGTTGCGCTCGATCCAAAATTCCCAAGTCACATGCATTGTGAGCGAGGCTATGGCCTTCCACCGCCCGAGTCAATATGATTCCACCAAGCTTTGATGTTGTTCCTGCCCGAGAGCTAGGGTGAGAACCTGATAGACTACGCCAATCTTTGATCATGCACCAAATACGTGGGAGAATCAACATTTGAAAAGCATATGGGCCGCCGTCTTCGAGGCATTATTGTAGAGGGGGCAAAGACTACAATTTGGTCAACCTCTTTTTGCAAGCCGGTTCGTCATCCATACCTGACTTTTCTTAATATAATAAGCCACAGTATCAGCGTGGGTATAGGAGCCCGCGCTACTGCTAATGGGCGTAACAGTAGTGTGGGGCACGCGTATAGGAGCCCGCGCTACCGCTAATGGGTGTAGCAGTAGCGCAGGCCCGTGCCCCGCTACTATTGTGGCCAGCCCCTGGGGGCATGACGAGGACCACTTAGTAGTAGCGTGTGTGTGGTGAACCCGCGCTACTGCTAATATTCACCCACAGCGCCCCGCATTTCTGCTAAGTAGTAGTAGCGCGGTCCACTTACCCCCCGCTACTGTTAAGTGTCTACCTATAGGGTTTTTCCTGGTAGTGCAAGTGCAGAACTTACACTTTGGAGGGGGGAAGAGGGGATCCTTCCATATTATACTCTTGAAGTTTGTGGAGGTTGTTAGAATAAATCCGAGGTACGTAGTCGATTCACCGAGGAACAAGCAATCACAGACAATGACGACACCGAGATTTGTTAACGAGGTTCGGCGAACTCGCCTACTCCCCGGGGCAATGACTACGGGCGCTCCTCCCCGAGATACCGCAACACCGGCCACCCGGGCGCCGGCACAAGCCGCCGGCACCCCCTTGCGAGCCTGTCGCTATCTAGTCGTCATGTGTTACAACGTGGGGTGCCTCTTCATATATAAGAGGCCAAGGGTACAACGTGTCCGACTCCGACACTACACGTATCCTACCCACACTACAACACCAAGTCCAAGCGTAACCCAACTAGTACAAAATATTCGACACAAACACAACAAACTCCACCTTGGCGAATATTCTCCACCACCTTGAATTTGTCCATGCGTCAAACTTCCATGTACTCCGGACTTGTGTTGTCTTCTTCGTAGCTTACTGAGAGCTACTCGACGAGTCTGCCCCAGACCCGCCGCCGCCGTGAGACCCCGCTGCTACTCCCGCAACTCCAGTCTCCGTGACTCCACCTGCAATAGTGCTCCCTTGCAACTTGTAAAGATGCAAAGCCGTCCTCTCTCCAATCATCACGGTCACCTCATCTTCTATGATTCTCATGGTCTTCTTATCCCGATCACAACGGAATACCATACCATCATCATGAAGAACACCAAGCGAAATTAGATTCCTCCTTAGCCCTGGCACATGCCTGACTCCCCGAAGCATCCGCTCAACTCCGTCAAACATCTTGATTTTGATATCACCTACTCCAGCAACACGATAACCTGTGTCATCGCCCACATAGGCTAAACCAAACTCACCAGACTTGTACGAAGAGAACCACTCCCTGTTGGGTGTCGCATGAAAAGAGCAAGCTGAATCCAACATCCACGCTTCACTTTTGTTTGACCGCCTGTCTGATACTATGAGAACATCACTACTGCTGTCTGAGTCATCACCATGAGTTGCCTTATTAGCACTTGCCCCACCATTGAGTTCTGGACAGTCCTTTCTCATATGTCCCCACTGCTGACACTTGTGACACTGTATATTCTTTTCCTTTTTCTTGTTCTTCCCAGCCTCATATCCCTTCCGCCACTACTCACCCTTGACTAGCAAACCTTCACCATGAGAGACTTCCACCGCGTTCTTCTTTCTCATATCATAAGATAGCAATGCCGCAGTAATATCCTCATTCTTGACGGTCTCCTTGCCGTGCGTCAAAGTAGTAATCAGATGGTCATAGGATGATGGCAATGAACAAAGAAGCAGAATTGCCCTATCCTCGTTGTCAACCGTCGCACCCAAGCGTGCTAGATCCGTCACGACTTGATTAAAGGCGTTCATATACTCCACAAGGTCCGACCCCTCCTGCATCCTCATCCCATACAACTTTTGCTTCAGATACACCTTGGTCGTCGCAGTCTTGGACATAAACTGACTTTCCAGCTTCTCCCAGATCTTCTTCGGCGAATTCTCATCCATCACATGATAAATAACCTGGTCCGACAGACACAACCGTATAGTCCCGGCTGCTTTCAACTGTAACTCCTCCCAGTCATCCGCCTCCATCTTAGCTGGCTTGGCTTCCTGCAACAACGCCTTCAAGCATCCCTGTTGTGCCAACAAATCTTTCACCCTTGTCTGCCATAACCCAAAGCTTCCAGTTCCGTTGAACTTCTCCACCTCAAACCTGGTACCCGATGGCGCCATGGTTCTTTGTATGGCTGACCCTGCGAAAAATTATCTGAGCTTTGCACGCGATGCCCAAAGTACGCAAACTGAACCTCCGGTCCTCCACGTACTACTAGCACTTCCAACCAAAAAACCTCTTCTGGTCTTCACGTGTATAGCTACTTTGATCTTGGCTCAACTTTCCGATGCTAGCGAAACTTGCTTTGCCTCAGCCCTTGCCTTCCGATGTGTTGCTACGTATCAATGGACTTGTTTCTGGCCGATCTCGATCTGCTCTGTCTCGCCGTACCAGCTGCCCTCCACAAGCTTTTATAGCCTACAGCCCTACACGACTCCAAGCTGGAGACGGCTTCTCCCGGGACTCGGTCCCGTTTTTTTTCTCATAACAAATCTCACGTAGCTGCTGTATGCGTCCCGTTCCTGCCTTCCACCTGAGTCCGACGTGACCACGTGTGCGCGTATACCCAAGCAACCGAACAGATTCCAGCGCTTGGACCCAAGTGCCTCCTGCTGGCCTACCGCTCGATAGGGCCCTTGGCCAGCCGCGTGGTTCCCCTGGCTGCTTCCGTGCGTCGCCTAGCGCCAGGCCCGCGCCACAGCCCTGGATGCCTGCACCGCGCGCCGCTTTAGTCGGATCCTCCTGCTGCAGCGAACGTATTACGCCGATTCCAATTGCTTCGATCTTCCACGTATCGATCCGTAGCCTCATCGAACCTTGCTCTAATACCACTTGTTAGAATAAATCCGAGGTACGTAGTCGATTCACCGAGGAACAAGCAATCACAGACAATGACGACACCGAGATTTGTTAACGAGGTTCGGCGAACTCGCCTACTCCCCGGGGCAATGACTACGGGCGCTCCTCCCCGAGATACCGCAACACCGGCCACCCGGGCGCCGGCACAAGCCGCCGGCACCCCCTTGCGAGCCTGTCGCTATCTAGTCGTCATGTGTTACAACGTGGGGTGCCTCTTCATATATAAGAGGCCAAGGGTACAACGTGTCCGACTCCGACACCACACGTATCCTACCCACACTACAACACCAAGTCCAAGCGTAACCCAACTAGTACAAAATATTCGACACAAACACAACAAACTCCACCTTGGCGAATATTCTCCACCACCTTGAATTTGTCCATGCGTCAAACTTCCATGTACTCCGGACTTGTGTTGTCTTCTTCGTAGCTTACTGAGAGCTACTCGACGAGTCTGCCCCAGACCCGCCGCCGCCGTGAGACCCCGCTGCTACTCCCGCAACTCCAGTCTCCGTGACTCCACCTGCAATAGTGCTCCCTTGCAACTTGTAAAGATGCAAAGCCGTCCTCTCTCCAATCATCACGGTCACCTCATCTTCTATGATTCTCATGGTCTTCTTATCCCGATCACAACGGAATACCATACCATCATCATGAAGAACACCAAGCGAAATTAGATTCCTCCTTAGCCCTGGCACATGCCTGACTCCCCGAAGCATCCGCTCAACTCCGTCAAACATCTTGATTTTGATATCACCTACTCCAGCAACACGATAACCTGTGTCATCGCCCACATAGGCTAAACCAAACTCACCAGACTTGTACGAAGAGAACCACTCCCTGTTGGGTGTCGCATGAAAAGAGCAAGCTGAATCCAACATCCACGCTTCACTTTTGTTTGACCGCCTGTCTGATACTATGAGAACATCACTACTGCTGTCTGAGTCATCACCATGAGTTGCCTTATTAGCACTTGCCCCACCATTGAGTTCTGGACAGTCCTTTCTCATATGTCCCCACTGCTTACACTTGTGACACTGTATATTCTTTTCCTTTTTCTTGTTCTTCCCAGCCTCATATCCCTTCCGCCACTGCTCACCCTTGACTAGCAAACCTTCACCATGAGAGACTTCCACCACGTTCTTCTTTCTCATATCATAAGATAGCAATGCCGCAGTAATATCCTCATTCTTGACGGTCTCCTTGCCGTGCGTCAAAGTAGTAATCAGATGGTCATAGGATGATGGCAATGAACAAAGAAGCAGAATTGCCCTATCCTCGTTGTCAACCGTCGCACCCAAGCGTGCTAGATCCGTCACGACTTGATTAAAGGCGTTCATATACTCCACAAGGTCCGACCCCTCCTGCATCCTCATCCCATACAACTTTTGCTTCAGATACACCTTGGTCGTCGCAGTCTTGGACATAAACTGACTTTCCAGCTTCTCCCAGATCTTCTTCGGCGAATTCTCATCCATCACATGATAAATAACCTGGTCCGACAGACACAACCGTATAGTCCCGGCTGCTTTCAACTGTAACTCCTCCCAGTCATCCGCCTCCATCTTAGCTGGCTTGGCTTCCTGCAACAACGCCTTCAAGCATCCCTGTTGTGCCAACAAATCTTTCACCCTTGTCTGCCATAACCCAAAGCTTCCAGTTCCGTTGAACTTCTCCACCTCAAACCTGGTACCCGATGGCGCCATGGTTCTTTGTATGGCTGACCCTGCGAAAAATTATCTGAGCTTTGCACGCGATGCCCAAAGTACGCAAACTGAACCTCCGGTCCTCCACGTACTACTAGCACTTCCAACCAAAAAACCTCTTCTGGTCTTCACGTGTATAGCTACTTTGATCTTGGCTCAACTTTCCGATGCTAGCGAAACTTGCTTTGCCTCAGCCCTTGCCTTCCGATGTGTTGCTACGTATCAATGGACTTGTTTCTGGCCGATCTCGATCTGCTCTGTCTCGCCGTACCAGCTGCCCTCCACAAGCTTTTATAGCCTACAGCCCTACACGACTCCAAGCTGGAGACGGCTTCTCCCGGGACTCGGTCCCGTTTTTTTTCTCATAACAAATCTCACGTAGCTGCTGTATGCGTCCCGTTCCTGCCTTCCACCTGAGTCCGACGTGACCACGTGTGCGCGTATACCCAAGCAACCGAACAGATTCCAGCGCTTGGACCCAAGTGCCTCCTGCTGGCCTACCGCTCGATAGGGCCCTTGGCCAGCCGCGTGGTTCCCCTGGCTGCTTCCGTGCGTCGCCTAGCGCCAGGCCCGCGCCACAGCCCTGGATGCCTGCACCGCGCGCCGCTTTAGTCGGATCCTCCTGCTGCAGCGAACGTATTACGCCGATTCCAATTGCTTCGATCTTCCACGTATCGATCCGTAGCCTCATCGAACCTTGCTCTAATACCACTTGTTAGAATAAATCCGAGGTACGTAGTCGATTCACCGAGGAACAAGCAATCACAGACAATGACGACACCGAGATTTGTTAACGAGGTTCGGCGAACTCGCCTACTCCCCGGGGCAATGACTACGGGCGCTCCTCCCCGAGATACCGCAACACCGGCCACCCGGGCGCCGGCACAAGCCGCCGGCACCCCCTTGCGAGCCTGTCGCTATCTAGTCGTCATGTGTTACAACGTGGGGTGCCTCTTCATATATAAGAGGCCAAGGGTACAACGTGTCCGACTCCGACACCACACGTATCCTACCCACACTACAACACCAAGTCCAAGCGTAACCCAACTAGTACAAAATATTCGACACAAACACAACAAACTCCACCTTGGCGAATATTCTCCACCACCTTGAATTTGTCCATGCGTCAAACTTCCATGTACTCCGGACTTGTGTTGTCTTCTTCGTAGCTTACTGAGAGCTACTCGACGAGTCTGCCCCAGACCCGCCGCCGCCGTGAGACCCTGCTGCTACTCCCGCAACTCCAGTCTCCGTGACTCCACCTGCAATAGTGCTCCCTTGCAACTTGTAAAGATGCAAAGCCGTCCTCTCTCCAATCATCACGGTCACCTCATCTTCTATGATTCTCATGGTCTTCTTATCCCGATCACAACGGAATACCATACCATCATCATGAAGAACACCAAGCGAAATTAGATTCCTCCTTAGCCCTGGCACATGCCTGACTCCCCGAAGCATCCGCTCAACTCCGTCAAACATCTTGATTTTGATATCACCTACTCCAGCAACACGATAACCTGTGTCATCGCCCACATAGGCTAAACCAAACTCACCAGACTTGTACGAAGAGAACCACTCCCTGTTGGGTGTCGCATGAAAAGAGCAAGCTGAATCCAACATCCACGCTTCACTTTTGTTTGACCGCCTGTCTGATACTATGAGAACATCACTACTGCTGTCTGAGTCATCACCATGAGTTGCCTTATTAGCACTTGCCCCACCATTGAGTTCTGGACAGTCCTTTCTCATATGTCCCCACTGCTTACACTTGTGACACTGTATATTCTTTTCCTTTTTCTTGTTCTTCCCAGCCTCATATCCCTTCCGCCACTGCTCACCCTTGATTAGCAAACCTTCACCATGAGAGACTTCCACCGCGTTCTTCTTTCTCATATCATAAGATAGCAATGCCGCAGTAATATCCTCATTCTTGACGGTCTCCTTGCCGTGCGTCAAAGTAGTAATCAGATGGTCATAGGATGATGGCAATGAACAAAGAAGCAGAATTGCCCTATCCTCGTTGTCAACCGTCACACCCAAGCGTGCTAGATCCGTCACGACTTGATTAAAGGCGTTCATATACTCCACAAGGTCCGACCCCTCCTGCATCCTCATCCCATACAACTTTTGCTTCAGATACACCTTGGTCGTCGCAGTCTTGGACATAAACTGACTTTCCAGCTTCTCCCAGATCTTCTTCGGCGAATTCTCATCCATCACATGATAAATAACCTGGTCCGACAGACACAACCGTATAGTCCCGGCTGCTTTCAACTGTAACTCCTCCCAGTCATCCGCCTCCATCTTAGCTGGCTTGGCTTCCTGCAACAACGCCTTCAAGCATCCCTGTTGTGCCAACAAATCTTTCACCCTTGTCTGCCATAACCCAAAGCTTCCAGTTCCGTTGAACTTCTCCACCTCAAACCTGGTACCCGATGGCGCCATGGTTCTTTGTATGGCTGACCCTGCGAAAAATTATCTGAGCTTTGCACGCGATGCCCAAAGTACGCAAACTGAACCTCCGGTCCTCCACGTACTACTAGCACTTCCAACCAAAAAACCTCTTCTGGTCTTCACGTGTATAGCTACTTTGATCTTGGCTCAACTTTCCGATGCTAGCGAAACTTGCTTTGCCTCAGCCCTTGCCTTCCGATGTGTTGCTACGTATCAATGGACTTGTTTCTGGCCGATCTCGATCTGCTCTGTCTCGCCGTACCAGCTGCCCTCCACAAGCTTTTATAGCCTACAGCCCTACACGACTCCAAGCTGGAGACGGCTTCTCCCGGGACTCGGTCCCGTTTTTTTTCTCATAACAAATCTCACGTAGCTGCTGTATGCGTCCCGTTCCTGCCTTCCACCTGAGTCCGACGTGACCACGTGTGCGCGTATACCCAAGCAACCGAACAGATTCCAGCGCTTGGACCCAAGTGCCTCCTGCCGGCCTAACGCTCGATAGGGCCCTTGGCCAGCCGCGTGGTTCCCCTGGGTGCTTCCGTGCGTCGCCTAGCGCCAGGCCCGCGCCACAGCCCTGGATGCCTGCCCCGCGCGCCGCTTTAGTCGGATCCTCCTGCTGCAGCGAACGTATTACGCCGATTCCAATTGCTTCGATCTTCCACGTATCGATCCGTAGCCTCATCGAACCTTGCTCTAATACCACTTGTTAGAATAAATCCGAGGTACGTAGTCGATTCACCGAGGAACAAGCAATCACAGACAATGACGACACCGAGATTTGTTAACGAGGTTCGGCGAACTCGCCTACTCCCCGGGGCAATGACTACGGGCGCTCCTCCCCGAGATACCGCAACACCGGCCACCCGGGCGCCGGCACAAGCCGCCGGCACCCCCTTGCGAGCCTGTCGCTATCTAGTCGTCATGTGTTACAACGTGGGGTGCCTCTTCATATATAAGAGGCCAAGGGTACAACGTGTCCGACTCCGACACTACACGTATCCTACCCACACTACAACACCAAGTCCAAGCGTAACCCAACTAGTACAAAATATTCGACACAAACACAACAAACTCCACCTTGGCGAATATTCTCCACCACCTTGAATTTGTCCATGCGTCAAACTTCCATGTACTCCGGACTTGTGTTGTCTTCTTCGTAGCTTACTGAGAGCTACTCGACGAGTCTGCCCCAGACCCGCCGCCGCCGTGAGACCCCGCTGCTACTCCCGCAACTCCAGTCTCCGTGACTCCACCTGCAATAGTGCTCCCTTGCAACTTGTAAAGATGCAAAGCCGTCCTCTCTCCAATCATCACGGTCACCTCATCTTCTATGATTCTCATGGTCTTCTTATCCCGATCACAACGGAATACCATACCATCATCATGAAGAACACCAAGCGAAATTAGATTCCTCCTTAGCCCTGGCACATGCCTGACTCCCCGAAGCATCCGCTCAACTCCGTCAAACATCTTGATTTTGATATCACCTACTCCAGCAACACGATAACCTGTGTCATCGCCCACATAGGCTAAACCAAACTCACCAGACTTGTACGAAGAGAACCACTCCCTGTTGGGTGTCGCATGAAAAGAGCAAGCTGAATCCAACATCCACGCTTCACTTTTGTTTGACCGCCTGTCTGATACTATGAGAACATCACTACTGCTGTCTGAGTCATCACCATGAGTTGCCTTATTAGCACTTGCCCCACCATTGAGTTCTGGACAGTCCTTTCTCATATGTCCCCACTGCTTACACTTGTGACACTGTATATTCTTTTCCTTTTTCTTGTTCTTCCCAGCCTCATATCCCTTCCGCCACTGCTCACCCTTGATTAGCAAACCTTCACCATGAGAGACTTCCACCGCGTTCTTCTTTCTCATATCATAAGATAGCAATGCCGCAGTAATATCCTCATTCTTGACGGTCTCCTTGCCGTGCGTCAAAGTAGTAATCAGATGGTCATAGGATGATGGCAATGAACAAAGAAGCAGAATTGCCCTATCCTCGTTGTCAACCGTCACACCCAAGCGTGCTAGATCCGTCACGACTTGATTAAAGGCGTTCATATACTCCACAAGGTCCGACCCCTCCTGCATCCTCATCCCATACAACTTTTGCTTCAGATACACCTTGGTCGTCGCAGTCTTGGACATAAACTGACTTTCCAGCTTCTCCCAGATCTTCTTCGGCGAATTCTCATCCATCACATGATAAATAACCTGGTCCGACAGACACAACCGTATAGTCCCGGCTGCTTTCAACTGTAACTCCTCCCAGTCATCCGCCTCCATCTTAGCTGGCTTGGCTTCCTGCAACAACGCCTTCAAGCATCCCTGTTGTGCCAACAAATCTTTCACCCTTGTCTGCCATAACCCAAAGCTTCCAGTTCCGTTGAACTTCTCCACCTCAAACCTGGTACCCGATGGCGCCATGGTTCTTTGTATGGCTGACCCTGCGAAAAATTATCTGAGCTTTGCACGCGATGCCCAAAGTACGCAAACTGAACCTCCGGTCCTCCACGTACTACTAGCACTTCCAACCAAAAAACCTCTTCTGGTCTTCACGTGTATAGCTACTTTGATCTTGGCTCAACTTTCCGATGCTAGCGAAACTTGCTTTGCCTCAGCCCTTGCCTTCCGATGTGTTGCTACGTATCAATGGACTTGTTTCTAGCCGATCTCGATCTGCTCTGTCTCGCCGTACCAGCTGCCCTCCACAAGCTTTTATAGCCTACAGCCCTACACGACTCCAAGCTGGAGACGGCTTCTCCCGGGACTCGGTCCCGTTTTTTTTCTCATAACAATCTCACGTAGCTGCTGTATGCGTCCCGTTCCTGCCTTCCACCTGAGTCCGACGTGACCACGTGTGCGCGTATACCCAAGCAACCGAACAGATTCCAGCGCTTGGACCCAAGTGCCTCCTGCCGGCCTACCGCTCGATAGGGCCCTTGGCCAGCCGCGTGGTTCCCCTGGGTGCTTCCGTGCGTCGCCTAGCGCCAGGCCCGCGCCACAGCCCTGGATGCCTGCCCCGCGCGCCGCTTTAGTCGGATCCTCCTGCTGCAGCGAACGTATTACGCCGATTCCAATTGCTTCGATCTTCCACGTATCGATCCGTAGCCTCATCGAACCTTGCTCTGATACCACTTGTTAGAATAAATCCGAGGTACGTAGTCGATTCACCGAGGAACAAGCAATCACAGACAATGACGACACCGAGATTTGTTAACGAGGTTCGGCGAACTTGCCTACTCCCCGGGGCAATGACTACGGGCGCTCCTCCCCGAGATACCGCAACACCGGCCACCCGGGCGCCGGCACAAGCCGCCGGCACCCCCTTGCGAGCCTGTCGCTATCTAGTCGTCATGTGTTACAACGTGGGGTGCCTCTTCATATATAAGAGGCCAAGGGTACAACGTGTCCGACTCCGACACTACACGTATCCTACCCACACTACAACACCAAGTCCAAGTGTAACCCAACTAGTACAAAATATTCGACACAAACACAACAGAGGTGGCGCCAACGAACTACAGACTTCGACTCCCTCTTGCATAGACCTCAGTTTGGTCATCCCTGCCTTTACAGGTGGTCAGTAGTCCAGACCTGTCCTTGACGAAAAGCCATGCAAAGAACTTACACTTGTGGACCAAAAAAGCGAGGAGGGTTAGAAAACGGCGCCCGTAAGTCCTGTTTAGTTAGTTTTAGCTAGCTCAACAGTTCATTTTCCTAAAAAACTTAATTGAACTGTTAGACCATAATGACCCGGATTACATCCCTAGGGTGAAGGTCTTGTTCCTGACCACAATAGCAATTTCTACAGACATGTCCCGTTCTGGACCAAAGTGGACACAAAAGCTAGGTTTAAGGTGCAGGTTTTGAACCATTTATGCACTAATAAAGTGAATTCAGGTGCAAGCCGTCAACTTCCTGTAACATTTGCTGGTGGAGATGAACATAGCGAGGTGTTCATCCGCAGCACAAAGCGACGGGCAGGCAGCTGGCCATCGCTTTCCTTCATGTGGGTGGTGGCGCGTGACTGTGTTGTGTGAGCCCAGGCAACGCACGTAGTACGTGCGTGCGTGCCGGCAACCCAATCACCTGCACCGAACTGGGATCATCTGTTAGGGATAAGTACCAGGATGAACCTTTTCTCCCCGTTGAAAAACCAGACCGTATCGCCGCCGTTCCTTTCCATGGAAATCGCGGGGTCTCCGAGAGCGATGGAGAGCCACGGGGAGCAAAGAGCCGGCTCGGTCGCCCCGCTGCCGCGCGCCCTCCCGGCACGCCTCCCTTTCACGCCGTTGCCCTCTCCTCCTCATGTCCCCGATCGAGGCGTTACGCGGTTGCCGTTTGCAGGGCCGGCCGATGGTTGGCTGGCGGCAATGGCGCGGCGTGCGTGCTTGTGTGTGTGTGCGCGCGATAGGCCGGTGGATGGTGGTGGTGCGACTGGCGACTTGTCGCCGCGGCCGATGGGCTCCCACCCGTGTCGGGCCGGGGGCCTCCGGCGAGCGACAGGCAAGCGGCGCGCACCGCGCGTGCGATCGACAGCGGAGGGACAGAAAGGTCGGCACCTGCCCCACGCATCATCACCATGGAGCCATCTCCGTCACCTCCGTCCCCGGTCGTCCCCGGCCTCGTTCCATTATTACCAACTCCCGTTTTTCCTTTCCGCCATCGCCATGGATGATCCATCCATCAACCAAGGTCACGACAAAGCTCAGCTGCATCTGCATGCACCAACCAGTTGATCGTCTGAGAGTGTCGCCTGCCGGACAATTAATTACCGGCGGGTGAATTTACTCACCGACTGCGACACACTGGGCCCTCACTGCAAGGCTTTCATATGACCACCTGCTCCGGTCCGGTGACTTGGCTGCCGGCCGGCCAGCGAGGGATCGACAGGGAAATTTCTGCGCATCCATTCAAGTGATGACACCAAATTAACTGTGCTGTGCTTCACTCATAACCCCAGGGCAGGGCACACGCTGTACATGCTCATTCATTCGGTCAGTCAGTGCCCCGGCCAGTCCCCGCGCATTCTGTTTGCCTATTCACACACTAGTACTGTATTTACCAGCGCAGTTATATTTCTCTCAAACTTCTCTGAAGATAGCTTTTCCATGCATGCATGTGTGTGTGTGAACTGAGAAGGAGAGCTATGGAGAGTAGATGCAAACTGCAAAGCAAGCTTGTTCCCAGCTTTCAGAGACGGATGCATGATGCAGCAGAGATGGCATATCTGTTTTGGCATGGCATGGGTACTATAGCTACTACTGGCCGGTGATGCAATGCAACAACTTGCAGCTGCGTGCCCCTGAATGTTAGTTGGTGCTAATGGGAGCCTCCTCATCCTGTGAATGTGTGTCTCCTCATGGCATCTTGTCCCTGTTTGCATCATGCAGCATCCAAAAGGTGAAAAGATCCCTGCAGATATCCACGGACCGCCTCTGTCTCTCTCTCTCTCTCTCTCTCTCTCTCTCTCTCTGAATTAGTTTTCATTTATTTTCATTCATCCAGGCAGAATGCAGGACAAGCACCTCCCTTGGCTCATTGCATCCTCTTCTCCTTGCAGACCAGGGCCAACACCCTGGTAGGCTGGTGGTGCTACCCCACTGTATACACGCATGTATGAAAAGTGTGCACATATAGATGTATGTGATCCTGTGCATGGTCTGGTCCATTTGGTTGGTTGTGTTCCTTGCTGCATGGAGGGCATGCATGCATGCATGCATGCATGTACAGGCAGCAATTCCATGTACAACAGTACAAGCCAGGTGTGTCCTGCTCCTACTGCACCTGCACATCCGTGGCCTATTCCTCCAGAGGAATAATATATGCGTGTCCACTGCTGCGTGCTTCTCCGTTTTGCTTTCTTGTGTATATATGTACATACATGTACATGTACATGCATGCATATGTACCAGTACAATGCCATTTTTGCTAGTCTATACACCAATAAAATATCATCGTCCTCGTATCATTTGACCAGCCTGGTTCGCTAAGCCATTGTGCCAAATGACAAACTGGCTAAGAGATAAATTGCTGGACCAATTAATTAACTAGTAATCTAGTTCATTCTTTAGAATGATCTAGTCCTGACCAGTGATAACAAAGCAAGCATTTGGTCAGGGGGCAGCCAGCAGCTAGAAGGAACAAACACAACAGGTGTTCTTCTTTCCGATGATAATTTTTTCTGCACTTAAATTGAATTAAACCAAGTGGCATGCATGCATACTTAATTACAGATGTAGAACTAAGCTTGCTTGATTTTCTTACAATTAGTTCGTTCCCTGCTGCATGGACGCATCCACCAGCATCGATCTGCATGGAGGCATATATGGAGGAGACCTTAAACACCAACGACAACCGCACGCGCGCCCTTCCTCCTAGCTACCTCAGCTAAGCTAACAGCCCGCCACCATCTCTGGCATTTTTTTTGTTCACTAATTGTTTGTATAGATCGATCTCTTGGCCGGCCGGTGATGGCCGGCGCCGATCTACGACGAGATCAGGTCGTCCGTCTCGTTGGCGGCGTCGTCGGTGGAGATGGCGACCATCTTGAGCGCGGAGGCCCCGGTGGTGAAGGCCTTCTTGCGCACGCCCATGTACTCGGGCCACGTGACGGCGCGGTAGGCGGCGGGCGTGCCGGCCAGGGCCTCCCTGAGCGGCGCCACCTTGACGTGGGCGGGCGGGCCGAGGAAGTAGCCGAGCGATATCCGGTCGCTGTCCCGGTTTACGACGGCGCGGTGGTAGACGCTGTGGAAGCGGCCGTTGGTGAGGATCTGGAAGAGGTCGCCGACGTTGACGACCATGGCCCCCGGCACGGCCGGCACCGTCACCCACCGGTCGGGGCCGTGCCGGAACAGCTGCAGCCCTGGCACCAGGCTCTGCAGCACGAAGGTGAAGAAGCCCGAGTCCGTGTGCGCGATCAGGCCCAGCGCCCGCTTCGGGTCCGGGCACTTGGGGTACCTGTGAATCAACGACACGACACAACTCCGTGTCAACCGCCGCACCGACAATATATGCTTTGCTGCATGGTGGAGTACGTGTCGTGGTGGCACTGCCATTTGTATTCTATTGTACTTGTACTACTGGAGTAGTAGTGGAACGTACCAGTTGAGGTGCATTGTGGCGGTCATGGTCTCGGCGATCTTCTGCTCGGACTCGACGGCGGCGACCTGCTCGCCGGTGAGCCCGAGGGCCACGAGGAACAGCTCCAGCAGCTTGTCGGCCAGCGCGCGCATCTCCCTGTGGAACTCCTCCATCACGGCGCTGCACGTCGAGGAACACGACGGACGGCGTAAGTGTAACAGTGTAAGTAAGTACTCCTACGCACGGACACACACGGCTAGCTGCTGCCATAGCAGAACAGGAGTAACAAGTTTCGCGCGCGTGCATGCATGCATGGTCGGAGTCGGACACGTCGCCCCGTCACGTGTGTACGGACGGTTGGCCAGAACCAGTTAGGTAGGTGCCGTACTATGACGTGTATATGCGCATCGGCGGCCGGCGTACGTACCAGAAGTGGCGGTAGTCGTGGCCGGCCTTGGGCCAGAGCTTGCGGAGGTCGGAGCGGAGGTTGGCCGGGGAGAAGGTGTAGCCCTCGGACCACATGCACTTGGAGAAGAAGGAGGAGATGGGCGGCGACCCGTAGCCGCACGAGTCGCCGGGCCGCCGCACCGCGCGCATCTTCTCCGACGCCGGCAGCGCGAACATGCCCGCGATCGCGGCCTCCACGCGCGCCAGGAGGTCCAACGGGACGCCGTGGCCCACCAGGAGGAAGGCGCCCCAGTCCTGCGCCGCCAGCCCCACCGCCTCCGCCGCGAACGGGTCGCGCATGTCCACCACCGGCACCGCGTCCGGCTCTCCGCCCGCGCCGCTGCCGTCCACCACGGGGTGGTCGTGCAGCCCGGGCCACGCGTGCGTCTCCGGCACCCGCCGCGCCGCCCGGAAGTCGAAGTAGTGCGGGTCCTTGCTCAGGTGCGCCGGCGTCGGCATCCTGGCGGCACGTACGATCGGTCAAGCCAAGAAGAAGGAGCAAATCAACTCCCGGCTGACTTTGCAGTACTTGCTAGGAGCTCGAGCTAGCGAGCAATGGTGGAGACGGATGGATTGACGAGTGAGTGTAAGAACGAGAGAAGTACAAGGAGCTGTATATATAGGGGGAGAAGTTTTGGAGCGTAGCGGATTAGGAGCAGCCGAGCTAGCCGGAGGGGAATCCATCCATTAGATAATTTGATCGATCGATTAACTAGAGAGAGAAAAAGATGAATATGCATTGCCTGTTGGGATGAGGAAGATGATGAAAATGTGAAGAGAGAGGAGGCTCTTTTGGAGGGATGTGGAGCGCACAAGGCCACCCGCTACGCAACACAAATCTAGCTGCCTGGCCTGGCTAGTGGCACTGGCGCCCAATTAATACACACAAACATAGAAACAAACACAGATGTAAAGTAAAGCGCCCCATCCAAATAATTGTATGTGGTAGACAGAACCCAACCCAAATTAATTAGTGACATGGTCCACGGGTAGAAGATATGTTCATTCTATATCTACTACTCCCTCCCCATGATATAAGAGCGTTTTTGACACTAGAAGAAGTACTAGCTAATTGTGTGTGGGTTGCAAGGGCTATTTATTTCAGTGGTTCAACATTAATCATGTCCGACGTAAATCTTACACCCATCATATTCTAGATTTTGGTTAGATTTGATTTTATTTGAGTATGGATAGAAAAATGCAAGTAAGGTTTTGAATTAGGTGAGAGGTGATCTCCACGGATACGTAAGAAAAGGCACACCTCAACTTGCAACCGTGCATGACAAAAGTCTATTCATTCTCTTATGCTAATTATATTCAAATAAACCATGTCTATTTTAATTTTCAGTTCACCTATTATTATGTCACGTACTCCATAAAACCAAATCTCATTGAAAGTTTTGCAACCAATTTCGCAACAAATGTGTTAACATCTAGTTTGTGTGTGTAGGTGATCCATGGATAGAAAAGACGATACAGAGGCATGACGATGAGTTGATTTTCATCTAATATACGTAGCTGACTACTGCTGATATGAGACTGATATGAGAGAGAGAGAGAGAGAGAGAGAGAGAGAGAGAGAGAGTCAATGTTTGTTGTGTGCAAAGAGTACTATAGAATTTTGGGTGCGGTAGCAACCCCTCTGTGGTGTATGAGTAAAGAAAAACAATGAATGCTGATTTTGACGTTGCATATAAGGCCGAAAGTATAGGATTTCCATTTTTTTCTCCTGTGTGGAGGAAGCCGAGCTACAAGCATGCTAAAGGGGCATGGATCTTGGTATGAATTTGCATATGGCCAGAAAGGGGATTGCTTATTCTCAGCCACGTTTTCGCTTATGCTTAGTCAAGTGAGGATTCCATTCGAAGTAACGTAACAGGAGCACCATCTTCAAAACTTCTCGGGGTCCGGAGTTTTTCAAAATTAACTACTATGTGTGCATCACATTCTCTATGTTGTATCTTCTCGCAAGTCCTCCATTTTCGGTTTTAAAAATAAAGTTTTGGAGGTTATTTGATGCCTTCAGAAGGCCGATCTAGTGAAAATCAAGAGGGAAGCAAACATTGTTGCACCTGAACCAATTGTTCGGCTTGTCATCGGGGTTGTGCATGATAAATACTTTGTATTAAGAAGATGAAGCGTGACAAGGCTATATGATTTTGTAGGGATAACGTTCTTTATTTTTGATATTTTGAAAGACATGATTGTTTGTTGGTATGCCTTATTATTATGGCTTTTATGTCAAATTATAGACTATTGCTTCAAATCATTTCGGTCGTAATATTCATGCCACAAAATAGAGATTACATGATGAACATGTTAGATAGCATTCCACATTAAAAAAATTGTTTTTATCATTTAACTACTCGAGGACGAGCAAGGATTAAGTTTGAGGATGCTTGATACGTCTTCAACGCATCTATAATTTTTGATTGCTCTATGCTATTATAGCATCAATCCTGAATGTTTTATATGTAGTTATATGTCAGTATATATCCTTTTTGTGACTAACCTATTAACTTAGTGCCAAGTGCCAGTTGTTGTATTTTGCCTGTTTTTGGTTTTCCAGAATATCAGTACTAAATGAAGTCCAAATGCCACGAAACTTTTTGACGATTTTTTTCGGGACATAAGAGACCAGGGAAGCTTCAGGAGAGGCTCAGAAGATGAAGGAGTAGCCCACAAGGCACCCGGGCGCGCCCAGGGGGTAGGCGCGCCTGGTGGCTTGTGGTGGCCCATGTTCATCCGATGGAGCTAATTCCGCCTTTATAAATTCTCTAAAATCGGGAAACCAACAGAGAGCCACCCAAAACACATCTTGCGCGACCACAAGCTTCTGTTCTTGCGAGATCCCATCTGGGGGCCTTTTCCGCCACTCTGCCGAATGGGGAAATCGGTCACGGAGGGGCTCTACATCAACCTTGATGCCCTTCCAATGATGTGTGAGTAGTTTACCACAGAACTACATGTCCATAGCCAGTAGCTACTCCCTCCATTTCTAAATATTTGTCTTTCTAGAGATATCAACAAGTGACTACATACATATCAAAATGAGTGAATCTACACTCTTAAATATGTCTATATTTATCCGTATGTGGTAGTCCATTTGAAATCTCTAAAATGAAAAATATTTAGGAACGGAGGGAGTAGATGGCTTCTTCTCTCTCTTTGAATACAACGTTCTCCTCAATGTTCTCAGAGTTCTATTTGATGTAATCACTTTTTGCGGTGTGTTTGTTGGGATCCAATGAATTGTGAGTTTATGATCAGATTATCCATGAGTATTATTTGAGTCTTCTCTGAACTCTTTTATGCATGATTATTATAGCTTTGTATTTCTCTCTGATCTATTGATTTGGTTTGGCCAACTAGACTGATTTTTCTTGCAATGGGACTGGTGCTTTGTGAAGGGTTCAATCTTGCGATGATCTATATCCCAGTGACAGAAAGGGACAAGACACATATCTGTATTATTTTCATTAAGGATAAAAAAGATGGGGTTTATTCATATTGTTTGAGTTTACTTTGTTTACATCATGTCGTCTTGCTTAAGGCGTTACTCCGTTCTTTATGATCTTAATACTCTAGATGCATGCTGGATAGCGGTCGATGTGTGGAGTAATAATAGTAGATGCAAGCAGGAGTCGGTCTACTTGTCTCAGACGTGATGCTATATACATGATCATTGCCTTGGATATCGTCATGATTACTCGTTTTTCTGTCAATTGCCCAAAAGTAATTTGTTTATCCACCGCATGCTATCTTCAAGAGGGAAGCCTCTACTGAAAATTATGGCCCCGGGTCTACTTTTATGACATATTAAAAATTCAAAAATACTTTGCTGGAATTTACTTTACTTTATTATATTTTGTGCTTTATTTGTCTATCTATCACTACGAGATTTGATCCTTGCAATTAACCGCCGAGGGATTGACAACCCCTTGTTCGCGTTGGGCGCATGTATTTGTTATTTTGTGTACAGGTACTGCTAACGAGGTGTTGCTTGGTTCTCCTACTGGATTGATAACCTTGGTTCTTAACTGAGGGAAATACTTATCTCTACTGTACTGCATCATTCTCTCCTCTTCAAGGAAATTCCAGCGCAGCTCACAAGTAGCAGTGGGCACGCGCGACAAGGAGCGCGGCGCTTCCATGCCATGTCACCTCCTGCTCACATCCACCCGTGCACGCCCCCCTTCTCCACATCATGCATACCCCCGCAGCGCCAACAAGGTGGTGTGCACCACCGTGGCTTGTACGCCCCCCATCAGCATTTAATGCAAACCTAACTCTCCATTCTCCTTCCGTAGACCCACCGCATGCACCTGCTCCCTCTGCACCTCTCGTCCACACCATCGGCGCTATGCACCCATGCAGCCAAGCCAGTACGCCATAAGCTGCCCCTACTCCTAGGCCACTCGACTCTCCGCCGCTCACGGCTCCCGAGCCCCATCCCATCGCCGCGGCGTTAGCCACGTTGCCCTCCTACCGCCATGTGCTGCTCTCCCCCCAAACACAGGCGTACCTTCTTTTGGTCCAAAGACGAGGTTTGTTTCGGGGCAAAATGCTTGGTAGCTGCTACATCTCGAGCTTGCGTTGGTTTTCCCCGAAGAGGAGAGGATGATGCAGCACAGTAGCGTAAGTATTTCCCTCAGTTTTTGAGAACCAAGGTATCAATCCAGTAGGAGGTCACGCGCAAGTCCCTCGTACCTGCATAACACGATAGCAACTCGCAACCAACGCTTAGGGGTTGTCAATCCCTTCACGGTCACTTACGAGAGTGAGATCTGATAGAGATAATATTTTTGGTATTTTTGATAGATAGATGCAAAGTAAAAAGTAAAGGCAAAGTAAAAACAAAGCAAGTAAATAAAGTGATATAGATTGATATGATGAGAATAGACCCGGGGGCCATAGGTTTCACTAGTGGCTTCTCTCAAGAGCATAAGTATTCTACGGTGAGTGAACAAATTACTGTTGAGCAATTGGCAGAATTGAGCATAGTTATGAGTATATCTAGGCAATGATCATGTATATAGGCATCACGTCCGAGACAAGTAGATCGAAATGATTCTGCATCTACTACTATTACTCCACTCATCGACCGCTATCCAGCATGCATCTAGAGTATTAAGTTAAAAACAGAGTAATGCCTTAAGCAAGATGACATGATGTAGAGGGATAAATTCATGCAATATGAAAAAACACCCCATCTTGTTATCCTCGATGGCAACAATACAATACGTGCCTTGCACTCTTTCTGTCACTGAGTAAGAACACCGCAAGATTGAACCCAAAGCCATGCACTTCTCTCATTGCAAGAACTACCAATCTAGTTGGCCAAACCAAACGGATAATTCGAAGAGACTTGCAAATATACCTGGCCAAACCTCGGGTCGGGCCGGGCTTCGGGCCGGGCCTAGCCAAACCCGACACGAAAAACTCAGGCCCGGGCCCGGCCCGGCCCGACCATCGGGCCTATGTTTTTGGGACCGAGCCCAGCCCGAGCACGTAAAAGCCCGTCGGGCTTCGGGCCGGCCCGGCTCGACCTTCAGAAAATGGCGAAAACAACGGGCCCGGGCCCGGCCCGGCCCGGCCTTCAGGCTCAAAAACTAGGCCCGAGCCCGGCCCGGGGGCAGCGTCGGGCCGGGCCGGGTCGGGCTTTTTCGGGCCAGGCCGGGTCGGGCCGGGCTTCCCATGGCCAGGACTACTTGCAAAGATAACTCAATCATACATAAAAGAATTCAGTGAAGAATCAAATATTTTCCATAGATAATACTGGATCATAAACCCACAATTCATCGGTCTCAACAAACACACCGCAAAAAGAAGATTACATCGAATAGATCTCCACGAGAGAGGGGGAGAACATTGTATTGAGATCCAAAAAGAGAGAAGAAGCCATCTAGCTACTAGCTATGGACCCGAAGGTCTGAAGTAAACTACTCACACTTCATCGGAGGGGCTATGGTGATGATGTAGAAGCCCTCCGTGGTGGATGCCCCCTCCGGCGGAGCTCCGGAACAGGCCCCAATATGGGATCTTGTGGATACAGAAGGTTGCGGCGGTGGAATTAGGTTTTTGGCTCCTATTCTGATCATACGGGGATACGTAGGTATATATAGGAGGAAGGAGTACGTCGGTGGAGCTCCGAGGGGCCCACGAGGTAGGGGGGCGCGCCCAGGGGGGCGCCCTCCACCCTCGTGACCTCCCCGGAAGCTTCTTGGAGTAGGGTCCAAGTCTCCTGGATCACGTTCGGTGAGAAGATAACGTTCTCGAAGGTTTCATTCTGTTTGGACTCCGTTTGATATTCCATTTCTTCGAAACACTGAAATAGGCAAAAAAACAGCAATTCTGGGATGGGCCTCCGGTTAATAGGTTTTAGTCCCAAAAATAATATAAAAGTGGAAAATAAAGCCCAATCTAGTCCAAAACAGTAGATAAAGTAGCATGGAGCAATAAAAAATTATAGATATGTTGGAGACGTATCAGGCATCCCCAAGCTTAATTCCTGCTCGTCCTCGAGTAGGTAATGATAAAAAAGAATTTTTGATGTGGAGTGATACTTTGGCATAATTTCAATGTAAATCTTCTTAATCATGGTATAAATATTCAGATCCGAAAGATTCAAGACAAAAGTTCATGTTGACATAAAAATAATAATATTTCAAGCATACTAATCAAGCAATCACGTCTTCTCAAAATAACATGGCCAAAGAAAGTTCATCCCTACAAAATCATATAGTTAGGCTATGATTCATTTTCGTCATACAAAGATGTTCCCAACTTCTATACCCCCGATGACAAGCCAAGCAATTGTTTCATACTCAAATAATCTCAAACTTTTTCAACCTTCACGCAATACATGAGCGTGAGCCATGGATATAGCACTATGGGTGGAATAGAATATGATGATGGGGATTGCGTGGAGAAGACAAAAAAGGAGAAAGTCTCACATCAACGAGGCTAATCAATGAGCTATGGAGATGCCCATCGATTGATGTTAATGCAAGGAGTAGGGATTGCCATGCAATGGATGCACTAGAGCTATGAATGCTCAACAAAAGAAAACTAGTGGGTGTGCATCCAACTTGCTTACTCATGAAGACCTAGGGCATTTGAGGAAGCCCATCGTAGGAATATACAAGCCAAGTTCTATAATGAAAAATTCCCACTAGTATAAACAAGACAACTTATGAGACTCTATATGAAAAATGTGGTGCTACTTTGAAGCACGAATATATGAGACTCACTTCATGAAGAACAAGGTGCTACTTTGAAGCACAAGTGTGGTAAAAGGATAGTAACATTGCCCCTTCTCTATTTTTCTCTCGTTTTTTTATTTGGGCCTTTTCTCTTTTTTTATGGCCTCTTTTTTTATTTGGGCTTCTTTGGCCTCTTTTTTTTCGTCCGGAGTCTCATCCCGACTTGTGGCGGAATCATAGTCTCCATCACCCTTTCCTCACTGGGGCAATGTTCTAATAATGATGATCATCACACTTTTATTACAACAACTTGATATTACAACTCGAAACTAGAACAAGATATGACTCTATATGAATGCCTCCGGCGGTGTACCGGGATGGTGCAATGAATTAAGAGTGACATGTATGAAAAATAATGCATGGTGGCTTTGCCACAAATACGATGTTAACTACAAGATCATGCAATGGCAATATGACAAAAGTAAAGTATGTCATGATGAACGGAACGGTGGAAAGTTGCATGGCAATATATCTCGGAATGGCTATGGAAATGCCATAATAGGTAGGTATGGTGGATGTTTTGAGGAAGATATAAGGAGGTTTATGTGGGAAAGAGCGTATCATATCACGGGTTTGGATGCACCGGCGAAGTTTGCACCAACTCTCAAGGTGAGAAAGGGCAATGCACGATACCGAAGAGGCTAGCAAATGCGGAAAGGTAGAAGTGCGTATAATCCATGGACTCAACATTAGTCAAAAGGACTCATATACTTATTGCAAAAATTTAGAAGCCATCAAAAATCAAGTACTACACACAATGCTCCTAGGGGGATAGACTGGTAGGAAAAGACCATCGCTCGTCCCCGACCGCCACTCATAAGGATGCACAAGCCAGGTACACTTCATGCTTCAAATTTGTCACACAACTTCACCCATATGTGCATGCTACGGGACTTACAAACTTCAACACAAGTATTTCTCAATTTCACAATTACTCAACTAGCACGACTTTGATATTATTACCTCCATATCTCAAAACAATTATTAAGCACTAAATTTATCTTAGTATTCAATTCACTCAAAAGAAAGTTTCACATATCTTGAACACCAAGTATATTAACATTAAGCAACTTACCATGCTATTAATGACTCTCAAAATAATCTAAGTGAAGCATGAGAGATCAAGTTTCTTTAAAACAAATCCACCACCATGCTCTAAAATATCTAAGTGAAGCACTAGAGCAAAAATTATCACGCTCAAAAATATAAGTGAAGCGCTATGAGCAAAACTATCAGGCTCAAAAGATATAAGTGAGGCACATAGAGTATTCTAGCAAATTCCAAATCATGTATGGCTCTCTCAAAAGGTGTGTACAGCAAGGATGATTGTGGTAGACTAACAAGCAAAGACGCAAATAATACAAGACGCTCCAAGCAAAACACATATCATGTTGGTGAATAAAAATATAGCTCCAAGTAAATTACCGATGGAAGTGGACGAAAGAGGGGATGCCTTCCGGGGCATCCCCAAGCTTTGACTTTTTGGTGTCCTTGGATTATCTAGGGGGTTCCATGGGCATCCCCAATCTTAGGCTCTTGCCACTCCTTGTTCCATAATCCATTAAAAGAATTCACCCAAAACTTGAAAACTTCATAACACAAAACTCAACAGAAATCTCGTGAGCTCCGTTAGAGAAAGAAAACAAAAGACTACTTCAAGGTACTGTAATGAACTTATTCTTTATTTATATTGGTGTTAAACCTACTGTATTCCAACTTCTCTATGGTTTATAAACTAATTTACTAGCCATAGATTCATCAAAATAAGCAAACAACACCCGAAAAACAGAATCTGTTAAAAACAGAACAGTCTGTAGTAATCTGTAACTAACGCAAACTTCTGGAACTCTAAAAATTCTACCAAAATAGTAAGTCCTGGACAATTTGTTTATTGATCAGCAGAAAAAAGAATCAACGCAAAATCACTCTCCAGTAAAAAATGGCAGCTAATCTCGTGAGCGCTAAGGTTTCTGTTTTTCAGCAGAATCAAATCAATTATCATCGTAGGTTATCCTATAGGTCCTACTTGGCACAAACACTAGTTAAAACATAAAACCACATCCAAACAGAAGGTAGATGGATTATTTATTCCTAAACAGAAGCAAAAACAAAAAACATAAAATAAAATTGGGTTGCCTCCCAACAAGCACTATCGTTTAACGCCCCTAGCTAGGCATAAAAGCAAGGATAGATCTAGGTGTTGCCATCTTTGGTAGGCAATCCATAAGTGGCTCTCATGATAGATTCATATGGTAATTTTATTTTCTTTCTAGGGAAGTGTTCCATATCCTTCTTTAAGGGAAATTGGAATCTAATATTCCCTTCCTTCATATCAATAATTGCACCAATCGTTCTAAGGAAAGGTCTACCAAGAATAATAGGACATGAAGGGTTGCAATCTATATCAAGAACGATAAAATCTACGGGCACATAATTCCTATTTGCAACAATAAGAACATCATTAATTCTTCCCATAGGCTTTTTAATAGTGGAATCCGCAAGATGCAAATTTAGAGAGCAATCATCAAAATCACGGAAATCTAGCAAATCACATAAGGTTTTGGGAATAGTAGAGACACTAGCACCCAAATCACATAAAGCATGAAACTCAAAGTCTTTAATTTTAATTTTAATAGTGGGTTCCCACTCATCATAGAGTTTTCTAGGGATGGGAACTTTCATCTCAAGTTTTTCTTCATAAGATTGCATCAAAGCATCAACAATGTGTTCGGTAAAGGCCTTATTTTGACTATAAGCATGAGGAGATTCTAGCATGGATTGCAACATGAGGAGAAAATTAATGCTAATGAAACCTTAGCTTCTTATGCTAATGGTATATATGATTACTATGATGTGGAACAAATAGAAGAATTTGTTGCTTTTAAGGCTGCTTATGAAATTGAAGCTTTGTTTGAAAAGTATGAAGCTTTAGATGATGATGTTTATAGGTCTGAAAATCTTGATATACTTAGATATTGCTATGAAAATTATAAATACAATTACTATATTAATGCATTCATTAAGAAAGTCTCCGCTGTCCAAGAAGAGACTAATATTTTGCAGGAATCTATGGAAGAAGAAATTGATGAAACTATGAGCTCATTGGATGAAAAAGATGAGGAAGAGAGCGAAGAACAAAAGGAGGAAGAGCGGATTGGTCACCCGTGCCCACCTTCTAATGAGAGTAACTCTTCAACTCATACATTGTTTAATTCTCCTTCGTGCTTACCGAAGGATGATTGCTATGATGACTATTATGATCCCATTGATTATCTTGAAATATCCCTTTTTGATGATGCTTGTGGCCAAGATGCCAATATGAATTATGCTTACGGAGATGAACTTGCTATAGTTCCTTATGTTAAACATGAAATTGTTGCTACTGCACCCACGCATGATAGTCCTATTATCTTTTTGAATTCTCCCGACTACACTATATCGGAGAAGTTTGTGCTTATTAAGGATTATATTGATGGGTTGCCTTTTACTATTACACATGATGATTTTGATGAATGTAATATGCATGTGCTTGCTGCTCCTACTTGCAATTATTATGAGAGAGGAACTACATCTCCGCCTCTTTATGTTTCCAACACGATAGAATTGCAAGAAACTGCTTATACTATGCATTGGCCTTTACTTGGTGTGCATGAATTGTTCTTTTATGACATGCCGATGCATAGAAAGAGAGTTAGACTTTGTCATTGCTTGATTTATGTTACCTTGTGCTCACTACTAAATTACAAATCATTGTTAATTAAAATTGGCTTTGATATACCTTGGGATCCGAGTGGATACATAACTTGAGCACTAAATGCCTAGCTTAATGGCTTTAGAGAAAGCGCTGCCAGGGAGACAACCCGGAAGTTTTAGAGAGTCATTTATTTCTGTTGATTGCTTTCATATAGTTTAAAAACAAAAAAATAAATAGGGGAACCTAAAACTTTTCAAAAAGGAAAGTGAAAGTGAGAAAGACAAGCATTGTTGAAGTGGGAGCTAGCCTTGGACTTTGTTCATGCTCACGGAAACTTTGTGAATCTTGATTACAGAAACTTTTCAACAAAAATAATTATCCCCTTGTACAATTCCATTGTATTATAAAAATAATGTGCCAAGGTTTGCCTTTAGGATGTTTACAATACTTGTTGGTTTGTACGATGCAGGACAAAAACTTTGGCTGTAGTGTGCGATTTTACATTTTTAACTGGAACGTCAATTGGTTCTGATTCCTTTTACACTGTCTTTATATACAACTTGTTTATTTTTGCTAATTTTGGTAGAATTTTTGGGGTAACAGAAGTATGGTGGATGTTCAGATTGCTATAGACTGTTCTTTTTTTGACAGATTCTGTTTTTGATGCATAGTTTGCTTGTTTTGATGAAACTATCAATTTATATCAGTGGATTAAGCCATGAAAAAGTTATATTACAGTAGACACAATGAAAAAACAAAATATGAATTGGTTTGCGACAGTACTTAGAGTGGTGATTTGCTTTATTATACTAACGGATCTTACCGAGTTTTCTGTTGAAGTTTTGTGTGGATGTAGTGTCTAATCGAGGATGTTTCGATGTGAGAAGAAGGAAGAGAGGCAAGAGCTCAAGCTTGGGGATGTCCGAGGCACCCCAAGTAAATATTCAAGGAGACTCAAGCGTCTAAGCTTGGGGATGCTGGGGAGGCATCCCCTCTTTCTTCAACAAGTATCGGTATGTTTTCGAATTCGTTTCGTTCATGCATTATGTGCAAGTCTTGGAGCGTCTTTTGCAATTAGGATTTTATTTTTTCTTTTATGCACCATGCTGGTATGAGATAATCCTTGGTTGATTTATAGAATGCGCATTGCACTTCACTTAAATCTTTTGAGTGTGGCTTTATAGAATGCTTCATGTGCTTCACTTATATCATTTGAAGTTTGGATTGCCTGTTTCTCTTCATATAGACAACCGCCATTTGTAGAATGCTCTTTTGCTTCACTTATATTTGTTAGAGCGTGGGCATATCTTTTGTGGAAAGAATTAAACTCTCTTGCTTCACTTATATCTTTTTAGAGAGATGACAGGAATTGGTTATTCACATGGTTAGTCATAAAATCCTACATAAACTTGTAGATCGCTGAATATGATATGTTTGATTCCTTGCAATAGTTTTGCGATATAAAGATGGTGATATAGAGTTATGCTAGTGGGTGGTTGTGGATTGTAGAGACACTTGAGGTTTGCAAGTCCCATAGCATGCACGTATGGTAACCGTTGTGTGACAAATCTGAAGCATGGGGTGTTTCTTTGATTGTCTTCCTTATGAGTGGCAGTCGGGGACGAGCGATGGTCTTTTCCTACCAATCTATCCCCCTAGGGGCATGCGTAGTAGTACTTTGCTTCGAGGGCTAATAAACTTTTGCAATAAGTATATGAGTTCTTTATGACTAATGTGAGTCCATGGATTATACGCACTCTCACCATTCCACCATTGCTAGCCTCTCTTGTGCCGCGCAATTTTCGCCGGTACCATACACCCTCCTTATATCTTCCTCAAAACAGCCACCATACCTACCTATCATGTCATTTCCATAGCCATATCGAGATATATTGCCATGCAACTTCCATCATCATCATATACATGAATTGAGCATTCATTGTCATATTGCTTTGCATTATCGTAAGATAGCTAGCATGATGTTTTCATGGCTTGTCCGTTTTTTATGTCATTGCTACGCTAGATCATTGCACATCCCGATACACCGCCGGAGGCATTCATATAGAGTCATATCTTTGTTCTAGATATCGAGTTGTAATATTGAGTTGTAAGTAAATAAAAGTGTGGTGATCATCATTATTAGAGCATTGCCCCAGTGAGGAAAGGATGATGGAGAATATGATTCCCCCACAAGTCGGGATGAGACTCCGGACGAAAAAAATAAAATAAAAAAAAATAAAAAAAGGAGAAAGGCCAAAAAAAGGCCCAAAATAAATGAGAGAAAATAAGAGAAGGGGCAATGTTACTATCTCTTTTTCCACACTTGTGCTTCAAAGTAGCACCATGTTCTTCATATAGATTGTCTCCTATGTTGTCACTTTCATATACTAGTGGGAATTTTCATTATAGAACTTGGCTTGTATATTCCAACGATGGGCTTCCTCAAATGCCCTAGGTCTTCATGAGCAAGCAAGTTGGATGCACACCCACTTAGTTTCTTTTGTTGAGCTTTCATACACTTATAGCTCTTAGTGCATCCGTTGCATGGCAATCCCTACTCCTCACATTGATATCTATTAATGGGCATCTCCATAGCTCGTTGATACGCCTAGTTGATGTGAGACTTTCTCCTTTTTTTTGTCTTCTCCACATAACCTCCATCATTATATTCTATTCCACCTATAGTGCTATATCCATGGCTTGCGCTCATATATTGTGTGAGGGTTGAAAAAGCTGAAGCGCGTTAAAAAGTATGAACCAATTGCTCGGCTCGTCATCGGGGTTGTGCATGATGGGAGCATTTTGTGTGACGAAAATGAAGCATGGCCAAACTATATGATTTTGTAGGGATAAGCTTGCTTTGGCCTTGTTGTTTTGAAAAGACATGATTGCTTTATTGGTATGCTCAAAGTATTATTGTTTTTATGTCAAATGATAGACTATTGCTTTGAATCACTCGTGTCTTAATATTCATGCCATGATTAGACATATGATCAAGATTATGCTAGGTAGCATTCCACATCAAAAATTATTCTTTTTTTTATCATTTACCTACTCGAGGACGAGCAGGAATTAAGCTTGGGGATGCTGATACGTCTCCGTCGTATCTATAATTTTTGATTGTTCCATGCCAATATTATTTACTTTCATATACTTTTTGGCAACTTTTTATATTATTTTTGGGACTAACATATTGATCCAGTGCCCAGTGCCAGTTCCTGTCTGTTGCATGTTTTATGTTTCGCGGAATATCCATATCAAACGGAATCCAAACGGGATAAAAAAGGATGGAGCTTATTTTTGGAAAATATGGAAATTTCCAGAAGAAAAATCCACACGAGACGGTGCCCGAGGTGGTCACGAGGCAGTGGGGCGCGCCCTCCCCTCCTGGGCGCACGGCCTACCCTCGTGAGCCCACCGTAAGGTGGTTGATGCTCTTCTTTTGCCGCAAGAAAGATAATATTTGGAAAAAATCACGGAAAAGGTTTCCGGCCAATCGGAGTTACGGATCTCCATATATACGCGAAACGGTGAAACAGAGCCAGAAGCCAACGCAGAGAACGCAGAAACAGAGAGATAGATCCAATCTCAGAGGGGCTCTCGCCCCTCCCAAGCCATGGGAGCCAAGGAACAGAGGGTAAACCCTCCTCCCATCTAGGGAGGAGGTCAAGGAAGAAGAAGAAGGAGGGGGGCTCTCTCCCCCTCGCTTCCGGTGGCGCCGGAATGCCGCTGGGGGCCATCATCATCACCGCGATCTTCACCAACACCTCCGCCATCTTCACCAACACCTCCATCACCTTCCCCCTTCTATCTATAGCGGTCCACTCTCCCGCAACCCGCTGTACCCTCTACTTGAACATGGTGCTTTATGCTTCATATTATTTTCCAATGATGTGTTGCCATCCTATGATGTCTGAGTAGATTCCTATTGTCCTATCGGTGATTGATGAATTGCTATGATTGGTTTGAGTTGCATGTTTTATTGGTGCTGTCCTATGGTGCCCTTTGTGTCGTGCAAGCGTGAGGGATTCCCGCTGTAGGGTGTTGCAATACATTCATGATTCGTTTATAGTGGGTTGCTAGAGTGACAGAAGCTTAAACCCGAGTAAGGGGATTGTTGCGTATGGGATAAAAGGGGACTTGATGCTTTAATGCTATGGTTGGGTTTTACCTTAATGAATCTTTAGTAGTTGCGGATGCTTGCTAGAGTTCTAATCATACGTGCATACCATCCAAGTAGAGAAAGTATGTTAGCTTATGCCTCTCCCTCAAATAGAATTGCAATAACGATTATCGGTCTAGTAACATAGTCAGTTGCCTAGGGACAATTCCACAACTCCTACCACCACTTTTCCATACTCGCTATATTTACTTTAGTTGTGTCTTTATCTTAGCAGACCCTAGCTTTTATTTACTTGTTCTTTATTATCTTGCAAACCTATCCAAAAACACCTACAAAGTACTTTTAGTTTCATACTTGTTCTAGGTAAAGCGAACGTCAAGCGTGCGTAGAGTCGTATCAGTGGACGATAGGACTTGAGAGAGTATTTGTTCTACCTTTAGCTCCTCGTTGGGTTCGACATTCTTACTTATCGAAAGAGGCTACAACTATCCCGTATACTTGCGGGTTATCACCAATCAAAGAGCAATTTTCATAATTAAATTCCTCGAGATCCAAAATAGTGGGTTTAGCAACATCATGGTTTTTATTTATTTCAATCCCACTTTCATCAATTTCATCATCAAGATCTAGAAACTTCGAATTCTTAGAACGCCTTCTAGGTAAAGGAAGATAATCTTCAGATTCATTAAGATTCATATTGCAAAACAAAGATTTAATGGGGACGCATAAATAACTTTTAGATCCTCATCTTGATTTTCATAGGAATTCGGTTTAGCGGCCATCTTATTGACTAAGGTGGCTTGCATATCCGAAATTTCAGCGGTCATCTTTTCAAGACGAGCAATTTGGGCTCTTAGACCATCAAATTATTTGGACATATCATCGAGCTCTTTATTCATATAACTCATAGAACTCTTTTGTTCATTAAGCTTGTTTCTAAAGAAATTATTATGCTCAAATTGCAAAACCATAAACTTCCTGACATTGTTTTCGATCTCCTCTAGCCTTTTAAGGTGAAGATCACCAAAATTAGGTAGGGCCATCACGACAACCAAGCAAACTAGCACACGAGAAAACAAAAGTCAAAGGGAAAAAGAGGAGGAGATTGGGAAAGAGAGGGCGAATAAAACGGCAAGGGTGAAGTGGGGGAGAGGAAAACGAGAGGCAAATGGCAAATAATGTAATGCAAGAGATAGGGATTGTGATGGGTACTTGGTATGTTGACTTTTGCGTAAGCCTCCCCGGCAACAGCGCCAGAAATTCTTCTTGCTACGTCTCAAGCTTGCGTTGGTTTTCCCCGAAGAGGAGCTGCATGATGCAACACAGTAGCGTAAGTATTTCCCTCAGTTTTTGAGAACCAAGGTATCAATCCAGTAGGAGGTCACGCACAAGTCCCTCGTACCTGCACAACACGATAGCAACTCGCAACCAACGCTTAGGGGTTGTCAATCCCTTCACGGTCACTTACGAGAGTGAGATCTGATAGAGATAATATTTTTGGTATTTTTGATAGATAGATGCAAAGTAAAAAGTAAAGGCAAAGTAAAAACAAAGCAAGTAAATAAAGTGATATAGATTGATATGATGAGAATAGACCCTGGGGCCATAGGTTTCACTAGTGGCTTCTCTCAAGAGCATAAGTATTCTACGGTGGGTGAACAAATTACTGTAGAGCAATTGACAGAATTGAGCATAGTTATGAGTATATCTAGGCAATGATCATGTATATAGGCATCACGTCCGAGACAAGTAGATCGAAATGATTCTGCATCTACTACTATTACTCCACTCATCGACCGCTATCCAGCATGCATCTAGAGTATTAAGTTAAAAACAGAGTAACGCCTTAAGCAAGATGACATGATGTAGAGGGATAAATTCATGCAATATGATAAAAACCCCATCTTGTTATCCTCGATGGCAACAATACAATACGTGCCTTGCAACTCTTTCTGTCACTGAGTAAGGACACTGCAAGATTGAACCCAAAGCCATGCACTTCTCCCATTGCAAGAACTACCAATCTAGTTGGCCAAACCAAACAGATAATTTGAAGAGACTTGCAGAGATAACTCAATCATACATAAAAGAATTCAGAGAAGAATCAAATATTTTCCATAGATAATACTGGATCATAAACCCACAATTCATCGGTCTCAACAAACACACCGCAAAAAGAAGATTACATCGAATAGATCTCCACGAGAGAGGGGGAGAACATTGTATTGAGATCCAAAAGAGAGAAGAAGCCATCTAGCTACTAGCTATGGACCCGAAGGTCTGAAGTAAACTACTCACACTTCATCGGAGGGGCTATGGTGATGATGTAGAAGCCCTCCGTGGTGGATGCCCCCTCCGGCGGAGCTCCGGAACAGGCCCCAAGATGGGATCTCGTGGATACAGAAGGTTGCGGCGCTGGAATTAGGTTTTTGGCTCCTGTTCTGATCATACGGGGATACATAGGTATACATAGGAGGAAGGAGTACGTCGGTGGAGCTCCGAGGGCCCACGAGGTAGGGGGGCGCGCCCAGGGGGGCGCCCTCCACCCTCGTGACCTCCTCGGAAGCTTCTTGGAGTAGGGTCCAAGTCTCCTGGATCACGTTTGGTGAGAAGATCACGTTCCCGAAGGTTTCATTCCGTTTGGACTCCGTTTGATATTTCGTTTCTTCGAAACACTGAAATAGGCAAAAAACAGCAATTCTGGGCTGGGCCTCCGGTTAATAGGTTAGTCCCAAAAATAATATAAAAGTGGAAAATAAAGCCCAATATAGTCCAAAACAGTAGATAAAGTAGCATGGAGCAATCAAAAATTATAGATACGTTGGAGACATATCAGTAGCTTGGGCCAAAGTTTGCATGCCCTGAGAGGCTGGTGGGTCTAGGTGTCAAAAACCCGCGTGCACATAATTTCTATCTACTGCTGAAATTTGCTTACAATTTTTTACACTCTTCGGACCTTCCTTGGAAAGATTGGGTCCTACATCACTCCCCACTCCACATAGGTCATGGTAAGAATAGCTCTTTTCTTGCCAAAACCATTTTCAAACAGCTCTAGAGCCTACGAGAGATCTTGCACTGTTTTATAGGCAATCGCAAGTCCACCTTCTTTTGGTTAGATCGTTGGCTGCAACAAGAGCCCCTGGCTGTAGTTTTCCAGCTCTCTTCTCCCACCACACAAACCCCAATGCTATGGTCACTATTATTTTACAGGATCCGGTCGAACTTGCCTTCCGTAGTCGAATCACCTATACTGCGGCCGCATAACTTGCTTCTCTAAACTCTGTGCTACAGGTTATTACACTCTCTCAGGTACCCGCCACACGGAAGCTCCTTAATGGTAACTGCTTCACCACACGCGGGGCATATGCGGCGCTAAGTGTGAAGCTTGTGGACCCCGCTCTCGCTCTGATTTGGGTGTCCAAGGTGCCGAAGAAGGTGATGATCTTCGGATGGTTGTTCTACCTCGATCGCTTGAACACCAGGAAAAACCTCCATAAGAAGCACGTCCTCACCTATGAGACCTGCCCGAGATGTGACCAGGCGGTGTTTTTCACTTGCCCGGCAGCTCGCCGGGTGTGGCGTGCCACCGGGATCTGTCCCCGATTCAGCCCTACCGCGGATTTCTTCAACACTACGATCCCTGACACGCTTCCCATGACGGTCCGCCCCTTCATGCTGCTGCTCTTTTATGCAAAACCTAGTATGCTAGGAACAAGAAAGTTTTCCAAGGTTTAGATATTGATGCTTCATCTTCTGCCAAAAATATTCTAGATGATCTTGTTGTTTGGGCTTACCGTCTAAAGATGACAACACCAATGGATCATGCCGGTCTGTGGCGTGATTGCCTCTCATCACGCAATGCAATGCGTGACTCCTATAAAACTCAAACCTCCTTTTGAAATATATTCAGGTGGGGAGCCTTTCCCCGGTGACCATTTAAAGAAAAAGTAGAGTTTTTGTCGTAAGAAACCAAATCATTTTTGCATAACCAAAGCGACCATAACAAAAGATATGCTCCCACCCTTACAAGCATTTTGAACAGGTTCCAAATATATAAAGGATTATGGTTGTATACATGACATGATACAAAGGTCGGGAGTATTCTTCCTTTTCAAAAACAATAATATAGGAAGGAACATTGGCGTGTGCGGTGGCGTCGATACGATATTTGTCATTCATGCAGGTCTTACAAAAAGGCGAAGAGAAAAACAAAAGGTAATACGTACATGGTATCTCTGCTGCTCGAGGGCATTATAACTAGCACGAGTAAAACAAAGCACGCGATCCATATATAATCCTTATGGCCGTTTAGTGGGCAGTATATTACGTACAGAAAAACCGGTTGCAGTGGCGACGGGGACAGGGAAAGAAACACAACAGAGGGTGACGCACGATCGACCGAGCGACTTTGTGATGGTGGTGAGGATCCCGAGGCTGCTGCCTCAGCTGGGACAAACGGGACTCGCGCGCGCAACGCAAGCTACGGCTGCGTTCTCCTTGTCGCCAACGCCGTGGGCGTCCCTGGCCTTCCCCCGCTCGAACAACCCAGAGAGCACTTTTTTTTTCTCGAATACTCATAGCATGCGTATCTTGCATTATAGAGAGAAAAGGGTACAAGAACCCAAAGAGCACCTCGCCTCACAGCTCCAGTTGTGCTATAGCTCCAGCTCCAGTTGTGCTACTGCTACCGAGCTCCGAGTCAGAAGCAAAAAATAATAATTCTGCGAAAAAGAACCAGATCTATTACAAAGAAGCAAATTATAACATTGAAAAGAAAGAATCTCCACATCGCAATGAAAAGATCATAAAAAATAAAATATATTGTTGTGCACTAACATGATGTTTGTTTACCTTTAAAAATATCAAATGCTAATTTCACACACAACTTAAGAAAGAAGAGGGTAAATTATGCTCCAAGTAGCCAACGCACTAGTAAAGATCCTGTACAGTATTCACAGAAAAATAATATTTTTATTCCTTAAAAGTAAATTAAATCTTAATGTAACTTTTGTCTAAAGGAACTCCTTATCCTTTTTTTCTTATTATTACTTCTATCCACATGCCTCGAGAGCGTCATTTAATAGAACCGAAAAACTATGGAAACACTAGATATGTTCTCACAGCATCGGAGAAAACCACGGCCACAGACGAGTTGTCCGGTTCTCTCCTTTTCATAGGAGAGCACATCATTTGAGATTGATGAAGTCGTCAAAAAAGTCTTCGTAGTCGACGAGAATGTCTCTTTCCGCTGAACACACATCGCCAGAATACCTGAAATAAATTCAGAAAAATGCGAGCACCAGTGTCATGTCTAGGACTTGAATTCTGGTGGACGAGGGATTCCACTATCCTACTAACATCCAACCATAGGTTGGTTTGCGCCACATCTTTTTATTGTATTGTACTCATATGCATCTACCTATTGGACGAATTCCAAACAATACAAAATAGAAAAACTCTAAAACTGTGGGTGGATAAGCGCCTTGGAATGTCCAGAGTGTAGATCTGAATTGGCTTGGACGGTTGTCTGTGCTCTTGTCTTAACATGAAATTGGATGGGTGATATCGTGTAATAAGGACCCACCGTGAGGTCTCACCCTTGCATGCTTAATTGTAACATAAATGACCAATGATTGCACATAGTGGGGAGTATCTACAAACTTTATTACTATTTTACAAGTTACTAGCAAACATTCACATGCAAGTCATCTTTGACCAACATAATTGGAATATGGGAAATATACAGTTCACTTGATATCTACAAGTGAACTTACCAAAATTTTACATGTACTCTCACTTCAATATTTTGGCATGAAATAATTTAAAAAACAACATGTAACTTGGCACTTTTCTAAGGAATGTTCGCATGCATCAAACATATTACAAGGACAAAACATTTTAAGCCCACATATGTATATCTATCATCATGACAAAACTAAGAACATTGTCAGGAAGATAATATTAAAGACCGGAGAGAAAATACATGCAACTTTTTCAACACAAGGTGTCACATTTTTTTTATAAAAAATTGTAAGGACAAGAACAACTATTGGATGGATAACTATAGAATTGGGTCAATGGTTTTGAACAACTCAGATCAAAGGCCGACAAAATCTTGTTTTTTAAATAATTGTATAGTTTATTGTATTAATTTCAAACCTTAATGTGACAAAGGCACACTCAAAAGTGAGAATAAATAACATCAGTAACTCACAAAGGCTAAACAGATACAATTGTCCTTAGCTCAATTTAACTGCACACCACATTTTCCAAGTCTTTCTTTTCAAGATTAATTTAACTTTGCAAAGGATACATTATTGAAAAGGCATGCATATACATATTGTTCCTTCACAGTCAACATTAATTCTAACCAACTGAATTACAACACCTAACATGTTTCCAAACGGCCGTACACCCGGCCAATAATAGAAAATGCATAGGGTTGCATTGTTCCTTTGGGGTATCCCTTGTCCAAATATTGGAAAGAGTACAACTATTACTTGCTACCTCCTATGTACACTTAGACAGGGCCTCCACACTTGGAGCCATCCATCCAGCCACCTGAAAAGAGAAGGAATCTTTACATGTTGGGATCTGAGGGAAAAAAACAACACCTTCCTCCTACTGTTTTTTTAGATGTTAATCGTGCTTGGTTAGTTAGCTGGCTATAGCTATGGCCCATGATAATATACTCTTTTGGTTAGCTAGCTAGCTATAGCTGTGTCCTATGATAGCATTTTTATTTCAATTAAGAAAAGACGCTTATATAAACACATCACATACTCCCTCCATTTCTTTTTAGTCCGCATATAAGATTTGGTCAAAATCAAACTTTATAAAGTTTGACTAACTTTATAGAAAAAAATATTAACATCTCCAATACTAAAGCTATATGTTATGAAAATTAATTTCATCATGCATCTAATATTATTGATTTCACAGTGTGGATGTTGATATCTTTTCCTACAAAGCTAGTCAAATTTTACAAAGTTTGACTTCGACCAAATCTTATATGCAAACTAAAAAGAAACGGAGGGAGTACAATACTACTCATGCATGCAGTCACAAAACTGTGCCAATCACATGCTAGTACGAAAACCGGTTGGCGAAATCTACAAAACTAGATAACCTGACCGTTTTTTATAGAAATTTTATTAAACAAATCCATAAATAGATGGTAAAAAAACTAAAACTATTACAAAATCAAATGTGAGAGTGCACTCAGTTCAGATTTTGAAAACAAGAAATTATATGAAGTATGTATCAAAATGAGGGATAAAAACAGAAAACCTATTGGATTGAAATTAATACAATAAACTTCCATTAGCGAGAACCAAGGTGATCGAACTAATAGGAGAACCACGCAAATGCCTAGTGAACAGTACCTACACACAGGAGCAAATACTTCAACCCAACGCGGAGGGTTGCCAATCCCCTTGTACTCATTAATTGCAAGGATTAAATCTGATAGTAGTAGATAGATAAATTGCAAAGTAAAATAAAAGAAGTAAAATTACAGCAAGGTATTTTTGGTTTTTGTAATATGATTATCTGGGGTCATAGTTCTCACTAGAGGCTTCTCTCTCATAATAACAGCATACAGTGGGTAGATAAATAATTGTTGGACAATTGATAGAAAAGCGCATAGTTATGGTGTTATTCATGGCAATGATCATGTATATAGGCATTACGTCCGTGACAAATAGACCGACTATTGCCTGCATCTACT
Organism: Triticum timopheevii; assembly: GCA_963921465.1. Classification (NCBI taxonomy): domain Eukaryota; kingdom Viridiplantae; phylum Streptophyta; class Magnoliopsida; order Poales; family Poaceae; genus Triticum; species Triticum timopheevii. The sequence goes on along the minus strand of OY997266.1, from coordinate 118,418,902 downwards.
ACTATTACTCCATTAATCGACCGACTCGTGACTGCATCTATGGTATTAAATTCATGACAAACAGAGTAACACTTTAAGCAAGATGAGATAGTGTACACAGAATAAAACCAAGTAATATGATTAAACTCCATCATTTTCTCCTTAGTAGCAACAATACAAAACGTGCCTCGATACTCCTGTTGTCACTGGGTGAGGACGCCGCAAGATTGAACCCACTATAAAGCACCTCTCCCACTGAAGATAAATCAATCTAGTTGGCCAAACCAAACCGATAGATCGGAGAGAAATACAAAGCTATAATAATTATGCATAATAAAGTGCAGAAAAGACTCAATTACTCTCAACAAATAATCGAATCATAAACGCACAATACATCATATCCCAACAAACACACCACAAAAGAAGATTACATAGAATAGAACTCCGAGGAGAACATTGTATTGAAGATCGAAGAGAGATAAGAAGCCATTCAGGTAATCACTATGGACCCGTAGCTAGGTCTCTGGTAAACTACTCACACATCATTGGAGGTGCAGCAAGGATGATGTAGAAGCCCTCTGTGATCGATCTGCCCCCAGGCAAAGTACTGGAAAAGGCCTCCAGATGGGATCGCGGAAGAATAGAAGCTTGCAAAGGCAGAAAAATTGTTTTGGGTGGCTCTCTGTTGGTCTTGGGATTTATGGAAATTCACAGAAGTGGAATTAGGTCAAACAGAGTTACATGGGGCCCACAAGCTCGGGTGGTGCACCCTCTTGGAGGTGCACCGTGGGAGATTTTTGCCATCTCGTACTCTTCTGGCCTCCTCCCTAAGCTTCTACGATCCCTTATGGTCCAGAAAAAATCACCGTAAAGTTTCATCGTGTTTGGACTTCGTTTGGTATTGATTTTCTGTAATACCAAAAACATGCAAAAAAATAGGAACTGGTACTGAGCACTGAGTTAATAGGTTAGTTTCTAAAAATGATATAAAATTGCACATAAAGTATCTAAGATTGATAATATAATAGAATGAAACAATAAAAAATTATAGATACATTGGAGACGTATGAAGGAGCAGCAACTACCTAAAAGGATGATTCCTCCTGACGATGCACGCAAATGAGAAGGAGAAACAACGGTGTCCATTGGCTTGCCGGTGTTTGTCCTGATCTAGAGGAAGGGGAAGACAAAGGAGAGCAGGTTTATTGGGGGTAGGATCGAGCAAGGAAGATGAAGGATAGGGGAGAGGAAATGTGTGGTTGTGTGCATCGCTGCATGGGATAAGGGAGAGGAATAAGAGGCGCATGGGGCCCAACCCTTGGGACGCGTGTAGATCGCTCTAGGCGGCTTCGAATCGCCAAGGTCAGTCACTACTAGGGAAAACCCTAGTAGTAGCGCAGGTGGCCGCGCTACTACTACGACGCTAAAGTTAAACCTTAGCAGTAGCATGGGTTTACCAGCGCTACTGCTAACTGTACATAGTAGTAGCGTGGCTATTGACCCTCGCTATTGCTAAACCAACGCTGCTGCTATCTGCACGCCCTGTGCTACTACTAATATTTCCTGTATTTTTTCTTCTGCATATTGGCGCTGTATTTGTATAGGTTTTATAAAGTTGTCTCATCATATTATTTTATGATCATTATGAGTTACTATATCAGTGGGCGAAAGAGACGTGAATTAGATTCAAGTGAAGGCAACATGGTGCAGATCAAAAGTACTACTAATCCAAACTAAATGATCAAGTTTGGATTAGTAGTACTTTTGATCTGCACACCATGTTGCCTCCACTTGAATCTAATCCACGTTTATTTCACCCACTGATATATATAATAACTCATCATGCTCATATAACAACTCAGCATCATCATCATAACAGTAACTCATCATCGTAATCATAATAACAAGTCATACTGCATCATCATAATAGTCATCTAAAAACTTCTACTCATTATCATAATAGCAAGTCATACTCATTATCATCATAGTAATCTAACAACTTCTACTTGTTATCACAATAATAAGTCATACTCACCTAGTCATCTAACAACTTCTACTCATTATCATAATAACAAGTCATACTCATCATTATCATAGTCATCTAACAACTTTACTTGTTATCATAATAACAAGTCATACTCATCATCATCATAGTCATAACCAACCCTAGTTAATTGTTCTTAGCACATGATCATGAGTATTATCTAGGACCTGCTACCCCTCTCTAAGGTAAAATCGCATAAAACAACATAGCCCCTGACTCTCCATTATGAAGAATGGAGATTATCATGTCTCCAATTTGCGGGCTTCGCACAATGTTGCTTCCAAGTAGCTCCCTACGATCATTCATAACTTTTTTCGATTCTTTGATTCTGAGGCCTTCAACTATTCGAAAAATCTTGTATGAACAACGGTGACCCGTAGGCAGACTTGGCAGTAAGCTAACAACATCAATGTGACCTTTCGTATACATCAGATCAGGCACACAATCCTTCGAGATTTTCTGCTGAAGAGCATAATAGTAACGTAGTTAGCAATGAAGTTTAGATTTAGAAGAATGTATGCAAAAGGTACACTGGTGTCATAATAATAATAAATCTTACCATGCCATTTCCATGGATGTTGCCATAGTTCAACACGTGGACTAGTGGCACGTATTGACCATAATGTGGAGGAGTTTCATAATTCTTATTGAAAGTCTGAACATCAATAATAAAGGAGACAAGATGATCTTTCTCCTCGTAAGTTAGTTCAGAGTCATTAGTGTAGTATGTTTTGTTTACTACTTTTTGAACATTTTTTGAACAATTGAAATATGTTGTCAATGGAAATATATAAGCTGTCAACTATTTTTATAAAAACAATATAAATTACTTAATAAATATGTTTGAGAAACTCACATAGAGGTAGAAGTGTAAGCATATCAACAAGGACCCAAATGTCGATATTATCTTCGTCGATAGTATCTTTGTCGATGTCATCTACAGGATCATCAAGATCGAAGGTGACATGCATACCCTCCTGAAAACCATACGCCTTGAACAATGCTTCCCAATTTGAGCAACCAAAATGGGAGTAGCTCTCCGCATTGTATAGCTTTATGGCAAAAGAATAGCCATGATGGGTCCAGAGGTGAACTATCTTTGTCTCCATATTCTCATGATCTTCGATACTCAGCTTCTCCAAGACATAGCGTCTTGCATGGAAGGGGATGCACTAATCAAATTGTAAAAGACAGAAATCACACGCCGAAGAAGCAGAAGTCATGGTTAATTACGAAAAAAGACTTGTCTTCATTGCGTACCGTTTCAACATCGAAGGTCTCGTCGAGCTTAATACTGAAGCGCCGACCGTCTTCCAGGTGAGGCTTGTCGCACATACCCCGGTTGTCTCCGCAGTAGTCGCACTCAGGGATCCTATCATCGTCGTCAGAAATTTCCTATGTTCATAATTCAAAGATTAAACTTCTAAAATTCAATATATGTACTACAAAAACTAAATTACATCATTATTATTCATCATAGGCACTATCAATTTGTTGGGATTCTTCCTCTTTGACATTTGCGACCGTCGGTGATGGAAGCTCCTACTTTCATTTGAAACTGCATTACACCAAAATGTCTAGCACCTTCAAATGAAGAAGAAGCTCCCCTCATGACAATAGTCGGGATTCTTCTTCTCTCATATATTGTGGACACTCTCACTGATTTTTTGATCGTCGGTGATGGTCGCTACTTCTCCTTCCCTAGTGCATAACAAAGGTCTAGCACAAGGAGAAGAAGGAGAAGCGACCCCCACGACAACAGTCGGGATTCTTCTTCTCTCATATATGGTGGACACTCTCCGTCACTATTTTTCGACCGTCGATGATGGTTGCTACTCCTCTTCCCCTAGTGCTTAACAAAGGTCTAGCACAAAGAGAAGAAGGAGAAGTGGCCCCCACGACAATAGTCGGCATTCTTCTTCTCTCATATATGGTGGACACTCTCCCTCACTGTTTTTTTGACTGTCATGTATGGAGCCCCGATAGACTTCAAGTCAACCCAAAATGTCGTTTATTTCTCTTTCTGGCAAATCCAAAGCACTTGATATTTCCTACATTCTCGCACAAGCCATGCTAAAAAGGACATATCGAGCGGCTGAAATTTGCTGGAACGGAAATTAATCAACACTCCGGCAAAACATAGGCCACTCGGAGGTGTTCTCTGCAAAATGCATCTATGCATCCATTTTGTCGGCAATTTTCAAAATCAATAATGAAACAGAAGTGCATATATAACAGGGAGTAGCCTCATGGATACTTTCTAAAAAAACTAGCTAGCTTCATCACGTTCTCATACCTACTCATCTACTACTATACTACATCTATGAAAACATCTACATCATCATCGACATCAACTAAACATGGGGATTTAGCTGGTCTCACCTCGAGGTCGGAGGGGGTCGGTGTCGTGGTTCTAAGTCTGACAGTAGAGTGGGGGGTAGGTATGGAGAGGCAAGGTTCTAGCTATGGAGAGGTTGTAAACACAAGCGATGTACGAGTTCAGGCCCTTCTCGGAGGAAGTAAAAGCCCTACGTCTCGGAGCCCTGAGGCGGTCGAGTGGATTATGTGTATAGGTGTTACAAGAGTGCGAACCCTTCTGCCTGTGGAGGGGGGTGGCTTATATAGAGTACGCCAGGACCCCTGCCAGCCCACGTAATGAAGGGTTTAAAGTGTATTAAGTCTGGGGCGTTACTGGTAACGCCCCACATAAAATGCCTTAACTATCATTAAGTCTATTCAATTACAGGTCGTTGCAGTGCAGAGTGCCTTTTGACCTTCTGGTGGTCGAGTGTATCTTCATGGTCGAGTGAATCTCCATGGTCGAGTCCTTCTGGTCAGTCGGGTGGGTTCCTCGTTGGTCGACTGGAAGGTGATCTCTTCTAAAGATGTCCTAGGGTAGGACATTCGGGTCAGGCCTATGACCCTACCCTAGGTACATGAATCCATCATTAGCCCCCGAATGGATTGAGGCTTGAATGAGGAAGGAGTTGATGCTGTTTCCGATTGATTTTTGCATACTGGCTATGCGTCATTCTGGATTAAGATCTTCTTTGTTGATAACGAACAACTTTTCTTCAGTCGACTCGATCCATTCTTGTCTTTCGTCGAGTGATCTTTTAGACTTTGTTGGTTCCCGAGCGACGGATCGCAGGAAATCTCGCGTCTGACAGACCGATCTGTCGTTCGCGGATTCCACGGGATACGGAATTTGGGGGAGCGCGCGAAGCGGAATGGACCGTGGCGCTCGGACGGGACGGGACATAAACGCCTCGATCTCCGCGCCGCTTTTTCCGCCATGTATCGTGTCAGTGCAACTGTTTCGGGATATGATTAGGTTGCCTGGGTCCACATGTCATCCACTTGGAAGGGATGATATATAAATGCAACAGGCGAGGGTTTTCTGAATAGTGCTCCATTCTTTCTCCTCTGTTCTCCTCGTCTCCGCCCAACGCGCTTGCTCTCGCCCCCGCAAAGCTCTCCCTCGCGCACCTCACCGGCAGCCATGGTCAAGGAGAAGACGGCGGCGTTGGAGCGCGCAAAGAAGGCGTCGGCGACAGAGAAGGCATCGGCGGCGGAGAAGGCGAAGGGGAGATCCACCAGCCGTAGTGGGTCTTCGTCGAGTCCCGCTTGCCGAAGGGCTGGGTCCAGGGAGATTGGATCCAGTCGACCATCAGGGAGAAGGATCTCCTCGACATGGCCGACGACGGGCTGATCCCTCATGGCGCCGCAAGACTCCCAGGGAAAGAGTGGCAACCTCAGCCGGAAGAGGGTGAGTGTGTGCTCCTGGCCACTCATATTGATCGAGGGTTTTCTTTGCCGCCGAGCATCTTCTTTCGTGGTTTCTTGAACTTCTTTGGAGCCCAACTCCACCACTTTACTCCGAACTCCATTGCGTACCTTGCTGCATTCGTATCCATGTGCGAGAGTTTCCTGGGCTGTCGACCGCACTAGGGCTTGTTCAAGCACATCTTCACGTGTCGTTCTCAGACCGTGAAGAAGGCGAGTCCAGGCGATGAGAAGACCCAGGTTGTCCAGATGTGCGGGGGTCTGGGGATTCAAGTGAGGAACAAGAGCACCTTCCCAGCCATGACGTTTCCCGAGTTGGTCAGGGGCTGGCAGTCGACTTGGTTCTACTGCCGGGACGAACTGACGCCGGGGCAGTCGAGTGGACTCCCCCCATTCACCATGAGTCGAGTGAACAAGCCCTCCTCTCTCAAGGTGGTTCCGGAGGAGAGGGCTGATGTGAAGATGTTGATGGACCGAGTGGTGCAGTTGGTCAGGGACGGCGTGACTGGCATGGACCTTCTGGAGGTTTTCCTTCGGCGGCGGATCAAACCTCTTCAGTTCCGAAGCCATGGCATGTGGCTGTACTGCGGGACTGAAGACGATACCCGAGTCCACCCAGAAGCAGTCGACGACGCCACGGTGGAAAGATGGATGGCCGCGGTCACTGGAAATAAGGATAATCCCCGTGGATCCAGGAGGGTTCCTCCACTCGACCATCCACCGTTCCAGACAAGGTATATTTGCTCTGCCTTCCATTGTATATTCGTCGAATGTGTTTCTGTATATTCTGCGACTTGGTCGACTGATCTTTGTTTTGACGTCTTCTAGGCCCTCACCGACCTGTATTCGATGCCCAATGGAGCTCAGGCTCCGACTGAGGAGGAAGAAGCCAGCGGGGGTGAGAGCCAGGAGGAGTGGGATTCAGATGCTGCCGAAGGTGACGATGACGACGATGATGACGAGGACGAAGAGGAGGAGGAGGAGGAGGAGGTTGCACCGCCGCGCTCGGAAAGGCGGTCAAAGCTTGTCCATGACCCCGCGACTGAACGCGGTAAGGGGGTGGCGACTGCCTCGCAGTCGACCAAGCGCCCTCGGACCGCTTCTCCGGTGCCGAGTGACAGGGCTCCGAAGCAGTCGAAGGTGGCTCCACCGAAACCCGCCAAGCTCCTGCCGAAGATGAAAGTGTCCATCCCCACCATATCCGGGTAAACACGCTACTTGAGTTCCCTTGTTTTGCATAAGGCTTTATCTCTGGTTGATACTTGAGTTGGTCGACTGATTCTTTGGAACTTCAGTGCTGCAACTTCTGAGACCTCAGGCAAGGCTGACGACCATGAGATGGAGGACACAGCAACCTCAAATCCTGGTACTATACTCTCAATTCTGTCCTTAGTCGACTGACTCTTGATTTCTAACTTTGATTCTTTTTCTGAAGCTCCACCCCACGACATTATCACCCTTCCTGAAGATGATGATGAGGATGAAGAACCGTTGAGGCACAGGATGAGCAGCAAGACGTCTACTGGTAAGGCAACCCAGAGTGCGACGGCGCCCGAGGCTGTAGTCACGGAAGGGGAGAACCTCACTCGACAAACCGTGTCTTTCGCGGTGCCGTTGACGAGTGCTCATCCTACTTCGTCGAGTGCTGCACAACCTTCGCTCTTCACAACACATCATGTCCCAGAGGACCAAGCCAGTGCTGCTAAGGAGGCGATACGTCAAGCGGGGATCATGATGGAGCAGGTGAAGATCGTCCGGGACGCAAGCCAAGCGGCTTATGACGCTAGCTCCGCCCTTCAAAGCAATGTTCAGGTCAGTTGACCATCGCCTGTTCTGTTAGGATATGCTATCAAAACTTTTTCTTTCTGATTTCTGAAATCCATAGCAATCACCCACTAGGTGTGTCGATAGAAAACTCCGTGTTAGCGGGGGCACGCTGGGTGTAGTCCCCAAGGCTAAGGTCGACTGCTGGCAGTCGGCCTTAGGCTTTAGAAGTAAAGGTTGTTCATCATTCGATTTGGTCGACTGGTCGACTCTGCCTTGAACAGAACTAGTGGGGGCACGCTGAGTGCACCCACTGGGTGTAGTCCCCGAGACTGTGGTCGACTGCTTGCAGTCAACTACAGTCTGAAGACCACATCTCTCTTTTTTTTGGGTCGACTGGTCGACTCTGCCTTGAACAGAACTAGTGGGGGCACGCTGAGTGCACCCACTGGGTGTATTCCCCGAGACTACGGTTGAATGCTTGCATTCGACTGTAGTCTTAGAAACGTATGATTTTTCTCTATCCACTCGGAAGTGAATCATCTTTGATATTTTGTCGATTGTTTCTTCGTAGAAATCCTGTGACCTTGCAGCTCGCTATACGGAACTGGAACAGAAGCACATTCAGCTCGAGCTGGATCTGAAGCTGGTGCAGGAGAATCTGACGAAGGCAAAGGAGGAGACTAAAGGTATGTTTGGTGAGGCCTCAACGACTCCTTTTTCCTTACATTTGATTCAAAATCTGACTTTGCTGTGACTTGCAGACAAGGTGCGGGAGGCCCAGAAGAAGAAAGATCTTGAGCTAGCTGAGAAGACCAAGCTTGCTGACGAGAAGTTAGCTTCAGTCACCAAGCTTGAACAGGAAAATACCAATCTGAGAGCTGCTCTGGCAATTGCCTCCAAGGATGTCGACCGACTGAAAGCTGACAAGACTACCTTGACTGAGAAGATCAACCAATTGACTGGGAAGAAAAATGACCTTGAAAGCTTCCTGGGCGGTCTTGCCAAGAAACTGTTCCTTATGCTCGAAGGTAATCTTTTCACTCGACCAGCATTTTCAACTGTGATGCTTCCATTCGACCATTGTCTTGATTCGGTGTTTTGTCCTTGCAGAATTCTGTCGGAACTTTGAAGATGAGACTAGCCAGTTGGAGCCGAACCTTGATCCTGTCAATTCTCCGGTGAATGATGAAGTTGCCATGAATGTCTTCCGACTGGAGTCTCGCGTTGCAGCTGTCGTGGACTATCTTGCAAGGCTGAAGGCCGCCACTTCTCGCATCGACTCGACGCTTTGGCCCGGGGCGACACTTCAGAATGACCTCGAGTCATTGATGGCTCGACTAAACGCAGTCCCCGACCGAGTGCAAGAGTGGAAGAAGTCCTCGGCTCGGTGCGGCGCAGATGTTGCCCTGTGCCTGGCCCGAGTCCACTGCAAGGACGCGCGAGAAGAGAAGCTGGCGGCTCTCCGAGTGGCCAACACCAAGAAACACGACTTCAGGTCCTTCATGGAAACCTTCATCGCTGCTGCTACCCGGATCGCAGACGGGATCGACCTCGACGAGTTTGTTGCTCCTTCCAGCCCTCCACAGGAGGGGTAAAAAACTTCCTATAAGCCCGACACTTTAAATTTGCCTCGGTATGCCGAGTGGAATTGTAACCGATAACAGGCTTAGTGCCTGAGCACTCTTGGTTCTTTTTAGGTATCGACCTAAACTTGGATTTGACGTTTGGATATGACTGCAGTCGACTTATTCCTTAGGCGAGCACTGAGCTGCAGCTAAGCCTCCGAGTGAGAGGTTTGCTCTTCACTCGGTAGGATTTTTATTCCTTAGGCGAGCGCTGGGCTGCAGCTAAGCCTCCGAGTGAGAGGTTTGCTCTTCACTCGGTAGGATTTTTTATAACTTAGGCGAGCGCTGGGCTGCAGCTAAGCCTCCGAGTGAGAGGTTTGCTCTTCACTCGGTAGGATTTTTTATAACTTAGGCGAGCGCTGGGCTGCAGCTAAGCCCCCGAGTGAGAGGTTTGCTCTTCACTCGGTAGGATTTTTTATAACTTAGGCGAGCGCTGGGCTGTAGCTAAGCCTCCGAGTGAGAGGTTTGCTCTTCACTCGGTAGGATTTTTTATAACTTAGGCGAGCGCTGGGCTGCAGCTAAGCCTCCGAGTGAGAGGTTTGCTCTTCACTCGGTAGGATTTTTTATAACTTAGGCGAGCGCTGGGCTGCAGCTAAGCCCCCGAGTGAGAGGTTTGCTCTTCACTCGGTAGGATTTTTTATAACTTAGGCGAGCGCTGGGCTGCAGCTAAGCCCCCGAGTGAGAGGTTTGCTCTTCACTCGGTAGGATTTTCACGTTGTATTTGTGGCGATGCTCGGAGGAGAGAGTCGCAGTCTATCTGGACCTCGTCCTCTTTGCGAGCCCACATTATACTTATGGCGTAGCTCAGAGGAGAGGGTCGCAGTCGACCTGCACCTCGTCCTCCTTGCAAGCGTATGTGGTACTTAGGAGAGCACTGTGCTGCAGCTAAGCCCCCGAGTGAGAGGTTTGCTCTTCACTCGGTAGGATTTTTTATAACTTAGGCGAGCGCTGGGCTGCAGCTAAGCCTCCGAGTGAGAGGTTTGCTCTTCACTCGGTAGGATTTTTTATAACTTAGGCGAGCGCTGGGCTGCAGCTAAGCCCCCGAGTGAGAGGTTTGCTCTACACTCGGTAGGATTTTATATAACTTAGGCGAGCGCTGGGCTGCAGCTAAGCCCCCGAGTGAGAGGTTTGCTCTTCACTCGGTAGGATTTTTTATAACTTAGGCGAGCGCTGGGCTGCAGCTAAGCCCCCGAGTGAGAGGTTTGCTCTTCACTCGGTAGGATTTTCACGTTGTATTTGTGGCGAAGCTCGGAGGAGAGAGTCGCAGTCTATCTGCACCTCGTCCTCTTTGCGAGCCCACATTATACTTATGGCGTAGCTCAGAGGAGAGGGTCGCAGTCGACCTGCACCTCGTCCTCCTTGCAAGCGTATGTGGTACTTAGGCGAGCACTGTGCTGCAGCTAAGCCCCCGAGTGAGAGGTTTGCTCTTGACTCGGTCGGATTTTTTATAACTTAGGCGAGCGCTGGGCTGCAGCTAAGCCTCCGAGTGAGAGGTTTGCTCTTCACTCGGTAGGATTTTTTATAACTTAGGTGAGCGCTGGGCTGCAGCTAAGCCCCCGAGTGAGAGGTTTGCTCTACACTCGGTAGGATTTTATATAACTTAGGCGAGCACTGGGCTGCAGCTAAGCCTCCGAGTGGAAGTCTGGCTTCCCACTCGGTAGGATTTTTTATAACTTAGGCGAAACGGATTCGCGGCTAAGCCTCCGAGTGGAAGTCTAGCTTCCCACTCGGTAGGATTTTTTATAACTTAGGCGAAACGGATTCGCGGCTAAGCCTCCGAGTGGAAGTCTGGCTCACCACTCGGTAAGATTTGTACAAACTTAGGCGAAACGGATTCGCGGCTAAGCCACCCACTGGGGGAAAAAGTGACAAAAATTATGAAGGAATTATGGCACTATTATTTCAAGATCCATGAACTACAGAAGTATTTTATTACGACTCATCCGAGTGGAAAACTTTTAAGTGTAGAACGGGCGGAGCAGATCCACATTCCAAGCTCGGGGCTCTTCGATGTTGTGTTCGACGTTGTAGAGACGGTATGCCCCGTTGTGGAGAACTTTGGTGACGACGAAGGGTCCTTCCCAAGAAGGAGCGAGCTTATGCTGTTTTTGCTGATCCACTCGGAGAACTAGATCTCCTTCTTGGAAGGCTCGACCCCTCACATTCCTGGCGTGAAAGCGACGCGAGTCTTGTTGATAGATGGTCGATCGGATCAGAGCCATCTCCCTTTCTTCTTCTAGAAGGTCGACTGCGTCCTGACACGCTTGCTCGGCTTCTGCTTCGTTGTAGAGTTCGACTCGAGGAGCATTGTGAAGAAGATCACTCGGCAAGACTGCTTCAGCTCCATAGACCAAAAAGAATGGAGTTCTTCCGGTCGACCGATTGGGTGTGGTCCGCAAACCCCAAAGCACCGAAGGAAGTTCGTCGACCCATGCTCCAGCCGCGTGCTTGAGATCACGCATCAGTTGGGGTTTTAAACCCTTGAGGATTAAGCCATTGGCTCGCTCCGCTTGTCCATTCTACTGGGGGTGGGCGACTGAAGCGTAGTCGACTCGTGTGCCTTGAGCGTTGCAGAAATCCTTGAATTCTTCCGAGTCAAAGTTCGACCCATTATCCGTAATGATGCTGTGCGGGACTCCATATCTGAACGTCAGCTCCCTGATGAAGGTAACCGCAGTACCGGCGTCAAGATTCTTGATTGGTTTAGCCTCGATCCACTTTGTGAACTTGTCGACTGCGACTAGTACGTGCGTGAAACCACTTCGACCTGTTCTCAAGGGACCGACCATGTCCAACCCCCATACTGCGAATGGCCAAACGAGTGGAATGGTCTTCAGAGCTGACGCGGGCTTGTGTGACATATTGGAATAGAATTGACATCCTTCGCACTTGTCCACTATTTCCTTTGCCATCTCATTCGCTCTTGGCCAGTAAAATCCAGCTCGGTATGCTTTGGCTACAATGGTCCGAGAGGACGCATGGTGACCACAGGTCCCCGAGTGGATATCATTGAGAATGATTCGACCTTCTTCTGGCGTTATGCATTTTTGACCAACCCCAGTCGGGCTTTCTCTATACAGCTGTCCTTTGATAACGGTAAAGGCTTTGGATCGACGGACGATCTGCTGAGCCTCTTCCTCATCCTCTGGGAGCTCTTTTCTCAGGATATACGCAATATAGGGAATTGTCCAGTCGGGAGTAACCACTAAAACCTCCATGACTAAGTCGACGACTGCTGGGACCTCAACTTCAGTCGGATCTGTGGCACTCTTGGGCTGTGGAGCTTCCTCTGTGAAGGGATCTTCTTTAACTGACGGAGTGTGTATATGCTCCAAAAACACACCACTCGGAAGGGCTTCTCTTTTGGAACCTATCTTTGCCAGATCATCTGCTGCTTGATTTTTCAGTCGGGGGATGTGATGGAGCTCCAACCCCTCGAACTTCTTTTCCAGCTTCCTCACTGCATTGCAGTATCCAGTCATGGCTGGGCTTCTCACGTCCCACTCCTTCATCACCTGGTTGACCACTAAATCTGAATCGCCATAAACCATCAGGCGACGGACGCCGAGTGAGATGGCCATGCGCAATCCATATAAAAGGGCCTCATACTCTGCCTCATTGTTGGAGGAATCAAAGTGAATCTGGAGCACATATCTAAGCTTATCTCCTCTGGGGGAAACCAGAACAACCCCAGCACCAGAACCATTCAGCATCTTAGAGCCATCGAAGAACATGGTCCAATGCTCCGAGTGAACTTCAGTCGGCTGCTGTTGTTCAATCCACTCGGTGAGGAAATCTGCTATTGCCTGGGACTTAATGGCTTTCTTTGCCTCGAACTTGATATCAAGGGGAAGAAGTTCAATCGCCCATTTCGCCACTCGACCAGTTGCATCTCTGTTGTGCAGAATCTCTGATAGTGGAGCGTCGCTGACGACTGTGATAGAATGATCAGAGAAATAATGAGCAACCTTCTTCGTGGTCATGTATATTCCATACACAAGCTTCTGATAATGAGGATATCTCTGCTTGGATGGAGTCAAGACTTCAGACAAATAATACACCGGGCGCTGAACTTTGAACGCTTTTCCTTCTTCTTCCCGCTCGACCGTAAGTACTGTACTGACGACTTGTCCTGTGGCTGCAATATAAAGCAACAAAGGCTCTTTGCTGATTGGAGCAGCAAGCACCGGCTAGGTGGAGAGCAGAGCTTTTAGCTCGGCAAACGCTGCATCAGCTTCTGGAGTCCACTCGAACTTGTCTGCCTTCTTCATCAGTCGGTAAAGAGGCAATGCCTTTTCACCGAGTCGTGAGATGAATCGACTTAATGAGGCCAAGCATCCAGTAAGCTTCTGGACATCGTGCACTCGCACAGGGCATTTCATTCGGAGAATAGTGACGATCTTCTCTGGATTTGCGTCGATCCCTCGCTCGGAAACGAGAAAACCGAGTAACTTTCCACCAGGAACTCCGAATGTGCACTTCGATGGATTGAGCTTGATATCGTACCTTCTGAGGTTGGCAAATGTTTCGGCGAGGTCAGCAAGCAGGTCGGAACCTTTTCGCGACTTAACGACGATATCATCCATATACGCTTCCACATTCCGACTGATTTGAGTGAGAAGACACTTCTGAATCATATGCATAAATGTGGCTCCGGCATTCTTGAGGCCGAATGGCATGGTGATATAGCAGAAGCACCCGAATGGAGTGATGAAAGCTGTTTTTACTTCGTCGGGTCCATACAGACGGATCTGATGATACCCGGAATATGCGTCTAGAAAAGACAATCTCTCACATCCCGCGGTCGAGTCAGCAATTTGATCTATGCGAGGGAGAGGAAAATGATCTTTCGGGCAGGCCCGATTGATGTGCTTGAAGTCAATGCACATGCAGAGTGATTTGTCCTTCTTGGGAACCATGACGACATTAGCGAGCCACTCGGAGTGGTATATCTCTCGGATAAATCCTGCCGCCAACAGTCGAGCCACTTCCTCACCAATAGCTTTCCTCTTCTGGACGGCGGACCGTCGAAGATGCTCTTTGACTGGTTTTGCTGATTTGTCGACTCTGAGGCGATGCTCAGCCAGTCCCCTGGGAACACCTGGCATGTCAGCTGGCTTCCATGCAAAGATGTCCCAATTCTCACGGAGGAACTGGATGAGCGCTTCTTCCTATTTCGGGTCGAGTGTCGTGGAGATGTGGGTCGGGGCTGCATTGGGGTCGGTCGGGTGAATGTGAACAGGCTTTGTCTCTCCAGACGACTGAAATGCAGACTCTGTGGCTGGTTTCTTGGATCGCAACAAATCACTCGGATCTGCGTTTTGCTTATACTCTTCGAACTCGACCGCTGTCACCTGGGAGTCGGCAATCTTCGAGCCCTTCTGAAAGCACTCTTCTGCCTTTTTCCGATCGCCAGTGACAGTGATCACCCCTTTGGGACCTGCCATTTTCAGTTTGAGGTACACGTAACATGGTCGAGCCATGAACCGTGCGTAGGCGGGCCTCCCCAAAATGGCGTGGTACGCGCTCTGAAAATCCACAACCTCAAAGGTCAACTTTTCCTTGCGAAAATGTTTTGAGTCGCCAAAAACCACGTCCAAGGCTATTTGGCCGAGTGACTTGGCTTTCTTCCCTGGTATGACTCCGTGGAAACTCATGTTGCTGGTGCTCAGTCGGGACATCGGGATGCCCATTCCCTTCAGTGTGTCAGCATACAACAAGTTCAGCCCACTGCCACCGTCCATCAGCACTTTCGTCAGTCGAGTGCCTTCGACAACTGGATCGACCACCAAAGCTTGCCTCCCAGGGGTGGCAATATGAGTCGGGTGATCAGATTGGTCGAATGTGACGGGTGTTTGGGACCATTTTAGATAACTTGGTTTTGCTGGGGCAACCATATTCACCTCGCGGTTAATGACTTTCAGTCGACTCTTGCTTTCCACATCCGCGAAGATCATCAGAGTGGAGTTGATATGCGGATATTCTTCCTCACTGTCCTCTTTGTCTCCGGCCTTGTCTGACTCTTTCTCCTTGTCCTTAGACTGTTTTCCCTGAAACTGCTGGATCAGGAGTCGACACTGGCGAGTGGTGTGCTTTGGGTAAATAATGTTGCCCTCTTCATCTTTCTTCGTGTGGATGTGGCATGGCATATCCATCACGTCGTTTCCTTCTTTATCCTTTACTTTCTTAGGATTCTAGGATCCTTTTCCTTTGAACTTTCCCTGAGTCACGGCCAGGGCCTCTCCAGGAGCTGCTGGCTCGGCTTTCCGCTTCTGTTTCCGACTGGAATTTCCCTTCTCCGACTGACTTGGCTTATACTTGCCGCTTCGGAGTCGGTCCTCTTCTTCGCCATTGGCGTACTTGGTAGCAATCTCCATCATCCGACTCAGAGTCATGTCTCCGGTTCGACCAAACTTCAAACTCAATTCTCTGTTCTTGACACCATCTTTGAAGGCACAAACTGCTTGATGATTAGACACATTTTCCACAGTGTGGTGCAGAGTGATCCACCTCTGAATGTACTCTCTGAGAGTCTCATTGGGCTTCTGCACACAAACTTGCAGCTCTGTCAAACCAGCTGGTCGCTTGTAGGTTCCTTCAAAAGTTCTGACGAACACTCGGAACAAATCTTCCCAAGTGTAAATACTGCTAGGAGGTAACTGATTCAACCACGCTCTGGCTGAACCTTCCAGCATGAGAGGCAAATGCTTCATGGCCACCTCGTCATTCCCACCGCCAATCTGAACAGCCACTCGGTAGTCCTCAAGCCAAGTTTCAGGCTTGGACTCCCCAGTGAACTTGCTGACTCCTGTCGCCAACCTGAAATTGGGGGGAATCACTGCGGCTCTGATAGCCCTGCTAAAACACTCTGGAGCAGAAACATGCACTCGACTGCTCGTGGGTGCATCTCTCTCGGGTCCACCTCGATGGGCTCTATTCCGGTCGACCAAGCTTTGCACGATAATGGATCGCGCGTCGAAGCCTGGTCCCCTGGGGTCGACTGGATCTCTTCGCCCCGCACTGATCTGACGCCTGTCATCCTGTCGCCGAGGAGCGTAAGACCCTTCCCTCGGAGGGGAAACGGGCACTCGACGCCTGTCATCTCGGTCGTGTCGGTCTCCATACTGATTACGCTGGTTCTCGCGCCCTTCCCGCCGCGGAGGCGATCTGGGGCTGTGAGCTGACTGAACCGTATTCGCAGCGATGGATCGACTGTGAATTCTGTTGCGCGACTGCGACACGGCTGAGTTCTGGTCCCCTGCTGCTCGGAGCAAATCTCTGATCTGCATCAAGCCTCTCCCAGCTTTCGACTGTGAAGGCTGGATGGACTCTGCTATACGGGTTGCAGCTGCTAAATTCTGAATTGGCGTGCGGTATACCTGAGTCGGTGGGAAGAGTCGACGTCGACTGGCTTCGGGGACTCGTTGCCGCGCGCGCTCGTCGAGTGCTCGCTGAAGGTTCTCCAGACGAGCGCGTTCAGCCACATTGGCCAAACGTGCCTCCTCCAAGGCGCGAGCCTCGGGGGTTTCTCCCATAATGGGAGTATGCAGGGCATCCACGTTCCTGCGGCGAAGCTCTTCTCTCTGCTGAGAGTCGAGTGCCTCGGGCTGGTACTCTTCGTGGTCCTGTGCGGGGCGACCTCCGCCGCCTGCTCCGCCGCAATGGGCGAAGCCGGGAGGACTACGGGGCCCGTCGACCATGAGAATTTCCGCCGCTGGATCACTGCTATCGCACTCGGATGCAGTCTCTACGGAGCCAGTCGACAGATCGAACAGGCCGTAGAGAGATTCGTCGGGCTCGATTGCCGCAACTTGTGCGATGGCCGCCTGGCGAGCCACCGCGTGTTTCACCCACCGCTGAAGCCTCGACCGACCAGAGCGCTTGCGCTGGTGGGAGACCTGACGGGCGACCGATAAAGGAGTCGACCGATAGGGGGCCGACGGTTGTCGCAGCAGAACGCCGCGGACACATGCGCGAAAATGCGTCGCACCGCGGACGGGGAGCGCATCAACGTCGAGTGGAGCCTCCTGGAGCCACGCGGAGTCGTCAGCGACGAAGGTGAGAGCGCCAAGACGGATCTCGCGCCCCTCGACCAAAACTCCAGCAGTCATCATGATGAAAGTACTCGAAAATACTGCAACTTCTCCACAAAATCGCTAAACACCGGCCCCATGGTGGGCGCCAACTGTCGTGGTTCTAAGTCTGACAGTAGAGTGGGGGTAGGTATGGAGAGGCAAGGTTCTAGCTATGGAGAGGTTGTAAACACAAGCGATGTACGAGTTCAGGCCCTTCTCGGAGGAAGTAAAAGTCCTACGTCTCGGAGCCCTGAGGCGGTCGAGTGGATTATGTGTATAGGTGTTACAAGAGTGCGAACCCTTCTGCCTGTGGAGGGGGGTGGCTTATATAGAGTACGCCAGGACCCCTGCCAGCCCACGTAATGAAGGGTTTAAAGTGTATTAAGTCTGGGGCGTTACTGGTAACGCCCCACATAAAATGCCTTAACTATCATTAAGTCTATTCAATTACAGGCCGTTGCAGTGCAGAGTGCCTTCTGACCTTCTGGTGGTCGAGTGTATCTTCATGGTCGAGTGAATCTCCATGGTCGAGTCCTTCTGGTCAGTCGGGTGGGTTCCTCGTTGGTCGACTGGAAGGTGATCTCTTCTAAAGATGTCCTAGGGTAGGACATTCGGGTCAGGCCTATGACCCTACCCTAGGTACATGAATCCATCAGTCGGTGATGGGGACGATGGCGGGGATGATGTAAGGGATCCTTGATTTTTTCAAAAACAAAATATACCCTACTTCTAACCCTAACAGCTATCCATCCATCCATCCATCTATCTATCCAAAGCATTACTAAAAGAAACCTAGTTTAATCAATCTGTCTATCCATCTATCTATCCAACCATTAAAAAATTAATTTCATGCACCCATTCATGCAGTGCAGGAGGGAGGGAGGGAGGGTTGGTTGAGGGTCCGAGGGAGATGGTGAGAGGGAGAGAAGGAGGAGCGACATGTTCGGAGGGAAGGAGGGAGGGAGGAAGGGAGGGAGGTAGGGATGGGGGAGGGAGGACGGTCGGAGGGAGGGACGAAGACATACCGGGGGGCGACAGCGGCAGCAGCTGGCGGCAATGCGGCGGCGGCGACGGGCCAGCAGCGGCAGCGACGGGCGGGATGGAGATGGAGAGTGGGCAGGGAGAGTAAGGGCCACGTGCGGGTGAAGGTAAGTTAGAGGTACCAGTAGCGCGGGATAGGAAAATGCACTACTGCTACCGAATTAGTGGTAGCGCTAGATTTCGCCACCTGTTACTACGAAAGGTAGCCCCGGTTGGTGGTGATGGGACCATTTAGCAATAGATCTGGTTGAACAGCCCACGCTACTAGTACTTGGCAACCTATAGGCATCGGTTGTTGCCCCGTGCTACTACTACTTAGCAGTAGCGCTACTTGATTATCCCACGTTGTCGGTGTCAAAACCGGCGGATCTCGGGTAGGGGGTCTCGATCTGTGCGTCAAGGCTGATGGTAACAAGAAGTAAGGGACACAGATGTTTACCCAGGTTCGGGCCCTCTCGATGGAGGTAAAACCCTACTTCCTGCTCGATTAATATTGATGATATGGGTAGTACAAGAGTAGATCTACCACGAGATCGTAGAGGCTAAACCCTAGGAGCTAGCCTATGATGGTATGAATGTAATTGTGATCGGCCTTCTAAGGACCAACCTCTCCGGTTTATATAGACACCGGAGAGGGCTAGGGTTTACATGGAGTCAGTTACAAGGAAGGAAATATAATATCCGGATCGCCAAGCTTGCCTTCCACGCCAAGGAAAGTCCCATCCGGACACGGGCCGAAGTCTTGAGTCTTGTATCTTCACGCTTCAATAGTCCAGATGTTGTACATAGTCCGGCTGTCCGGATACCCCCTAATTCAGGACTCCCTCAGTAGCCCCTGAACCAGGCTTCAATGACGATGAGTCCGGCGTGCAGTATTATCTTCGTCATTGCAAGGCGGGTTCCTCCTCCGAATACTAAAAAGTACCTGTTACGACAAATAGTGTTCGGTATCCAATCAATGTTGTGCTCCTCGGCTTCAGCACCTTAGTAATGACCATCTCCACATGTCGAGCGAATGCGAGGAGTCAAGGTATTTTTGCATTTGCCACCCCCGATCCTTCGGGCCAACCGTCTATTTGAAGGGACAGGGATTCTCAGATCCAAACCTCACTCTCCTCCCTTGAGCTAGCATCCTAGAGCGCTTAGCGAAAAGCCATTCCAGCATGGCCGGCCGTTGCAGCTCTTCTGCTTGCCCTCCTCGCTCTAAGTCGGGGGATTGGGGAGAGTGCTTAGTTCCTCACAGCCGCTTGGTGAAGTTACAAACTCAAGGGTTTCTTCCACCGGCATTCATGGTCTCCGTCCGAGCTGGAATACCTACTTACGACGAAGGGGAACAAGCTGAGGGATCTCCCAACCCATCTCCGGAGGAGCGAATATGCCTCATCTCGCATCTGCTGAGGGGCGTCGGGTTTCCTATCCACCCGTTTCTCCGCGGGCTTCTGGAGTTCTATGGCCTCCAGTTACACAATCTTATCCCAGCCTCCATTCTGCACATCGCGGGGTATGTCGCCCTATGCGAGCTGTTTTTAGGCTGCGAACCACACTTCGGATTGTGGAGGAAACTGTTCTGCCTTGTCCCCCGCACCCAGGAGGAATCCCTGTATCAAGTGGGCGGGGCTGAAGTATGGCGCATTGCCGAGACAGGATACCTGTCCGACACTCCTGAGAACGCACCAGAGAACTGGCCCTCAGAGTGGTTCTATATAAATGACGTTCCCCTTCCGGATCCAGTCCGGAGGGGTCTTCCCAAGTTTAGCAACGCCCCACCGAGGGCACGCCTAAGCTGGCGTCCCCTGGGCCCTCAAGAAGAGGACACAAGGGAGATATTCCTCCTGATGAACAGGATAAAGTTGCTGGCCAAGTCCGTACCGATGATCATTGAAGTCATGGCAATATGCATAAAGTGAGGAGTGCAGCCGCTCCAATATCGGGGGAAGCCCATGTGGAATTACAACGGGGAAGATGACGCCACCCGCTGTGGTCGTAAGGGTCCGGACTCTGCTGCCGCTTTGGCAAGGATATTGTCCGATATGTACAAAGGGGAAGGGGAGGAGTTCCTTCGCATAAAAAGGTGAGACAGATTCTCCATGTACAACCCCCCAGAGTGGGTAAGTTGCCCTTCTTTTCCCGGCTTCATTTACTCTATCGTACTTCTGCTAAGATTACTTGCATTAATGCTTCTGAGCAGGAACTGAGGAGGGCCGTGGAAGGAATCTTCAGCCCCTCCCCGCAACCAGAGGACCCTGGAAGGGCCCTAGATCCGGGACTCAAAGTAGATCCGGATCTCACCGTGGAGCTTGTCAAAGGAGTATTTTATCAAGCGAGCTGGGAGGGCGCCCTGGTGGCCATTACGGCCGACTCCCCTGGACTGCTTCCCATGTCGCGTGTAAGCTGAGCTAACAAACCCTATCCTCCGAAGAGGACTTTCCCTAGGTATTGTAATTTTACCTTTGAGGCGTCGCTCTATTTGCAAAAACAACAACCGGAGCGAGGGGCCGAGACCCTAGGGACTCGTCAGCCACGTGCGTCCGGATCGGGCAGGCTCAAGAGGAAGGCGGCGAGGGCTGACACACCGTTGCAGAGGTAAAGTCATGGCCTGCCCTGCTGTCATAGAATTTGAAATATGACAACGACCTTTGTGTTTGGCAGGAAGAGCAATAACCGGGCTATATCCGGAAACCCCACCAACCACGCCTCCGCCAGCCGGGTTCCAGAACCGGCTCCGGGGGCGGAGGCGGATACGGTGCCATCACCGCATAGCTTCCCGACGGAGGGTGCGGATATGTGTTCGGCCACGAACTTCGAAGTGGAGAGCGCCATGAACCACCGGCGCCGGAAGGCCGTGCTCCAGCACAACATCTTTTCCGAAGAGGCTTTTAATGCCTTCAATTCGGCGGACGCATATGTCCGAGCCGCTCGAGGCGGGCTTGCCCAAGCGACAAGCCAGTATACCAAAGACATACGGGTAAGAGTTTTGATAAGTATGCCTAGTGGTATCCCCTGAGACTTAGAATAGTTGGGACAACTGTTTGAAGGATCAATATATCCGCAGGTCCTTGTGGACAAGAATGAACAATTGGCGCGGGAGCTGGAGGCCTGCGAGGCCCAATTATCTGATGCTATAGCCAAGTTAGAGGGATCCCGAAAGGCCCCTACCGATAATATTTGTCTCCAGTATACACAGATGTGCTAGTTAGTAGATGGCTAGTGCGGTTAGGCTAACAGTAAGTTCTGCAGACAATCCTGGAGTGAATCCGGATGGCGCAGTGGGTGACGACTCGCATCTCCAACGGCAGCTAAAGGCCGGCGAGCGCATCCTTACGCAGGTGACGCAAGAGAAGAACAAGCTTCATGATGCCAATATTCGTTTGGACATGGAATTAAAGGACGTCCGCGCACAACTGGCGGACTCTGTGAAGGAGAACAAAAAACTTCATCGCGGCATTTATGGTAAGATCGCAAGCGAACTGTTTGATAGTTCGGCGAGGAAGTTTATTAAAAAGATTTTTCCTTGAAGGAATGTTAACGGGTTGCCCTGAAGAGGAGATGCCCTCATCTGCAGGTGATGTGCTACAAGAACTGTCGCAGATGCACGAGCGTGCCCCGCAAGTGATGCACGACGTTGCTCAGGCCTTGTGGCCATCAAGCCTACTGCCGAATGGCATGGGAGAGCTTGCGGACCTGCTCCAAGGAGCCCGGCGGCGCTTCCGTCTGTGGAAGATATCAGCCTGCCGGCAAGGAGCAAGAGAAGCCTGGGCGATGGTGAAGACGCGCTACACCAAGCTGGACCCTAACCATATGGCCGAAGTGGGACCGGCGGGGCCCGATGGGCAAGAAATTCCTGTGAGCCTAGTGTATGACCAGGTAGCATTAGCCGCTAAGTATTCTCAGCAGGATTTTAGGCTAGATAACCTGTTACATGGTATAGAGGAGGAATATAGTCATTCTCAGTGACTGTGTAAATTGATTGGCATAAGTAGCCTCTTGCCGGATTGAAATCATTTGTCATGGCAGACCTTTTCGCTTCAGCCCCCGGACCATATAGTCCGGGGTGTGTCCGAATACCCGCTCGGTTATGCGAAAACCGGGGCATGCTTGGAGACCAGGCGTAGGGGTCATAGGTGCTTGAACAGACAAGTACCCAACTAGTTATGTTATATTGCATGGATGGCAAGAAACATCTTCTAGGGAGAATAGTTCCGTTAGGGGTTCCTTTCCCTAGGTATCCATGTGTCGATGCACATGTCCGGACTACACGCGATGTCACAGGATACAAAGCTTCTGGGGTTCTTTGTTGTAACCAACGAATACATCCTTTGTTCACCGATCAAATATTCTCTTAAGGAAAATAGCTTTCGGCTTCACCCAGTCTGAGGTACACATCCGGCTCAACCGGCAGTAACAATCGCAGAGGTGCTCCCCTTATGCCCTAGCCAAATTAACGGGAACGTAGGGCATAAACACAAGAGCCAGGCAACCCAGCTTGGCCACATCTTAAGTCATATCGATGCATATAATTGTGAAGAAAAGGCACATATGGAGAAAGAACGCATATGTGATGGGCAAAAAGCCATTAAAGTAATTATGTCTAGCTTCTGAATAGGAAGCCCCCAGATACAGCTTGCACACATGGTACGGCCGGGATAATCCGGGAATCCGTACCGTATTAAATACTTTGTGTGAATGGAAAGAGGGTCGAGAAAGGAGAGAAACAGTGGTGGAGCATAATTTAAAAAGGAGGGGTCAGGAGACGAACACTGCGTTCGGCGTTAGGCGTAGAATCTCCAGAGTCTAGCCGCGTTCCATGGGTTCGGCTCAAGTCTGTTGTCCGATGCATTACGTAGGCGGTACGCTCCATCTGGGTTTGAGTTTGTCCTTCTTCTTTTCATGTAGGCGTAGAACGAGCTCGCCAATATTGTAAGTTTTGGCCCGCACTTCTCTGCTTTGATATCGCCGAGCCTGCTACTGATAGAATACGGAATGGGCTTTTGCGACGTCGCGCTCCTCCTCCAGGGTGTCCAAGTTATCCTGCCGATCTAACTCGGCTTCCTTCTCTTTGTACATGCGTACGTGTGGCGAATCATGTAGTATGTCGCAGGGTAGTACTGCTTCTGCACCGTACACCATAAAGAATGGTGTGTATCTGGTGGTTCGATTCGGTGTGGTCCGCAGTCCCCAGAGTACGGAGTCGAGCTCCTCTACCCAGTGCGCATCCGATTCTGTTAAAGATCGCACTAATTTGGGTTTTATGCCGCTCATGATAAGACCATTTGCCCGTTCGACCTGGCCGTTTGTTTGCAGGTGGTAGACGGAAGCATAGTCGAGCTTAATGCCCATTTTGCCCAAGTTTTCACTTCATCGGCTGTGAAATTTGAGCCATTATCAGTGATGATGGTGTGGGGGACACCGTACCAGTGTACAACCTTGGATATGAAGTCTATTACTGGTCCGGATTCGGCCGTTTTAACTGGTTTGGCTTCGATCCATTTGGTGAATTTGTCCACCATGACCAATAGGTATTTTTTCTTATGGCTTCCCCCTTTAAGGGGTCCGACCATATCCAGCCCCCAGACCGCGAAGGGCCAAGTTATGGGGATTGTTTGGAGAGCGGTAGGGGGCATATGACTCTGATTGGCGAAGAGCTGGCAGCCGATGCAATTTTGGACAAGGTCATGTGCGTCTGCTCGGGCCGTCGGCCAATAGAAGCCTGTATGGAAGGCTTTGCTGACTAGCGCTCGAGCTGCAGCATGGTGTCCGCCCAGTCCGGCGTGAATTTCAGCCAGGAGTTGCCGCCCTTCCTCTTCGGAGATGCACCTTTGGAGCACTCCGGTCGCGCTTTTCTTGTAGAGTTCCCCTTCGTGGACCTTGTAAGCTTTAGAACGCCGGACTATGCAGCGTGCTTCATTTTGGTCTTCGGGGAGCTCCTGCCTATTTACGTAGGCCAAGAACGGCTCGGTCCACAGGGCGACTACAGCCATTATTTCGTGGGCCGAAGGTGTTATTTCGGTGGCAGAGCCTCCGATTGTGTCGGATGGTTCGGAATCTGGGGGTGTATTCGGATCGGTGCTGGTATTGCCGGACTCCCCTTCCCATACTACAGATGGCTTGAACAGCCTTTCCAGGAATATATTATGTGGGACAGGGTCGCGTTTGGCGCTGATGCGGGCAAGGACGTCCGCCGCTTGATTGTTTTCTCATGCCACATGGTGGAATTCGAGCCCCTCGAACCGAGCTGACATTTTGAGGACGACATTACGATAGGCCGTCATTTTCAGATCCTTGGCATCAAAGTCTCCGTTTATTTGTGATATTGCGAGGTTCGAATCCCTGCGCACTTCCGGGCGTTGGATGCCCATAGAGACTGCCATCCGAAGACCATGTAACAGGGCCTTCTATTCGGCCGCATTGTTGGAATCTGTGTATAATATTTGTAGGACGTACTGGACCGTGTCCCCGGTGGGAGATGTCAGGACTACCCCTGCTCTCAGTCCGGCCAGCATTTTGGAGCCGTCAAAGTGCATGATCCAGTTGGAGTACGCGCTGTACTCTTTAGGGAGTTCGGCTTCTGTCCATTCGGCAACAAAGTCAGCCAATACTTGCGACTTAATGGCTCGCCGCGGTTTGTATGTTATGTCGAATGGCAGGAGCTCGATAGCCCATTTAGCAATCCGGCCCGTAGCATCACGGTTATTAATTATGTCGTTGAGTGGTACTTCGGAGGCGACGGTAATCGAACACTCTTGAAAGTAGTGTCTTAGCTTCCGAGATGCCATGAAGACTGCGTATGCTATTTTTTGATAGTGCGGGTATCGGGATTTACATGGGGTGAGGACCGTTGATACATAGTAAACCGGCTTTTGAAGCGGGAATTTGTATCCGTCCACCTCTCGTTCGACAACGAGCACCGTGCTTACCAATGTGTTGCAGCTATGTATAGTAGCATAGGTTCGCCAATGTTTGGCGCTGTTAGGACCGGATTACTGGCCAATAAGGTCTTTATCTCATCGAGTCCGGCCGCGGCTGCATCTGTCCATACAAAGTGTTCGGTGTGCCGGAGGAGGCGGTATAGAGGCAACGCCTTTTCTCCTAGCCTGGATATAAAGCGTCTCAAAGCGGCCATGCATCCCGCTAGCTTCTGGATGTGCTTGAGGTCTGTTGGTATGGCCAACTGCGACAGGGCTCAGATTTTTGCTGGATTCGCTTCTATTCCTCTATTGGAAACAATGAAGCCCAGGAGCTTCCCCGAAGGGACACCAAAAACACATTTTTCTGGATTCAACTTGATGTCGTATGTCCGGAGGTTATCGAATGTGAGCCTCAAGTCATCTATTAGGGTCTCGACATGTCTGGTTTTTATGACAATGTCATCCACATATGCTTCCACTGTTTTGCCGATTTGTTTCTCCAGGCATGTTTGGATCATGCGTTGATAGGTTGCACCGGCATTCTTGAGCCAGAAGGGCATATTGTTGAAGCAAAAAGGGCCATATGGCGTTATAAAAGCTGTTGCAGCTTGGTCAGACTCTGCCATCTTTATTTGATGGTATCCAGAGTATGCATCAAGAAAATATAGCGAGTCGTGTCCAGTTGTGGCATCGATGATTTGATCGATGCGAGGGAGTGGAAAGGGATCCTTGGGGCAAGCCTTGTTGAGGTCTTTGAAATCGACGCATAGGCGCCAGGATTTGTCCTTTTTTGGCACCATTACCAAATTCGCCAGCCAATGCGGATGTTTAATATCTCTAATGAATCCGGCCTCAAGTAGCTAGGCTAGCTCTTCCCCCATGGCCTGCCGTTTGGGTTTTGAAAACCGCCTTAGGGTCTGTTTGATCGGTTTGTATCCCTTTAGTATGTTGAGGCTGTGTTCGGCCAGCCGGCATGGGATGCCTGGCATGTCCGAAGGGTGCCAGGCAAAAATGTCCCAATTCTCGCGTAAGAAATCTCGCAGTGCGGCGTCCATCACGGGGCTCAATTGTGTTCCGATGGATGCTGTCTTCGTGGGATCCGTTGGGTGGACCTGGAATTTGGCTATCTCGTCTGCAGGTTTAAATGAGGTGGACTTGGGTTGTTTGTCGAGTATCATGTCGTCCCTGTCCACAGTGGCCCGCAATGTTGTTAATTCTTCGGCTTCCAGGGCTTCAGATAATGCTTCCAGGGCTAGTGCTGCGGTTTTGTTTTTGGCGCAGAGTGCAATGTCCGGATCACTGGCTAGAGTGATAATTCCGTTGGGCCCGGGCATTTTAAGCTTCATGTACCCGTAATGGGGTACAGCTTGAAAGCTTGTAAACGCATCTCGCCCTAGAAGGGCGTGGTATCCGCTGCCGAAAGGAGCCACTTCGAATGTGATTTCTTCGGACCTATAATTATCCGGAGTGCCGAATACCACATCGAGTGTGATTTTTCCCACGCACCATGCTTCCCGAGTAGGGATGATTCCCCTGAAGGTGGTGCCGCTTTGCTCAATGCGGCCTTTATCAATCTCCATTTTGTTGAGCGTTTCTTCATAGATCAAGTTTAACCCGCTCCCGCCGTCCATGAGTACTTTGGTTAGCCGGAAGCCGTCCACGATTGGGCTAAGGACCAGAGCGGCCGGAGCCCGGGCAGTCTGGAATCGAGGTTCGTCACTGGCATCGAAAGTTATAGCCGTGTCGTTCCAGGGGTTCATCTTTGCCACATGGCAAATTTCTGCAGAGCTTCGGTGAGCCCGCTTGCACCTATTGTTCGAGGCGAAAGTCTCGAAGACTGTTAGTACCGCATTGTGTCCGCGGGCAGGATATTGTTCCGCTTCATGGCTTGCAAGAAGATCCTCGCCACTTTTTTCCACCTGCCGGAGTATCCAACACGCCCTAAGGCTATGAGTTGGCATCGTATCTGGCGTACTGTGGAGCTTACATGGCCCGTCGAGCCATTCTTCCAATACGGATCCCCGCCCCGGGGTGGGCTTCAGTTTCTTGGGGATTGGATTGGACATCTTACGAGAGTTCGTCCGTTTGGTTCGGAGAAAGGTCTTGGTGAGAGTGGTACTATCCCAAAATTCTGTTTAGGTCTTCCAAGTGTTCTCCGTTGCACAGTACTTTGGTACTATGGTTGCCAAGTCCGCGAAACGTATTATTTCGCGGTGGCTTATAGCATTGAGGAGCCCTTCGTCCGTGCAGCTTTTGCAGAAGAGTGAGACCATGTTCTCCTCGCGGCAGTCCCTAACCTTGTTGAGCGCAAGGAGGAATCTGGCCCGGTAATGGTGTACCGTCTCATGGGGCTCTTGCCTGATGCGGGAGAGACAGTTTAGGTCTGAAATAGGTATTGTTAGCAGGATCCGGATTATGATCCGATCTAAGACCCAAGGGCGCGGGTGGTTCCGAGCCTAGCAACTCAGAATCCGGAGTGTTACCCAATTCCTTTGGCCCAATGCCCGATCCTAAGTCCGGGACCTGGGGCAGGTTGTCCTCTGAGCAGATTTTCGGCTCAAGGAGTTCGGCGATCCGAACATAATTCGTCCTCAAAGCTGGGGGACGATCCGCGTGTGGTTCTTCCACAATTGCTACCTCATGGGTGGCCGGCGGGGATCTGATGTCCCTTCGGTCGGGTTTAAGCCCAATCCGGTTGTAGTTTGTAGCGACTCCCAGAGCGGCGATGCGATCCAAGAGTTTATTAAAGGAGGAGAGCTCCATTGGATCCATCTGTTCGACAAGTTCCAAACTGACCCGAAGGTTATGATTGATGACCCGAGAGGCCATCGTCGGCTCTGTCACCTACGCGGCGGCCATAATAAAGCCACCGAACCGAAGCGTCTGGCCTATAGCCAGAGCTCCCTCCGAAGTAATGTCGTCCTTGAAGACGAGTCGAGCCATCAAGCCTTGAGGCGACGTCATAGAGGAACTCTCAATGAAAGCACCAATGTCGGTCTCAAAACCGGCGGATCTCAGGTAGGGAGTCCCGATCTATGCGTCAAGGCTGATGGTAACAAGAAGTAAGGGACACAGATGTTTACCCAGGTTCGGGCCCTCTCGATGGAGGTAAAACCCTACTTCCTGCTCGATTAATATTGATGATATGGGTAGTACAAGAGTAGATCTACCATGAGATCGTAGAGGCTAAACCCTAGGAGCTAGCCTATGATGGTATGAATGTAATTGTGATCGGCCTTCTAAGGACCAACCTCTCCGGTTTATATAGACACCGGAGAGGGCTAGGGTTTACATGGAGTCAGTTACAAGGAAGGAAATATAATATCCGGATCGCCAAGCTTGCCTTCCACGCCAAGGAAAGTCCCATCCGGACACGGGCCGAAGTCTTAAGTCTTGTATCTTCACGCCTCAATAGTCCGGACATTGTACACAGTCCGGCTGTCCGGATACCCCCTAATCCAGGACTCCCTCACGCGCTACTGCTAATATTCTATCTATAAGCTTTCTCCTAGTAGTGAGTTTGGCAAAAAGAAATATTTCCCTTATAACTTTCCCAACCATTTACATAATTTAAAAAACAAATTTTAGGTAGAGGACATGTTTTATTGTGCTAAGCAGAATTTGTGCGTGTAAAACCCACATTTAGGGGCAGAACAGATATTTTCGTCGAGAAGTGATGAATTTCACAAAATAAATCAAAATTTAATAGCAAGTTTTGTTGTTAACCATCTAAATTTTTTAAAGTATTGTTCTTCTTCAAACGACCTAGACACAAGGGAGGTTGACTGTCGAAGGGCCATAGGCCTCGCTTTTAATAGCAAAGGGGGGGAGTAAAACAAAGGCTCATAGTCTAAGCGATTTAGAACTGGCAGCCAGTGGAGCCTAAGCTCAGAAGAAACATAAAACAGGACAGCAACAAGGCCTACAACAGGCTAAAAACCCACAAGAAGAAGGGAAAAACCACTCAAAGGTGATCGCCAACACAACCAGCTGCTTTCCAAGCTCTAATATCCTCTCTGACTAGATCAAGCACCCTGTTAACATAGTTAGCCGCCTGCTGAAAATTCCTAGCATTCCGCTCTTTCCAGATTCTCGAATGAAGAAGGATGATTATGGTGCCATGATTATGACGTACAGGCTTGGGAACCTCCTTTCGAGTACTCAGACACCAGTCTTCAGTATGGACAAAGAGATCATCTGGTACTTCAAAGTCAGCACATGTCCAATCTCTAAACTTCATCAACACCTTCTGAGTGGAACGACAATGCACGAAGAGATGGGTGCAATATTTGTGCGTCGAAAAGCACGGTAAGCAGCTGCCATTAGAAGGCTAGCCCCCACACTCTAGATTGTCCGCCGTCAAACACTTATGGTGAACCCCAAGCCACATAAAGAATTAACATATTGGTGGGGCCTTAGATTTCCATATCGGCTTATTACAGGAAAAGCGCACATTCCAACAAAGAACATGTTGTAGCCACTTGTCGGTCTAGAATTTAGCTCTCTAACCATCTCTAAGAAAATTGAAGATGCAACTATGAAGATGAAATAGACCTCCTTTTCAAGAGTGTCGATCAGCAGATGCCATGGTCTATCCTCGGCATCCATCACAAGAAGGGTCACTGGCAGTGAAGAGAAAATCCAAACCATTTCAGGTTGAACACCCCCAGGACCCACATGCCTTAGGCATGCACACTCTTACCCATGGAAGTATACAATTCCAACTGCCAATATTGCTATTGCCCATCCAGTTGAAACCCCCTGCATCTCTTGCTAATAATCTCCAACGCCCACGTCAGAAGCGGCATAACGAATAAGAAGTGAATCGATAGAGCCATGAGCTTCGATTGTGTTAGCTTCAACCGTCCGGCTGGAGCCAACAACTTTGGTTTCCAACCTTTGCATCTTGCTGGAGTATTTATTGATGAGTGCTAAAATATCCTAATGATGTAGTCTGAAGATCGATAATGGTAGCCCAAGGTACTGAAAGGGGACTTGCCTTAGTTGACTGAAGAACTGTCATGACACATCGGCATAAACAGAATCATCACTCCTAATGCACAAAATAGTGCTCCTTTGCAGGTTGATCTAAAGACTAGTAGCCTCTTGAAACATCTTCAGACTGGCAAGATCACCCCCATATCCCCCGATAAGGTCTGAATAAGATGATTGCATCGTCCGTGAAGAAGGAAGCCCTTGGAAATGTCGCGAACAAAACCCAAGTCCGATAGCAGGTTGCACTAAACCGCTAAATGAAGCATCGCCTACAACATGTCCATGGCCAGGATGAAAGCGCTGGGGATAGCAGGTCACCTTGCCTAACACCGTGGACAAGCGCGAAGGGCTCTCAAGTCTGATCGTTGACTAGCACAGAGGACGATGTTGTGCATAATAGACCAGTAATCCAGGAGCAGCAACACTGACCAAAGCCTCTCCTAATCAACAATTGGATGATGAACCCCCAAATCAAAGACGTTGGAGATATCAATTTCATTAGCCCTGCTTGAAATTTCTTGTGTTGAAGTAGCCTGGCTGCATTATGCACAAATTTGAAGTTTTCACGAATACTCCTCTGGCGAACAAAAGCACTATAAACATGTTTGGTAAGGTCCTGACAGTGTGTCTTGCTCGTTTGTTGCCAGCCTTCATCTCACACAAGGGAGGTTGACTCGATGTCTATTGTTGGCAAAAACTAAACTCGATCTCTGTGCAGGTGCAGCTGGCCGTTGTCCATGGCATGTACTTGTGGACTCCACATACATGTACAGGTGGCATGTATTTAAATCATATTTAGAAATTCTCATCTTTTTTTCTTTGTCACGAATCATAAGAGAGAATGTAGCAATATGGATTTGAAAACAAACATCCGTAGGGCCATAATCAAATTTTCGAGGTTACCCATATAACTTCAGCAAAATACATGGATAAATCTAGGTGCGTATGCACCTGAGATGCCCCCCCCCCCCCCCCCCCCAAATAGAAACTATGGAAAAACTCAAAAAAATCCTGATTTTTTTGACAACAACCTTGATTTTGTTGTGCTAACATAAAAAACGCCAATGAAGAAACCCACCGACCTTTCGACAAAAAGACAAAATTTTAAGGACATAAAAGTATCAAGAGAGAAGTGCATATTTCAACCTCAACCTAGTTTTATTTTCAAATCTAAACTTCAAAACCAGTTAGGACACAACCTCGAACTATCAATATCGTTTACTTTGCCCCCTTAGACCAACGTGAGGTCGTTTTGACTCAATTGACCGGGTTTGACCCCGTTCACCATCTAGTCAGCAAGCCACGTTAGTGTAAATCCCCATTTATGCCAATTATTTTTCCCAAAGTTTGCCAATAAATGAAAGTTTCTCGATTTTTTTGAAACCATTCTTTAAAATCAAGCAAACAATACTTTGAATTCTAAAACGTTATAGAATTTTTGGCTCAAAATAATGAAAATTATTACCAAATTTCATTTTAGCTCAAAATTTTCCCACATTTTATAATAATTGAAAGTTAAAAATTTAAAACATTATGTAATGAAGAAAACAATACTAAATAGCACCGAGTATTGTTTGCTTGATTTCAAGAAATTCTTCAATTTTTCAGGAAACTTTGATTTTTTGACAAAATTTGGAAAAGGTGTAGAAAATGAAATTAGTGATGACATGGCTTGCTGACTGGATGGCCAATGGGGTCAAAACCACCTCACTATGGTCTCAGAGAGGCAAAGTAAATGTTATTGATAGTTTGAGGTTGTGTCCTGGCGTGTTTTGAAGTTTAGGGTTGCAAATTAAACTAGGGATGAGTTTGAGGTTGAAATATACACTTCTCCCAAGTATCAATAGTAACCTCAATATAGTGCCGACTGTGTTACTTTTTCCTACAATACCATTAAAGTCATTCCTTAGAGAAACATTTTACGCAAGCTGAACACTTCATCATGTTTGTTGCCAAAAAATCAAGATTTTTCAATCTATTTGCAATTACTAATTTTTCTTGAAAAATGGGTGCATATATTGGTTCTAATGGTGTTCACACCCGCACACGTTATATACTTGAGGTTGATAATATACGCCCATGCACGACAAAAGTAAATAATATATATTGTTCAATATTTAGGAGTCAATTAAATCGGTAAGGGTATTTCCAACGCCGACCCCTAAAGAGGGCATCGTATCCGTCCGCAGACCGGTGGGCACCAGTATGTGGACAATCATGTGGGAGCCGACCAGCCAATTACATCCCCTAAACGTCCATCTAGGTCTAGTCAATTTGAAATTCAAATGCATATTGCTCGGTCACATAGCGAGTGTCCAACCACAAGTAAAGAGAGACAAGTATGCATTGTTTTTACATGCACGATCACAAAAGAATACCAGTTTGACAGTCCGTGCAAAAAATGGATTTTTTGCCCTGCCAGACCGGCTGTCCGAGCCTCCACACTCACTCTCTCGCCGGCTCCTTTTTACCATCTGCCTCTAGCTCGCCCACCATGCATTACAACATCCTCACACATATAGCTTGCATGATTATCGGTGCATCATCATCCAACTCCTCCATCTTCAAGCTCAACAACTTCATGTCATCTCAAACAGCCACGATCACAACCTTCTTCTCTTCGAGCTTGAGCTTCATCTCGGTCGCCTCCATCAACATGATAATCCTCTCAGCCTTGCATGCCTCCTTGACGTCAGAGCGCTTGACATATGCCTCCTCCTTCTCCGCCAAGATGTCCTCGAACCTCATCTTCATCTTGGCCTTCGGCCCTTCTCACTTAGCCTTCTCCTCTTCCCACTTCTTTTTCTAGAACCCTCTTCTAACCTTCTTGGAAAGCTCTTTTATTGGGTCGGTTGGATCATCCCCTTCTTCCAAGGTGCCGATGCCAGCGGTCTTGTCGTTGTTGGCAACGAATAAATTCGACTTGGGTTGCCGGCTCAACTTCAACCAATAATGCATAAAGAGGAATCTCCACCTTCAAGAACAAATTGCATGCACGAGGAGGCTACAAAGAAAAACGTTGTCATCAAGTTGCATATCCGGCAAAATGATCAACACATAGAGCATATCCACCCAACAAGTTTCATATCTGGCCATAGAACAACTTGATCGGAGCTTTGCGCACCACTAGGCCGCCAATTTATTACTTGCTTCAAATGGCCGCAATACTTTCACATGGCCTCTTGGATGATGTACCATTGATGGTTGAGCGACTTTACCCCACGGTTGTAGATGAGTTCGTCGGCGTAGGGTGCAAAATGCTTGTGCTCATGGAACCAAGTATGAATGTTAGCAAAAAATGGTGCTCTTTTTTCTCTGTGACATGGATCAGATCAATGCTAGTGGCCAACCACGCATCCCACAACAACTCGTCCTCCCTCATGTTGAAGCTTTCTCCTCTACCATGCTTCTTAAGATTAGCAGCAAATTCATCCTGATCAAGGTTGTCGTTGTCGTCCTCCTCCTTCTCCTGCTGGCCAGTAACCCAACCAGTTGTTTGGTGTATGTGCCTGGCTAGGTATACGCACCGGCTGCATGGGTGTAGGTGCCCAGATCTGTGGTCTCCGAGTCATCCACCTGCCCATCCTCGTAGCAACCTCCGCCTCCACCATCACCTCCACTGTGGATCATCTCAAATATCTGCCTTTCTACGTCGTCGTATGACAGCTCACCAGGTGGAGACATACCGAT
Source organism: Triticum timopheevii (assembly GCA_963921465.1). Lineage (NCBI taxonomy): Eukaryota > Viridiplantae > Streptophyta > Magnoliopsida > Poales > Poaceae > Triticum > Triticum timopheevii. The sequence continues at coordinate 118,384,995 of OY997266.1, read as the reverse complement.
GAACAACATGCGGGTACCCAGCTGGTCCAGGCCCGACATCTGTGTTAGGACAAGTTGTTGTGATGCAGACTCCGAGAAAAGCAGCGGCACCGCATTGGACTCGACATAGTAAGGAACATGCCCGGCGAGGATGTCGGGGACTGCCTCCCGAGCTAGTAGGCGGTGTAGAAGTAGGGAGTCTTGTATTGCTCTAGCCACGACGGCGTCTGCACGGACAGTGAAGGTGGTGGCACCCCACGTACCAGGCCTCGCCCTACACCACGCCTGCCGCTGACACCACACCCACCCCCCGCACTTCCGCCACCACGAACATTGTCCTGTCGCCCTTCTTCTTCTTGAGTGGCGTCGCCTTTGCCTTTTATCTGAGCCGATGATCTTGCCGTGCCGGTAAGTCGATCTTTCGGGCGGTTGTGATCACCGGATGCTCCACCACGACCATCTCCAGTAGCTTTCGTATGGGTCGATGTGGCAGCAGGAGCAAAAAAGGCGGGAATTGGGGTGAAGATCGGCGGGATGGTAGAGGAGAGGGTTGTGAAAGGGTGATTTTATTGCGTAAACAGTGCAGACAACTCCAAAATCCCGGATTCCGCCTCAGTTTTGGGTGGGCTGGGGGTGTCGGAGTACAACGTGGCTGTTGTCTGGACTCCCGCAAAGTCCTTTGGTTTGCTTCCGGTTGCAGGAAAACGGGTCCGCGGACCGGGACGCCCTTGGATGGACTGTGGGGAGGTTTGAGAGTCGGCGTTAGAGATGCCCTAACTGATCGATCCTGGTTATGCACGGTCTCGGCGAAACTGGTCCCACTTATCAGGCTCACACTAACCAGATGTTATAGTTTGCACCTGTGGTTGCTGCGTTTGGTAGTTGGCCGGACGATCATGGTTTTGTTTTATGCTTGGACCATGTACAGCGCTGGTCTGAACTAGTTGGATCTTGTTGCTTTCACGCCATAAAGCAGGGTTTTCCAGCCTTTCCTTTAAAATACAGTTTTGCACATCTTTGCAACTTGAACTGCGATGGCAGTGAGCTAATTTTCTACTTTTGTTTCTTGACGTTGATCCCCTGAATAGTCGCCCAGCGGAAACGAAAGCGATCGCATTATTTCGCCCTGCATTGAGAACCTGCTTGTAAAGTGACAGGGACACACATACACACACGGTAGGCGACAAGTAAAGATTTGCGATTTGTCTGGTCACACGTCCTCATGTCAAGCTTGGCTTACGTGCGGACACATTAGCTTAGCTAATGGGATTTTGTCTGTGCGCTTGTCGTTTAAGCACGTAGTGCTCCCGGCAAATTAAGTAGGTTAACGATGTAGCGTGTACCTAATGGAATATTTTCCTCTTGCTTGATGCGGCAGATCCCAACTAATTATCCGTGAGGACACGTCTTCTCACTCCGGTCCAATCGACTGGAAAGGTTTGCCGACGCAGAAAGTCCATGTCACGCCTTCCTCCAATTCGGCGGACAGCGAGTCGCCGGCTCCAGACTCCCTGACAAGTGGACCGGCGAACGACGATGACGTGGACGATGAATAATTACTGTGAGCTGTCGCGTGGGTGTGTCCCACCTGTAAGTGTAGAGTGGTATAACTAGGGGATGAGCAGTGGTGCTCGGGGTGTGTTGTAATTGAATCCTGTGAACCTTCTCATCTTTTCAGCTGATAATCTCATCCCCTTTCGTCTGATATCTCATCCCCTTCTCCAAGCTATCCTCTGATCCCTAGATCTCCAGATCGGGACACCACAATTGGTAATCAGAGCCTATGATTGCTCCGCTCGCGCTCACAATCCGAGATCAATCCGTAAAATTCCACTGCGAAAGGTGCCTTGATTTGCTTCGGCTCATCGGCTCGAAATCCTTAGCGGGGTTGGATTCGATTCAGGAGAGCCGCGACGGCGCTGTCCAAGATCACGAAGCCCTCGGCGCAGACGGAAATTTTGTTGGGCACAATGGAGAAGATGCAGGCGACGTTGGATGAGATCCTGACCCGCTTCACCGCCACGGATACCAGCGTCAAGACCGTCTCCGAGGAGGTCACCAGCCTGCGCAAACAGGTAGAGGAGTTTGGCGACGAGATGGACCACATCAAGCGCCGCGTCCACAACACCGGCAAGTCAACCCCATCGTCCTCGTCCGCGCTGCATCAGGAGACCGCTCCGCCACCTGCCGACAAGGGCCATGGAGTGCCGCTGCTCGTCAATAATCATCCGCCGCTGCTTGGAACTCCTCAACAGCAGCCGTCCGGATTTCACACCGCGCCGTCATCACCACATGAGCAGGATGTGCGGCCCACCCTCCACGCCCAACCAGATCAGGAGGAGTACCGGCCACGTCAACCACGCCATGATTTTCCACGTTTCCATGGTGAGATGCCCCTGCTTTGGATAGACCAGTGCTTGACTTATTTCGAGATGTACCGAGTGCCTGTTCATCACTGGGTCAGTACTGCTACTCTGTACTTGGATGGATTGGCTGCGATGTGGTTTCAGGCATATAAGCGTTTGCATAGACGTCTCACTTGGGATGAATTCACGGGTGCTGTGGTGACTGAATTTGGGCATGACGAGTATGATGTTCAGATGACTAAGTTGCAGCAGTTACGGCAAACCACTTCTGTGAATGAATATAAGGCCCAATTTGAAGAGTGTATGTATCATTTGCTTTCTCTGGATCCAACCATGAGCACTCGCTGGTTTGTCTCTCAGTTTGTCTTTGGATTACGAGATGAGCTTCGTGGACCTGTGAGATTGCAGGCTCCTACTAGTGTTACTCGCGCTGCAGCTTTGGCAAAAATTCAGGAAGAAGAAGTGGAACACATACGACCCAGAAATCGTCCCGCAGCTCCAACAAAACATCCACCACAACCTGTAGCAGGTGTGGTGCATACACCAGCCCTGGGACGAACAGAATTGCCTCGCCGTCAGGGCAATGATGACTTTAACAGGGAATGGCAGATCCGTGATTTTCGGCGCGCCAATGGTCTTTGTTTTAAATGTGGGGATAAGTATTCCAAAGAGCATCAGTGTAAAAGATCAGGTCAGCTACTCACTATTGAAGTTGGAGAATTTGGTGAAGTATTATCAGATGATGCAGTGGTTGCCCTGGATCTCTTGGAAGAAACAACAATACCCGCTACTTGCTATCATCTTTCTGTGCATGCTCTCGCGGGAACAGAAGCTTTGGAAACAGTTCGCATTCGTGCTTTGGTGGGAAATCAGGTGATGCTCTTGCTTATTGACTCTGGCAGCACACACACACGTTTGTAAATAAGAGCTTTGCAGAGCGTGCTGGTTGCACTATTCAGTCAATCCCAACAGTTTCAGTTAAGGTAGCAAATGGACAAATTTTGTCATCTGATGCTCAAGTACAAGGGTTACAGTGGTGGACACAAGGATCTACATTTGTAACTGATATGAGGGTCCTGGAGCTTGGGGCCTATGATGCCATATTAGGCATGGACTGGCTAGAGCAGTTCAGTCCTATGGTCTGCCATTGGCGTCAGAAAACATTAACATTCGATTATTTAGGAAAATCTATTACACTGCAGGGTGTCCTTTCTAAACCACAAGAGTCACTCCCGGAAATGTCTGTGGAACAGTTAAATAAGTGGATTTCGGGGAATGAGGTCTGGGCCATGGCTATGATTGATCCTATACAGCAAACAACAGAATCTGTACCCAACATAGTGCAATCGGATATCCAGTCTTTACTCGAGGAATACCATGATGTTTTTGATCAGCCCACTACTTTGCCACCGCATCGTGCCTTGGATCATTCGATCTCGTTAGAACCAGGAGCTCATCCAACAAACAGTCGCCCCTACCGGTACTCTCCATTGCAAAAGGACGAGATCGAACGTCAGGTCTCGGAAATGCTTGACAGAGGGGTGATTCAGACAAGCATGAGTCCGTTCGCGTCTCCGGTGCTGTTAGTTAAAAAGAAGGACGGCACTTGGCGATTTTGTGTTGATTATCGTCGCTTGAATTCCATAACTTTGAAGAACAAGTTTCCCCTACCGGTCGTTGATGAGTTGCTGGACGAATTGGCTGGCACTAAATTTTTCTCCAAGTTAGATTTACGCGCAGGATATCATCAAATTCGCATGAGGCCAGAGGATGAAGAAAAAACAGCCTTTAAAACACATCACGGCCACTTTCAATTCCGAGTGATGCCATTTGGATTAACAAATGCGCCAGCCACATTTCAGTGCATTATGAATCTCATTTTTGCTAAATACCTCCGCAAGTTTGTGATAGTCTTCCTGGACGATATCTTGGTCTACAGTTCATCTTGGGCAGAGCATTTAGAGCATCTGCATCTGGTGTTCGAAACACTTCGTCAGGCTCAATTCTTTGCTAAGTTATCCAAGTGTTCTTTTGGGCAGAACAGTATTCAGTATCTTGGCCATATTATCTCTAATTCCGGTGTTGCAACCGATCCCGAGAAAACAGTGGTGATGGAACAGTGGCCAATTCCTAAGACAGCAACTGAACTACGAGGATTCCTTGGCCTAACAGGTTATTATCGTAAATTTGTTAAACATTATAGTCTGATTGCTAAACCACTGTCTCAACTTCTGACAAAAAAGGGTTTCTACTGGAATGAACAAGCAACACAAGCATTTCTTGCTCTGAAACAAGCTATGGCACAGGCACCTGTCCTGGCATTGCCCAACTTTTCCGAGCCCTTCACCGTCGAAACTGACGCTTGTGACACTGGAGTGGGGGCAGTGTTAATGCAGAAAGGGCATCCAATTGCATACATGAGCAAGGCTCTTGGGATACTTAACTGTAAAATGTCCATCTATGAAAAAGAATTCCTTGTTGTGATTATGGCTGTGGATAAGTGGCGTCCTTATTTACAGCGCGGCCCATTTCAGATAGTCACCGATCATAAGAGCCTCTGCAACCTAGAGGATCAAATTTTGACTACTGATTTGCAACGCAAGGCAATGGCCAAGCTCGTGGGTTTACAGTTTCAGATTAAGTACAGAAAGGGCAGTTATAACGGTGCTGCCGATTCCTTGTCTCGAGTGGGCCATTTATTGGAAGCACATGCCATTTTCACCTTGCAACCTGATTGGGTCCAGGAGGTTTCCAATTCCTATGTCACTGACACAGTGGCCACTCAGTTATTACAAGAATTGGCAATTCAATCTCCTAATGCAAAAGGTTATGCATTGAAGAAAGGCCTAATTACTTACAAAGGCAGAATGTATATTGGTGCAAATCTTGCCCTACAAACTAAGCTGATAGCAGCTCACCATGATACTGCAGTGGGAGGCCATTCAGGTATTCAAGCCACATACCACAGATTGAAGCAGCTGTATTATTGGCCAGGTCTTAAGGTTGCCGTGGAAAATTATATCCATCAATGTATAGTGTGTCAACAAGCAAAACACACTAATACAAAACTAGCTGGCCTTCTGCAACCCTTGCCACCCCCCGACAGTCCTTGGACTGAATTGACAATGGATTTCATCGAGGGTCTTCCTAATTCAGAGGGTGCAAATTCAATATTGGTGGTCGTTGACCGCTTAACAAAGTATGCTCACTTTCTGCCCTTGCATCATCCTTTCACAGCAACTTCAGTGGCCAAAGTTTTCCTGGATAATGTGGTGAAACTACATGGTATTCCCAAAACCATTATCTCTGATCGTGATAAGATCTTCACTAGTAAGTTTTGGAGAAACCTGCTGCAATCCATGGGTATTGAGCTCCACTACAGCACCGCTTACCATCCACAAACAGACGGTCAGAGCGAACGAGTCAATCAATGTTTGGAGCAGTATCTTCGTTGTGCTGTACAAGACAATCCTCGTCATTGGCGTCGTTGGCTATCCATGGCAGAGTTTTGGTACAATTCCAGTTTTCATACTGCTCTTCAATGCTCACCATTCCAAGCTTTGTATCACATTGCCCCAAATTTTGGAGGAATGCCTAACCTTACCGTGTCCAATGACTCGCCAGCTGCTAGTGTTGTTATCGACTATAAGGCACAGACTGAACTTTTGCGTGCTCAGCTGACACGAGCCCAACAACGCATGAAGAGCTATGCTGATAAGAACAGGACTGAACGTCAGTTTCAACCGGGTGATCAAGTTTTGCTGAAACTCCAACCTTATGCCCAACAAACAGTGGTCAATCGTCCATATCCCAAATTATCCTACAAGTATTTCGGTCCGTATACTGTTCTGGAGCGCATTGGTGCTGTCGCATACAGACTACAATTACCAGTTTCAGCTCAGGTACACCCAGTCTTTCATGTGTCCCAATTGAAGCCATTTACTCCAAACTACACTCCTGTGTATACGGATATTCCTGCCGTGCCGGATTTGACAACAGTAGCACCGGTACCTGTTGCAATCCTTGATCGTCGGATGGTACGCAAGGGCAATGCAGCAGCACCTCAAGTTCTCATTCAATGGGCACATGTTCCTCCAGAGTGTGCTACCTGGGAGGATTACTATGTCGTCAAAAGCAGATTTCCTGAAGCTCTTCTGTGGGACGATGAGCAAGCTCAAGCGGGGGGCAATGTCACGCCTTCCTCCAATTCGGCGGACAGCGAGTCGCCGGCTCCAGACTCCCTGACAAGTGGACCGGCGAACGACGATGACGTGGACGATGAATAATTACTGTGAGCTGTCGCGTGGGTGTGTCCCACCTGTAAGTGTAGAGTGGTATAACTAGGGGATGAGCAGTGGTGCTCGGGGTGTGTTGTAATTGAATCCTGTGAACCTTCTCATCTTTTCAGCTGATAATCTCATCCCCTTTCGTCTGATATCTCATCCCCTTCTCCAAGCTATCCTCTGATCCCTAGATCTCCAGATCGGGACACCACAGTCCAGACTCTACGTAAACCTTGGAAATGTCTTAAGATAGTCGTGAGAGATAAACTATATATGTGTACGCTTTTGTGCGAGTGGTAAGCTGTGTTTTGTCTCCTCTCCTCTTCCTTTCGGATAGGATTGAAAAACCTACGGCCACATCAGCCGTCCTCTCCCTGCCACGTCACTCGGAAAATAGGCAGAAGTTAGGAGAAGACCAAGAAAAACTGTTGCCTAATTTTGTCCCGAAGTACACTCTCCGTATCAAAATATAAAACATTTTGCAGGCTAGTTTAACCTAAAAAATGTCATATATTTTTGTATAGAGGTAGTACCTTTTTCCTCAAATATATAAGCACCGGATGTCAGTTTTCTGGCCATTGATTTGGAGCTCAGCTCTTAAAGGCGCTGAACTTTGCCACGTCATATTTCCCAGGCGTTCGGGCTCGTGAGCTGTCACGCGAACGTTCCTCACCCACCGCTCCCCATCTCCCTCTCCTCCAACCCACGCTCTCCATCTCACTCTCCCTCTTCTCTCTACTGTACCACCGCGTAGCGGCTAGAGACGAACTAGGAGGTCGCCGGATCCCGGTGACAAGGGAGGAGGATGTCGGATCCCAACGAAGAGGCAGGAGGTCGTGGGATACAGGGACAAGGTCAGCGGCGGTGGAGATGGCACAGCGTGCGTGGCGAAGGTGAGGGGAGGCTTGCGCGCGACAAAGGGCTTGAGTGCGTGGAGGCGCACTGTGCCCGGCCTCGCATACCTGCACAGCCGTGCCCATGGCTGGTGGCGGCGGAGCCAAGGCGGGCAGCTGCAGAGAGGAGCTCCAACGACCAAATCATGGTGTCACGCGGCGGAGGCGGGGCTTGCCACCGATGCTTTCACCTCGCTCCTTGTCGTCATTCTCCTTCCCGGGACTCCTCTGAGCTCGCCATAGTTTCCCCCAAGGTGAGATGCGTATTATCTTTCTCCCCCTTTATATCGATGCATAGAGGTATCGTGTCCATTCAAATCCATGGCATGTCACTGTGACCGGAGTTTCAAGAGCTCAGCAGGTCATAATAGTTGTGAGATTCTACGGTCCATAGTATCCCCGTAGTTTGTGGTGTGATCTAGATGGTAATTCAGTAAGCTAGTCCTTGATATATTTTAATTTGTTTTAGCATTCATAAGGTTTTGTTTGTTTGAGAAATGAAAAACATGTGCCAAGGTGCCCATTTTTAGTGTGCTGGTCATTCTCAATAGACGGGCGGTTTGTATTTCCTTTTTTAATGATGATGGCAGTAATAGTTTGGATATCATACCTCCCATATTTCAATCCATGATTATCATGGTAATTTTCAATTGTAGTTCTTTCACGTTTTAGCATTTGAAGGGACATAGTAGTTGTCATGGCAATTCAAATCTGCAGGGAGAGGATCATATAGTCGTCCATTCCATTCATACAAGTGCTTTTTATGTTCCCATGTGGTCATGTTTTTATTATGTATTATAATCACATGGCAAATTCATAACATTCTGTCTTCCCGACATGGTAATTTTTTGCTTTTTTATATTGCTCTCATGGCAAGTTCTTGAGATTTTTGCTCAGATGGTGTTCCGGTATTCCCATGGCAATTTTATAAATGTTTTCAAATGTTTTCCCCATTGGAATTTGTAGTTAGCTTGGATTTATGATATAGCATGGGAGTTTAAGTAATCAGACCATGGGAATGTTGGAAATGTGCCCTAGAGGCAATAATATTGTATTATTATATTTCCATTCTCATAATTAAGAGATTATATTTCATGCTATAACCGCTATGACCCCGTAATATGTGATTCAGTGGAAAACTCATATGCACGTGTGGAATGATAATCGGTAAAGAACAGGTTCCTAGTCTCGCCTCTAAGACTGGCTCAAGTGTTGTTGGTGATCATGTTTTCTGGATCTTAGAATACCGCTAAGTGTAACGATACTCCTAAAGCAACATTTAGAGTATGCCATTAGAAGAACGATTATATTGAATCGACCTAAACTTGTTTGTTATACTTTGAGATAATATCGTCTGAAATCAATTGTTGTAGATGGAGTCTTAATATGTGTTTTGGTTCCTTAGACCATAAGAGTATCGTAGTCACTTCTTACCATATGGTGCACTTAATATGTGTATGACTCAGGAGGATACCGATGCATCTCAGGTTTTGTAAAGTATCGTGAAGAAAAGGGGACATCACATGATAACCGAAGGTTCACTCGAGTGTCATTCGTCTAATCATAAGGATTGATATGGACGTCCACGGTTCTGCTATCGGTTATTGAACGAAGGGCTTTCATTCATATCTATGTTTTACCGGACCTACGGGATCACAAGATTAAGGTAATCATGATCTATTGAGTATTAGTAGGACGAGAATGTCGAGGAATTAGTCGTGGAATTGTCTCATTAATATTCAGAATAGTTCCGATAGGAATCGGAAGCGTTTCGGGGTCACCGCAAGGGTTTCAGAGTTTATCGGACAATACCGAATATTACCGATAAATAATATACAGGTGGAAAATATTTCTGGTGATGTTAAATTAATAATAAAAGGCTCTAGTAATTGTTAGGAGGCTTTTATATTTAATTTAATATGAACGGGCCTTAAAAAGCCAAGTGGTGGAAGGAGTATTGGGCCACCATGGCCCAAGAGGGGAAGGCATCCCCCCTTTCCTTAGGGTGAAGCCACAATTGGAGTGGGGGATGGTTTCCCTCCCCTATCTCCATCGCACCAAGGAGGGAAATCCTCCCTCGTTGTGTGGCGCCCCTCCCTCTCCTTCCAACCTATATGTACTAGTGGATTTTGTCCATTGGGACACACAAGTTTTGGAGCCTCTTTTAGTTCTAGTTCTAGTTGGTCCTAGTTGATCAATTAGAGCTTGACCTAGATCATCTAATCCTCATAATTAGAAGCCCGGTGTGGTTCTAATCTCCCCCCTCTAATTCTCTAGCGACGATTAGCTCTGGACAGCGAAGCGTTGCCAGATCGTGAAGGTCGTACGCTTGCAACCAAGGCGAGGGATCATCCGTGGGCGGTTCTCGAGATCATTCATCTATGGTTGGAGAGACTCCAAGTATAATCTACACTGACTCATAAATTCTGTTGCACTCCAGAGTCGGTAGCGATCGTGATCCAAACCTTGTATGCATCTTCATATTGTTCCTAGGTCATCGTAGGGCGATTATTTTGTTTTCTACTACATTTCCTAACAGGGAATTTCTCAGATATTTAACAGGGAATTTCTCCCATGGCAAACTTAATTTATGGATTATGGCAAGCTTTATTCAAGTACCATGGCAATCTTAATTCAAGTAAAATCATGTGGACATGGTCAATTTTTTACACTTAGGTAATGTCCACATGGGAAAAGATCTTGCTAAGATGGCAAAATTATGTTGTTTTGATGTGTAAGCCATGGCAGTTTTTTAGTTTTATTCACCATGGAAATTTTTCTATTTTTATTTAGCAATGGAAAATATATATATTTGGACATCGCAAATGTCACTACACTGCCATGGTAAATTCTTCATTTTTGTTGCCATGGCAAAATATAGTATTCACTTGGCATGCCAAATTTACATTCATTACCACGACAAAAGCACCTACATTGCCATATCAAATTTAGTTCTTACATGTCAATTTAATAGATCATGGCAACATTTTGTTTTTTCAATGGTACCATGGTATTTTTTTACTTCAAGTACATTGAGCATCCCAAATACACAAGAAACAAAGTCTAGAATTATTGATTACATTATGCATACCATGAGGCAAAAAAATGTTAGGCGTGGCAAATCCTCCATTTTTATTGCCATGGACAAATGTAGCTTACATTTGCCATGGAAAATTTACATTCATTACTACAGAAAAAGTACCTATATTGCCATGGCAAATTTACTTTTTAAATGCCAATTTAATATCTCACAGCAATTTTTGTTTTTCATGGGATCATGGAAATTTTGCCATAGCAATGTTTACTTCAAGCACATTGGGCATGTCCAATAAATAAGAAAGGAATTCTACAATAATTAAGTACATTGTGCATAGCATGAGGCAAAAAAATGCTAGGCATGGTAAATTCTTCAATTTTATTGCCATGGCAACTTTATATTCATTAATTTTTTTACATATCAGTTTAATATCTCATGGAAAAAAACATCTTTTCATGGGACAATAGGAATTCGGATATGGCAAATTTTTACTTGGAGTACATTGAGCATGGAAAAAATTGCTTTATTTTTCCATGGAAAATTTTACTTTTGATGACATGAAATTTATTACTTCATTTTGCCATGTCAAATTTTACTCTATTATCCATGATAAATTTATTTTTCACACATGGCCAATTTACTTTAAAAAGTTTCCATGGAAAATTCATCATTCTATTGCAATGAAAAATGTACTTTGCATCCATGGCACATGTACTTCACATCCATGGCAAATTTACTTTTCCATCGTTCATGGAAAATCTTTTCCATGGACCATGGTAAATTTACTTTATGAAACATGACAATTTATTACTAAAAAATGGTACACTTTAATCAATTTTTGCCACCTTGTACAAAAGAAAATTCCTAGGACTATTTCTTCTAGCACTGAAAAAAATCATGAGCATGCAAAATTGGACCATGGCAAATTTAACTTTTAAGGACCATGGTAAATTCATTACATAACCCCGTGCAAAATTTTACTTTATAGTCATTAACTTTATATCGCATGGAAAATTATATATCATTGCCCATACAAATTTTACTTTATAGCCATGACATTTTAATTTTGCAGCTCATGTCAAATGTTAATTTATAGTTCATGGCAAAATAAATTTATAACCATGGCAAATTAAATTTGTAGTACATGGCAAATTTATTTATATAGCCATGGCAAGCCTACTTTATGACCCATGGCATTATATCACAAGTTTTATGAAGCATGGCAATCTAACTTTATATCTTGTACTAGCTACGTGAGAAGTTTTGTCCCTTTTGGTGCCTTTTGACTAGGACATACTTTTTTTCCATGTCACCACAAACCTTTTTTCTAATTTCCCCTTGTGACAATTTTTTAGCCACAAGTTGTCATGTTTTTTTATAACCTCATGCTTAATTTTGCCATCTTATCCTCACAAATTTATCTACACATTGCCATGATTAATAAAAACAAAATGTTTTTATATTTTGACATGTGGTAAGTATAAACTTTACCATGGAAAATATATATCATGCCCTGATTTTTTAAGAACAAGATGATATATAGCATGGCAAATATATTTTTATAACATGGCAAATCTGCTACTATATGCACTATTTCTTTCTTTCATAACCCCTACTATCATGGCAATTGTACCCCCCCCCCCTTGTTTTGATATTCATCATATCATTCTTTCTACAAGTTTTTATCTCTATACATTTTCTACGTGGCAATTTTTAATATGCATGTTTTTTGGTAGTGTACTAAACCTTAGCAAATGTTGTGTATATAAGTTGGCAGATGTTTTTTTTGTACATTTCATGATACTGCCTGCTATACATGTCACTTTGTGAATCTTTTTCAGTATTGATTTTTGAAAGAATGACTTTGTTGTACAAGGTTTTTCTTAGAAGCGTGGCAACTTTTGTAGCTAGTTTTATCATCTAAACATTCAAAAATATGTATAAGCTATGGATATGTATTTTTTGAATCATTGATTGTGTGGTAGTTCCATTTAGAAAAGGATGATAAATTTGTATGTCTTTAGTCAATTTAATTCAGATGCAAATTTGAAGTGTATTTCACCAGGCTTGTTTCTCTGGAGTTTAAATTGGGACTTTCTTTGTCCCATCTCTTTTTGGTGGCAATCGTTTTTGTGTTTCTATTAGCGATAAGTTTGTTGACGTGGATGCTTCACGCTGGAGGGTAGGCGTAGCGAACAAAAAAATTGGTCTATCGTCCCTCCTAGCACGAACGAATCAATCGGCGGAAGGTCCCTTGAAATATGTGGGGTCCCTTTTTGTGATGGTTCTAAAGTATGATAGCTTCTCGGTGGGATGATGCAGGCATGAATCCCTTCTATCGATTCATCCTCCAGATTACTATTGGAGGCTAGGATTCATTGCTCTAGGAAGTTTCTGGTGGTTGTCGGTGTCTGATCCGCGATCCAATCGATAGGGTAGAAGTATAAAACTAGGGGTGGTTAGGAAGGCTGGTATAACTGGCGGTACGAGCACAGGCGGTCGACCTAACACCGCTGAGTGCCCTGCAACCTTCTGTTGCATTTTCTCTTCTCCCTTTTACTTCTTTATTTTTTGGGTTGTCTTTTATCATCCCAATAGCATTATTTTGACAACATAATCTTGGGATTCTTTCCCTATGCATCAAAATACCTCCGTGGATGAAATCTGGCAAAACAGATAAAAGGGTGTGTGAGCGCAAAAATCGAGAAAATTTTGACACTAATGTACAAAAAGATGATGCAAAAATGGACTCGTCAATTGCCCCAAGCTTAAAATTCTGCACGTCCCCGAGCGAATGTCGTGGCTTGTAAGAACAAGTTCATCATGTTCATGAGGTGAGGATAAAAGTAAATGAGTGATTCCATCACATGAAATCGAAATTCACATAGGATACATGATCAAAACGAGCATTAGCACATTCTTACTACTAAGACTATCATGAAGTCTTCCACACCTCTACTAGTCGATGATTAGCAAACACACTACAACTTCATGCAATCGGTCACCCATGTTTCAGTCGAGCAAGTGGCAATGTGCTCTCCTCATTGTACTTTTTTTAATCAACATATCGTGTTATTGTGTTTCTCCCATCTCTTGAGAGGGTAGGCTTATACATCCATATCACAATAACTGATTTTGACTTGTGGCATGTAAGATAAGAATTCTTCCTTGATATGAGATCAGGATTTGAAAAGGCTTAATTTATTTAGAGAGTTTCACCTTCCTGCTACTTTCTCTAATTATATTAAGTTTTGGTTACAATGACATCGTATTCTGGTTTTTCAACTTTTTTTCAAAACTTTAGGTATAACAATTGAAATCAAATTAACATATTCCATATAGTCACTGACATTTATTAACCAAGCAACACCAAGAGAGTTGAGGACTTATAATCATCAATTAGTGAAAATGCATTAATGCATGCTGATGGTGTCCTAGCCTAGGGGGTCCCAACCTAGTTGGCCCACAGTCCATGGGCCGAGCTTATGGCCCATCGATCTCAATGAGGAAGGACTGTGGAAGCCTTGAACCCACACATGATCATGATGGACACTGCCGAAGACTTGGCGTATACTTCAAGGACAACTCCAATTGTCGGCGTGTTTATTCCTAGATGGCAACTGACCATATGTAACCCAGATACCCCTGGTGCCTATATAAGCCAGAGGGTTTAGTCCGTAGAGACACAATCACAATTACCAGCCTTAGGGTTAGAACACAACATATGATCTCGAGGTAGATCAAGCTTGTACTCAATACTCCATCATCAATACAATCAAAGCAGGACGTAGGGTTTTACCTCTTCGAGAGGGCCCGAACCAGGGTAAACATTGTCTCCCTTGTCTTCTGCTACCGATTTTTCTAGATCCATAGCTCGGGACCCCCACCCCGAAATCTACCAGATTTAGTACTGACATTGGTGGCCCATATAGGTCCTGTTGTGTGGTGGAGAAGGATCGATGGCTCGTCTTCAGTTCAGTAGCCACATTGGCTACAGTGACATCTACGTCCCTAGCCAGCTTTTCGCCTTCAGCAGTATTGTGCTTCACGCCAACACGACCGTCCACCTTGACCGTGTCAAAAGTTTGGCCCCGAACCAAGTCATCATTGTTTGGGAGTTTGGAATATATTGCTGACTCCTGTGGCGATCTCGCCCTCTGGGCTGGAGGTCAGATGGGCTTGAGAACCCTTCAGGTACCATGGCCTTGACCCCAGAGCCGACCTCTGGTCCAGGCCTCGGGCCCGATCTCACATCGGACCCAACCTCCAACGTGGATCCGACCCCCATCTCATCGGATCTCGACTTTGAGTCAATTCCGACCTTATAACCAGTTTTAAACTCACATCTGATTACTTCTCCCACAGACTAGAAGTTAACCCTTGCTGATCAGAGCTATGATGTTGCGTTAAGTGATCCATGGGGCGTACTTGAAATCAACCCAGCCTACGAACAACCAATGGACCCGGCTGATATCTCACACTTAAACGAGATGCTGGACCGAATCCAGAATCTCACAATCTCGACCTCGGTCTATGATCAAATCGGATGTAAAGCCGGCAATAGGGAAATTTTCATCCCACCCACCACTCACCTAGTCGTTACAGTCGAAGATTTAACCGATGTACTGAACTACGCCTCCGACGAGGCAACCGACATAGATAAAGATGTTGATGGCACATCGGCAGGGCTTCACTCATGGCCATATACCACACTAGTAACTCGGTTGTGTCCTCTACCTATGACGTCTACATGGTCGACACTCCTAAGGAAGATGAGGACAAGAAAAAAGATCCCCCCAAATGTCGACGGGGTCTGAGATGCTACAAGAGTACTGGTAGAGGCAAGGTGAGCCAGAACAATAACATAGATACCATTGGCGACAATGCCACTCCGGATGTCGCCAAGGACCAAGGCAATGGCAACAGTGCCACGCCTGGCCATGTTAACGACCCTACAGGGATGTCCGATAATGAAGACCCTGCAGACCCAGAGGATCGAGTGGATAGTAACTACCTCCCTGAGTGCGAGGGACATGTCAGCCTCGGGCCCGAGGACTTCATCGTCCCTGAGGACCCATATGAACAAGAGAGGTTTCGACGATGACTCGTTGCAACTACCTGTAGCATGAAATAGAAACGGAAGTAGCTTCAAGATAATCAAAACACGCTCAACAAAAAGTGGTAGAGGTCCCCGCAGCCGAGCAAGACTTAGAGCTACGACGTGTAGAACCAGCTAAATCCTACGCACGTCGACGGTTACTTCCTGCATTAGATGACAAAATCGTCGAGAGTGTGTTGTCAAAGTGATACGTCTCCAACATATCTATAATTTTTGATTGTTCCATGCTATTATATTACCTGTTTTGGATGTTTATGGTCTTTACTAAACACTTTTATATCATTTTTGGGACTAACCTATTAACCGGAGGCCCGGCCCAAATTGCTGTTTTTTGCCTATTTCAGTGTTTCGCAGAAAAGGAATATCAAACGGAGTCCAAACGGAATGAAACCTTGGGGAGAGTTATTTTTGGAACGGAAGCAATCCAGGAGACTTGGAGTAGACGTGAGGGAAGCTTCTAGGAAGCCATGAGGCAGGGAGGCGCGCTCCCCGCCCTCGTGGGCCCCTCGTGGCTCCCCTGACCAACTTCTTTCGCCTATATATATCCATATACCCTAAAAACATCGGGGAGCATAATAGATCGGGAGTTCCGCCACCGCAAGCCTCTGTAGCCACCAAAAACCAATCGGGACCCTGTTCCGGCACCCTGCCAGAGGGGGGATCTCTCACCGGTGGCCATCTTCATCATCCCGACACTCTCCATGACGAGGAGGGAGTAGTTCACCGTCGGGGCTGAGGGTATGTACCAGTAGCTATGTGTTTGATCTCTCTCTCGCTCTCTCTCTCTCTCTCTCGTGTTCTCGATTCGGCACGATCTTGATGTATCACGAGCTTTGCTATTATAGTTGGATCTTATGATGTTTCTCCCCCTCTACTCTCTTGTAATGGATTGAGTTTTCCTTTTGAAGTTATCTTATCGGATTGAGTCTTTAAGGATTTGAGAACACTTGATGTATGTCTTGCATGTGCTTATCTGTGACAATGGGATATTCACGTGATCTACTTGATGTACGTTTTGGTGATCAACTTGCAGGTTCAGTGACCTTGTGAACTTATGCATAGGGGTTGGCACACATTTTTGTCTTGACTCTCCGATAGAAACTTTGGGGCACTCTTTGAAGTACTTTGTGTTGGTTTGAATAGATGAATCTGAGATTGTGTGATGCATATCGCATAATCATACCCACGGATACTTGAGGTGACATTGGAGTATCTAGGTGACATTAGGATTTTGGTTGATTTGTATCTTAAGGTGTTATTCTAGTACGAACTCTATGATAGATCGAAGGAAAGAATAGCTTCGTGTTATTTTACTACGGACTCTTGAATAGATCGATCAGAAAGGATAACTTTGAGGTGGTTTCGTACCCTACAATAATCTATTCATTTGTTCTCCGCTATTAGTGTCTTTGGAGTGACTCTTTGTTGCATGTTCAGGGGTAGTTATATGATCCAATTATGTTATTATTGTTGAGAGAACTTGCACTAGTGAAAGTATGAACCCTAGGCCTTGTTTCCTACCATTGCAATACCATTTACGCTCACTTTTATCATTAATTACCTTGCTGTTTTTATAATTTCAGATTACCAAAACCTATATCTACCATCCATATTGCACCTGTATCACCATCTCTTCACTGAACTAGTGCACCTATACAATTTACCATTGTACTGGGTGTGTTGGGGACACAAGAGACTCTTTGTTATTTGGTTGCAGGGTTGTTTGAGAGAGACCATCTTCATCATACGCCTCCCACGGATTGATAAACCTTAGGTCATCCACTTGAGGGAAATTTGCTACTGTCCTACAAACCTCTGCACTTGGAGGCCCAGCAACGTCTACAAGAAGAAGGTTGTGTAGTAGACATCACAAAGCACGACCGAGCTAATGAGCCTGTCCATCCTCCTCGGAGGAGGGACATGCCAATGGGAGAAAATAAGAATCCCCTACAAATCATCGCCGTGAAGGCAAGGATCCAGTCGAGACAGTTGAACTCTATGATTTGTGAACGAAATTAGCTGCAAATCCTGCCCTCATAGGGTCTATATAAGGATCACGAGCGCCTGCTCCGGCTGTACGAGCCCGCTATGAAGCCTGGCTTGATAGACACGAAAGGGTCCGAGAGCGTACACAATCTCAGATGACTACCGATATTTGGCATGATGTAGCTCAGTTTCAAGGGCCTACACACCCAATATGTTTTACAAACGAGTCATGGAGTAACAGTTCCCTAAAGGGTTTAAACTCGTAAATATTGAGCAATCCAACGGATCGACTGACCCGGCTGTGTGGATCAAAGAGTTCCTTCTTCACATTCATATGGCCCGAGGAGATGATCTCCACACCATCAATTATCTACAACTAATACTTAAAGGACCAGCATGGCATTGGCTCAATAGCTTGCCCGAGAACTCCATCGAAAGCTAGGAGGGGCTCGAAGATGCCTTCATGGCAAACTTCCATGGCACATATGTTCGCCCCCCGGGCGCCGATGACCTTAGACAGATCATTCAGCAGCCTGGTGAGTCCACGGGGAAGTTTTGGAATCGGTTCTTAACTAAAAAGAACCAAATAGTTGAATGTCCGGACGCCGAAGTGATCGCTGCTTTCCGGAATAGTATATGCGACGAGTGGCTAGCTCGATAGGTCCATGGCACCTCTTACCTATCTAATGACCCAATTTTGTGTGGGCAAAGACGGCAAGCTAGCGCGTAGTAGCCACGGCAAAGAGGTTGGCACCTTGGATGTAAGGGACAGTAACCGGGAAGCCTAGGCGCAAGAAAAATAATAAGTGCCAGCACAAGAACAGTTGTAGTGATGCCGACGACCCAACCGTGAACGCCGGATTCTGCAACCCGAGAACTGGCAAGAAAAAGAAATCCTTTAAGGGGAGGAGGGACAATCCTACTACACTTGACAAAATCCTCTATAAGCCTTGCCAAATTCATGGCACTTCAGATAAACCTGCTAATCACACTAACCGGAATTGATGGGTTACCAAGCAGGCCAGAAAGATCATAGTCGAAGGACAAGGCGAGAGTCAGTCTTGTAGCGAGGACCAGGACAAACCACGAAGGCCCAATAACGCAGGTCAAAAGCAGTTCCCTCCTAAGGTAAAGGATGTGAGCATGATCTATGTCACTCACATCCCAAGAAAGGAGAGGAACGCACACTTTGGGACATCTACACCTTAGAGCTGGTTGCCCGAAGTATAATCCATGGTCGGATTGCCTGATCACTTTCGATAAACGAGATCATCTGACCAATATCCATCATGGAGGATTGGCGGCTCTGGTCCTCGACCCCATTGTAGATGGGTTTCGCCTAACATGGGTCCTTATAGACAAAGGAAAATGGACTTTATTCCATCAAGGATTAAACCCAGTGACACCACTTTCAAGGGTGTAATACCTGGCGTTGAGGCACGATGCTCAGGGATGATTACATTGGAAGTAGTCTTTGGCTCACCCGAGAACTTCAGAAGCGAAGACTTGATCTTCAATGTCGCTCCTTTTCACAGTGGTTATCACGTGCTCCTCAGGCGAACAAAATTTGCTCGATTTAGTTCCGCCCCACATTATGCATATCTAAAGCTCAAAATGCCTAGACCAAAGGGTGTTACTATAGTTAGTGGTAACACCGAACGCTTCCTCCGTACAGAGGGTCAAACTGCGGCTTTCGCAACCGAGGTCTAGGTTGCCGAGGAGGCATCCATGTTGAGTGCATCAGGCTCTTAAAAGCGTATTCGAAGTGCTCCTTCGACACCCAGGCAGTCAGGCATTAACCCCAAATAGGGGTACACGCTCCATGGTTCTCCCCTTCTGACCGAGGATTATGTATGCCGGGTTTCGAAATGATGTCTTTGGTCAATAGTTGGGTTTCCCGGCCCCTGTGCTTACCCCTTACGTTTATGCATTGTTTGGCTAAGGGTGTAAAGGGAGAACCACTGCAATTATACTTCCATCTCGATTGGTTAAGTGCTTGATACATCCATTTTGCATCATGTTTACCTACTATTATTTATAATGCTCTTGGTAATTATTCCACTTTGTAACGCAATTCTATTGCCTTTTCTCTCTTCATTTGCAAGACCTACATGAAGTCGAAAATTACCGGCAGCTGGAATTCTGGACCTAAAAGAGCTACAACAAAGAAGCTATTCTACGGAGCTCCAAATGACCTGAAACTTCACGAAGATTTTTATTGAATATATAAAAAATATTGGAACAAATAAATACTAGAGGAGGCCCACCCACTACCCACAAAGGCAATATGGCGTGCCTACCCCAAGGGGGCGCCCTGATGCCTTGTGGTCCCCACAACTGGCCTTTGGCCCCCTCCTCTGCTATATAAAGCCATTTGGCCTAAAAAATTAAGAAGAAGACTTTCGGAATGAAGAGCCGCCTTCTCAGGGTGGAACCTGAACAGGAGCACTTTTGCTCTCTAGCGGAGCAATTTCGTCGGGGTTACTTCCCTTCGGGAGGGGAAAATCGAAGCCATCGATATCACCAACGATCCTTTCATCGTGGGACGACCAATCTTCATCAACATATTCACTAGCACCATCTCATCTCAAACCCTAGTTCATCTCTTGTATTCTATCTTTGTCCCAAAACCTCAGGTTGGTACATGTGGGTTGCTAGTACTGTTGATTACATCTTCTAGTTGATGCTAGTTGGTTGATTTGGTGGAAGATTATATATTTAGATCCTTAAGTATATTCAATACACCTCTGATCTTGAACATGAATATGATTTGTGAGTAGTTACTTTTGTTCTTGAGGACATGGGAGAAGTCTTGTTATAAGTAATCATGTGAAGTTGGTATTTATTTGATATTTTGATGATATGTATGTTGTTCTTCCTTTAGTGGTGTCATGTGAATGTCGACTACATGACACTTCACCATACTTGGGCCTAAGGGCATCTCCAGCCACGCCCCCAAGAAGGCCTCCCCAGGCGTTTTTTTCGCACTGGCGCCGAAAAAACGGCCCAGTCGCGCCCCCAGGAGCCCGATTTTCGCCGGCTTGGGCCGAAAACAGCGCCGGCGGACCCAGCCCGAACCCGGCGCGCTGGGGGGCGCTCGGGGGCGCCGGGCGAAGCTTTTTGGCGCGAAGAAACCGCGGGCCCGACGCGTCAGCGACTAGTTTGCTTCTCGGCCTTTCGTCGTCCTCATCGCCTCGTTTCCCGCGGCGAATCAATGCCAAAGCTGCCGCGCTGCCGCGCCGGTCAGCCTGCGCCATTGATGCTCACGAGCGGCGCAGTGAAGGCCGGACGACGCGCGTCCCCTCGCCCTCGCCTCGCCCGCCACGCGTACGCACGGTGCCACGCGTGTGGGCGGCGCGTCGGCCTATATATGCCGCGCCCCGGCGCACTCGGCCACTCACACTCCCCGCCGTCGCTCCTTTCCCTCCGCCGTCGCTCCTTCCTCCCTCTCCTCTCCTCCAATGGCCGAACGTTTCCCAGGCGACGGCGCGGCGGCGAACGGCTTCGGCCGCCGCCATCTCCATGAAGACGAGGCTCGCCTCCTCTACGAGGCCGAGTACCCGGTCCCGCCGGACATGCGGGTGCCCGGGGCGTGGAGGATCAGCGCCGGCGGCGTGCCGGTGCCCCCGGTGCCCTCCGGTGCGGTGCGGCGCGCGGAGATCGCCCGCATCAGGTCGAATTTTCCCCCTGCGGCGAGGGATTCGCCGCGGTACGCCCCCGACAGCTCGCTATGGGAACCCTACTTCCGTCACCGTCACGCCCAGCAGCTCGAGGCCACCAACGGTGTCGTGCCCTCCGGCAGGCAAAACTCCGCCGGCCGGTGTCGATGGTGGGGCGTGCCAGGGCGCACGCTGGACGCCGTGCTCGAGTACGTCGAGGGCGGCAACACGCCGCGCCTCGACTACCCAGCCCCCCCTCCTTTTCACGCCGCCGGGGAAGCTCCTGGACCCCGAGGCGCATGGAGACCGGCGGGTCCTCCTCTTCATCCGGCGGCTCGCCCTGCCTCTGCCCCGTCAAGCCGGAGCCCCAGGACACGCCTGTGGCCGCGCGCACCCGGAGCTCCGGCGTCCGTATCGGCGCCCCGTCAAGCCGGAGCCCCGTCGGCCGCTTTGTCCTCGTCGAGCCCAAGCCGGAGCCCGGCCTCGTCGAGCCCAAGAAGGAGCCCGGCCTCCCCGCGGAGTACGAGGAGATAGCCCGGCGTGGCTTCTCCGACGAGGACGCCATGCGGTGGGCGCGGGACGATTACCTCCGCGAGGAGACGGTCCGGCAGTGCCGGGCCCTGGAGGAAATCGCCGCCCGCAAGCGCAGGCGCGAGGACGAGCACGGCGTCGTGATCCTCGACAGCGACGACGACGACGACGTCGCCGGGCCTTCCAACCCGCCGCGCCAACCGGGGGAGGGGTGCAGCAGGGACGGCGGAGGCAGGGGCGGCAGCGGCGGCGACGACGACGACGACGACGACGACGACGACGGCGACTACACGCGGTTCTACAGCCTCCTCGGCATGTAGACGCGCGGGTGGCGAGGGAGACGGCGGGATTAGCCCGCCGGGTTTTTTTTTGTAAAATATGTTTATGTTTGAACGAACTCGCCGAAGTTTGCTATGTTTATGTCGTGTTTGCGCCGTGTTTGTGCCGTCTTCAAATTTTTTGAAATACCGTGGGCGCCGCGACTGGGGGGCATCACGCCCCCAGTGCGCCGTTAGCGCCGGTGCGCCCCCAGGGGGCGATTTTTTGGCCCTCCTGGGGGGGCAACGGCTGGAGATGCCCTAAGGGTTGGCACTGGGGAGCAATAAGTAGATGATGGGTTGCGAGAGTGACAAAAGCTTAAACCCTAGTTTATGCGTTATTTCCCAAGGGGTTGATTTGGATCCATATGTTTCATGCTATTGTTAGATTTATATTCTTCTTTCGTAGTTGCGGATGCTTGCGAGAGGGGGTAATAAGAAGAGGTTTGCTTTTTCAAGTAAGAATAGCACCCTAGCACTGGTCCGCACACATATGAAATTATCAAAGTAACGAACGTGAATCAACTAAACATGACAAACGTGACTAGGTGTGACTTCCCATGTGTCCTCGAGAACACTTTGCTTATTTTAAGAGAAACTTCTAGCTTGTCCTTTGCAATAAAAAGGATTGGGCCACCTTGTTACACCTTGGTTACTATTGTTATTTGTTATTTGTTATGAATTACCTTGCTACCAAACTATTTGTTACCGCTACATTTAGTACTTGCAGAGAATACCTTGCTAGAAACCACTTGTCATTTCACTTTTGCCACTCTTAGATTGTGAAAATTATCACAATTGCCATTCTGTGGCAAAAGCAAAATAATTTTATTTCATTTTTGCCACTCTTAGCTTTTGAAATGTATCACAATTGCCACTCTAAATTTTACGCATTTGCCACGGGAATGGCAACTGTGATAATTGTCAAAAACTAAGAGTGGCAAAAGTGAAATGTCAAAATCTAGAGAGGCATAAAGAAAACTGGCAAAAACAAAATTTTCCCCAAAACTTAACAAAACTTTTTTGAGATCCGTTAGTATAATAAATCAAATCACCACTTTAAGTACTGCTGCAAACCCATTCATATTTTATTATTGCATTATACCTACTGTATTCTAACTTTACCATGGCTTATACCCTCCAATACAATCCATAGATTCATCAAAATAAGCACACAATGCAACGAAAATAGAATCTGTCAAAAACAGAACAGTCTGTAGCAATCTGAACATTTACCATACTTCTGTAACTCCAACAATTCTGAAAACTTAGGACAATGTGGGAAATTTGTATAATTTTTTTTAAAAAAAATTAAGAGCAAAAGCTCATTACTGTGATTTTTTAAAATTCTGCTACTGGGCGCAAAAGTTTTTGCCAACAAGATCAAATGAACTATCACCCAACATGATCCCAAAGGCTTCACTTGGCACAAACACTAATTAAAATATAAAAACACACTCTAATAAGAGGCATAATTGTGCAAACACTCAAGAACAGAAATAAAAAGACAAAAATAAATTTTATTCATTGGGTTGCCTCCCAACAAGTGCTATCGTTATATGCCCCTAGCTAGGCATAATGCGTAGATTCAAGTATTGTCATATTTAGTTTTTGCCCCATAGGTTGCCCTCATGATTGATTCATGTGGTGGCTTCACTCTTGTTCTAGGAAAGTGTTCCATACCTTTTATTAGTGGAAATTTAAATTTAATATTCCCTTCTTTCATATCAATCACGGCACCTATAGTTCATAAAAACGGTCTACCAAGTATGATGGGACAAGATGGATTGTAATCAATATAAAGAACAATAAAATCTATGGGCATATAATTTCTATTTGCAAGAATAAGAACATCATTAATTCTTCCCAAAGGCTTTTTAATAGTAGAATCCGCCAAGTGCAAATTAGGAGAACATTCTTCAATAATGGTAAGACCAAGCACATCACATAGAGATTTCAGAATTGTGGAAACACGAGCTCCCAAATCACATAAAACAAAGCACTCATAATTTTTAATCTTGACTTTAATGGTAGGTTCCCATTCATCATATAATTTTTCTAGGAATTGAAATCTCCAATTCCAACTTTTCTTCTAAAGCTTTCATCATTGCTTCAATAATATGTTTAGTAAAAGCTTTATTTTGTTCATAGGCTCTCGAGGAAATGACACCTATGGGATCACGAGGATCCATTCTACGGTTGGCAGGGAGAGGAATGCGCAAAGAGCAGGTCTGGTGATCAGCATGAAGGATTTTTACCCAGGTTCGGGCCGCTGAGGAGCGTAAAGCCCCAGTCCTGCTTTGATTGTGTATTTAGTGTTCTTGGACCTTGGCTAGCTGCTATGCGTGTCTGGTCCCAAAAGTATGAATTCTTCTCCAGTACGCCTTGGGCCTCCTTTTATATGTAAAAGGGGTTGCCAGTGGCACACAAGAGGTGTAAAGTAGCTACAGTGTGTATGCTTATCACTGACATTGTAGGACAAACACATTAAATGCGGTGCTTACGTGCCCTCTAACTTTATCGGGGACGGTAATGGAGCCCATCCCGTCCGTCGCCGCCTCACCCTATCTTTACATGCATCCAGGCTGACGAGGCATGCAGTGCTAAGCTGGCTGGCTAGCCGCTGTGCTGGCGCGGTGGCAGGATCTTCACGAAGATCTGCATGCCACAACGTAGGTGCTCGCCTAGTTCTCAGGCTGGTTGTTGCGCTGGAACGGCCATGGGGTGGCAAAACCTTGTCGTTTGCGGGCCTAGCTATGGCCCCGCAGTTGTTCCAGGCAAGGGTCTTGCCAGGGCCTTGCAGTCGTCCCCGACAAGGGCCTAGCCAGGGGACTGATAACCCACAAGTGTAGGGGATCGCAACAGCTTTCGAGGGTAAAGTATTCAACCCAAATTTATTGATTTGACACAAGGGGAGCCAAAGAATATTCTTGAGTATTAGCAATTGAGTTGTCAATTCAACCACACCTGGATAACTTAGTATCTGCAGCAAAGTATTTAGTAGCAAAAGTGGTATCATAATAATAGTAACGGTAGCAAAAGTAAAGATAAATGTTTTGGGGTTTCTGTAGTAGTTGTAACAGTAGCAACGAAAAAGTAAATAAGCGAAGAACAGTATGTGAAAAGCTCGTAGGCAATGGATCAGTGATGGTTAATTATGCCGGATGCGATTCCTCATGCAATAGTTATAACATAGGGTGATATAGAACTAGCTCCAATTCATCAATGTAATGTAGGCATGTATTCCGTAAATAGTCATACGTGCTTATGGAAAAGAACTTGCATGACATCTTTTGGCCTACCCTCCCGTTGCAGCGGGGTCCTTACGGAAACTAAGGGATATTAAGGCCTCCTTTTAATAGAGAACCGGAACAAAGCATTAGCACATAGTGAATACATGAACTCCTCAAACTACGGTCATCACTTCGGGGTTGTCGGATCATAACACATAATAGGTGACTATAGACTTGCAAGATAGGATCAAGAACACACATATATTCATGAAAACATAATAGGTTAAGATCTGAAATCATGGCACTCGGGCACTAGTGACAAGCATTAAGCATAGCAAAGTCATAGCAACATCAATCTCAGAACATAGTGGATACTAGGGATCAAACCCTAACAAAACTAACTTGATTACATGGTAAATCTCATCCAACCCATCACCGTCCAGCAAGCCTACGATGGAGTTACTCATGCACGGTGGTGAGCATCATGAAATTGGTGATGGAGGAGGGTTGATGATGACGACGGCGACGAATCCCCCTCTCTGGAGCCCCGAACGGACTCCAGATCAGCCCTCCCGAGAGAGATTATGGCTTGGCGTCGGCTCCGTGTCATAAAACGCGATGAAACTTTCTCTCTGATTTTTTTTCTCCCCAAACGTGAATATATGGAGTTGGAGTTGAGGTCGGTGGAGGTCTAGGGGGCCACGAGATAGGAGGCCGCGCCCTGGGAGGGGGGGGGCGCTCCCTGTCTCGTGGACAGCCTGTGGGCCCCCTGGCATTGATTCTTTCGCCAAAAATTCTTATTAATTCCAAAAGGTGCCTCCGTGGATTTCCAGGACATTCCGAGAACTTATCTTTTCTACACATAAAACAACATCATGGTAGTTCTGCTGAAAACAGCGTCAGTCCGGGTTAGTTTCATTCAAATCATGCAAGTTAGAGTCCAAAACAAGGGCAAAAGTGTTTGGAAAAGTAGGTACGTTGGAGACGGATCAACTCCCCCAAGCTTAAACCTTTGCTTGTCCTCAAGCAATTCAGTTGATAATCTGAAAGTGATAAAGAAAAACTTTTACAAAATTTGTTTGCTCTTGTTGTTGTAACATGAAAAGCCAACATTCAAGTTTCAGCAAATATTATGGACTAACCATACTCACAATAACACATAGGTATCACAATTACTCATATCAATAGCATAACCAGCTAGCGAGCCATAATAATAAAACTCGGATGACAACACTTTCTCAAAATAATCATTAACATGATATAACAAAATGGTATCTCGCTAGCCCTTTCTGAGATTGCGAAACATAAATGCAGAGCACCTTTAAAGATCAAGGACTGACTAAACATTGTAATTCATGGTAAAAGAGATCCAGCCAAGTCATACCCAATATAAACCAATAACAATGAATGCAAATGACAGTGTGCTCTCCAGCGGGTGCTTTTTATAAGAAGGGTGATGACTCAACATAAAAGTAAATAGATAGGCCCTTCGCAGAGGGAAGCAGGGATTTGTAGAGGTGCCAGAGCTCGATTTTAAAATAGAGATTGAATAACATTTTGAGCGGCATACTTTCGCTGTCAACGCAACAACTTATGAGATGGCTGTATCTTCCATACTACATGCATTATAGGCAGTTCCCAAACAGAATGGTAAAGGTTTATACTCCCCCAACCACCAACAAGCATCAATACATGGCTTGCTCAAAACAACGAGTGCCTCCAACATACAACAACCTTGGGGGAGTTTTGTTTAATTATTTTGATTTGCTTTGATCGTTTTGGATCATGGGACTGGGCATCCCGGTTACCGGCCCTTTCTCGTGAATGAGGAGCGGAGTCCACTCCTCTTGAGAATAACCCACCTAGCATGGAAGATATAGGCAGCCCTAGTTGTAACATGAGCTGCTCGAGCATACAAAATAGAATTTCATTTGATGGTTTGGAGTTTGGCACATACAAATTTACTTGGAATGGCAGGTAAATACCACATATAGGAAGGTATAGTGGACTCATATGGAACAACTTTGGGGTTTAAGGAGTTTGGATGCACAAGTAGTATTCCCGCTTAGTACAGGTGAAGGCTAGCAAAAGACTGGGAAGCGACCAACTGAGAGAGCGACAACAGTTGTAAACATGCATTAAAATTAATTCACACCGAATACAAGCATGAGCAGGATATAATCCACCATGAACATAAATATTATGAAGGATATGTTGATTTGATTCAACTACATGTGTGGACATGTGCCAAGTCGAGTCACTCAATTCATTCAAAGGAGGATACCATCCCATCATATCACATCATAATCATTCTAATAGCATGTTGGCACGCAAGGTAAACCATTATAACTCATAGCTAATCAAGCATGGCACAAGCAACTATAATCTCTAAATGTCATTGCAAATATGTTTACTTCATAATAGCTGACTCAGAAACGATGAACTCATCATATTTACAAAAACAAGAGAGGTCGAGTTCATACCAGCTTTTCTCATCCCAATAAGTCCATCATATGTCGTCATTATTGCCTTTCACTTGCACGACCGAACGATGTGTGTAATAATAAGAGTGCACGTGCATTGGACTAAGCTGGAATCTGCAAGCATTCAACTCAAGAGAGAAGACAAGGTAATATGGGATCTAACTTAAATAAACAATCATACATATAGCATTTTCAATATGGTCTTCTCGACCCCCAAAGGAAAGAAAATAAAATAAAACTATTTACACGGGAAAGCTCCTAACAAGTAAAAAGAAGAACTAGAAATATTTTTGGGTTTTCATTTTAATTGCTACTAAAAGCATGGAAATTAAACTAACTAATTTTTTTGGTTTTTCTTCATGTTTATCAAACACACAAGAAGAAAACTAGAAAAAGAAATTTAAACTAGCATGGATAATACAATGAAAGAGTATGAGCACCGACAACTAGTGTGTGAACATGAATGTAAAGTCAGTGAGAAATACATACTCCCCCAAGCTTAGGCTTTTGGCCTAAGTTGGTTTAATACCAAGGACCGCCGCTACTCTCCCCGGTGTAGTGGGAGGTGTAATCAGGATACCACTGGCTAGTCATCTCCGGATCCCACTGAACAGATGATGCACGATAAGGGTCCAGTTCAGGTTCTGGCTCAGGTTCAGGTTCTGGAGTAAAAGCTTGAGCTCGATGGTTGTTCACTGCCTCTGGCATAACAAGACGATTTTCTGCAAGCAAATCAAACAACAGAGGCGCAGGCAAAATAATAATCTCAATGTGTTTCTTATTAAATCTAAGTTTATACAGGAGCATCTTCTCTTCATTGTCAACAATAAACTTGTGTGCTACCATGCTCTTGTAATCTAAGATGTGAGGATGCAATTTTATCTCATCCTCCTCATGGTGCCTAATGGGTATCTGAAAATATTTAGCAAGACGTGCAGCATAGATACCTCCAAAATGGGGCCTTTTGTACGATTCAGGGCTAGCCGTTTAGCAACGACGGCACCCATACTAAAAGTATTGTCTCCCAGCAGAGCATGTTGAAGAATAATAATATCTGGAATGCTCAAATTTCCACTATTTCCATGACCAATCAAGCATCTACTAGCAAATATGGTAAAGTAGCGTAAAACAGGAAAGTGTATGCTAGAGACTTTTGCCTCAGAGCCCTTCTTTGGCTCTTCCAAAGCAACAGTTTTTACGAAGCCACCCACATCTTCACGATGGGGTTCCTCTAATTCTCCCTCATAAGGTATCCTACATACCGCACAAAAATGTCGTAAAGGCATTTCTTTGAATTCATCATATAAATGAAATGATACTGCAGGCGGTGACTTCTTAGGATAATAATAAAAGTTTTGCATGAAAGTATTGGTAAGTAAGAGATACTGATCGATTCGGTCGTTGATGAAACCGGTGAGGCCTACAGTCTCGATTAAAGCATAAAATTCTTCATGAATTCCAGCTTCTTTCAAGAAATCCTCGCATGGCCATTCACACGACCGTTCTTCCGCTAAGCGAGGAAGATTATACTTGGATTTTTCCTTCTCTTTGGCTTGTTTTTCCTCAGGGCTTTGGCTAGAAGAGCCCCTAAAAAGTCTCCTCAACATTTTCTGATATTTTAGTAACTTCAAAATAAAAGTGAATAAAACTAAACAAGATTGGTAGCAACTACTCCTACAAGTGCCTAGAGCCTATATCATGCATTGGAATTGCTTGGGCCCTCAAAAATTTAACATGCAAGCTCAAGAACATGGCCGCCTATGCAGCAAAAATTTGCAATGAATAAAGCACTAGAACAAAAACTAATTGGACCAATGGAGGAGTCACATATCAAGCAACAATCTCCCAAAGCAGTTTTGCGAATGGAGCTTTGAGCTAAGAGATCGAAAATCGCAGCAAAACGAGCTAGAACTCGTGCTTGAGCTGGATGAGGTTTTTTTGGGTAGAAGATGAAGTGTGTGGGTGCTGGCATAAGTGGAGGGGGGCCACCAGGGGCCCACGAGACGGGGGGCGCGCCCTCCTCTCTCGTGGCCTGGTGCTTGCCCCTCCCGCAGTGTTCTCAGTGCCTAAAATCCTCAAATATCCCAGAAAAAATCATACTAAATTTGCAGGGCATTTGGAGCACTTTTATTTTCGGACTATTTTTCAATGCACGGATAATTCAGAAAACTGACGGATAATACTATTTTTGCTTTATTTATTCTAAATAACAGAAAGTAAAAGAGGGTACAGAAGGTTGTGCGTTCTAGTTTCATCCATCTCGTGATCATCAAAATGAATCCACTAACAAGGTTGATCAAGTCATGTTAACAAACTCATTCCGAGTAACACGGAACCGGAGAAATTTCGAATAACACTAAGTTACCTCAACGTGGATATGAAAATCCCCAACAATAAGAATATCATACTTTTTCTTGACAGTAGGAAGAGGAAATTCAAAACCTCCAAAAATGATAGTTGGAACTTTTTCAATAGAATTGATGCTATGAACTTGAGATTGTTTCCTTGGAAAGTGTACCGTATGCTCATTACCATTAACATGAAAAGTGACATTGCCTTTGTTGCAATCAATAACAGCCCCTGCAGTATTAATAAAAGGTCTACCAAGGATAATAGACATACTATCGTCCTCGGGAATATCAAGAATAACAAAGTCTGTTAAGATAGTGACATTTGCAACCACAACAAGCACATCCTCACAAATACCGACAGGTATAGCAGTTGATTTATCAGCCATTTGCAAATATATTTCAGTAGGTGTCAACTTATTCAATTCAAGTTTACGATATAAAGAGAGAGGCATAACACTAACACCGGCTCCAAGATCACATAAATTAGTTCTAACATAATTTCTTTTAATGGAGCATGGTATAGTTGGAACACCCGGATCTCCAAGTTTCTTTGGTATTCCACCCTTCAAAGTGTAATGAGCAAGCATGGTGGAAATTTCAGCTTCCGGTATCTTTCTTTTATTTGTAATGATATCCTTCATATACTTAGCATAAGGATTTACTTTAAGCATATCAGTTAAGCGCATATGTAAGAAAATAGGTCTAATCATTTCAGCAAAGCGCTCTAAATCCTCATCATCCTTTGACTTGGATGGTTTAGGAGGAAAGGGCATGGGTTTCTGAACATGGTTCTCTTTCTTTACCGTGCTTCCTAGCAACAAAATCTCTCTTATCATAACGTTGATTCTTTGATTGTGGGTTATCAAGATCGACAGCAGGTTCAATCTCTACATCATTGTTTTTGCTAGGTTGAGCATCAACATGAACATTATCATTATCATTATCACTAGGTTCATGTTCATCACCTGATTGAGTTTCAGCATCAGAAATAGAAATATCATTGGGATTTTCAGGTGTGTCTATGACAGGTTCACTAGAAGCATGCAAAGTCCTATCGTCTTTCTTTTTCTTCTTCTTAGAAGAACTAGGTGCCTCTAAATTATTTCTCTGAGAATCTTGCTCGATTCTCTTAGGGTGGCCTTCAGGATACAAAGGTTCCTGAGTCATTCTACCAGTTCTAGTAGCCACTCTAACCGCAAAGTCATTTTTATTATTTAATTCATCTAGCAAATCATTTTGAGCTTTAAGTACTTGCTCAGCTTGAGTAGCAACCATAGAAGCATATTTGCTAACGCGGTGAAGTTCATCTTTAACTCTAGCCAGATTCTCGCTTACACGTCCTATCTCGAAAGCATTATTCTTTAACTCTCTACCAACATAAGCATTAAAACTTTCTTGTCTAGCCATAAAGTCATCAAATTCATCTAAGCATGGGCTATGAAATTTAATAGAGGGAATTTCAACTTTATCATATCTATAGAGAGAATTTACCTTTACTACCTGTGTCGGGTTATCAAGACAATATAGTTCTTCAGGCGGTATATTCAGACCATGTATTTCTTCAATAGGTGGTAAATTCTTAACATCTTCATCTTTAATACCTTTTTCTTTCATTGATTTCTTTGCCTCTTGCATATCTTCAGGACTGAGAAATAAAACACCTCTCTTCTTCGGAGTAGGTTTAGGAATAGGCTCAGGAGTTGGCTCAATTGGTTCAGGAATTGCTTCAGGAACTGGCTCAGGAAGATTCCAATTATTTTCATTAGTCAACATATTATTCAATAATATTTCAGCTTCGTCGACTATTCTTTCCCTGAAAACACAACCAGCACAACTATCCAAGTTGTCCTTGGAAGCATCAGTTAGTCCATTATAAAAGATATCAAGTATTTCATTTTTCTTAAGAGGATGATCAGGCAAAGCATTAAGTAACCGGAGAAGCCTCCCCCAAGTTTGTGGGAGACTCTCTTCTTTGATTTGCACAAAATTTTATGTTTCCCGCAAAGCAGCTTGTTTCGTATGAGCAGGGAAATATTTAGCAGAGAAGTAATAAATCATATCATGGGGACTACGCACACAACCAAGAGCAAGAGAATTATACCAAGTCTTAGCATCACCCTTTAATGAGAACGGAAATATCTTAAGAATATATAAATAGCGAGACTTCTCATCATTGGTAAACAGGTTAGCTATATCATTCAACTTGGTAAGATGTGCCACAACGGTTTCAGATTCAAGGCCATAAAAAGGATCAGATTCAACTAAGGTAATAATCTCAGGATCAACAAAGAATTCATAATCCTTATCAGTAACACAGATAGGTGAAGTAGCAAAAGCAGGATCGGGTTTCATTCTAGCATTAAGAGACTGCTGCTTCCATTTAGCTAATAATTTCTTAAGATCATTTCTATCATTGCAAGCAAAAATTTCCCTAGCAGCTTCTTCATTCATAACATAACCCTTAGGAACAACAAGTAATACATAATCATTGGGGGAACCTTCATCATCACTATCATCAATAATAGGTTCTTCAATATTTTCATTCCCCCTAACTCTAGCAAGTTGTTCATCAAGAAATTCACCTAATGGCAAAGTAGTATCACGCACAGAAGTAGTTTCATCATGCATAGCAGAAGTGGCATCGTCAATAACATGCGACATATCAGAATTCATAGCAGTAGTAGGTTTAGGTGTCGCAAGCCTACTAATAACGGAAGGAGAATCTAGTGCAGAGCTAGATGGCAGTTCCTTACCTCCCCTCGTAGTTGAGGGCAAAATCTTGGTTTTAGCATCTTTCAAGTTCTTCATAGTGATCAACAGATATAAATCCCAAGTGACTCAAAGAATAGAGCTATGCTCCCCAGCAACAGCGCCAGAAATTAGTCTTGATAACCCACAAGTGTAGGGGATCGCAACAGCTTTCGAGAGTAAAGTATTCAACCCAAATTTATTGATTCGACACAAGGGGAGCCAAAGAATATTCTTGAGTATTAGCAGTTGAGTTGTCAATTCAACCACACCGGGATAACTTAGTATCTGTAGCAAAGTATTTAGTAGCAAGTGGAATGATAATAATAGTAACGGTAGCAAAAGTAAAGATAAATGTTTTGGGGTTTTGTAGTAGTTCTAACAGTAGCAACGAAAAAGTAAATAAGTGAAGAACAATATGTGAAAAGCTCGTAGGCAATGGATCAGTGATGGATAATTATGCCGGATGCGATTCCTCATGCAATAGTTATAACATAGGGTGATATAGAACTAGCTCCAATTCATCAATGTAATGTAGGCATGTATTCCGTAAATAGTCATATGTGCCTATGGAAAAGAACTTGCATGACATCTCTTGTCCTACCCTCCCGTTGCAGCGGGGTCCTTACGGAAACTAGGGGATATTAAGGCCTCCTTTTAATAGAGAACCGGAACAAAGCATTAGCACATAGTGAATACATGAACTCCTCAAACTACGGTCATCACCGAGAAGTATCCGATTATTGTCACTTCGGGGTTGTCGGATCATAACACATAATAGGTGACTATAGACTTGCAAGATAGGATCAAGAACACACATATATTCATGAAAACATAATAGGTTCAGATCTAAAATCATGGCACTCGGGCCCTAGTGACAAGCATTAAGCATAGCAAAGTCATAGCAACATCAATCTCAGAACATAGTGGATACTAGGGATCAAACCCTGACAAAACTAACTTGATTACATAGTAAATCTCATCCAACCCATCACCGTCCAGCAAGCCTACGATGGAATTACTCACGCACGGCGGTGACCATCATGAAGTTGGTGATGGAGGATGGTTGATGATGACGACGGCGATGAATCCCCCTCTCTGGAGCCCCGAACGGACTCCAGATCAGCCCTCCCGAGAGAGGTTATGGCTTGGCGTCGGCTCCGTGTCATAAAACGCGATGAAACTTTCTCTCTGATTTTTTTCTCCCCAAACGTGAATATATGGAGTTGGAGTTGAGGTCGGTGGAGGTCTAGGGGGCCCACGAGATAGGAGGCCGCGCCCTAGGGGGGGCACACCCCCTATCTCGTGGACAGCTTGTGGGCCCCCTGGCATTGATTCTTTCGCCACAAATTCTTATTAATTCCAAAAAGTGCCTCCGTGGATTTCCAGGACATTCCGAGAACTTCTGTTTTCTACACATAAAACAACATCATGGTGGTTCTGCTGAAAACAGCGTCAGTCCGGGTTAGTTTCATTCAAATCATGCAAGTTAGAGTCCAAAACAAGGGCAAAAGTGTTTGGAAAAGTAGATACATTGGAGACGTATCAGGGACTTCGTCTTCTAGTCTCCACGAAGACCTGCATGCCACCAGTCTTCACAAAGATTTGCATGCTACTACGCATGTGCCCCTGAGCCTTGGTCTTGACATTGTCGATGGTGTCAGAGCTCTCAGCCTCAAGGGTGATGGCCTTGCTGGTGCTTCGCAAATTACCCCGACAAGGATCTTGCCGGGGCTTCACGAGCCATCCCAGCAAGGGTCTTGCCGGGGGCTCAGCTCGTCTTTTGCTCTCTGTTTACTGGCTTGGATGCTGCCTTGGTCGTCTTGTATCTTGCCTTCTACTGCCCTGTCAAGCCTCGCTACAGGTGCGGCTACAACTACCTGTGCACAAGTAAGGGGTACAAAAGGGCCCAGACTTATGTACTCCGGCAGGATCCCGGGGCCTGGGCCACACACGAGTGCGAAGCGTCGTTGGGACAGGCACAAAACAATGCCCGGGCACGCGTGGCAGGGATTAACTGCAGTAATCTTCTCGTTAGTTGTGCTCCCCCCACGGTCTACATTGATTGCGCGACGTGGGAGTCGTGCCTGGAACGGTCGCAGCACGCCTCCAACGCCTCGCATTGAATTAGTAAAGAGGCAGCCCGCACCTTCCCCATAAAAAGAGGAATCCGCAGGGGTGCTGCTCATTTACGAAAAAAGCTCGGGTCGTGGCCTGCATGGCGTTTGTACCCCACGATCACGGGGTGAAAAAATGCCGTCCCACTTCCTTTTGTGCTTCTGGCTTGTCTGCCACATGTCCTTCATGCCTCAGGAAGGGTAGGTGGTGGATGCGGAGGGCATGGGCGTTAACGCTAGCGAGAAATCAGACGTCGCTGTTGGAGCAGCGGGTCGGCCCTGATTCCCTGTGCCTCTAGAAGCCGTATTGGTCGAGCGGGGTGGCCGCCTGATACGTCTCCAACGTATCTATAATTTTTGATTGATCCATGCTATTATATTACCCATTTTGGATGTTTATGGGCTTTACTTTACACTTTTATATCATTTTTGGCACTAACCTACTAACCGGAGGCCCGGCCCAAATTGTTGTTTTTTTGCCTACTTCAGTGTTTCGAAGAAAAGGAATATCAAACGGAGTCCAAACGGAATGAAACCTTCGGGAGCGATCTTTTGGAACAAACGCAATCCAGGAAACTTGGAGTGGAAGTCAAGAAGCAGCCGAGGCAGCCACGAGGCAGGAGGACTCGCCCTAGGGGGGTGGGTGCGCCCCCCACCCTCGTGGGGCCCTCGTGGCTCCCCTGACATACCTCCTTCGCCTATATATACTCCCGTACCCTGAAAACATCCAGGAGCACCACGAAAAACTATTTCCATCACCGCAACCTTCTGTATCCGTGAGATCCCATCTTGGAGCCTTTGTCGGCACTCCACCGGAGGGGGAATCGACCATGGAGGGCCTCTACATCATCTCCAAGGCCTCTCCGATGAGTTGTGAGTAGTTTACCACAAACCTTCGGGTCGATAGTTATTAGCTAGATGGCTTCTTCTCTCTCTTTGAATCTCAATACAAAGTTCTCCTTGATCTTCTTGGAGATCTATCCGATGTAACTCTTTTTGTGGTGTGTTTGTTGAGATCCGACGAATTGTGGGTTTATGATCATGTTTATCTATGAGAAATATTTGAATCTCCTCTAAATTCTTTTATGTATGATTGGTTATCTTTGCAAGTCTCTTCGAATTATCGGTTTGGTTTGGCCTACTAGATTGATCTTTCTTACAATGGGAGAAGTGATTAGCTTTGAGTTCAATCTTGAGGTGTCCTTTCCCAGTGACAGCAGGGGCAGCAAGGCACGTATTGTATTGTTGCCATCAAGGATAAAAAGATGAGGTTTATATCATATTGCTTCAGTTTATCCCTCTACATCATGTCATCTTGCTTAATGCATTACTCTGTTCTTATGAACTTAATACTCTAGATGCAGGCAGGAGTCGGTCGATGTGTGGAGTAATATTAGTAGATCAGAATCATTTCGATCTACTTGTTGCAGACGTGATGCCTATATACATGATCATGCCTAGATATTCTCATAACTATGCACTTTTCTATCAATTGCTCGACAGTAATTTGTTTACCCACCGTAATACTTATGCTATCTTGAGAGAAGCCACTAGTGAAACCTATGGCCCCGGGTCTATCTTTTATCATATAAGTTTCCGATCTATCTTTCTTTGCAATCTTTACTTTTCAATCTATATCATAAAAATACCAAAAATATTTAGCTTATCTTATTATCTCTATCATATCTCACTTTCGCAAGTTACCATGAAGGGATTGACAACCCCTTTATCGCGTTGGTTGCGAGGTTCTTGTTTGTTTTTGTAGGTACGAGGGACTTTTGAGGAGCCTCCTACTGGATTGATACCTTGGTTCTCAAAAACTGAGGGAAATACTTACGCTACTTTGCTGCATCACCCTTTCCTCTTCAAGGAAAAACCAACGCAGTGCTCAAGAGGTAGCAAGAAGGATTAATGGCGCCGTTGCCGGGGAGGTCTTAGCTCAAGTCAAGATATACCAAGTACCCATCAAAAACTCTTATCCCTTGCATTACATTATTTGCATTTTGCCTCCCGTTTTCCTCTCCCCCACTTCACCCTTGCCCTATATTCACCCTTCTTGTGCTCGTCTTTTCATTTGCTTTGATGTCTTGGCTCGTCTGCTCGTTTGGTTGGAATAGTTGTTTATTTATTGCTAAACAGAGAACCTAAGATCTATGGATCCTCATCCTCTTGCCAATCTTTTTAAGAGATCCAATTATGATGAACCATATCCTAGTGATTTGAGTGCACTAGATTATCTTTATGAGGTTTTGATTGAAATTCGTGAATTTGAAAATTGTGATGAAGAAATTTATGAAGAGATTCACAATAGCTCGTTGAATAAAAAGCATGATTGCAATGATTTTATTTTAAATTCTCTTGATGTCAATTGTGCTAATAATATGCAAAACCCTAAGCATGGGGATGCTAGCTTTGCTATGTCTACTACTTGTTGCAATGATCATGATTAGGGTGATTATTCTTATGATCTTGAAAATTTATTTAAGCCCCATGATGAATATGAGATTGATCATAATGTTTGAAATAATATTGAAAGTGGGTTTGGAAGAGTGTCAACTTTAGATCCCACATATTTGGAGAATGTTCAATCTTATGAAGTTTTTGATAAAAGTGGGTTTGGAGAGGTCATGACATTAGTTAATGTTAATCCCACTATTTTGGAAGAGTGTCAACTTAGCATACATGTGGATTGTGTTAAGAATATGTTTTGTGATAGCTATATTGTTGAATTTGCTTATGATCCTACATGTAATTATTATGAGAGAGGAAAATATGGTTGTAGAAATTTTCATGTTACTAAATTACCTCTCATTATGTTGAGATTGCTATCGTCTCTTTCTTCTTCCTTGCATATGCTAGTTTTTGCTTGCCTTGCAAATTTGTTTGCTTATAATATGCCTATGGATAGGAAGTATGTTAGACTTAGATGTGTTTGTCACGTGTTTCATGATGCTCTCTTTGCGCCTCAATTCTTGTCTTTCATGTGAGCATCATTAAAATTATCAATGCCTAGCTAAAAGGCTTTAAAGAAAAGCACTTGTTGGGAGACAACCCAATATTTTTCCTTGCTGTTATTCAATAAATAATTCATCTAGCATATGTTTATATGTGGTTTTATGTTTTAATTAGTGTTTGTGCCAAGTAGAACCTATAGGATAACCTACGGTGATAGTTAATTTGATTCTGCTGAAAAAACAGAAATTTTTTCACGCACGATAATAATTTTAATAAATCACAGGTACATGATTTTTAGTTGATTCTTTTTGAGGTAGATCAATAGATAAATTTATCATGACTTCCTATTTTTGAGGAATTTTAGAGTTCCATAAGCATTCTAAAGTTACATATTGCTACAGACTGTTCTGTTTTTGTCAAATTCTGTTTTTCGTGTGTTGTTTGCTTATTTTGATGAATCTATGGCTAGTATCGGGGGGTATGAACCATAGAGAAGTTGGAATATAGTAGGCTTAACACCAATATAAATAAAGAATGAGTTCATTAAAGTACCTTATGTGGTGGTTTTTCTGTCTTGCACTAACGGAGCTTATGCGATTTTCTGTTGAGTTTTGTGTTGTGAAGTTTCAAGTTTTGGGTAAAGATTTGATGGACTATGGAATAAGGAGTGGCAAGAGCCTAAGCTTGGGGATGCCCATGGCACCCCAAGATAATCCAAGGACAATCAAAATCCTAAGCTTGGGGATGCCCCGGAAGGCATCCCCTCTTTCGTCTTCGTCTATCGGTAACTTTACTTGGAGCTATATTTTTATTCGCTACATGATATGTGTTTTGCTTGGAGTGTCTTGTATGATATGAGTATTTGCTTACTAGTTTACCACAATCATCCTTACTGTACACACCTTTTGGGAGAGATAAACATGATTTGGAATTTATTAGAATACTCTATGTGCTTCACTTATATCTTTTGAGCTAGATAATTTTGCTCTAGTACTTCACTTATATCTTTTAGAGCACGACGGTGGCTTTATTTTGTAGAAATTGTTGGTCTCTCATATTTCTCTTATATTATTTTGGGAGTATTTAAGAACAGCATGGTATTTGCTATGGTTATAAAATTGGTCCTAGAATGATGGGCATCCAAGTTGGGTATAATAAAAACTATCATAGGAAGTGAATTGGATGCTATGATCAATTTGATGCTTGATAATTGTTTTGAGATATAGAGGTGGTGATATTAGAGTCATGCTAGTTGGGTAATTGTGAATTTAAGGAATACTTGTGTTGAACTTGGCAAGTCATGTAGCATGCACGTATGGTAAAAGTTGTGTGACAAATTTGTTGCACGGGGTGCTCCTTTGATTGCCTTCCTTATGTGTGGAGGTCGGGATCGCGCGATGGTTAACATCTACCAACCCTTCCCCTAGGAGCATGCATAGTAGTACTTTGCTTTGAGGGCTAATAAAACTTTTGCAATAAGTATATGAGTTCTTTATGACTAATGTGAGTCCATGGATTATACACACTCTTACCTTTCCATCATTGCTAGCCTCTTCGGTACCGTGCATTGCCCTTTCTCACCTTGAGAGTTGGTGCATGGGCTTTACTTTACACTTTTATATCATTTTTGATTGCTCCATGCTATTACATTACCCGTTTTGGATGTTTATGGGCTTTACTTTACACTTTTATATCATTTTTGGGACTAACCTACTAACCGGAGGCCCGGCCCAAATTGCTGTTTTTTGCCTATTTTAGTGTTTCGAAGAAAAGGAATATCAAACAGAGTCCAAACGGAATGAAACCTTCGGGAGCGATCTTTTTGGAACAAACGCAATCCAGGAGACTTGGAGTGGATGTCAAGAAGCAGCCGAGGCGGCCACGAGGCAGGAGGGCGCACCCTAGGGGGGTGGGCGCGCCCCCACCCTCGTGGGCCCCTCGTGGCTCCCCTGACCTACCTCCTTCGCCTATATATACTCACGTACCCTGAAAACATCCAGGACCACCACGAAAAACTATTTCCACCGCCGCAACCTTCTGTATCCGCGAGATCCCATCTTGGAGCCTTCGCCGGCCCTCTGCCAGAGGGGGAATCGACCATGGAGGGCCTCTACATCATCTCCAAGGCCTGTCCGATGATTTGTGAGTAGTTTACCACAGACCTTCGGGTCCATAGTTATTAGCTAGATGGCTTCTTCTCTCTCTTTGAATCTCAATGCAAAGTTCTCATCGATCTTCTTTGAGATCTATTCGATGTAACTCTTTTTGCGGTGTGTTTGTCGAGATCCGATGAATTGTGAGTTTATGATCAAGTTTATCTATGAGAAATATTTGAATCTCCTCTGAATTCTTTTATATATGATTGGTTATCTTTGCAAGTCTCTTCGAATTATCAGTTTGGTTTGGCCTACTAGATTGATCTTTCTTGCAATGGGAGAAGTGATTAGCTTTGGGTTCAATCTTGCGGTGTCCTTTCCTAGTGGCAGCAGGGGCAGTAAGGCATGTATTGTATTGTTGCCATCGAGGATAAAAAGATGGGGTTGATACGTCTCCAACGTATCTATAATTTTTTATTGTTCCATGCTATTATATTACCCCTTTTGGATGTTTATGGGCTTTATTTTACACATTTATATCATTTTTGGGACTAACATACTAACCGGAGGCCCAGCCCGTATTGTTGTTTTTTTGCCTATTTCATTATTTCGAAGAAAAGGAATATCAACGGAGTCCAAACGGAATGAAACCTTCGGGAGCGTGATTTTTGGAACGAACATTATCAAGAAGCAGTCGAGGCGGCCACGAGAAGGTAGGGCGCCCCCCCCCCCCCCTATAGGGCATGCCCCCTGTCTCGTGGGCCCCTCAGGCAGCCACCGACGTACTTCTTCCTCCTATATAAGCCTACGTACCCCGAAAACATCTAGGGAGCCAACGAAACACAATTTCCACCGATGTAACCTTCTGTATCCGCGAGATCCCATCTTGGAGCCTTCGCCGATGCTCTGCCGGAGGGGAAATCGACCATGGAGGGCTTCTACATCAACACCAGAGCCCCTCCGATGAGTTGTGAGTAGTTTACCACACACCTTCGGGTCCACAGTTATTATCTAGATGGCTTCTTCTCTCTTTTTGGATCTCAATACAATGTTCTCCCCCTCTCTTGTGGAGATCTATTCGATGTAAACTCTTTTTGCGGTGTGTTTGTCGAGATCCGATGAATTGTGGGTTTATGATCAAGTTTATCTATGAGAAATATTTGAATCTCCTCTGAATTCTTTTATGTATGATTGAGTTATCTTTGCAAGTCTCTTCGAATTATCAGTTTGGTTTGGCCTACTAGATTGATCTTTCTTGCCATGGGTGAAGTGCTTAGCTTTGGGTTCAATCTTGCGGTGTCC
Source organism: Triticum timopheevii (assembly GCA_963921465.1). Classification (NCBI taxonomy): domain Eukaryota; kingdom Viridiplantae; phylum Streptophyta; class Magnoliopsida; order Poales; family Poaceae; genus Triticum; species Triticum timopheevii. The sequence goes on along the minus strand of OY997266.1, from coordinate 118,343,540 downwards.
TTACCAAGTGACAGAAAGGGTTGCAAGGCACGTATTGTATTGTTGCCATCAAGGATAAAAAGATGGGGTTTATATCATATTGCATGAGTTTATCCCTCTACATCATGTCATCTTGCTTAAGGTGTTACTCTGTTCTTATGAACTTCATACTCTAGATGCAGGCAGGAGTCGGTCGATGTGTCGAGTAATAGTAGTAGATGCAGGCAGGAGTCGGTCTACTTTTTGCGGACGTGATGCCTATATACATGATCATGCCTAAATAATCTCATAATTATTTGCTTTTCTATCAATTGCTCGACAGTAATTTGTTCACCCACCGTAATACTTATGCTATCTTGAGAGAAGCCTCTAGTGAAACCTATGGCCCCCGGGTCTATCCTTTATCATATTTGCTTCCAATCTACTTTTATTTGCATCTTTACTTTTTGCATCTATATTATAAAATACCAAAAATATATGTATCTTATCATACTATCTCTATTAGATCTCACTTTCGCAAGTGGCCGTGAAGGGATTGACAACCCCTTTATTGCGTTGGTTGCGAGTTCTTTGTTTGTTTGTGTAGGTGCGTGGGACTTTTGAGGAGCCTCCTACTGGATTGATACCTTGGTTCTCAAAAACTGAGGGAAATACTTACGCTACTATTGCTGCATCACCCTTTCCTCTTCAAGGAAAACCAACGCAAGCTCAAGACGTAGCAAGAAGGATTTCTGGCGCTATTGCCGGGGAGGTCTTCGCTCAAGTCAATACATACCAAGTACCCATCACAAACTCATCTCCCTCGCATTTACATTATTTTCCATTTGCCTCTCGTTTTCCTCTCCCTCACTTCACCCTTGCCGTTTTATTCGCCCTCTCTTTCCCAATTTCCTCCTCTCTTCCGTTTGCCTTTCCGTTGCCATGGCCGAATCAAAAAGAACTAATGGCTCTTTCCTAGGTTCTGGTACCTTGCATAACCCCTCTATCCTCTCTAAGCTCATAAATAATGATGCTATAGAAAGACCCACCGGGTTCACCGATGAGAGCTTGAATAATTTTGAGGAGGATGACTCTGGAATCTTTCGCTATTTACTTGATGAGTCTTTAAAAGATGCTTGGGATAGGTTATTAAGGATTCGGGCTAGCTATGTACCACAATATCAAATTGAAGTTTACTTAAAAAGTTTCTATGTTGGCATGCCCGCTTCTTTCAAACAAGTTTTAGACTCTATTTTTGAAGAAGGTTTTCTTGAAGGGGATGTTATAGATACCTATGAAAAATGAAAACCATATTTGGGCATCCTATGAATGATAAATTTGAATCAACTACTCTCTTGTGTTTTTATCAAAATGAAATTATTAAAGAGATGAAGTCTAGTTTAGAGGCAAACTTCCGTAACATGCTTAATCTTACTTTCTTACTTCCTCCATTAATGGCCATGTGCTTACCCTAAATAGAATAATGAATGCCATAGAAAGGAGATCCTCCTCTCCAAGTGCCAAAGATGGCACTACTTAGATCTATCTTCGCTTTTATGCCTAGCTAGGGGCGTTAAACGATAGCGCTAGTTAGGAGGCAACCCAATTTTCTTTATGTTTTTTGTTTTTGTTCCTGTTTAGTAATAAATCTTGCATCTACCTCCTGTTTACATGTGTTTTTATCTTTTAGTTAGTGTTTGTGCCAAGTAGAACCTATAGGATAACCTATGATGATAGTTAATTTGATTCTGCTGAAAAACAGAAACTTTGCGCGCACGAATTTAATTTTGTTAAATCACAAAAACGTGCTTTTGCGTTGATTATTCTTGCTTCTGATCAATAGACAAATTTTCCAGGACTTCCTATTTTGGTAGGATTTTTAGAGTTCCAGAAGTTTGCGTTAGTTACAGATTGCTACAGACTGTTCTGTTTTCGATAGATTCTGTTTTTCATGTGTTGTTTGCTTATTTTGATGCATATATGGCTAGTAAAATAGTTTATAAACCATAGAGAAGTTGGAGTACAGTAGGTTTAACACCAAAATAAATAAAGAATGAGTTAATTACAACACCTTATGTGGTGGTTTTCTTTTCTTTCACTAACGGAGCTTATAAGATTTCCTGTTGAGCTTTGGGTTGTGAAGTTTTCAAGTTTTGGGTAAAGCTTTTATGGACTATGGAATAAGGAGTGGCAAGATCCTAACCTTGCGGATGCCCATGGCACCCCAAGATATTCAAGGATAGTGATACGTCCCCAACGTATCTATAATTTTTTATTGCTCTATGCTATTTTATCTACTGTTTTGGACTATATTGGGCTTTATTTTTCACTTTTATATTATTTTTGGGACTAACCTATTAACCGGAGGCCCAGCCCAGAATTGCTGTTTTTTTGCCTATTTCAGTGTTTCGAAGAAACAGAATATCAAACAGAGTCCAAACGGAATGAAACCTTCGGAAACGTGATTTTCTAACCGAATGTGATCCAGGAGACTTGGACCCTACTCCAAGAAGTAACAGAGGCGGTCACGAGGGTGGGGGGCGCGCCCCCCCTAGGGTGCGCCCCCTGCCTCGTGGGCCCCCTGTTGCTCCACCGACGTACTCCTTCCTCCTATATATACCTACATACCCCCAAACGATCAGAAGGGGAGCCAAAAACCTAATTCCACGGCCGCAACTTTCTGTATCCACGAGATCCCATCTTGGGGCCTGTTCCGGAGCTCCGCCGGAGGGGGCATCAATCACAGAGGGCTTCTACATCAACACCATAGCCCCTCTGATGAAGTGCGAGTAGTTTACTTTAGACCTTCGGGTCCATAGCTAGTACCTATATGGCTTCTTCTCTCTTTTTGGATCTCAATACAATGTTCTCCCCCTCTCTCGTGGAGATCTATTCGATGTAATCTCCTTTTTGCGGTGTGTTTGTTGAGACCGATGAATTGTGGGTTTATGATCCAGCGTATCTATGAATAATATTTGAATCTTCTCTGAATTCTTTTATGTATGATTGAGTTATCTTTGCAAGTCTCTTCGAATTATCCGTTTGGTTTGGCCAACTAGATTGGTAGTTCTTGCAATGGGAGAAGTGTTTAGCTTTGGGTTCAATCTTGCGGTGTCCTTTCCCAGTGATAGAAGGGGCAGCAAGGCACGTATTGTATTATTGCCATCGAGGATAACAACATGGGGTTTTTATCATATTGCATGAATTTATCCCTCTACATCATGTCATCTTGCTTAAAGCGTTACTCTGTTTTTAACTTAATACTCTAGATGCATGCTGGATAGCGGTCGATGAGTGGAGTAATAGTAGTAGATGCAGAATCGTTTCGGTCTACTTGTCTTGGACGTGATGCCTATATACATCATCATACCTAGATATACTCATAACTATGCTCAATTCTGTCAATTGCTCAACAGTAATTTGTTCACCCACCGTAGAATATCTATGCTCTTGAGAGAAGCCACTAGTGAAACCTATGGCCCCCGGGTCTATTCTCATCATATCAATCTCCATTCCTTTAATACTTGCTTTGTTTTTACTTTGCCTTTTACTTTTCACTTTGCATCTATATACCAAAAATACCAAAAATATTATTTATCATCTCTATCAGATCTCACTCTCGTAAGTGACCGTGAAGGGATTGACAACCCCTAATCGCATTGGTTGCGAGGAGCTATCGTTTTGTGTAGGTACGAGGGACTTGTGCGTGGCCTCCTACTGGATTGATACCTTGGTTCTCAAAAACTGAGGGAAATACTTACACTACTTTGCTGCATCATCCTCTCCTCTTCAGGGATATCCAACGTAGTGCTCAAGAGGTAGCAAGAAGAATTTCTGGCGCCGTTGCCGGGGAGGCTCACGCAAGAGCAAGTCAACCATACCAAGTACCCATCACAATCCCTATCTCTCGCATTACATTATTTGCCATTTGCCTCTCATTGTCCTCTCCCCCACTTCACCCTTGCCGTTTTATTCGCCCTCTCTTTCCCAATCTCCTCCTCTTTTTCCCGTTGCCTTTTTCCTCGTCCGTTTGTTTGCTCGTGTGTTGGATTGCTTGTTTGTCGTAATGGCTCAAGATGCTACCAAATTGTGTGACTTCACCAATACCAATAATAATGATTTCCTTAGCACTCCGATTGCTCCTCTTGCCCATACTGAATCTTGTAAAATCAATACTGCTTTGTTGAATCTTGTTATGAAAGATCAATTCGCTGGCCTTCCTAGTGAAGATGCCGCTACTCATCTGAATAGCTTCGTTGATTTATGTGATATGCAAAAGAAAAAAGATGTCGATAATGATGTCATTAAATTGAAGCTATTTCCTTTTTCGCTTAGAGATCATGCTAAATCGTGGTTTTCATCTTTGCTTAAAAATAGTATTGATTCTTGGAACAAGTGCAAAGATGCGTTTATCTCTAAGTATTTTCCTCCCGCTAAGATTATCTCTCTTAGGAAAGATATTATGAATTTTAAGCAACTTGATCATGAAACATGTTGCACAAGCTTGGGAGAGAATGAAATTAATGATACGCAATTGTCCTACTCATGGTTTGAACTTGTGGATGATTATACAAAAGTTTTATGCCAGATTGAATTTTGCTTCTAGAAACCTTTTAGATTCGGCCGCGGGAGGCACTTTTATGGAAATCACTCTAGGAGATGCCACTAAACTTCTAGATAATATTATGGTTAATTATTCTCAATGGCATACTGAAAGATCTAGTAATAAAAAAGTGTGTGCGATAGAAGAAATTAATGTTTTGAGTGGAAAGATGGATGAACTTACGAAATTATTTGCTACTAAGAGTGTTTCTTCTGATCCTAATGATATGCCTTTGTCTACTTTGATTGAGAATAATAATGAATCTATGGATGTGAATTTTGTTGGTAGGAATAGTTTTGGAAACAACGCGTATAGAGGGAATTTTAATCCTAGGCCTTATCCTAGTAATCCTTCTAATAATTATGGAAATTCCTACAACAACTCTTATGGAAATTTTAATAAGATGCCCTCTGAATTTGAGAGTAGTGTTAAAGAGTTTATGAATTCACAAAAGAATTTTAATGCTTTGCTTGAAGAGAAATTGCTTAAAGTTGATGATTTGGCTAGGAACGTTGATATAATTTCTCTTGAAATTGATTCTTTAAAGCTTAGATCTATTCCTCCTAAGCATGATATAAATGAGTCTCTCAAAGCCATGAGAATTTCAATTGATGAGTGCAAAAAAAGAACCGCTAGGATGCGTGCTTCCAAAGATGCCTTTATTAAAGCGTGTTCTTCCAATTCCTATGAAAATCAAGATGAAGATATAAAAGTTATTGATGTGTCCCCCATTAAATCTTTGCTTTGCAATAGGAATCTTGATGAAACTGAATATGATCTTCCTTTACCTAGAAGGCGTTCTAAGAATTCGGAGTTTCTAGATCTTGATGATGAAATTGATAAAAGTGGGATTGAAAGAAATAAAAACCTAGATGTTGCTAAACCCACTATTTTGGATCTCAAGGAATTTAATTATGAAAATTGCCGTTTAATTGATTGTATTTCCTTGTTGGAATCTGTGCTAGGTTCTCCTCATGCTTATAGTCAAAATAAGGCCTTTACCGAACACATTGCTGATGCCTTGATGCAATCTTATGAAGAAAAAATTGAGTTGAAAGTTTCTATCCCTAGAAAACTCTATGATGAGTGGGAACCTACTATTAAAATTAAAATTAAAGATTATGAGTTTCATGCTTTGTGTGATTTGGGTCCTAGTGTCTCTACTATTCCCAAAACTTTTTGTGGTTTGCTAGATTTCCATGATTTTGATGATTGCTCTCTAAACTTGCATCTTGCGGATTCCACTATTAAAAAGCCTATGGGAAGAATTAATGATGTTCTTATTGTTGCAAATAGGAATTATGTGCCCGTAGATTTTATCATTCTTGATATAGATTGCAATCCTTCATGTCCTATTATTCTTGGTAGACCTTTCCTTAGAACGATTGGTGCAATTATTGATATGAAGGAAGGGAATATTAGATTCCAATTTCCATTAAAGAAGGTCATGGAACACTTACCTAGAAAGAAAATAAAATTACCATATGAATCTATCATGAGAGCCACTTATGGATTGCCTACCAAAGATGGCAATACCTAGATCTATCCTTGCTTTTATGCCTAGCTAGGGGCGTTAAACGATAGCGCTCGTTGGGAGGCAACCCAATTTTTTTTTTGTTTCTGTTTAGGAATAAATAATCCATCTAGCCTCTGTTTAGATGTGGTTTTATCTTTTAATTAGTGTTTGTGCCAAGTAGAACCTATAGGATAACCTACGATGATAGTTGATTTGATTCTGCTGAAAAACAGAAACTTTGCACGCACGGATATAATTTTGTTAAATCACAGGAACGGCATTTTGCGTTGATTCTTTTTCCTTCTGTTCAATAGACAAATTTTCCAAGACTTCCTATTTTGGTAGGACTTTTAGAGTTCCATAAGTTTGCATTAGTTACAAATTGCTAGAGACTGTTCTGTTTTTGACAGATTCTGTTTTGCGTGTGTTGTTTGCTTATTTTGATGAATCTATGGCCAGTAAAATAGTTTATAGTCCATAGAGAAGTTGGGATACAGTAGGTTTAACACCAATATAAATAAAGAATGAGTTCATTACAGTACCTTAAAGTAGTCTTTTGTTTTCTTTTTCTAACGGAGCTCACGAGATTTCTATTGAGTTTTGTGTTGTGAAGTTTTCAAGTTTTGGGTGAATTCTTTTGATGGATTATGGAACAAGGAGTGGCAAGAGCCTAAGCTTGGGGATGCCCATGGCACACCCAAGATAATCCAAGGACACCAAAAAGTCAAAGCTTGGGGATGCCCCGGAAGGCATCCCCTCTTTCGTCTACTTACATCGGTAATTTACTTGGAGCTATATTTTTATTCACCACATGATATGTGTTTTGCTTGGAGCGCCTTATATTATTTGCGTCTTTGCTTGTTAGTTTACCACAATCTCCCTTGCTGTACACACCTTTTGAGAGAGCCATACAGAAATTGGAATTTGCTAGAATACTCTATGTGCTTCACTTATATCTTTTGAGCTTGATAATTTTTGCTCTAGTGCTTCACTTAGATCTTTTAGAGCACGGTGGTGGATTTGTATTAAAGAAACTATTTATCTCTCATGCTTCACTTACATTATTTTGAGAGTCGTTAATAGCATGGTAATTTTCTTAATATTAATATACTTGGTATTCAAGATATGTGAAACTTTCTTTTGAGTGCGTTGAATACTAAGATAAGTTTGATGCTTGATAATTGTTTTGAGATATGGAGGTGATAATATCAAAGTCGTGCTAGTTGAGTAGTTGTGAATTTGAGAAATGCTTGTGTTAAAGTTTGCAAGTCCCGTAGCATGCACGTATGGTTAAAGTTGTGTAACAAATTTGAAACATGAAGTGTACCTGGCTTGTGCATCCTTATGAGTGGCGGTCGGGGACGAGCGATGGTCTATTCCTACCAATCTATCCCCCTAGGAGCATGCACGTAGTACTTGATTTTTGATGACTTCTAAATTTTTGCAATAAGTATATGAGTTCTTTTGACTAATGTTGAGTCCATGGATTATACGCACTCTCTCCTTTCCGCCTTTGCTAGCCTCTTTGGTACCGTGCATTGCCCTTTCTCACCTTGAGAGTTGGTGCAAACTTCACCGGTGCATCCAAACCCTGTGATATGATATGCTCTATCACACATAAACCTCCTTATATCTTCCTCAAAACAGCCACCATGCCTACCTATTATGGCATTTCTATAGCCATTCCGAGATATATTGCCATGCAACTTTCCACCGTTCCGTTCATCATCATGACATACATTAGTTTTGCCATATTGCCATTGCATGATCATGTAGTTGACATCGTATTTGTGGCAAAGCCACCATGCATTACTTTTCATACATGTCACTCTTGATTCATTGCACCATCCCGGTACACCGCCGGACGCATTCATATAGAGTCATATCTTGTTCTAGTTTCGAGTTGTAATTCAAAGTTGTAATCAATAGAAGTGTGATGATCATCATTATTAGAGCATTGCCCAAAAAAAGAAAAAAAGAAAAAAAGAAAGGCCCAAAAAAAAGGAAAAATATATAAAAAGAAAATAAAAAGGGCAATGCTACTATCTCTTTTTCCACACTTGTGCTTCAAAGTAGCACCTTGTTCTTCATATAGTAAGTCTCATATATTGTGCTTCAAAGTAGCACCTTGTTCTTCATGTAGTGAGTCTCATAAGTTGTCTTTTTATACTAGTGAGAATTTTTTATTATAGAACTTGGCTTGTATATTCCTACGATGGGCTTCCTCAAATGCCCTAGGTCTTCATGAGCAAGCGAGTTGGATGCACACCCACTAGTTTTCTTTTGTTGAGCATTCATAGCTCTAGTGCATCCGTTGCATGGCAATCCCTACTCCTCATGTTGACATCAATTAATGGGCATCTCCATAGCCCGTTGATTATCCTCGTCAATGTGAGACTTTCTCCTTTTTGTCTTCTCCACAGAATCCCCATCATCATATTCTATTCCACCCATAGTGCTATATCCATGGCTCACACTCATGTTTTGCGTGAAGGTTGAAAAAGTTTGAGATTATTTAAGTATGAAACAATTCCTTGGCTTGTCATCGGGGGTATAGAAGTTTGGAACATCTTTGTGTGATGAAAATGAAGCATAGCCTAACTATATGATTTTGTAGGGATGAACTTTCTTTTGCCATGCTATCTTGAGAAGAAATGATTGCTTTGATTAGTATGCTTGAAGTATTATTATTTTTGTGTCAATATGAACTTTTGTCTTGAATCTTTCGGATCTGAATATTCATACCACAATTAAGAAGATTTACATGGAAATTATGCCAAAGTATCACTCTACATCAAAAATTCTTTTTTATCATTTACCTACTCGAGGACGAGCAGGAATTAAGCTTGGGGATGCCAGATACGTCTCCAACGTATCTATAATTTTTGATTGTTCCATGCTACTTTATCTACTGTTTTGGACTATATTGGGCTTTATTTTTCACTTTTATAATATTTTTGGGACTAACCTATTAACCGGAGGCCCAGCCCAGAATTGCTGTTTTTTTGCCTATTTCAGTGTTTCAAAGAAACAGAATATCAAACGGAGTTCAAACGGAATGAAACCTTTGGAAACGTGATTTTCTCACCGAACGTGATCTAGGAGACTTGGACCCTACTCCAAGAAGTAACAGAGGCGGTCACGAGGGTGGGGGCGCCCCCCCCTAGAGCGTGCCCCCTGCCTCGTGGGCCCCCTATTGCTCCACCGACATACTCCTTCCTCCTATATATACCTATGTACCCTCAAACGATCAGAAGGGGAGCCAAAAACCTAATTCCACCGCCGCAACTTTCTGTATCCATGAGATCCCATCTTGGGGCCTGTTCCGGAGCTCCGCCGGAGGGGGCATCAACCACAGAGGGCTTCTACATCAACACAATAACCCCTCCGATGAAGTGTGAGTAGTTTACCTCAGACCTTCGGGTCCATAACTAGTACCTATATGGCTTCTTCTCTCTTTTTGGATCTCAATACAATGTTCTCCCCCTCTCTCGTGGAGATCTATTCGATGTAATCTCCTTTTTGCGGTGTGTTTGTTGAGACCGATGAATTGTGGGTTTATGATCCAGCGTATCTATGAATAAGATTTGAATCTTCTCTGAATTCTTTTATGTATGATTGAGTTATCTTTGCAAGTCTCTTCGAATTATCCGTTTGATTTGGCCAACTAGATTGGTAGTTCTTGCAATGGGAGAAGTGTTTAGCTTTGGGTTCAATCTTGCGGTGTCCTTTCCCAGTGACAGAAGGGGTAGCAAGGCACGTATTGTATTGTTGCCATCGAGGATAACAAGATGGGGTTTTTATCATATTGCATGAATTTATCCCTCTACATCATGTCATCTTGCTTAAAGCATTGCTCTGTTTTTAACTTAATACTCTAGATGCATGCTGGATAGCGGTCGATGAGTGGAGTAATAGTAGTAGATGCAGAATCGTTTCGGTCTACTTGTCTTGGACGTGATGCCTATATACATGATCATACCTAGATATACTCATAACTATGCTCAATTCTGTCAATTGCTGAATAGTAATTTGTTCACCCATCGTAGAATATCTATGCTCTTGAGAGAAGCCACTAGTGAAACCTATGGCCCCCGGGTCTATTCTCATCATATCAATCGCCATTACATTAATACTTTCTTTGTTTTTACTTTGCCTTTTACTTTTCACTTTGCATCTATATACCAAAAATACCAAAAATATTATTTATCATCTCTATCAGATCTCACTCTTGTAAGTGACCGTGAAGGGATTGACAACCCCTAATCGCGTTGGTTGCGAGGAGCTATCCTTTTGTGTAGGTACGAGGGACTTGTGCGTGGCCTCCTACTGGATTGATACCTTGGTGTTAAAAACTGAGGGAAATACTTACGCTACTTTGCTGCATCATCCTCTCCTCTTCGGGGAAATCCAACGCAGTGCTCAAGAGGTAGCAGATAGCCAAAAGCCTAAGCTTGGGGATGCCTCGGGAAGGCATCCCCTCTTTCGTCTTCGTTCATTGGTAACTTTACTTCGAGCTATATTTTTATTCGCCACATGATATGTGTTTTGCTTGGAGCGTCGTGTATTATATTAGTCTTTGCTTTTTAGTTTACCACAATCATCCTTGCTGTACACACCTTTTGGGAGAAGCCTACTTGATTAGAATTTGCTAGATTACTCTATGTGCTTCACTTATATCTTTTGAGCTTGATAGTTTTTGCTCTAGTGCTTCACTTATATCTTTTAGAGCACGGCGGTGGATTAATTTTGAAGAAATTGCTAGTCTCTCATGCTTCACTTATATTATTTTGGGAGTCTTTTAGAACAGCATGGTATTTGCTTTGGTTACAAATTTGGTCCTACAATGATGAGCATCCAAGTTGGGTATAATAAAAACTATCGTAGAAAGTGAATTGGATGCTATGATCAATTTGATGCTTGATAATTGTTTTGAGATATGGAGGTAGATATATTAAAGTCATGCTAGTTGAGGTGATTATGAAAAATACTTGTGTTGAGGTTTGTGATTCCCGTAGCATGCACGTATGGTGAACCGCTTTGTGATGAAGTTGGAGCACAATTTTATTTATCGATTGTCTTCCTTATGAGTGGCGGTCGGGGACGAGCGATGGTCTTTTCCTACCAATCTATCCCCCTAGGAGCATGCGCGTAGTACTTTGTTTTTGATGACTTCTAGATTTTTGCAATAATTATATGAGTTCTTTTGACTAATGTTGAGTCCATGGATTATACGCACCCTCACCCTTCCACCATTGCTAGCCTCTCTTGTGCCGTGCAACTTTCGCCGGTACCATACACCCACCATACACCTTCCTCAAAACAGCCACCATACCTACCTATTATGGCATTTCCATAGTCATTCCGAGATATATTGCCATGCAACTTTCCACCGTTCCGTTCATATGACACGCATTAGTTTTGTCATATTGCTCTTTGCATGATCATGTAGTTTACATCGTATTTGTGGCAAGGCCACCTTCATAATTTTCGTACATGTCGCTCTTGATTCATTGCATACCCCGGTACAACACTGGAGGCATTCATATAGAGTCATATCTTGTTCTAGCTTTGAGTTGTAAATCCATAAAAGCGTGATGATCTTCATTATTATAGCATTGTCCTAGTGAGGAAAGGATGATGAAGACTATGATTCCCCCACAAGTCAGGATGAGACTCCTGACTTTACAAAAAGAAAAGAAAAAGAAAGGCCAAAGAAAAAAATAAGAAAAAAAAATAAGCGAAAAAAGTGAGAGAAAAAGAGAGAAGGGACAATGCTACTATCTCTTTTTCCACACTTGTGCTTCAAAGTAGCACCATGATCTTCGTGATAGAGAGTCTCATATGTTGTCACTTTCATATACTAGTGGGAATTTTTCATTATAGAACTTGGCTTGTATATTCCAATGATGGGCTTCCTCAAAATGCCCTAGGTCTTCGTGAGCAAGCGAGTTGGATGCACACCCACTTAGTTTCTTTTGTTGAGCTTTCATATATTTATAGCTCTAGTGCATCCTTTGCATGGCAATCCCTACTCACTCACATTGATATCTATTAATAGCATCTCCATAGCCCGTTGATACACCTAGTTGATGTGAGACTATCTTCTCCTTTTTGTCTTCTCCACAACCACCATTCTACTCCACATATAGTGCTATGTCCATGGCTCATGCTCATGTATTGCGTGAAAGTTGAAAAAGTTTGAGATTATTAAAGTATGAAACAATTGCTTGGCTTGTCATCGGGGTTGTGCATGATTAAATACTTTGTGTGATGAAGATAGAGCAACAGCCAGGCTATATGATTTTGTAGAGATAACTTTCTTTGGCCATGTTATTTTGAGAAGACATGATTACTTTGATTAGTATGCTTGAAGTATCACTATTTTTATGTCAATATGAACTTTTATTTTGTATCATTTGGATCTGAACATTCATGCCCCAATAAAGAAATTACATTGAGAATTATGCTAGGTAGCATTCCACAGCAAAAATTTCTTTTTTATTATTTACCTACTCGAGGACGAGCAGGAATTAAGCTTGGGGATGCTTGATACGTCTCCAACGTATCTATAATTTTTGATTGTTCCATGCTATTATATTACCCCTTTTGGATGTTTATGGGCTTTATTTTACACATTTATATCATTTTTGGGACTAACCTACTAACCGGAGGCCCGGCCCGTATTGCTGTTTTTTTGCCTATTTCAGCATTTCGAAGAAAAGGATTATCAAACGGAGTCCAAACGGAATGAAACCTTCGGGAGCGTGATTTTTGGAACGAACGTGATCCAGGGGACTTGGAGTGCAAGTCAAGAATCAGCCGAGGTGGCCACGAGAGGGTAGGGCGCGCCCCCCTATCTCGTGGGCCCCTCAGGCAGCCACTGACGTACTTCTTCCTCCTATATAAGCCTACGTACCCCGAAAACATCCAGGGAGCCAACGAAACACAATTTCCACCACTGTAACCTTCTGTATCCGTGAGATCCCATCTTGGAGCCTTTGCCGGCGCTCTGCCGGAGGGGGAATCGACCACAGAGGGCTTCTACATCAACACCATAGCCCCTCCGATGAGTTGTGAGTGGTTTACCACAGACCTTTGGGTCCATAGTTATTAGCTAGATGGCTTCTTCTCTCTTTTTGGATCTCAATACAATGTTCTCCCCCTCTCTTGTGGAGATCTATTCGATGTAAACTCTTTCTGCGGTGTGTTTGTCGAGATCCGATGAATTGTGGGTTTATGATCAAGTTTATCTATGAGAAATATTTGAATCTCCTCTGAATTCTTTTATGTATGATTGAGTTATCTTTGCAAGTCTCTTCGAATTATCAGTTTGGTTTGGCCTACTAGATTGATCTTTCTTGCCATGGGAGAAGTGCTTAGCTTTGGGTTCAATCTTGAGGTGTCCTTACCCAGTGACAGAAAGGGTTGCAAGGCACATATTGTATTGTTGCCATCGAGGATAAAAAGATGGGGTTTATATCATATTGCATGAGTTTATCCCTCTACATCATGTCATCTTGCTTAAGGCGTTACTCTGTTCTTATGAACTTAATACTCTAGATGCAGGCAGGAGTCGGTCGATGTGTGGAGTAATAGTAGTAGATGCAGGCAGGAGTCGGTCTACTTGTTGCGGACGTGATGCCTATATACATGATCATGCCTAGATAATCTCATAATTATTCGCTTTTCTATCAATTGCTCGACAGTAATTTGTTCACCCACTGTAATACTTATGCTATCTTGAGAGAAGCCTCTAGTGAAACCTACGGCCCCCGGGTCTATCCTTTATCATATTTGCTTCCAATCTACTTTTATTTGCATCTTTACTTTTTGCATCTATATTATAAAATACCAAAAATATATCTATCTTATCATACTATCTCTATTAGATCTTCGCTTTCGCAAGTGGCCGTGAAGGGATTGACAACCCCTTTTATTGCGTTGGTTGCGAGTTCTTTGTTTGTTTGTGTAGGTGCGTGGGACTTTTGAGGAGCCTCCTACTGGATTGATACCGTGGTTCTCAAAAACTGAGGGAAATACTTACGCTACTATTGCTGCATCACCCTTTCCTCTTCAAGGAAAACCAACGCAAGCTCAAGACGTAGCAGGGGTTTATATCATATTGCTTGAGTTTATCCCTCTACATCATGTCATCTTGCTTAATGCATTACTCTGTTCTTATGAACTTAATACTCTAGATGCAGGCAGGAGTAGGTCGATGTGTGGAGTAATAGTAGTAGATGCAGAATCATTTCGATCTACTTGTTGCGGACGTGATGCCTATATACATGATCATGCCTAGATATTCTCATAACTATGCACTTTTCTATCAATTGCTCGACAGTAATTTGTTTACCCACCGTAATACTTATGCTATCTTGAGAGAAGCCACTAGTGAAACCTATGGCCCTCGGGTCTATCTTTTATCATATAAGTTTCCGATATATCTTTATTTGCAATCTGTACTTTTCAATCTATATCATAAAAATACCAAAAATATTTATCTTATCTTATTATCTCTATCAGATCTAACTTTCGCAAGTTACCGTGAAGGGATTGACAACCCCTTTATCGCGTTGGTTGCGAGGTTCTTGTTTGTTTGTGTAGGTACGAGGGACTTTTGAGGAGCCTCCTACTGGATTGATACCTTGGTTCTCAAAAACTGAGGGAAATACTTACGCTACTTTGCTGCATCACTCTTTTCTCTTCAAGGGAAAACCAACGCAGTGCTCAAGAGGTAGCACCGCCCTTGGGGTGAGAGGCCAGCCGCCAGCCCTGTCCTTCTATAAAAAGTGGAGGAACGGTTTCTTTCCACATGCACCTTGTCGGTGTCAAAACCGGCGGATCTCGGGTAGGGGGTCCCGAACTGTGCGTCTAGGCAGATGGTAACAGGAGACAAGGGACACGATGTTTTTACCCAGGTTCGGGCACTCTCGATGGAGGTAAAACCCTACTCCTGCTTGATTGATATTGATGATATGGGTAGTACAAGAGTAGATCTACCACGAGATCAAGGAGGCTAAACCCTAGAAGCTAGCCTATGGTATGATTGTTGTTCGTCCTATGGACTAAAACCCTCCGGTTTATATAAACACCGGAGAGGGCTAGGGTTACACAGAGTCGGTTACAATGGTAGGAGATCTACATATCCGTATTGCCAAGCTTGCCTTCCACGCTAATTGTAAGGGCATATTTATTCCCCAGTGGTTTTGGTGATTGATGACAATGCTTTTGCGGACTAATCGTGTGCGTTAAGTTCTTTCAGAAAATCATCCATTGGCACGAGACGATTTCCTCCCCTCGGTGTTTTATTCAAGACGGTGTATCTCCTGCGTTTCGTTGTTGGTGGACTAGTTCCGTAGGAGTCACCGTACTATTAAGAGGGGATCCGCTTTGGTAAGACTAGGGTGGAATCAACACGTACACATCCCTATCACACCCGTCGTCTTCCCTTCGCATCTTTGGAGCTGCTCTTCTCTTCCGGTTCCCTCTTCGTCCTGTGCCAGCGGTAGTACCGTGATCTACAGCGGTAGTACCGCCGAAGCCCCACAGCGGTAGTACCGCTCCGCCGAGCGGTAGTACCGCTCTCAGCGGTAGTACCGCTCCGTTGAGCGGTAGTACCGCTCGGGGGCTCGGCCGTAGTACCGCCGTAGTACCGCGCCTACTACCGCCTCGATTCGGGACGATGTTTTCTCGTGTCGGGTTTTGCGGCACTACCAGCGGAAGTGGAAGCGGTAGTACCGCTCCGAGCGGTAGTACCGCTCTAGGGCCAGTGACCTAGGTTTCCCTTCTGCGCGGTAGTACCGCTGAGCAGGGAGTGGTAGTACCGCTCTCAGCGGTAGTGCCGCCCTTCCCCAGCGGTAGTACCGCTCTGTGCGGGGCTGCTCAGTGGGGTAACGGTTGGATGTGTTCCCCCACTATATAAAGGGGTCTTCTTCTTCCTTGTTGACCTACCTCTTTCCCCCAAAGCTCCATTGTTGCTCAAAGCTCCATTTTTGCCCGATCTCTCTCCCTAGCCAATCAAACTTGTTGATTTGCTCGGGATTGGTTGAGAAGGCCCAGATCTACACTTCCACCAAGAGAAATTTGATTCCCCCCACTTATCCCTTGCGGATCTTGTTACTCTTGGGTGTTGAGCACCCTAGACGGTTGAGGTCACCTCGAAGCCATACTCCATTGTGGTGAAGCTCCGTGGTGTTGTTGTTGTTGTTGGGAGCCTCCGATTGTTGTGGAGATAGCCCCAACCTTGCTTGTAAAGGTTCGGTCGCCGCCTTCAAGGGCACCAATAGTGGAATCACGGCATCTCGCATTGTGTGAGGGCGTGAGGAGAATACGGTGGCCCTAGTGGCTTCTTGGGGAGCATTGTGCCTCCACACCGCTCTAACGGAGACGTACTTCCCTTTAAAAGGAAGGAACTCCGGTAACACATCCTCGTCTTCACCGGCTCCACTCTTGGTTATTTCGTGCCTTTACTCTTGCTAGCTTACTTGTTGTTACATCTCTTGCTTGCTTGTGTAGTAGTGGTTATTGCATCATATAGGTTGCTCACCTAGTTGCACATCTAGACAACTTATTTTGTTGCAAAGTTTAATTGATAAAGAAAAGGTTAAAAATTGTTAGTTGCCTATTCACCCCCCCCCCCCCTCTAGTCAACCATATCGATCCTTTCAATTGGTATCAGAGCCTCGTCTCTTTATTAAGGACTTTGCCGTCCAAAGAGTATGGTTGACACCAACGATGGTGCGGAGGAACACTCTGGTGTGAATCCCATCTCATCTTCAGCCGAAGGGGGAACCTCGGTCTCTCGTGAGGAGTTCAATGTGGCTTTAGACACATTGAAAACCTCCATGACGGCCGAGGTTAAAAGCATGTTTAATGATTTCCTAGAGGGACTTAAACTATCTACCGCACCTATGAAAGTGGGTGATCCTACTAACAAGGTGACGGATGCTATCTCCGACAAGGGGGAAGCTAACAATGAAAAGAGTCCTTCTACTAGTGGTAGAAATGGCACCGGCATCTTTGCCCATGTGGAACCCCCGGTTTATGGAGGGCCAATCCCCTCTACTCATTTGAATCATGCCGGTCCACCTCCTAAATATGAGAAACATGTAGATTTTGATAATTGGGTCTATCGCTTTAAGCGTCATTTGAAACATGTGAACACTAACCTTTGGAGAGTCATTGAAGAAGGTTTTTATCCTCATGACCCAAGCAACTTCACCCCTCGAGAAGCCGTGGACAATCAATTCAATGAGAGTGCTCTCTTCATCATCCAAGATGCAATCCTTCCCAAAGATCTCCCTCACCTTCGACCCCATGTCGTGGCTAAAGAAGCATGGAAATGTGTCGAGGGTCTCTATCATGGAAGTGCTAGCATTCAACGCTCCAACTATGAAGTGGTGCAAGATGAAGCCGATGAGTTTGCAATGAAAGAAGATGAAGAACCTCGTGAGCTCTTTCGAAGAGTGACCAAACTCGCGGTGGCACTTCGAGATCATGGAAGCAAGGACACGGATGACAATTGGATCAAGCGGAAGTTCCTCAAGGCCATGATGCCCTACAATAAAGCCATGTCCTCTGTCATTCGTCAACGACCGGACTTCCACACCATGACCTCAAGTGAAGTGTTGGATGAGTTCGTTGCAATGAGCATCTTGGACAAGACCGCCGACAATGCGGTGCTCCGTTCTCAAAGAGCAAAGAAGCCTAACCTTGCTTTGAAGGCCAAGGTTATTGTGGAAGAAGAGGAAGAAGTGGAAGATGAGGAAAGCAACCCCGAAGACACCAAGTTTGACTACCATGAGCACATGGCCCTTGCTTCAAGACAATTTTGGAGCAAGAAGAGCTCAAGAGCAAACTTCAACAAGAACAACTCAAGTGGCGTCAAGGGCAAGCAACGAGTTAGAACTTGCTTCAACTGTGGCAATGTGAGAAATTTCGTTGCGGATTGTCCTTACGAGAAGTGGGAAGACAATGGTGGCAAGTTCATTCGGAAAGACAAAGCCAAGTCCTTCTCCAACAAGAACAACTTCACCAAGAAGACTCCCACTCGTGGGTTGGTGGTTCAAGAAGAATACCAAGAGGATGACGATGATGATGAAAATGAAGAAGCAACGGCCATGGCGTCCATTGCCATTGCTACTCCCCGGGTGTCTCTCTTCGAATCACCCAACGAAAACATCACCGCTAGATGCCTCATGGCTAAAGCTTCAAACAAGGTAACCCCCAACATCACCACCACCATCATTACTAATCCCTCCTTGGAGGATTGCATTGATGAACATGTTGAGTCTAATGAGGAAGTGAATGAATTTGAGTCTTTTATGAGTAAGCTCAAAGGAAAGTCCAAGAAGCACTTTGTTGCTCTCTTGGAACAACTTGGTGAGGCCAATGACATGATCGAGGCTCACGAAGAAACCATCTCCAAGATGGAAGGTCATAGTCGTGACTATGCCGATGAGATATCGGATCTCTCTAATGCTCTTGAGGAAGAGCGTGTGCATCGTTTGACTCTTGAGGAGTCACACAATGATGACCATGCTAAGTTAAAGAAAGATCTTGATCATGCTCTTGTCATGTCTCGTGTGCTAACCTCCGAGAAGGCTAAACTTGGGGTTGATCATGTTAGACTCAAAGAGGAGTTTGAGATACTTGACAAGGCCCACAAGGTCTTGAAGGGTACTCACGCTAGCCTCAAAGAGTCTCATGCTCAACTCCAAGTCAAGCTAATCAAGGAAAAGGACACCTTTCCTCATATGGTATTAATTGATAATGCATGTGCTACTAACCCTTGTTGTGAGCATGTGCATCTTGTGGAGGAAAATGCCAAGTTGAAGGATCAACTTGAGAAAGGCCTTGTGTCTTGCATTCAAGGTGAGAAAAACCTCAACAACCTTTTGAGCAATCAAAAGGAAGTTGTGGCCAAAGAAGGAATTGGGTTTGCACCCAAGTCCAAGAGCAAGAAGAAGGAGAAGAACAAGGCTAATCGTCCTCCTCCTCTCAAACAAACGTTCGTGAAAGAGGGAGAGGGTGCTTCTAAGAAGAAGAAGGAGAAAGTGAAGGAATTTGATGTCCAAAAGGGCAAAAGCATTTCCTCAAACAAAGCCGGCGACTTTAACCCTTCATATGTGTTGTGCCGTGCTAGTGATGGACATGTTTATGCTAGATTTGTTGGTTCTTCTTATGAGTACATTGAATGGTCTATTTGGGTTCCCAAGACCCTTGTTACTAACATCAAAGGACCCATTACTAAATGGGTACCTAAAACCAAGCATTGATCTCGTGTAGGTGTTTGCTTCCGGTGGGGGATCATGGTTGCTCGATAGTGGAGCAACAAATCATATGACCGGGAGCAAGGACTTGGTGGTGGACGTGCAAGATATTCCATCTATGCCCACCAATGTCGAGTGGGGTGATGCATCACATTCTAAGGTATTGGGCCTCGGCAAGGTTGTCATTTCTCATGATCTAACGATCGAGAAAGTCATGCTTGTTGAGTCCCTTGCATTCAATTTACTTTCCGTTCGTCAACTTGCACTCATGGGCTTTGCTACATTCTTTGATATTGATACCGTGGCCCTCTTGTGGAGCAAGACTCTTAAAGTAGCCTTTGTTGGGCATGTCGAGAACGGTCTCTATGTGGTTAACTTTTCGGAGCGACCCACTAAGACCGCGACATGCCTAATGGCTAAAGTTGACGTGGGATGGCTTTGGCATCGCCGTTTAGCCCACGTCAATATGAGATCTTTGCAAAGTCTTCTCAAGGGGGACCATGTTCATGGACTAACAAATGTTAGTTTTGCCAAAGATCGTGCTTGCAGTGCTTGTATCGAAGGAAAGCTTCATGAAAAGGCTCACCCTCCTTCAACCATCATCTACTCGAAGAGACCCTTGGAGCTCCTTCACATGGATCTCTTCGGGCCTCCATCTTTTGATAGTCTTGGAGGAAGGAAGTATTGCTTGGTGATTGTGGATGATTATTCAAGGTACACTTGGGTATACTTCTTCAAGAGGAAGAGTGAGACTCAACAAACCGTCATCGACTTTGCAAATGAAGCTCAACGCCAACATGATGCAAAGATCTTGACTATAAGAAGTGACAACGGCACCGAGTTCAAGAACTACACCTTGGATGAGTTTCTTAGTGATGAGGGGATCAAGCATCAATATGCGGCACCTTATACCCCTCAACAAAATGGTGTTGCGGAGAGGAAGAACCGGACGTTGATGGATGCGGCAAGGACCATGATGGCGGAGTTCAAGTCTCCGTACAACTTTTGGGCCGAAGCCATCAACACCGCATGTCATGCATCCAATCGGCTCTATCTTCGCAAAGGCTTGAACAAGACTCCTTATGAGATACTCACCGGGAACAAGCCCAACCTCAAGTACTTCCGGGTCTTCGGTTGTAAGTGTTTCATTCTTAAGAAAGGTGTTCGTTTGTCTAAATTTGAGGCTAGAGCTCATGAGGGCATATTTGTCGGTTATGCTACAAACTCTCATGCTTACCGTGTCCTCAACAAGTCCACCGGACTCATTGAGGAGACGTGTAACGTGGAGTTTGATGAAAATAAAGGCTCCCAAGTGGAGCAAAGTGGTACTTGTGATGTAGGTGATGAAATTCCTCCCCAAGCCATAAGAAGAATGGGTATTGGTCAAATCCTACCCATTGAGGAACCCCTTGTGGCTGAAGGAGAAGGACAATGCTCTACTCTAGTAGAGCCATCACCTCATCAAGACCCACACGCTTCCGAAGAACAAAGTGAAGGCCCTCAACCTTGTGAACAAGACCAAGGGCAAGATCAACCTCAAGATGGTGGAGAATCTCTAAATGATGCCCAAGGTCAAGTTCTCCCCCTCGAGCAAGTTCGAGATCAAGAGCAAACTCAAGCTCAAGTACAAGCTCAAAATCAAGAACAAGCTCAAGACGGCGCCCAAGATGATCAAGTCAACCCTCCTCCCTCCACATCCGAGGAGGAATTAGAGCGTCGTGCCGCGAGGATTGCTTCCAAGCTCACCACTCAAGGCCATCTCATGGAAAATGTGGTTGGAAGCCTAAGAAAGGGGGTAAGCACTCGTAGACAATTAGCAAACTATTGTGAACATCACGCGTTTGTCTCTTGTGTTGAACCCCAAAAGGTCTATGAGGCGCTCGAAGACTCGGATTGGCTCAATGCCATGCATGAAGAACTCAACAACTTCGAGTACAACAAAGTGTGGAGACTCGTGCCAAGGCCATCGGGGAACCACAATGTCATTGGAACCAAGTGGATCTTCAAGAACAAGCAAGATGCTCATGGGAACATCATTCGCAACAAGGCAAGATTGGTAGCACAAGGCTACTCCCAAGTCGAGGGTATCGACTACGGTGAAACCTTTGCTCCCGTTGCTCGTCTTGAATCCATACATTTGTTGATTGCCTATGCTTCTCATCACAACTTTAAGTTGCAACAAATGGATGTGAAAAGTGCTTTTCTTAATGGTCCTATTAATGAGTTGGTTTATGTCAAGGAACCCCCCGGGTTCGAGGACCCCTACTTCCCGGATCATGTGTATCAACTCGATAAGGCACTCTATGGCCTTAAACAAGCCCCACGTGCGTGGTATGACCACCTTACCGAGTTGCTACAAGATCGTGGATTTGAAGTAGGGCTAATCGATCCCACTCTTTTTACTAAGAAGGTCAACAGGGAGTTGTTTGTATGCCAACTATATGTTGATGATATTATCTTTGGTTCTCCTAACAAAGCTTTCAATGAGGAATTTGCCGCTCTCATGACCTCCAAGTTTAAGATGTCTTCGATGGGAGAGTTGAAGTTCTTCCTTGGTTTTGACATCAAACAAAGAAGAGAAGGAACCTTCATCAACCAAGCCAAATACACTCAAGACATGCTTAAAAGATTCAAGCTAAGTGATGTCAAGCCGGCGTCTACACCAATGCCTACCAAGTGCCAACTTGACACCGATCCCAATGGTAAAGCGGTGGATCAAAAGGTATATCGCTCCATGATTGGCTCCTTGCTTTACCTTTGTGCATCTAGACCGCATATCATGTTGAGTGTGGGGATGTGTGCACGTTTTCAAGCCGCACCAAAGGAAAGTCACTTTGTGGCGGTCAAGCGAATCTTTCGATATTTGGCTCATACCCCAAACTTTGGCTTATGGTACCCAAGAGGAGCAAACTTCAAGCTTGAAGGTTTCACGGATTCCAATTGGGCGGGAGACAAAGTGGATAGGAAGTCCACTTCCGGAGGGTGCCAATTTCTTGGTTGCTCTTTGGTAAGTTGGTCTTCCAAGAAGCAAAGTTGTGTGTCTCTCTCGTCCACCGAAGCAGAATATGTGGCGGCCGGTAGTTGTTGTGCTCAACTCCTATGGATGAGGCAAACTTTAAAGGAGTACGGTGTCATTTGTGACAAAGTGCCTCTTTGGTGTGATAATGAAAGTGCCATCAAGATTTCTCTCAATCCGGTGCAACACTTCAAGACGAAACACATTGAGATTCGGTATCACTTCATCCGGGATCACATTAGGCGAGGGGAGATCGAGCTCAAGTATGTCAACACTCATGATAACCTTGCAGATATTTTCACGAAGCCCTTGGATGAAGCAAGATTTCGCGAGTTAAGGCATGATCTAAATATCATTGATTTGAGCAATGTGACTTGAACCCGTGCACCCCCCACCACAGTCAACTTGTTGTCTAGTTTAGATGTAGGCATGGACATAGGGGGAGTGTTGTTCTCTCAATGAACTCTCCCTCCCCCCATTATGCATAAAACGATCAACTCTTTCACATTAGCCATCTTTGATGGTACTTGTGCTTCAAAGACGAGTCTTGGTCATGGGCCCAAGGATAATTCTTCGCGGTGCCATACCAATTGACTCAAACATAGGTGGCTCCGGCCACCGCCCTCTCTTGAGAGAGGCCAGAGCCCGCTTTTCTTTTGATTTGTTGCCTCGAAGGAGTGGGTTCCGGTTCGTTACTCGTGTTTCTGGTGTCTTGTTGTTCTTGGTGTTTAGTTTCTTTGCATACCCGTGTTTTTCGTGCGTTCCTTTTTGGTCTTGAGGCAGTTTTCGGTTGCTGGTGGTACTACCGCCGCTGGTGAGCGGTACTACCGCTCTAAGCGGTACTACCGCCCGCCAGCGCGGTACTACCGCTGAGAGGCACGGGCAGGGGTTATATCGGGGGCAGGGGAGTTTTCTTCTCCCCCATACCCATTCGCCCGTCCCCTCGCCTGTTCCTCTCTCTCTGCAGCAACCGGCGCCGCGGGAGGGCTCCGGCGGATCTCCTTCTCCGGGCCGTCCCTCTCCATTCCCTTCGGTGGAAATGATCCCCACCTCGTCCTCTTGCCATGGATGCCGGTATTGCCCCCGTTCTCTTGTCCTTTTTGTCTAGGTTTCCAATCTAGCATTTTAGGGGCAGTAGCAGTTGCATCTGTAGATGTTTGGGCAAATCTAGGCTTGAGTAGGATGGAGAATGCTTCTAAGCAGTGTGGATTGATGTTTGGTTGGAGTATTTTTGAATTTGGTAGGACGGTAGTGCCGGATCTGCTCACGGTAGTAGGAAACTGCCGTTTCCCCGCCCCGAGCGGTACTAGCGCCCTCTCCAGGGCGGTACTACCGCTTGGAGCGGTACTACCGCTCCCTGTGGAGCGGTACTACCGCACATGGCGGTACTACCGCTAGCAGGTCGCGGTACTACCGCCGTCTACCACATTACACTCCACTTCTACCTTTCATTGATCTTTTTGCTCGTGTTGTGTGGCTTATGCTTGTGGTTTCTGTTTGTTTGCGTGTTCTTGTGTGTGGTTCCAGGTGATGAGGTCCCTGAGCATCAGGCTCGTCGTGTCAATCCCGGACGTGCAACATCCAAGCGCTACCGTACCACCGAGCCTGCCGGAGGATCCTCAAGTGCTGCACCTCCACCTCCACCTCCACCTCAACTTCAGAAGAAGCCAGGAGTCAAGCCAAAGCCCGGCAAGACAGTGCCAGAAATGCCGCCAAAAGAGTTCTGGGCAAGGCGCCGCCGCAACCCGTATGAAAGTGACCAAGACTCCACTTTGGTCAACCGTCCGTTCTGGAACAGGTTTCAGTTTGCTATCTTCTTCGATGTCATCAAAGCGAAGAAGAATTTCTATGTCAACGTGCACTCCATCGACACCGACCATATGGAGCAAGATCCTGACTACTTTGGTGAAGCACTTCAGATGTGCACTCAACTGAACATTCTTGGGATCCTGAAATTCAACAAGGACTTTGATGCTGATATAGTGGCCCAATTCTATGCCACGGTTCACCTTGGGACTGATGAGGGCAGGACTCTCACCTGGATGACCAATGGCAAGCTGCTTTCTGTCAAGTGGAAAGCGTTCATGCAGCTGATTGGGGTGCAAGATCTAGGGCTTGAGTCTCCTGTTGGCTTTCGACCTCACGCCCGCACCCATTGCACTCACAAGCAAGCTCTCTGGCCATACTGCACTCTGAAGGTCAACCCTGAGACACACAAGGAACCCTATGAGCTGCCTGCCTATCTGGATATCCTTCACCGCATCTTCAGAGAGACGCTTTTCCCTCGCATTGGGAATCTAGACCAGGTTCACTCTTATCTCGTGGACATGCTTCTTTTCTGCCAGCGTGAGAAGGAAGATCCCACCGGAGAGTCTTTGGATATCTCTCATGTTATGTGGTCTGAGCTGTTGTCTACTATCTCCGAGCATAAGTGCCCGATCTATGGTCCGTTCATCATGCTACTCATTGAGAAGGCTTGGGATCATGTATACCCTTTGGTGCCTCTGGAGTGTGGAGAGTTGATCTCTCACGATGTCAAGCGTCTGAGGAAGAAGGATCACACAGGCACTCAGGCCCCTAAGACTGGAGTTCCTTCGTCTGCTGCTGCCATGGAGACAGAGGAGGAGCCTGCCGCTGATGATGATGAGGATGATGACTACATACCTTCTGCGGCAGAGCCCTCTTGGGCTAAGAAGCTCAAGTCTAAGATGAAGAAGTTGTTCTGCATGGAGGCTCACGCCCAGTACATGACTCATGTGGCTGAGAAGAAGGCTCGCGGTCGTCACAAGGAGCTCATGCGTCAGTTGGGTGCTACAGTCCAGAGTGGATCTGAGGACCAGCTTACTGAGGAGGAGGAGTGGACTCAGCAGCACTGCCCGTGGACTGATTCTGAGGCCGAGCACTTCCAGACTGACGACGGTGGTGCCGATGATTCTGCTGAGCTCTGATGCGTGTGTCCCTCATTTGCTCTCACTTGGAGCAGTAGCAACACTCCCTCTCCTTTTTGGTGTCTCGATGCCAAAGGGGGAGAGAGTTTAGGGATTTGCGAGTGTGTCTTTGTCGTCTCTTATTCGTGTCTTGTCGTGTTTTCCTCGCATTTGCTTTGGTTGGTTTGTCTGTGAGACCTAAGTTCGAGTAAGACTTAAGTTCGAGTCATATGGTGTAAGACATATGCTACCTTCATTTTCAGTATCTTTATCTATGTCTATCTAGCTCATGAGTTGCGCACTTGTCTTGTTATATCATTTATGCTGCTCTCATACACCATGCTTAGATTATTGGTCTCTAAAATGTAGGGGGAGCTTTGATCCTAATATGTGTACTGTGCAGTCCAAAGCACTTATCTAAACTAGCACACATCTAGGGGGAGCCCATCTACATATTAAGACCGTGGGGTTTGTATGCTTACATATATATATATCATGTTTATGCAAATCCCGTGTTGTCATCAATCCACCAAAAAGGGGGAGATTGTAAGGGCATATTTATTCCCCAGTGGTTTTGGTGATTGATGACAATGCTTTTGCGGACTAATCGTGTGCGTTAAGTTCTTTCAGAAAATCATCCATTGGCACGAGACGATTTCCTCCCCTCGGTGTTTTATTCAAGACGGTGTATCTCCTGCGTTTCGTTGTTGGTGGACTAGTTCTGTAGGAGTCACCATACTATTAAGAGGGGATCCTCTTTGGTAAGACTAGGGTGGAATCAACACGTACACATCCCTATCACACCCGTCGTCTTCCCTTCGCATCTTTGGACCTGCTCTTCTCTTCCGGTTCCCTCTTCGTCCTGTGCCAGCGGTAGTACCATGATCTACAGCGGTAGTACCGCCGAAGCCCCACAGCGGTAGTACCGCTCCGCCGAGCGGTAGTACCGCTCGGGGGCTCGGCCGTAGTACCGCCGTAGTACCGCGCCTACTACCGCCTCGATTCAGGACGATGTTTTCTCGTGTCGGGTTTTGCGGCACTACCAGCGGAAGTGGAAGCGGTAGTACCGCTCCGAGCGGTAGTACCGCTCTGGGGCCAGTGACCTGGGTTTCCCTTCTGCGCGGTAGTACCGCTGAGCAGGGAGCGGTAGTACCGCTCTCAGCGGTAGTGCCGCCCTTCCCCAGCGGTAGTACCGCTCTGTGCGGGGCTGCTCAGTGGGGTAACGGTTGGATGTGTTCCCCCACTATATAAAGGGGTCTTCTTCTTCCTTGTTGACCTACCTCTTTCCCCCAAAGCTCCATTGTTGCTCAAAGCTCCATTTTCGCCCGATCTCTCTCCCTAGCCAATCAAACTTGTTGATTTGCTCGGGATTGGTTGAGAAGGCCCAGATCTACACTTCCACCAAGAGAAATTTGATTCCCCCCACTTATCCCTTGCGGATCTTGTTACTCTTGGGTGTTGAGCACCCTAGACGGTTGAGGTCACCTCGAAGCCATACTCCATTGTGGTGAAGCTTCGTGGTGTTGTTGTTGTTGTTGGGAGCCTCCGATTGTTGTGGAGATAGCCCCAACCTTGCTTGTAAAGGTTCGGTCGCCGCCTTCAAGGGCACCAATAGTGGAATCACGGCATCTTGCATTGTGTGAGGGCGTGAGGAGAATACGGTGGCCCTAGTGGCTTCTTGGGGAGCATTGTGCCTCCACACCGCTCTAACGGAGACGTACTTCCCTTTAAAAGGAAGGAACTCCGGTAACACATCCTCGTCTTCACCGGCTCCACTCTTGGTTATTTCGTGCCTTTACTCTTGCTAGCTTACTTGTTGTTACATCTCTTGCTTGCTTGTGTAGTAGTGGTTATTGCATCATATAGGTTGCTCACCTAGTTGCACATCTAGACAACTTATTTTGTTGCAAAGTTTAATTGATAAAGAAAATGTTAAAAATTGTTAGTTGCCTATTCACCCCCCCCCCCCCTCTAGTCAACCATATCGATCCTTTCACTAAGTCCCCTCCATACACGGGACGAAGTCTTCAATCTTGTATCTTCATAGTCTTGGAGTCCGACCAATGATGATAGTTCGGCTATCCGGACACCCCCTAGTCCAGGACTCCCTTAGTAGCCCCTGAACCAGGCTTCAATGATGACGAGTCCGGCGCGCATATTGTCTTCGGCATTGCAAGGCGGGTTCCTCCTCCGAATAACTCATAGAAGATCATGAACGCCAGGATAGTGTCCGGCTCTGCAAAATAAATTCCACATACCTCCGTAGAGAGAATAATATTTACACAAGTTCAATCTGCTGACGTATTTCGTGGCGTGACGTCACGCCCCGGCGAAGCCTTTATTCGAATCATTTTTATTATTCCACCTCAGCGCGTTTAGCGAACTGGTTTCCTTGGCACGTCTTGTCGAAGCAGAGATCGTGTCCCCTTATTCCGGGATTCCCATCAATACGGACGTGGGTAACCCAACCGCGCCCGTTGCCACGCCCTTTCCATCAAAGGCGAGTTCCAAACGGTCACAGGGACGGCTCTTGGTATTCTCCCCCTTTATAATGAGACCAAGGCCTGTCCCTTTCCTTTGATCCTCAATCGAATCCGCCCCTCGGCCCGAGTTCCAACACCCAAGGCTCCAGATTCGGGCGCTTCGGACCTTCGACAATGTCTAGCTCTGACCTTCAGGGCCGGTGGATGCCCTCTTCCGTCACGGAAGAAGACGTGCTAAAGCTGAGAGACGCCAGGTACCTAACCTACGAGATTTCGCATAGGTTGCCTGCCCAAGGGCAAGTCGTTCCCACTCCCGAGCCTGGTGAGAGCGTCGTGTTCGTGTCTCACTTCCGTCGGGGTTTAGGCTTCCCGATGGACCCCTTCGTGAGGGGGCTCATGTTTTATTACGGGCTGGAATTCCATGACTTGGCTTCGGAGTCCATCCTCCACATCTCATCGTTCATTGTCGTCTGCGAAGCCTTCCTCCGCACTACCCCTCACTTCGGTTTGTGGCTCAAGACCTTCAACATGGAGCCGAAGATGATCGAGGGGCGACAGGCAGAGTGCGGAGGGGCAGTCATAAGCAAGAGGGCCGATGCTCCATGGCCCGAGGGCTCTTTTCAAGAGGAGCTCGGCTTGTGGCAACAGGAGTGGTTCTATATCACCGCTCCCAGGGGCAGCAGGCAGGTGCCGCCACCCGCCTTTCGCTTGGGGCCCTCCACAACGGCTGGCATCATGGGTCAACAAAGGGCTTGACTGGGGGCCGTCCAAGGACGTACCAATATTGCAGGGCCGGATTCGAGACCTCCGAGAGAGGGAGATCAATCTGGTCGTAGTGGCGCAGGTTATGCTGATTCGGCGCCTTCTTCCCTGCAAACGCCGCCCCCTCCGCCTGTGGGAATTCAATCCGGAGGGACCGTGACCTCTTCAACACTTCATGGGTACAACATCCGTGGAGATGTATAAATTGTTCTTCGGATCACAAGAGATGTGTCCAGACTTGACCGAGGACGCCGGCCTAAGCTACAATTGCCCGGATACTCAAGTAAGTAGTCTTGTGTCCGGACATACCATCTGCTTATTTATCATAGATTTGCCTTTTAACCAGCTATCCCTTGAACAGGAGTGGATAGCGAAAGCAAAACTGATACGGTGTCTGGCCCCCCTCCCTGAGACCACGCCGGATCCCGTGTTAGTCAAGATGCTGGAGGTTGCGCCTTCAGAAGAGGGCGAAGGGGAAAACAGGAAAACTACCGCCTCTGCTAAGGAGGCGCTCAAGAAAGGGGGGATTGAGAATCCCTCCCTCCAGGGGGAGAAGAGGACCGCTTCCGAAGATCCGGAGGCCAAGGCCTCAAAGCGGGGGAAGAAATCTTCACCGGAGGGTCCTGCGCCGGGAGAAGCCCCGGCCGCACTATTTCCCCAAGGGAATCAGCCCTCCAGCAAGCCGTAAGTAGAAAAAGGGGAGTTTTGTAATAAGGGACATCCCTGTTTTATTTCTGAGGATGACCGAAGTTCTTACCTTATAGTTCGGATCTCAGCCCTTCCCAGCAGAGCTCATCTTCGAGGGATCTTCGTCCGGAGATGATGGAGAGCAAAACGCCTCCATCTGCTGCACCGTCAGGCGGGGCGGACGACCCTGAGGTGTCATCGCGGAGGGTCTCCCCGAGTCCGGCGGGGCCGAAGAGTTCGGCACCAACTGGTGTACGGCCGGAGGAGCTGAAGGATCTGCTCGAGAGGGCGTCTATCTCAGAAGATCACCGTACATTAATGAGTATGGTGATTGAAAGGATTTCATCCACTGAGAGCAGGTTGCATGAGGCCGTCAGAAGTTTACTGACGGGGTTTGAAGTACGTAAAAATGACATACCTTTTGACAGTTTTGCACATAGAATGCGCCCTGTATGGATAGTAGCCCTTGAGACTCGGTACGTTGTCAGAAGTGACGGCGTGCCGAGGATCATAATCTCAGTGTTAAGATGTCGCCGTTCCTATTCAGGGGGTGGAGCGTTCGGTGGCCAGCCGGACTAATAGAGTTGCCAAACTGAAGCGGCAACTGGACGTTGTGGATGCGGACATCGCGCTGGTCAATAAGCGACTTGACGAGTCACAAGGTAGGTGGTTTCTCCGCGGTCACCTGATAAGGGAGCTGATGCCCATGCCTTACAACATGTATGCTTGATGTAGATGGCGCCGCTGCTATGGAGGACCTTCGGGCAGAGCTTGCTCGAGCCAAGGAGCAAGCCAGAAGGAGTGATGCGGCTGCCTCGATGGCAGCCGAAGAGCTAAAAGCCGAAAAGGCTGCTCACTGCCGAAGCAGGGAGGAGATGACCGGAATGGCCGTGAAGCTGAAGGATGCTACCGACCGCTATGAGGTTCTTGAAAGAGAACGCCGAGCGGGGCAAGAGGACCTGAAGAAGGCCACCGCCAAAGCCAAGGATGCCCGCTCTGCAATGAGGGCTATAAAGGAGGAGCTGCGTCAGGCCGGAGACATTGCGGCTGGAAAGCCCTTTCTGCTGCGTAGGAAGTTCACGGATCCGAAGTATGCTCAGTTGGGCCAGTTGTGGGGTGCGGAGGATGTTTATCTGAATTTGGCGGCGAGTGCGGCGGAAGCAGTCGTGCACTTCAGAAGCCAAAAGAATCACGAAATGGAAGAGCTTTTTTGGTCTCAATTCCATAGTCCGGAGCGTCCACTTCCGTTAACCGATCGGTTGGCTGAGTGGGCTGAGCTGAATAGGTTGTCCAGACTTGCCATGAAGGATGTCGTGGCTCATCTGTGGCCGGAAAGGCCCAAGACGAAGAGTTATTTTGGCTTAGTGCAGCAATTCCTTGACGCGGTGCCGCATATCAAGGCAATGAAGCGGTCGGCATGCATAGAGGGTGCATGGATGGCTCTCGCCCATGTCAAAACATGCTGGGCAGAGATGGACGCCACCGATGTTGCATCCCGGGATTCGGACAGAAGCCGATTACCCGCCGAGCACTATTTTGAGGAAGTCCTGCAGGGTGCTCGTTTAATAGAGTCGCAGTGCTCAAAAAACATTATGTTCAAATGACATGTATGATTTGTAAAACCATATTTATAATATAAGGGCTTTTTATACTTGTGCATTCAAGTATTGAAATATCTCCTGTGCGGCCATTAATGTATATGTATATATAACCTGAAAGATGGCAGTCTTCGGCTTCAGCCCCCACGCACATGGTGCGGGGGTGTTTGCAAAAAAGTGCATTTTCACACTTAATCCAACGTCTTGGTCCTGTGAAGGAGGTGGTAGCGTAGCAAACTAAGCAACCGGACTATAATGCTTTATCACTTTCACTTAGCCATAGGAGTTTGAAGGTGGGGCTACGATATAGCCCCTAGGGGCACCACGCTCTCCGAATTCGGGGCGCGTGTGTACCTGACCGGGAAACGGTCCTTCGTCAAAGCAGAGGAATTCTAGACATTCCGGTAGTCGATCGAGTGGTTGACCAGTCTCTCGCTATATCATGACACTCAGTTTTCGGCTTTCTCTACTGAGGTGCTCGCCAGGCCGAACCGGGGCACAATCGCGGTAGTTCTCCTGGTGCCGCGTTAGCCGATGAAACGGAACGTAAGGCAGCAAAACACAGGAGCCGGGCAAACCCAACATTTGACCAAAGACATGATTCGGAGCTGATGCATATAAGGCCTAACTCGAGACGCCGAACACTCCCTAAGGTATTCGGTCTTTATGGAAACGGGCAGAACGATGCCCTAAGCCCCTAGTGTCCAGGTACGCGCGAAATCTTCTGACGCGGCCGATGCCAAAACGCCAGCCTCCTCCTCGGTTATGGTAAGAAACCGGGGGATGTGTGTCAACAAGAGACAGTAAATAAGGTTTACGCAGGGTCTTAATCTGAAAAGAATCCTTGCAACGGGTCCCTGCTGCACGTCTGCGCCTGTGTCTCCTTTGTGCTGTATCCTGGACGGGTGTAGCACGTTGTTCATCTGTAAAAGAGAAGAACGTAGTTTGAAAAAAGATCGT
The DNA here is from genome assembly GCA_963921465.1 of Triticum timopheevii. Classification (NCBI taxonomy): domain Eukaryota; kingdom Viridiplantae; phylum Streptophyta; class Magnoliopsida; order Poales; family Poaceae; genus Triticum; species Triticum timopheevii. Next base: position 118,311,753 of record OY997266.1, on the reverse strand, counting down.
GCGAAAAATGTATTTAAAACAGAGTATGATTGAAGAAATGAATAAAATTGAGCTTTATTGGCTCTCATTCTTCGTTCGTGCAGCCCCTTGTAAAGGGGTACGCGGCTAGGGAGCCCCTTGTTTCTTTATACTGAACTCGCCTAACCGTGTCCGGGGTCTGAATGACCTGTTTTAGGGGCTTGCGCTACTTACGTGTCCTATAACTTTATTGGGTACGGTAATGGAGCCCATTCCGTCCATCGCCGCCACACCCTATCTTGACACGCATCTAGGCTGATGAGGCATGCATCGCCAAGCTGGCTGGCTAGCCGTTGTGCTGGGGCGGTGGCAGGATCTTCACAAAGATCTGCATTCCACCACGCAGGTGCTCGCCTAGTTGGCAGGCTGGTTGCTGCACTGGAACAGCCGTGGGGTGGCGAAACCTTTTCGTGTGCGGGCCTAGCTGTGGCCCCGCGGTTGTTCCCGGCAAGGGTCTTGCCGGGGCCTTGCAGTCGTCTCCGGCAAGGGCCTTGCCGGGGGACTTCATCTTCTTGTCTCCATGAAGACCTGCATGCCACCATACTTCACAAAGATCTTCATGCTACTACCCATGTGCCCCTGAGCCTTGGTCCTGACATTGTCGATGGTGTCAGAGCTCTCAGCCTCAAGGGTGATGGCCTTGCTGGTGCTTCGCATATTACCCTAGCAAGGATCTTGCCTGGGCTTCGCGGTCCATCCCAGCAAGGGTCTTGCCAGGGGCTTAACTCGTCTTCTGCTCTTTGTTTACTGGCTTGAATGCTGCCTTGGTCGTATTGTATCTTGCCTTCTACTGCCCCATGAAGCCTCGCCATGAGTGCGACCACAACTGCCCATGCACAAGTAAGGGGTACAAAAGGGGCCAGACTTATGTACACCGACATAGGCATTGGGTGAATTTATCATGGATTGGAACAAAGAAATACATTCAATCAAAGAGCAATAATTATAATTAAAGTCTTTGTAATCCAAAGGAGTGGGCACATCAATAGTTAAAGTGTTGACCTCTCCAAACCAACTTTTATCAATTTTTTCAACAAGATTATCACCCTCCGAATTATGAGGACGCCCTCTAGCTAAAGTTGACTCTTCTTCACTCCTCTTTTCATCAAGTTTAATATTACTAAGCAAGGAATCAATAGAAGAAACACCAAGCATTTTAAAATCTTCATCATTATTATGAAAGCAATCGGTAGAAAACGCTCTTTCTAAAAATTCTCTTTTAGCTCTAAGCATAGCGGTTCTTCTCTTACTTTCATACATAGAAACATATAAAGCTTTAATTGACTCATTAACATCAACCTTAGGTGAAATTTTTTTAATCTTGGGATTTTCTACATCATGTGAAATTCTATCAATGCTTCTAGACATATAATCAAGTTTACCCAATTTTTTTTCTATCGTAGTGTTGAAATTTTTTGAGCATTGATAAATTCTTTAATATTACTCTCAAGATCAGAGGGGTTCCTATTATTATTGTAAGAACAATTACCATAGGAATTGACATAATTATTTGAAGAATTTCCAGGAAAAGGCCTAGGATTACCATCTATAAGCATTGTTATTAAAAAAATTCACCGAGACAAAATTCATGTCTACAGGATTACTATTTTGCTCAATCAGAGTAGACAAAGGCACATCATTAAGATCAATAGGAGCATTTTTACCAGCAACCAATTTCATAAGAGCATCAACTTTTTCACTCAAAGTACTAGTTTCTTCAATCTAGTTAACTTTTTTACTAATGGGTGCTCTTTCGGTATGCCATTGTGCATAATTTGCCATGATATTATCTGGCAATTTAGTAGCTTCACCCAAAGTAATCTCCATAAAAGTACTACCTGCGGCGGAATCTAAAAGATTTTTAGAAATAAAATTCAATCCCGCACAAAAAAATTGTATAATCATCCATAGATTTAAACCCTGAGTAGGACAATTTCTTAGCATCAATTTCATTCTTTCCCAAGATTGTGCAACATGTTCATGCTCAAGTTGCTTAAAAAATCATGATTTGATTTCTAAAGGAAATAATTTTCACGGACGGAAAATACTTAGTAATAAAACATAAATGCACTTATCCCAAGAATTGGTACTATTGCGAAGCAAAGAAGAAAACAATTTTTTTGCACGATCCCGCAAAAGAGAAAGGAAACAATTTTAATTTCATGATATCATTGTCCACATCTTTTTTCATTTGCATATCACAAGATTCTACGAAAGTATTTAGATGGGATGCGACATCCTCATTAGGAGTACCGAAAAATTGCTCTTTCATAATAAGATTCAACAAAGTGGCATTAATATCATAAGACTCCGCACTAGTGGCAAGAGGAGCAACTGAAGTACTAATAAAATCATTATTATTAGTACTGGAAAACTCACACAATTTGGTATTTTCTTGAGACAGCGTGACTACGCAAACAAGATTGCAAGCAAACAAGAGATCTAACAAGAAAAACGCAAACAACAAAGAAGGCGAATAAAAAGGCAAATATTTTTGTGCTTTTTGCAAGAATGTTTTAGAAGTGGGGGAGATGAAAACGAGAGGCAAATGGCAAATAATGTAAATTTCAAGGAGATGAGATTTGTGATGAGGAACCTAATAGATGTTGATGATTTCTCCCTGGCAACGGCGACAGAAATTGGCAAGTTGACGGGAGACTACCTTACTTGATCCTCCCCGGCAATGGCGCTATAAATTCTTCCTGATTGATTGTATCTGCGTTGGTATTTCCCCGGAGAGGAGAGGATGATGCATGACAGCAATGGTATGTATTTCCCTTAGTTATGAAACCAAGGTTATCAATCTAGTAGGACCAATCAACACTATGTAAACAACACATGCACCCAAATAACAAATACTGCAGACTAAGGCATAGCCTAGTGGTAGGAAGGGGCTAATGCCTTCCCACCCACCAGGTTCAAGGCACGGTACTTGCAATTTGGGTTTGTTACACCAATTATACTGTAGGGGGTTCCCTTACAGTCTTTCTGTCAAAAAAACAAATAACAAATACTTGCAACCCAACGCATAAGAGTGGTTGTCAATCCCTCAAAGGTAGTAAAATATGATAAATAGATAGATTCATAGATGCAAATAAAATAAAGGAAAATAAAACTCAGCGAGATATTTTTGGGTTTTTGATAATATAGATCTGAAACAAAAGAGGCAAATAAATTGGAAACACAAATAGCAATATAGATCTGAAAATATATGGTCGGAAATAGACCTGGGGCCCATAGATTTCACTAGTGGCTTCTCTCAAGAAAATAGCATACGGTGGATAAACAAATTACTATTGTGCAATTGATAGAAGAGCAAATAATTATGACGATATCCAAGACAATGGTCATGTATATAGGCATCACGTCCAAGATTAGTAGACTAAAACGATCTGCATCTACTACTATTACTCCACACATCGATCACTATCCAGCATGCATCTAGTGTATTAAGTTCATGGAGAAATGGAGCAATGCAATAAGAATCATGACATGATGTAGACAAGATCTGTTCATGTAGGAATAGACCCCATCTTTTTATCCTTAATAGAAACGATACCTGCGTGTCTTGCTACCCCTTCTGTCACTAGGTGAGGACACCGCAAGATCAAACTCATCACAAATCACCTCTTCCCATTGCAAGATAAATCAATCAATTTGGCCAAACAAAACCAAAATATCGGAGAAGAAATACGAGGCTCTAATAATCATGTATGGATAGATCTGATCATAAACTCACAATTCATCGGATCCCAACAAACACACCGCAAAAAGTCATCACATCAAATTGATCCCCAAGAACATCAAGGACAACATTGTATTGAGATTCAAAAAGAGAGAAGAAGCCATCTTGGCCCTCCCCATCATGCTTGAAGGCTGCTGAGATGGCTCCAGGTTAACAGGCACTGAGGTAGTAGGCCACCCTAGTTCCTCCCTCTCTACAGAGGAGGGGTTCTTTTCCATGGTGTCCTTGGAGGCCGAGGCCTCCGCCTCAGCCATGGAGGCATCAGCCCCGCCCCCAGTGGTGGTTTTGGGCGGGGCCTGCTAAGAAGTTGCCTTCCCTAGATCGTCATGGGCAGAAGGGGGGGGATGATGCTCCTCCGAGGCGCTCGAAGGAGGGAGCCCACTCGACAACGACTTGTCACTAATATTGGAGCATTATGGGCTACAAAAAAGATATATAATCATCTAAAGTGTGCAAAGAATTGTGGTTGAGTATTTACTGCTCATACAGGAAGGAGGCGTACCTCCTCGGTGGTGGCCTCGACCGCCACATCTCGACGAGGTCGCCCTCTATTTCGAAGGAGTCGATCTTGCCTGCGGTACGGGCCTGGCGGGGTACAACGTCGGTAGCTTTCATAAGGCACTGACGTGTCCGGACAGTGTGGATCCTCCTAATGTCCTCGGACGCTGCCCTTTTCTTCTTCGGGGAGGAGGAACCTTCCTCCCTTCCTCATCCTTCCTCTCCTCTTCGTCCGAGGAGAGAACCTGGATGTTCTTGGACCTAGCGTCCACCGAATCTCAGATCCGAAGACCCTGCCTCTTCTTCTCCGGATCTTTATCCTTGGCTGGGGCCTTTGGAGGCACCACGGCAAGGAGGGCCTGCAGCTCGAGAGTTCGTGGGTCCTCGGGCAGCAGCGCTGGACACGCAATGAGTGCCGCCTTGGACGCCCATTTCTGGAAATACGAAAGGAAGATTCAGATGAATACAAAATATAAAGCTGATGATAAAAACATGAAGCAATTTTTACCTTGGAAGGCTCGCGCTCAGCGTTATAGCCGCTGTCTGGACCATCAACTAGGAATTTATTTTGGGACGGCTTGAAAAGAGACGTCCACATCCCATCGATGTTGGTGCGGAAGAAGTTCCGCAGATTCAGCGTGTCCTCGGGCATGTAAAGCCAGATAGGACTAGTTCGGAGATGGAGTGGAGTGGTAGGATGTGTCGATGAAGCATCACGTCTAGCACATGCACCAGCTTGAACTTATTTTTGAGGGCCCAAAGTTGCTCTTGGAGTGCTTCGACCTCATCCGGGTTACCCCATTCCAGGCCTTTTTCTGCCAGGACACCAGCTTCCTCAAAGGTATGTCCGTGAAGGCAAGAGCCGCGGTCTGACCCAGGACAACTGGCTCAGTGATGTAGAATGACTCGCGCTGCCAGATCTTGATAGTCTCAATAAAGGTCCCCTCTAGCTAGATCGGCTTTTGGAGTTTACTGATCATGGCACCACCGCTCGCCGAATTTGGCACCTCCGCTCTTCAGCTTGACGCAAAAGGTCTTAAAGCATAGGCCGAAGTGCGACTCATGTGGAAGAAGGCCTCACACACTATAATGAAGGTGGTGATGTGTAGAATGGAATTCGGAGCTAGATTATGGAAATCTAGCCCATAGAAGAACAAACTCCCCCGAACGAAGGAGTGCAGAGGAACCCCAAACCTCGGACGAGGTGGGGGTTGAAGATGACCCGCTCCTCTGGGTTGGGAGCGGGGACGCGCTGGCCAGGCTTTGGGGCTCGGCAGGCAGCGTCGGCGGGGATGTATCCCGCTGCGCAAAGCTCCGCGATGGTGGCGTTAGTGACCATGGAAGCCACCCACCTCCCCTTCATGTTCGCATTGGCCATTGGTGCGGATGCAGGAGCTTTTTGGGCTTGAGATTGGGAATGAGAAGGCTTGGAGGGTTTGGGCGCTGGAGCAGGAGGAAAGCTTGGGAGTGTCGATTCAACCCCCCCCCCCTTGCTCTTTATAAGCCATTAAAATATGTTGCGCTGTAAAAATCGCCACTTTTCGACCTATCATGCCATTATGGCCGCTTGGGGAGAAACAATTGATTGATGATATCCACCAAAATGTGGGGCACGATCTCTGTTTTGATACGACGTGCCAGTAAGAGGCTTACCTCAAACCATGATTAGAATAAGTAATGGCTGGCGTACGCAATGTCAAAATTGGTGACGCTTCGATAACGGCTATCAATAATTGACTCCCGATCTCACCTACATTGCTAGTCTTCGAGATTAAGCAAGCTTTGTACTTCGGATGAATAACAGTGCGTCTTGGGTAGCACATGGCTAGACTTGCTTGGGCTTCCGTCAGGGGAGATAGTAACCAATTAAAGGGCTCACGAGCTTCATGTGATGCCTGGCCGAGGAGGTGGAACTCGCCTGCTAAGCCAAAGATCGCCCAGCTAGAGATGTTATCCGAGGAAAATTGTCAACCTCGGCTTCAAAGACAAGTTTGGGGGCTATTGACGGTGTCCTGGACTAAGGGGTCCTAGCCTAGCCGGACTAATGTATGGGCCGGACTACCAGCCTGCTAAGGAAGGAGAACTCTGGAGGCCTTCAAAGTGCGGCGACCGAAGACTTGGCATGTACTTCAAGCATATCTGATTAGATTAGGCATCTGATCCTTAGATGGCCACCGACCATGTGTAACCTAGATACCCCTAGTGCCTATATAAACCAGATGGTTTAGTCTATAGAGGCCATCCATACAGCCATTCATATAATGATCATACCCCTAGGATTTAGACCACAACTCACGACCTCAAGGTAGATCAACACTGTACCTTGATACTTCCATCATATAAGCAAGAGCAGGACGTAGGGTTTAACCTCCCTAGAGAGGACCCAAACCTAGGTAAACTTCATGTGTGTTCTCTCTTGTTACCTATCGATCTGATCTAACAGCTCGGGCCCCCCCCCCTACCTGAGATCTACAGGTGCTGACATCGACAAGAGGGGTATATAAGAAGGTTCGATCGCAGGGTTGCATGAGATAAATTTAATTGAAAGAGAATACGAAACAAACCTAATGAAATAAGATCAAATCCGCATCAAATCACATAGTCACAGAAGAATATGGAGTCAGGTATGAGCGGACTCACTCCTACCGGCTCTCACACCGACTCGCTTCGCGTGTGTCATTTCACCAGAGAAAAAGACGGCCTCGGATACGGGCGCATGTACCTGTACTAGCAGTTGTGCTCCAATCTCAACACCTGTGATTTTTTTCAAATGAAAACAAGAATTAGGTTTTCAAGTGCAAAGTAGATAATTGTCTACGACACGTGCATTGGACCCAGTACCATAGGTCGTACCTCGCTTCTCAAAACGCTCTTCGGTTTACCAAGAGAATGATGTCCTTAAGTACGAGTGAGGTCGCTCATACTGTTGATCATACGACACCCAAAAACCTTCTTCCTACATGTTTTCATTGTCCCAAGTTAATGAAAACAAAATAGTCTTACCTTGGTGAAATTTTTGTAGATGGTAGGGGCCATCTGTATGCTTTGACCTAGACTTGTTCTTGGGAAATATTTTGGTACCCTTCTTCTTCTCTGTTCTTGGTGTATTCGTTAAGAATTCTATCCCAGGCAACTTACTAGGACACAAGTTGTTAGGATAATTATTCTTGTCGAAGTCACATACCTTTCTCACTTCTACCTTAAAAGCAATGCACATGGGTAGTTTGCATGCATATCAGTATTCCCAAAGGTACATTCGTGATCCCATCAAGAGACACAGTATTACCATAGGGAATACAAGTTCCCCTCCCTGCTCTTCTACTTCATTTGGTTCCATTAGTGAGACATTCACCTTTGCAATATTGATATCAAATTCTTGTAGTAGCAGAGCCCACCCGATCCATCTTAGCTTTAAATCTTTTTTGCTAACACATTCTTTATTGCCTGATGATCCGTATAAACTCTAACTTTTGCATCTATAATATAGGGTCTGAACTTTTCACGAGAAAATATCACAACATATAGTTCTCTAGCATTTATATCATAATTTCTTTAAGCATAATGTAGAGTATGACTTATGGAATGAATAACATTAAACTCGTTCTTCATGTTGTGACAAAACAATGCTTATCGGGCCTCAGAAGGTTGATCCATCTTGGTTGGTTTGATAAGTAGGTCTCATGATCAAAGCTTCCTTCAATTGTTTCAAGTCAATAATACATTATTTATCAAATTTGAAAGGGGAACTTTTCTGCAATAGGTTAGTTAAAGGCTTCAAGATGCTAGAAAAATTCTTAATTAAGCATCTATAAAAACCTGCATGCCCTAGAAAACTCTGAACCCCTTTGATATCTCAATGGTACGGTAGATTTTCTATGGCATCTATATTTTCTCTATCAACTTCGATGCCCATACTAGGTATGTTATGACCTATAACAATTCCTTTATTATCCATTGATTTATGTCGGTGAGGATTTGATCAACATGATGATTCTTGTTCACTCTAGATCGAACTTGAGGTAGCTTTGTTTTAGGAGATTGAGCTTCCTCTTCATATTATTCTTGATCATCTCGTCCTTGAGACATAAGTGAAGGAAGTTGGTGATGATCTTGTTAAACTTCTCTTCTTCTTGTCGTTGCCACTAGTGAAGGCCTCTTCATTTGCTTGTGGTTCACCTTGATATGATGTAGAGGGTTCCACATGAATAGAAGAAGTACAATATTTCATTTCCACGGGCTTCACATCCTCGATGGCTAGATCATTGATCACTTTCGAAGGTTCATTGTCACCTAAATGATTTGTCAATTTCTTGACTTGGGAAACATTAGATTCATCAAACTTCACATCTATAATTTCTTCTTTTTGAGTGAAGTTGTTCAAGATGTGATAAGTGTGAAAAATCTATAACCAAGGAGAAAACCTTTATGCGACTTAGGAGAAAATTTTGAATGAGATATTTATCAAGAATGTAGCATTTTGAGCCAAATATATGAAAGTATCCAACTTGTCGTTTGTTATCAATTAAGAGCGCATACACCGTCTTGCCAAATAACTTGTTGAGATAAAAAGAGCATATTTGTAGCATGAATGACATTTGAACCGCTTCGGTCCAAAAGTGCATTGAAGTCTTGTACTCATCCAACAACATGCTTGCCATCTCGATCAATGTTCAATTCTTCCTCGCAAAAACTCTGTTTTCTTGAGGAGTGTAAGTTGTCGAGAACTCATGTGAAATGCCTTCTTCATCAAGAAATGTGTCAACATTTGCATTCTTGAACCCGGTTACATTGTAACTTTGCACCTTCTTGATCTTCACTTCAAATTTGTTTTATGCTTTCCTCGCAAAAGCTTTGAGGACGTTTTGAACCTGCGTTTTGTCATCAAGGAAGAAAACCCAAGTGAATCTAGAATAATCATTAACAATGACTAATGATATGTCTCCAACATATCTATATTTTTTTAAGTCTTCATGCTATATTTACAACATTTATATATTTTTTGGCACAATATTTATTTGGAATAACCTATTAATCCAATGTCAGAGGCCAGTTCTTGTTTGCTATTGTTATGGGATTTTTAGGTCAAAAATTCATGGAGCCAGAACAAGCTAAATTTTCTTCTGAATTATTTATTGAATATATCAGAATTTTGGGTGAAGGAACCAATGTAAGGTGGTGAACGAGGGCCCCACATGGCCTCATGCCGCAGGCAGGCCCCCCGCCATGTGAGGTGGCCGGGTGGTGGTTCCCTAAGGCCGTTTGTGCCACACTTAAGCTGCAAGAAAGCTAATTTCTAAGAGAAAATGTTGTAATATTTTAGCAGAAATGATGCTTGGCCACGGAAATAGTTCCAAAACATAGAAGAAAATAGAGAGAGAAAGAGGAGGAGAGATCCAATCTCAGAGGGGCTCTCGCCCCTCCGGGAGCCATGGTGGCCAAGTACCAGAGGGGAGAACCTCCCCCCATCTAGTGGGAGGTCATGGAGGAAGAAGACGGAGGAGGAGCCTCTCTCTCTCTCTCTCCTTCTCTCTCTCTCTCTCTCTCTCTCTCTCTCTCTCTCTCTCGGTGGCGCCCGAGTGCCACTGATACGTCGACAACGTATCTATAATTTTTTATTGTTCCATGCTATTATATTATCTGTTTTGGATGTTTAATAGGCATTTATGATATTTTATATTATTTTTGGGACTAAACTATTAACCAAGGGCCCAGTGCCAGTTTTTTTTCCTGGGAGTTTCACAGAAAAGGAATACCAAACGGAGTCCAAATGGAATGAAACCTTCGCGATTATCTTTCTTGGACCAAAAGCAAACCAGAAGACTTGGAGATGAAGTAGGAGACGCAATAAGGAAGCCACGAGGCAGAAGGGCGCGCCCCCACCCTCGTGGGCCCCTCGTGGCTCCCCTGACCTAGTTCCTTCGCCTATATAAACTTTTATACCCTGAAAACATCCAGGAGAGCCACGAAAACACTTTTCCACCGCGGCAACCTTCTGTACCCATGAGATCCCATCTAGGGACCTTTCCGGCGTCCTGCCGGAGGGGGATTCGATCACGAAGGGCTTCTACATCAACACCATTACCTCTCCGATAAAGCGTGAGTAGTTTACAATAGACCTTCGGGTCCATAGTTATTAGCTAGATGGCTTCTTCTCTCTCTTTGATTCTCAATACCACGTTCTCCTCGATGTTCTTGGAGATCTATTCGATGTAATATTCTTTTGCGGTGTGTTTGCTGAGATCCGATGAATTATGGATTTATGATCAAGATTATCTATGAATATTATTTGGTTCTTCTCTGAATCCTTATATGCATGATTTGATATCTTTGTAAGTCTCTTTGAATTATCGGTTTAGTTTGGCCTACTAGATTGATCTTTCTTGCCATGTGAGAAGTGCTTAGCTTTGGGTTCAATCTTGCGGTGTCCTTTCCCAGTGACAATAGGGGCAGCAAGGCACATATTGTATTGTTGCCATCGAGGATACAAAGATGGGGTTTTCATCATATTGCTTGAGTTAATTCCTCTACATCATGTCATCTTGCTTAATGCGTTACTCCGTTCTTTATGAACTTAATACTCTAGATGCATGCTAGATAGCAGTCGATGTGTGGAGTAATAGTGGTAGATGCAGGCAGGAGTCCGTCTACTTGACACGGACGTGATGCCTATGTTCATGATCATTGCCTTAGATATCATCATAACTATCCGCTTTTTTATCAATTGCTTGGCAGTAATTTTTTCACCCACCGTAATATTTGCTATCTTGAGAGAAGCCACTAGTGAAACCTATGGCCCCCGGGTCTCTTTTCCATATTATTGAATCTTGTTTACATCTTGCTAGTTTCCGATCTACTACTTTGCAATCTTTACTTTCCGATCTATAAACCAAAAATACCAAAAATATTTACTTTACCGTTTATCTATCTCTATCAGATCTCACTTTTGCAAGTGGCCGTGAAGGGATTGACAACCCCTTTATCGCGTTGGGTGCAAGTTGTTGATTGTTTGTGCAGGTATTCATTGACTTGTGCGTTGTCTCCTACTGGATTGATACCTTGATTCTCAAAATTGAGGGAAATACTTACGCTACTTTGATGCATCACCCTTTCCTCTTCAAGGGAAAACCAACGCAAGCTCAAGAGGTAGCAGCCACCGGGGGAGCTATCATCACCGACATCTGCATCATCTTCATCACCTCCATTTAGCAGTCCACTCCCGCAACCCGCTGTTGTCCCCTACTTAAACATGGTGTTGGATGTTATCGATTATTGTGATGATGATTTCTTGCATCTTCTTTATGTATGAGTCGATTGCTTTTGTCATTTGGGTTAATTGGTGAATTGCTATGATTGGTGTGAGTTGCTTGTGGTTATTTTACTGTCCTTTGGTGCCCATCATATGAGCGCACGTGCATGGGTCACACCATGTAGTTGTATGTTGATAGGACTATGCATACGGGGGCAGGAGTGACTCCTCGCCAGACCATGGAAATTGATCGTACGAAAGTGAGGAGAGTCAAATATATTTTAATGCTATGGTTGGGTTTACATTAATGAACTTGTTAGTAGTTGCGGATGCTTGCTAATAGTTCCAATTTTTAGTGCCTAAAATTCCAAGTAAGGATAATACGCTAGTAGAGGCCTCTCCCACCTATAAACTTGCAATGATGATAGGTTTAGTAACTTAGCTAATTGCATAGGGACAATTCTGAACACCATACCGCCACTATTTCGCACTCGGTATTTGTATTATATTTTACTATTACATAAGCAGCACCTAACTTTTATGTTAACCTTCTTTGTTATCTTGCAAACCTATCCTTCCATACCCACAAAGTAGTTCTATTTTTTCCTAGATAAAGCAAACACTAGGTGTACGTAGGGTTGAACCATTGGCAAATAGGACTTGAGAGAATACTGATTTTACCTTTATCTCCTTGTGGGTTCGCACCCCATCCTTACCACCTCCATCATTAGAAAGTGTTATGAAAATTCCTTACACTTGGCGATTATCAAGCTCTTTTTTGGCGCCGTTGCTAGCGAGCAATAGCGTAGGATGAATATTCTCGTGTGCTCTTGTTGGCTTTATCACTAAGTAGAGTTTATTTTCTGTTCTTGTTTTGTCTCTTCAGTTGTGCATAAAAAACACGAAATATAATAATTTTCTTTACTTGCACCTTTATGCCTAGCTTAATGGCTTTAAAGAGACAATCTGGAAGTCTAGAGAGTCTTTCTCTTCCTTTGTGTGCATTTAAACTTTTCAAAAACACAAAAAAAAATCAAGAGGGGAACCTAATTTTTTTCGAAATGGAAGTGATTGGAAAGTTATGCATTAAAAAAGTTAGGGTCGACCTTGAACATTTGCGCTCATGCTCATAAAAATAATGTAAATATTTTCATGGAAGTTTCTCATAAAAATAATTACCCCCTTGTATAAACCACTATACCATAAAAATAAAGTACCAAGGTTTGCCTTTAGGATATTTATATTGCAAGTTTGATATGTGTTGCGCGGAAACAGAAACGTGTCTGGCGGTATTTGAATTTACTCTCTATACTAGAACGTGGTAAAATCTTGAAATATTTACACAGCGCTGCAGTATAAATTTTTTGTTACGTCCTAATTTTTAGAATCTTTTGAGTTATAGAAGTATACATATTAATTAGGTTTCTACCAATTGTTTTGGTTTTGACAGAATGTTGTTATGTTTTGTTATCTTCTTATACTTGGGTGTTCATGGCTTATATTGGAGGATATAAATTGTTTAAATGAAAGTATTCAATAGTATTGGCGCAATGGAGATAGCATTGGCCCGAAGACCGGTGCACACGGTAGTGGAGCCTTCTCTTCTTCCCTTGATCTTGTCCCTCTTCTATGGTGGTGGACATGGAGAAGCAATGGAGATGGAGACTGGATTCCGGTTTCTTGTGGGAGATGATGGCGACAGCTAGGGTATGGAGGTGTATATATAAGATGCCTCATCGGTCTCGTCCGTTGATGGGATGCATCCAAGGGCTCTAGATGAGCCTTATCCTCTCCCAAACCCTTTCTTATTCTCCTAGGATCTCGTGAGAACAAACTGGGACAAAATAAGTCAAGAATACCATCTGAAAGGGCAACTTTCAGAGCCAAATTCACCTCATACGGACGTCCATACGACCCTGGTGTTTCGGTCGTCATTTCTTCATACGGACTGTAATTTTGTCGTTCTTGGGCTTGTTGGATTCTCGAGAGCAACGTCAATCCATTTCTGGTCTTATATCTTGATTTGAAGCACTTTAAAAAACACTTTTTTTGCCTTCCATAACTCCAAGTCTGGTACTATAAGTCCTCCGTATTGAGCCCATCCTTGGTACTTTCATTGTTTTTCGTCCTAGGTTGCTCCAAAACACCTATAGACACAAGAAAACAAACAAAACTAACAAAACCAAATAAAATACTAAATGTGCAATGCTCACAAGGAATAGTACAAAAATCAATAATCATGCATAATGGACGACTATTTGGTTCAATGGGACAAGATATATGAAGCGAACATGCAACAAATGAGCTCTAAAAATGCGTAAAATATAGAATCATCACATGTTGATTGGGGATGCTTTCTTATGGTCCTTGGTCGATTTCTAAAATGATCTATGCGCTTCACTTAAATCTTTTGAGTTTGCATCTTTAGAGAAGGCTCTATTTGCTTCACTTATATCTTTTGAGTTTGGATACTTGTCTCTCTATAATTTTGTTATTTGTAGAATGCTCAGTTAACTTTGCTTATATATTTTAGAGTATGGATAATACTATCATTGCAAGTGTTTTTGAAGAGGTCAACTTTAGATATTATTGATCCCACTATTTCGGAGGGTGACAGAGTTCATGTGGATTACATTATTCTTAAAGGTGGGTTGGAAGAGGTCAAACTTTAGTTATTAGTATTGATCCCACTATCTTGGAGAATCCCTTATTGAATAAGTATGATCATTCACTCTTGTAAAATTTATGAATGAATTGAATGTCATGTACTTGAAATTATATATGTATTGAGAAGTAAGCATGCATCCTTTGCTTATTACATTAAAATAGAAGCGAGACTACGATTGTGCATATCTTTAATAAAGTAAGGGAGTGATATTATAATGAAAAAGAGCATTAATTGCATTAAGTTAAACCTATGACGTTTTCAAGACTGAGGTGGTCTACGTCACCTCAGAGGCGGCTCGGTAGGAAATCAGCCATGTGATGACATTGTTCAGAGACATTTCATTGAACTAGTTTCAAGCCGGAGACCGAACGCGGTGTATAACTCGAAAGACCTGAGGTGCAGACATGCTTGAAGACCGATCAAAAATGGGCTACTATCAGTTTCCCGGCCGAGGGGGTCCTTGCAACATCGATTCTCGGCCTGCTAGCCGAGCTATGACCCCCTAGGCTGGTTATATTTTGTCCTAGGCCACTTTGGGCCACCCATAGTGAATTATGTGAAGATTCCAGAAGACTTGGACCACAATCCAAGGGTACTGAAGTCGTCGAGGACTCTGCCTCCGCCTACGTAGCCGACCTAGTTGTGTAAACCCTAGGACCACAGGTATGTTATATAAGCCGAGGGCCGGGCTCATCGTAGGCATATTCAATCCCTTGATACTTTACCTGTACTATGTATACACTCCAGCACAATAAAACATAAGAAGGACGTAAGATATTATCTCCTCCAGAGAGCTCAAACTTGGGTAAACCTTGCCTCCTGTTACCATCCTGCCAAGTCGCGTAGCTAGAATACCCTACGAGGGGATCTGACAGATTTATCTTCGACAGTAGGAAAGAGGCAAATCGACCTCGGGGAAATAGTCGGGCACGACAAAGAGGAGTGAACCCACCTAAGCTAACAGGCTAGACACCGAGTCCATACCCGGTCTGTCACCAACCGGCGGGATAGTCGTGTGGATCCCAGATAAGACCGGACCCACCACCACCACACATGGTGGTACAAGTAGTGCGACGGCAATTGGTAGCATACGAGGTGGCCCCGGGCGCGCTTCGGGTCACGAGAGACCGTCGACGCGGTGAGGAACGAATGGGTCTGATTGGACGACCGAAAGTGCGTAGGTAGGATCCGATGCGAGGTGCATGTGGATCGGACGACACGAGGAGCTCGCAGATGCCCCCGTGAGGCAGATACTCTAGCATCCTTCGAAGGAGTAATACACGTCGCTCTCCTGCATGATTTTAGAAAACAACCCATATGATATGGCACTTGGTGAGACTACGACTTTAGGGCATTGGTCCTTAGGGCATGTGCACGACGACTTCCTTGTTCATTGACGAAGTCATAATGGCTCTGATATGGGAGCAACGATAGAGGCGCATAAGCGGCTCATTTTGGCGGTGGCAGTGGTCATTTGGTAGTCCAGAGAGCTTAATGTAATTATTATGTTTGGTGTGCTTTGTACCTCTGGTGAACCTTTATAATGAAAAAAAGATATGGGCACTCGGCGACAACCCCCACCCACCGAGCATAGGCGACAGTCGGTTTGTCCGCAGAGGATCCCAAGGCTTCAAAGGCAATTGTACATGACGCAACTACACAGGAAATGCCCCCATCATGCTCACTATACCATAGATTAGAGCATGTGATTGCTTGACTAACCGATATATATGTAGCTCAGGTGCCAAATCAACGGCGCTTCATTCTAGTTGGTGACTAATCAACATCCACAGATGGCCAAGGCTCTGTACCATCTGTCTCCATTAAAACCGTTTGCCCCGTACAGTGCAGGAAGTACGTGGCCAACCCTAATCTACACATCTATTGCCTTTTCCTTTCCCCGCTAGTGCACGGTGCTTAATGCTGTCACTAATATCCCCTCCAAAAAAGCTTATCCTACGCCGCTCCCCTAATGTCGGTACGTGACGCTGTCGGGCGCGCTGGAATAACTCAAGATCTGCTCCACTAGTCAACGCATCTGCATGGCGTTTTCTTGTTTTGGTAAAAGGACACGCAAGAAACCCTAGCTAGGTTAGCCTAGATGCACCGTGACCATGACTCGTCGTGGTACCAGTCTGCCACTAATTTGATTCACATGACACAAAAGGACGTAACCTTTTTTGTGTGGAGAATAACAGAATCCAGCTCCGGTTGAATTCTATCCTGTCTAGTGGGTGAAATAAGTGTCACTGGTCGATCTCCCGAAGATACCACTAGATGGTGCTGTCCTAGCTAGCTATAGCAGCTGATTACAATTCGGTAAAGAAAAAATAACCTTTCTTGTTTATCTTAGCATACTAGAAATGCTACTACTACACATGTAGGTACATTACTACTTCAGGTCCCCGCAAAAAAAATACTACTTCGGAATAGCAATATTTTTTTCGATAATGCTCCAATGCTCCATCTGCGAACAAGCTATGAAAGAGTGTTGCTTCAAACCCCCCCCCCCCCCCCCCCCCCCCCCGCGCGAATTTTGGGGGATGGGCCCCTCCATCCTCTTACACCCACTCCTGATGGTCCACATTGCATAGTACGTAAAGCACGTAAGTTGTTTCACGTAGGTTTAGCATTACTCGTATTTTTTTTGTCTAATGATAATCCACTGCGATGACTCATGACACGAGTATTTTTCTTTGAACTACTCCAATGGGTATCAACCATAGACGCCACCTCTCAAGCGTTTACCAACATGTTAACCATAGCATTCGACAATATATCTCAGAGTTATCATATCGGTTCTCTCTTTTTCTTCGAGTGCGTACAGTTGAATCGCTAGGCAAACTAGCTAAGCTAGAAGCTAGGATGAATACAAGAAACTTTTAGGGTAAGCTGGATCAAGGATACACTCCTACGTGCAAGTGCATGGAGCAACAAGCCCATCGCATCGTCGGATCTTGTCACTTATCACCTTGTATATATTTTGGTTGGGCTAAATGCCGATACGGCTGAATGACTAGATGAGTCACCGAAAGGTCACCACCACTGAAAGACAGATCAATCTTTGAGCGAGGCCATGTAGAATCTCACCTGTCCGTCAAAAATTAGCACGGCATGCCATGTTTGTCCCCACCTAGTGCCGACCGTCAAATTTAGCACGGTATGCCCTGTTTAATCAGAGCCTAAGCATACTTATAGTGTCCCTAGAAAATTTATAGTGTGTGCAAGTACTCTTTCTAAGAGCATCTACAGCCGGGCGCCTCAAACCCCCTCATACGTCGGGGGATATGCCGCCCAGTCACTGTCCGGTCTTAAAATTTTGATCCAGACGGGCGCCTCAAACAGGCCTCAAACGCCCGGGCTGACCGGCACCCTCCGTATTCAGCCCAAATATGGGCAGATATGGGGCGTCCGGGCACGCCCGCCGCGTCGTAGCTGGCCCACCCGGTCCCACATATATTCCTCCTCATCCGCTCGCTGGACCAACCCCTAGCCACTTCACTCCACTCCCCTTAATTCCCCTCCGCCACCCAAGCTCGTCCTCGGCTCCATGTGATATGACCCGCTCACGGAACTCAAGGCGCCACCGTCTCCATGCCCTACTCTTCCTCTTCGGAGCCCGAAACCCGTTGGGTGCCGGTGGACGCTAGATCGATGATGGATCCGTCCTGGGACGAGCCGGTGACATCCACCACGATGCGGTTGCAGCGCCCGGACTGGTGCACCGTACGAGGCGTCCGGACCAACACTCTAAGGGGCGCAACCGGCCGCTGGACATGGCCACCGCGGAGCCGGACGAGCGGGGAGCAGAACCGGACGAAACTCCGCTCAAAGATCGTTGTGTTGCATGTAATAATATGGATTTGAGGTTTTTAATTTGAGGTATCCGGATGTGGAATGCATTTTTGAGGCGTGACCAGTCACTGTCCGCGGATGCACCCGGACGCGTCAGTGGGCATTTGAAGGGTCGGATTTGCCAAGTTCGGTTGTACATGGTCTAAGGAAAAAAAAAAGAGAACTAGGTCACTAGTCACTACGATCGGCAACAAGAGAAGCTAACTTTACACAACATGCAGCATGACAGGCTCCGTCTCTCTACAGCTAGCCTTTGCATGGCACATCCATGTCCTATAGCTGGCTAGCCATATATAGGATAGCAACAGTATGCATGCAAGCCAATTCCATCTCAAATTTTCTGTTTTGAGAATCGAATCTTAGACATATCTGATCTTTGCTTGCTCATGCTATAGAAGTATAGAGTGGCTTTGGTTGAGTTGTCGATCTCGCGATTTTCGCGCTCCGAGGAGGAAACAACAGAATGGCGTGGAACATTTCATTGGTCGGTTATATATCCCAGCCAAGAGGTATAATATATATGATATGACATGCGAAATTCAAAAAGCCAAACAATCTATTACACCAAACATGGAGTAAATGAAATTAAAAGAGAAAACCCTGAGACTACATATGTGTTCTCGCTTGTTTGTTCACTGAGCAAGATCGCCACTGTACACAATGGAAAGAGATAACTTCTCATTCTAGAATAGCAAAATACCCGGTGTATACAAACTTTGTTCGTCGTTGTTATCTTAAATGAATAGGCAGTGCTCTCGATAAGTATCGTGAATAAATTAGATACGTATAACATCATTCATATTGAAAAAATAATCGTGTGTCCTCTTCCTCCCCTCGACACGCATTACTGGTCAATGATTACGAAAGTACCCGACGTGGCAATGCTTTTGTCGGGGGACGGATCCAGGATTAGGAATGAAAACCGATGGAAATTTCAACACTCCATTGAGAAATTGTGTACAAATAATGTGTTTAGCATAGATGAATTCAGGATTAATAGCGAAAGTCAATCAAAACTTTAACACTCCATGGGGAAACGGTGTAAGCAAATATCACTTTAGTGCTATGCATATATAGCTTAATTAAGAAAGAGTTCGGTCTCAGAGGCTTAGAGGGTATTATCCTCCGTTCTATTATGTCGTTTCCTTTGTTATGTGTGCGTGTGTTGTGGTTTTGTGTTGTACTGTTGACTGTAAAGATTTCATTAATTTAAAGCCGGGCGATAGCCTTTTTTCTATAAAAAATCTAAAAAATAAGATCTGGCCCTGGACATATATATGGCCTATAAACATGGCTTCGTCCCTAGTGATCATTGAGGTGTCGACTTCTCACTGGAAGCGTTGAATGTGTTGGGCAGCATCCTTTTTCTGGATTTCCATTGTTTGATTGGAGGTCCCATCTTCAGTTACACATGGTTCAATCATGCTAAAGCATATCATGGAACAGCTAGTAAGTAGTACTGACAAAACAACTTATCTGCATACGTACAAGAAACTGATAGATAGTGATCACTCCTAAATGGAGGCTCACCATGTGGGATTCCAAGCCTCCAACACATATTGTCTAGGAACATTGTCAGGGAAAACATGACAACCCAAATTGGAACTAGGAAGTTATTGCCTTCCATGTGGATGGCACATGATGTGGGGAACCAACCTAAAAGAATTACAGTGGGCAAACAGCCCCAGCATTCATGAGCACAAGAACATTGCCTGCCTTGTCCCAACAGGTTGCTCAACTTGTCCGGTCGTTGCACACATACCCAACAGCAAGGTCCAAACATTTGTCATGTGGTAGAAATCGGCGAGGCACACATACACATACGTATGTAGAAATCGGCATCAATAGAGGCGGAGGAAGTCATAGTGGCTGCGATTGGAAATCTTGATACGTTGACGGAAAGGTGTATTGGATGCGATGAAGACTGTGTGCTAGGTGTTTGGTGACTTGCAACAGCGGCCTTGGCAAGCGGGGGCGGCAGCACTGGAGGATTGCAATTTTGATGGTACTCCTCGAGTACTGAGTCTCGATTCCCAGGGTGAAAACCCAAGGTCTAGCTTTTATTGGTTATACCTGACAATGGCCTTGTTGAAGGCATTGTTTTTGGGTGACTTCGAACTTTCTCCAGGGTGAAAACTCAAGATCTTCGATCGGGCAACGACAACGCTTGTGCATTGTTTTTTTCTTGGAGGCGTTGCTTTTGGAGAACCTCTTTTATAATCCGGGTGTTGTCTTTGGTGGTGATTAGAGTGTTGCTGTTGCTAGTGATTGATCACCGTGGCAGGATCTTTTTTCTTCTGTTCTTTTTATTTTATTTTTGGATGTGTGTATCCTTGATGCCTTTGCACATCTTGTTGGTACAGAGGCCGGGTGTAACCGGTATCTTTGCGATATTAATATATTCCCTTTGTCGAAAAAGAAAACACATACGTATGGGGGAGTAGATCATGCTAATCATCGTCCATGGAGCAAACTCTCACCAATGGAAGCGTTTGTACATGTTGCACCTCAGACATAGCAGCTAGATAGCTAGGTTATATAGCAAACATTAGGACAAAGTGTGTGAGGGCGGTGGGTGTTGAGGGTGGTAATGCATGTGATGTCCCTTGGTGAGGCTGCAAGGCTGCTGATCTAGTTGGTTGATAGCTAGTACATACAAAGGAGAAAGAATAGGGAGAGGGGATGGGGTGTAGTGTGCACATCTCCTAGCTGACAGGACCTCCAGCACTGAGAGCTCAATGGAAAGAAAGACACATCTATATGCAGCACATGAACAATGCTATGCAAGGATCACGCACTTGGAGATTTTGTCATTTCAGTGTTACAACCTCTCAATGTAGGACAAGAAAACACATTGGCTAGCTCCATGTACAAACTAGTTGGAGCACTCTCCTTATGCTGGACAAAAAAGAGGAGACACCGGGCTTTGTTGCTTCTCCAGCACCATTGATCGGAAGCAGGACATTTTGTTGGGCATGTGAGGCGGTCGTTGTGGAAAAAAGCAGTTAGGATATGCTTGTGAAAATGTGCTGTCTATCATGATGAAATCCTAGAGAATGTATAGTATGTCTAGCTAGAGCATTTTCCTTCTTCCTTTTTCTCCTTTCCTTACCTCCCTTTGCAGCGTACTCCCTCCGTTCCAAATTACTCGTCGTGGTTTTAGTTCAAAATTTGAACTAAAACCACGACGAATAATTTGGAACGGAGGAAGTACTTTGGTAGACTAGTCAATGTATGGCATGAAGATTCGGTGCAAGTCCTCTGGTATTTATTTATTTTTGGTTGGAAATATTCGTAGTAAATGATTCTGCATCCCTTCAGCAAATATCACAGATATTTATAAACTTGTTGATGTAGACATTGTTTCCGAATTTGATCATTGTATAATTGAATGATCAATACACCCAAGTGTACCCTTGAGAAAAGCTACATCACATGTATAGCATGATGCATCAGAGATTTATTGCTGCCTTTAGTCTCACTTTCCGATGAGATTTTTCTTGGAACAATTATGGCGAAAACTAGGTAAACCATAGGAGAGGGCACTAATTAAAATGAAAAGTTATAAATCATCGTAAATCGCAATCGAGCGTATTGAAGGGAGGGGGCATGAGGACATGATCAATTTGCCAAGTGCCCCATTAATTTGGATGTCCTGTCGACTGATTCATACGCATCCATATAAGCCAAACCATGTATAAAACTGCCTCTGTCACACTTATCTCCTTGTAGCTTCTTCATCCAGCAAGGGTCCCATGAGCATAAGTGTTAGTCTCCTTTTATTTCCTTTTGTGCTACCACAAGCACTGGACAGAGAGACATGATCAAATTGCAAAATCTTAGCTGAAATTCGATGTGGATTAACCACTGCTAAGCAGGATAAAAGCAGATGCTATATTATCTCACATGCATGTTCCGAGAATATGGACATATATCCCAGGTGGCAAAAGAAATTGGGGATGAGTGGTTAAGAATAAGATATGTTTCTTTTTATTCCCCACTATGTATATATTCTTGGGAGATTTATTGGTTATTCTAGATATGATACATGACATTTCAGTATTTGTATCTTCAGATTAATAGATACAGGACCTGCCACATGAACAAGACCACCGCCACATCATCAACCGTACCGCTTTGACAAAGGTCAATGAACAAAAATATGCGTGGAGTTTAACGGCCATAAGTCCTTTTTTTCTTGATTTCGTTTATCAAGGGACCATTGCCAATGAAACTCTGATACAAATAAAAGGAATTTTATCGACTCAGTTGTCGCATCAAGGCGATACAACTGCATAGACTTCACACCCGGCCTATACATAACAAAGCCCTAATCAATTAACTCTGGAATAGCTAGCTCTTGTTTGATTCTCAGGCTAGACGACAGCTTACGTACGTGTGAGTGTGCAGAGGGGAAAAAACAGAGATCGCGACGCAGTGGCTGCACGCCAGAGAGGACACGGTAAAATCTCCTAGCGAATTAAGTAGGCGCTATTATTTAGCTTAGTTTAGTTAGTTTAGTTGGTGCTCAATTTGGCAGAGAGCGGGAGGGGGGATCGTCCTTGGCATTAGCGTTGGTCTTTCTTTGGTCCTTTCCCTTGGAGCGTGCCCATCTTGTCTCATCAATATATTCTCCGCAAGAGCAAGAGCGAGTGATTGTGCTGGCCTATATGATATTGTTATTTTCCCATATCCTCACTAGCTCTTCCAAGAAGAGTTACCAATAGAAAACAGGCGAAAAAACAGAAGTACTTGCTCTTGATTAAATATTGAATCCAATCAGTGGGTTGGAACAAACATGGTCCCCTAGTTTTTGTTTTAGCTCTAGGTTTGTACTACCTCCTCCTCCGATGGATCCCTTGAGAATGGATGTATGCGCACACATATACTTTTATGAAGAGGGCTTTTATTAACTTAAAATATAGCATCAAGCGGATACAATCATGACGAGCAACACTCATTCTCTGCATATCTAGGATGTACACAACCAAAACACAAACTATCTGACAGAAAAATATAAAAACCGTCATATCAGCAACAGGGTTGTAAGTTTTTTTTTTTTTGAAAAGGAGGATACCCACCATCCCGCATCAAGCGATGTACATAGCCATCTTATTATTCAATAGAGTCTGACAAAAACAAATACATGGATCTACCCAAAGCTACATTTCTGACGATCTATGTCGCTACACCTACTAGATTGATGATGTGTCCAGACAACACACCAACACGCACCATCAAATTCGGTTACCTCACCAAGCTGTCCTACGGCGAGCCAAGATCACTAACCGGTCAAGCAGACCCTGAGCGTGCACTCGCATGTGCACGCTCCAGAATCTACCGACGCCAGCTATGCCTATGTCGATTATAGGTGGTAGTCCGATCCAATGATGAGCAACACCCATTCTCTGCATATCTAGAATGTACACAACAAAAACAGAAACTATCTGGAAAAAACCCCGACATATCAGCAATAGAGTTGTAAGTTTTTTTTCAAAAAGGAGGATACCCACCATTGCTGCATCGAGCGATGCACATAGTCATCCTATTATTCAACAGAGTCTTGCAAAAACAAATACATGGATCTACCCAAAGCCACCTTCCTGATGATCTATGTCGCTACACCTACTAGCTTTTGATGATGTCCCCAGACAACGCACCAACGCGCACCATCTAATCCGATGACCTCACCCAAACCGCCCCACGGTGAGCCGAGATCACGAACCGGTCAAGCATACCCTCAGCATGCATTCGCATGTGCATGCTCCAGAATCTGCCAACGCCAGCTATGCCTATGTCGATAATAGGTGGTAGTCCGATCCAATGATGAGCAACACCCATTCTCTGCATATCTAAATTGTACACAACCAAAACAGAAACAATCTGACAAAAAAATAAAAACCGACATATCAGCAACAGAGTTGTAAGTTTTTTTCCAAAAGGAGGATACCCACCATTCCTGCATCGAGCGATGCACATAGTCATCTTATTATTCAACAGAGTTTGGCAAAAACAAATACATGAATCTACCCAAAGCCACATTCCTGATGATCTATGTCACTACACCTACTAGCTTGATGATGTGCCCAGACAACGCACCAACACGCACCATCTAATCAGGTGACCTCCCACGGCGAGCCGAGATCACTAACCGGTTAAGCAGACCCTCAGCGTGCATTCGCATGTGCACGCTCCAGAATCTGCCGCCACCAGCTATGCCTATGTCGATTGTAGGTGGTAGTCCGATCCAAAGATTATGTTGTCACCCATGTTAGGTAAAAACCTTCGTGGATGGATGCCCATGCATGTGGCCGGCTGGTGAGTCGATCGGCAGAAATCTGCGGCTCTTGTCACCATACGTCTGCGGCGCCGCAGCTGCCAAAAGACGATCTATCTAGTGGTATCAACTGACCGGTGCAGCCGATCCGTGGATCTGCTCATGCATGATCAGCCCAATTATTGTTAGGTTAGCAGCTAGGTGAGCTAAGGTAAGGTAGCTGCCTGGCAGATAGGTCATTAGCTAGCGGCCGTCCAGTCCATGACTAACGACGCAGCTGCGTGCATGCATGGCTGGCTAATGGCTCTAGCCCTGCACCTGCACGCGGTCACACACATGCACGGTCGGTCGCAGCTGGACTGGCCTCGGATCAGCTGCTACGTAAAGGCCAGAGCGAGACGGATTCGATGCACGTTCGGACGCCGGCCGGGATAAGCCTCGGCGGTCGGCGCCCGCCTTGGAGAGCTCGATCGGTGCGGTGGAGTTCGATCTCATCGACTGGGCATGCGATTTGTCCACACGTAGTGCTCCTACTTGACCACTGACTGACTGACTGGCCACGCCCTTAAAGATGCGATCTGTCGTGTTTCGGCGCGCCCTTAAAGATGATGGGCGGATTATGTGCCGGTGCCACGGAAGAAGGGCTACGCAGCACCGTAGGAAACCCCTACGTGCGCGCGCTACGCTACCGTCCACGTACCCAAGGCCTCTTGACACTCGTCAAGGACCAGCCAGCAGCCACCGGCCTCCACTGGATCGGATCACCATCTCTTCGTTGGTTTTGGCTCTTGCATGCATGGCAGCATGGCACTGACCGCTCCAGATCGAGCACACGAAGGCGGAGAAGGCCGCATGCATGCATGCAGGGGCCACCGTACAGGCTACATGGCTAAGCGGCCACACAGCAGTGATCGATCTTCTTGTCACCGGTCCGCCGCTGCTGCAGATGCAGGGCGCGCAAGAGCACAAGTTGTAGGTCAAATACGCCGTCGAGCCAACCCAAGTGCGGCAGGGCGTGCAGCCTAGCGATCGACGGCGCCAAGGCAAGCGGACAAAGGTTCGGTACTGGCGTATTGGTTGTTGCCTACCGCCCCCGCCGTGCCGTGTGTATACGCGCGCGACGTCACGCGTGCGCCAACGACAAGCACTCTCCACGTACTAGTATATTCTTCCATCACGATCAATCAGACTGTAAAAAAGATATAATACAGTACTGGTACTACTGTGGTAGATAAAGCTGGGGTCTTGATCTGTTGCGTTTACGTGCGTACCTGCTGCAGCGCAGAGAGATGCTATGCTATATGCTTCTTGTCAAATGGGTGGTTCTTTCGCATCCAACGGTCAGGTCAGTGTCCTTGGATGGAAGCAGCCATGGCTGGATGGATTGATAATGTAGCTGCTGCTGCTGCTACGTCCAAAAGGGCATCAGGGCCGGACGACGGACAACCCAGATGCATCGCCCAAAGCGGTCAAAAAAGACGGCCAGGTGTCGACCACGCACCGGCGCTCCTGGACGCGGCAAATGCTCAACGAATATATGCAGGCCCGCCCCGTACCAATACCAACAAACAAAACATCTCAAACCCTTTGCTTGCTATACATGATGATACATACACTTGTTTCAAATGTCTCTCTCGAATTATTTACGAGCTCTTAATTGATTGAACACATGCATGCTGGGTAATTAAGTTGAACTGCGCGGGGTACATTTGCTGCTGCCCATCATCTGCGCTGGAAGTTGAGGTTCCTGATGGCGAGGGCGAAGACGACGGCGAAGAGGACGCAGAAGCCGACCACCATCGTGGCGACGACCCCCAGGAAGTCGTGCCGGAACCCAAAGTGCTCCTCCAGGAACGCCACCACGGTGGTGGTTCTGATGCCGTCGGCCAGCACAAGGGGCTGATCCAGGTCGCCGAACTGGGAGGTCAGGAGCCCGTACAGCGTCCAGGACACCGGGTTGGCCCAGTAGTACCACCTCCACCACACCGGGATCAGCTGCATTATTATGGATTTGGTAACGGAATCGTTAACCAAACACAAGAGGATGGTGCCGACTAGCAAGTGTATGATTCTTGTTCTGTTCAGGTACAAGTGTGTAGATCAAGACAGGCAGTGTGTCTACCATGCTAATTAAGCTGAATATACTTAAATTTGTTTATTTGTTTTTTTTCTTAATGTTCGACAAAACTACAAAACCGTATCCATGTGCCTGTGTTGTGCTGGTTCACAGCATGGATAAAAAGAATGAGTACCCTATTTATTTGGAAGGAAAAGGAAAAATTGACAAGCCCAATGGTCCAGTGCTGACGCGGTTGTGTGTGCACAGTGACCGATCTTACTAGTGTATGAAAGCCCATATGGCCCGACACGTTCTGTACAGGCTAGTCAAACATATTAGGGCCCACCTATCACCAACTTGCCCTATTATCCTTCAAAAATAAACCAACTTGCCCTACCACAAAAATTATGTGATGTTTTCCTATTGCATGGAATTGCTTGTTCAACTCTACGGTGCTGATGAAACCCTTATCTCAAAAAATAAGAAGAAAAAAAACTCTAGAGTGCAAATAAGAACAAATCATAGGTCATATGCACCAATTATTGGTTTCAATATTGTGCATTTCAAAAAATTCTCCACTAGAAGATCATACGACCTACTAGCATACTTGATTTTCCCAAAAGGCTTGCACTGGAAAAAACACCCTAGGACTCAACCATACCTAGATTGCCAAACGGAAACGGAACTGGAAGTCCACCATAGGATGGAAGTTGTTGATTGGTTTTGTTAGATGCAAATCATGGGGGTGACATTCGCTCCATACCTTTCTTGGGATCATGAACCCGCAGAAGAGATTCCATAGCGTGTAGAATGGGGCGGCAATGATAGGCGCGACCATATGATTCGGAGTGATCGCCGTCGTCATCATGCCGTAGAAGGTGAAGTACAGCAGAGTGAAGTACATGAAGAACAGAAACCACAAGAACTTCACTGCTGTCCACTCAAACGAACCCAGGCTATAGAAAATTGTACCGTAAACAAGTGACTGCACAAGAATGTAAGGGAACTCCACAGTAACCTGCCGAAGAACAATGCGTCAGAAAGTGCTATGATGATGAGCAATGGATGGATACACTGAGGGATATAGAAGTTCTGGATAAGAAATATATATACCAGAGAGAATGCGAAAGGTAATGCTGAATACATCCCAGCAGCTCGCTCTCTATATGATACGAATCTTTCGATGGAAATCACAGGCTGAACAGATGTGGCGTTAGTGATTCCTATGAAAAGCACTGCTGCATACATGGCACCCATGGCATTGAATATATCATGTTGGGTCTCCCTGGCAATTATAAAACGACATTACAGTTAGCTCGCTGTGAATATAATTATGGAAATCAGTGTCAGAACCATCAGATGACATACCTTCTAGATCCAAATTTCCAACAAATCGTCCCAAACATCAAGGAGATGATGACAGTGTAGAAAAACCGAACTGCGGTGTATTGAGGATTCCTCCAGTATGATAGGTTTTGCTTCCATAAGCAAGCAATAAACTGAGCACAGAATGGCTGAGCATACTTGGTAGAGAAAGTAAGCTCTTTCACTTCACTGTTCGGTTTGCTCAAGGCCTCGACGATTTCTTTGGTCTGCCTGAAATGCAATAACACAAACAGGTATGAGTGATGGAAAAGCAACTATGAAACACATAGTGGGATTAAAAGGGATTTTGTGTTTACAGAAATAATTTCGACTGTCGATAGTATTCAGCAAAATCCACTCCAAGAATCTGCTCCATTTGTGTACTCGTGACATCCAACATCCATGCAGCAGGATTATAGCCATCCCTGATTTTAGGCACCCCTGGAACTGCCTGTTTGTAAAGTTCAGAGTGTAAGTACAAAGGCCTTGTCTAAGTTTCTTCAGTGAGAAAACACACACTGCAGAACATACCTGGAAAAACTCAACCAGATTCCGCGATTTGGAACCCAAGGGGCCAGCATATATGAGTTGCCCTCCACGCTTCATAAACAAAAGCTGAGCAGAATATGCATAAGTTAGGAGAGGATAATGGTGGAGTCATCATATATCCTTAACAATAGCAGTACAAGATAAAATCATGTACATTACATATTATTAAGATAAATGGAACTTTCAAAGAGGTCTGAGATAAAATTATTTTTAGGTGTCATATTCACTGTTAAAAACGGATATTTTGTGGAGAAAATAACCTCATCAAAGGATTCAAATATGTCGATACTTGGCTGATGGATGGTGCACACGATTGTCCGCCCTGTATTAACAATATTTCGTACAGTTCTCATCACAATGGCTGCAGACCTAGCATCCAACCCTGACGTAGGTTCATCCATGAATACAATGGATGGATTTGCCACAAGCTCCACAGCTATCGTCAACCTTTTGCGTTGTTCCGTAGACAGACCATTAACTCCTGGCAGTCCAACAAGAGCACCACTTAACGGATTCAGCTCAACAAGTTCCATCACCTCTTCCACAAAAGCCTATGAAAAAGAAAACAGCAAAGATTAAAAGGTCAATATTATGATGTCTGGAACAATGAAACATATAGCTTCAGCCAATGCATACCCTTTGAGTGTCATCATTGACATGAGAAGGCAACCGGAGGCATGCTGAGTATAACAAAGACTCGATCACAGTCAAGCAAGGTGAATGGACATCATTTTGTTCACAATAACCGGATATCCTTGTGAAAGTCTCTTGGTTCTTAGGATATCCAGATATAGAAATGCTTCCTTCTATGAGTCCTCCGGTCTTCCGGCCAGCTAAAACATCCATGAGGGTGGTTTTACCAGCACCACTGACTCCAACAAGGGCTGTTAGTACCCCTGGCCTAAATGCGCCAGTGACATCAACAAGCAACTGAAGGCGGTCTTCTGCTATCCCTTGCTTTTTCAATTCCTGCGAGCATAAGTAGGTGAATGCATAAATTATAATTCTTTTAAACATTTTTTTGTCATGCATATGGACAACATCTGACGTACCTCTGGTACATCAACGTAGTAGTTTATATTCTTAAAACACATAGAAAGGGGTTGAAAGGGTAACACCATGCCCTTCTGTTCCTTGAGCTTAAGCCCTGCAGCGCAGTGAATACGGACAATGGGAGTCACACTTAGTAAAAGGTGAAAATATCTTGTGATGTAAGAGCTGGATCGAAATAATTCATTTATCTAGCTTTACCATTCACTGAATTTGAATGCAGGTAAGATCTCAGCTCTAGGGCTACTCTGTCACTCCTCCTAGAATCCTTGTTTCGAATTGCATCCTTGGACACAACAGCTTGCATATTCCCAATTGCTGTCAACGATAATCACTTTGGAGAATGAGAAGCTATTTTGAATAAGCTCAAACTGCTTGGGTCTTATAAGGTAGTGTGAACTTACGGTTGAGAATTGTCAAGAACAATGTAAATAAGGCATTCAAAACAATCGTGTATCCTAACAATGCTCCCACTCCAATCCAAAACCAATATTTTTCCTTGAATAATCCATATCCAGTGAGTACAGCTTCACCTAATGTGATATTCTGATCTGCAAATGGCTGCCATTAAACAAAAGTAAATTAAGTATCAGTTACAAATACTGAACTATTTTAAGGCTAATTACAACTTCTCTTGGTAAAATGCCTTATTGTAGGTTCATGAGAACAATATACTTATGTCTTAAGTAATTTGGGTTTCCACATTATTACACCCACAAAAATCCATGTGTTGTGTGTTGTTGTTGCGTACAACTAAATCAAAAAATATAACAGACTGCCTCGGGGAAGGATTAAAATCAAGTATCACCTTGCTCCAAGAATGCCCATGGAATTCATTTACCGATATAGCATTTTGTGCATACATCATAGGAGATATCCAGTAACCCCAAATCCACCAGACTGGTATGCTTTCTGTTAGATAGTCAGAAACAGGTTGTAACAAGTTAGATGTATAGGTTCAAAACGTAACTGCAGGTAGTTGAAAATATTTCAGAGAAATCAACCTTTGGTTATGATGAATCCTCCAAGAATCATAACAACCAACAAAGCAAACGATCCAAAGGTATTAGCAACTATCATATTTCGGCCCAAAGATGCCATGACCCGGAAAAGAGCCAAAGATGTCTGGTGCAGAAAGAAAAGCAACAGAAATTGTCCCAGAAATCTGCACATCACAAACTAAGATCAATCTTCAAACTAAAATATCTCTGAAGCTCTGAACAGAAAGCAAAATTAACAAAGTCAATGTCATGCCAGTTACCTTGTGAATTGGGGATCATAACCAACCACATAATATGTTACAAGTGTCCACATTCCTGATTCAATAAGGGAGGTTGGAATGCTCAGGAGCCAGGAAGGAAGCGTATAAGCCCACGGTGGGTAGAAATGCAAATCTCTGTGCTTGTAAAGAACTGGAAGCTTCGCCACCAACATTGAGACTTCGGTAAAGCCGTTGAACAGAATCATCACTATTGCAAAATAGAGGGCTCCAAGATAAATGATTCCATCATCAACTGAATCATGGTGCATTGTTGTTCGAAAAAATACAGTCATTGTGATGAGAGCCACAAGTAGAAGCTGGCACAAAGATATCATGTCAGAACATCCTTGATTGATTGTGGAAAGAATTCATATGTTTATGTTGTCATAATAGTATGACATTGTCAAAGAAAAAAACAGAGAACACTTGTCATATCAAACTTGTGACTGGATATAACAAACATTTAAGCACAAATGGTAAAGTTACAGTAACCATTGCGCTTAGCCTTTCCCGACTCCCATAACCAATTCTGTCCGTAGGTGTGGCATTACTCACATTTAAGTATACTAGGATTACATTCATACACCAACTAGGAAGAAAAACATTCCCGCAAAAAAAACTAGGAAGAAAAAGAATCATTTCTAATAAATCAACACTATACATTTCAGAGTTTGTTATATAGTTGCCTTAGCAAGTCCAATATAGTCCTTGATTTGTACTTTGAGCCATGCATAGGCTTTCTGTGTCAATTTTCAAGTAGTGTGATAGTTTCCCTGTGCATGTACGTGTTGTATGATAATAACAATAATAGAAAGTCAGCAAACCACAGTTCAGTTACGGCTGCTAAGGAAAATAGGAACATGGTAAGAATTCTGACAGAAATCTAGCACCTAATTTGGTGGACACTAATTACGGAGTAAGATACTACAGTTGCTTAGAGGTATAACATTTTAAATAATTCTCACAAAAGAATATCTAACCGTTAACTTGGTGCCTTTTGGTGAACTGTCAAAGTCTTACATTGACAGTTGGTTGGGATATATTAGTTTTTTAAAACAGGAAAAAATATATAAAGGGTGTAAGTAGCACCACTTATAATTCAATAGTCCCTTTCACATATATCTAATTAAATGTGAAATAAAATATTTTCCATTCGAAAAACGTGAAATCAGATAGCACATGATTTTTTCTTAGAAATCAATTTTAACAATTAATTCATAAAGAAAAATTGATATGCTCTAGTATACCACACTACACCTTGCAATTGCACAGGGCAATTCGCTAATTGGTTCTAACTTCTAACTCGTGCCATGGAACTAGTCTAGAAGATGCATCTCTTGGATTAAAGTACCTGAATGAATTTGAAGACGTAGATGAATGAGTTCCTTTTCATCAGCAGACGCTGCCACTGGAAGTTGGACTTTAGAATCTCAAGCCTCTTGACACCGTAATTTGAAGTTGAAAGAGCAGTGGGATGATTATGTTTTCTATTGTATGGCCTGTCTAAATCATCATGCAGCCTCTTACCAATAACAAATGTTTTAAAGGCTTCAGCAAACTTTGTTACGGACACGAACTGGTATGGATAATCATATTGACACCAGTACTGCTGTTGATCTTTCTTGGACAAAACCTGCAGCGCAACAAACATGAATCTACAAGAAAAAAACCAGTTAGCATAAATATAAAAACATAGAAAGAGTGAGACTGCTTACTTCTTGCAAAAAATCTGCCACATTTTTCCTTTCAGGGCACCTGAATCCCATTGCAGCAAAAAAATCAGCAGCATATTCACGTGGTCCCTGGTACACAATTTGACCTTCAGATATAAGAATGACATCATCGAATAGCTCATAAGTTTCTGGGGCTGGCTGCAGCAGGGATATGATTGTAGTCCCATCCAGAGCATGTGTAGAATCCCTTAAGTACTTGATAATCTGATATGTGGTTGCACTATCAAGGCCAGTTGAAATCTCATCCATGAACAGAACGCGAGCAGACCCAACTAGCAATTCACCTGCAAAAGCAACCAATATTAGAACAGAAATTCACTACAAACACCCCTAATACAAATGATAGTAAGATATCCTCCTTTTCCAAAAAATAAATAAATAACAGTAGCGTGTTTTAACCTGTTGTTAGACGCTTCTTTTGCCCACCGGAGATTCCTTTGATCATTTCATCTCCAACAATGGTGTCAGCACAGATGTCCAGCCCTAAAATCTTGACTAGATCAAAATTAGCAATTCAGAAATCTCACCAGAATCAGGTAATCAACATGTTAATAAGGAGTAGTTCCCGAAAACAAAAAGGAAAACGAAGGATCATGTGGATGAACATGTAAAATTTTCAAATCAAGAATATAATTACTTTCCAAAAAATATGGAAACAACCTTTGAAAAAAGAGTTAGTAACACTAGCACAATCTTGTAAAAATATACTATAGTAAATTCAGTTTGCACCACCTAATTGGATGCCCATTTCGCAAAATAAGAATATATCTCTTCGCATAACATCAGGTATTCCAAGTCATGAGATAAATAAGGAAAACTCATGAGATAAAAAGAGAATAACGAAGCAGGACAGGTGCCATATAATACATGCATGCTACTACTGACGAGTTCAAATATGAAAGAAAGCAAACATGTAAGACTGACCAAGCTAAAAAAGCAACAGACTGAAAGAAACATGTCGCTACCTTCATTACGTACTCAGCCACGAGACTCGTCTGTCTACCTTCGAGAGCCA
Organism: Triticum timopheevii; assembly: GCA_963921465.1. Lineage (NCBI taxonomy): Eukaryota > Viridiplantae > Streptophyta > Magnoliopsida > Poales > Poaceae > Triticum > Triticum timopheevii. Next base: position 118,278,414 of record OY997266.1, on the reverse strand, counting down.
ATGCCTGAATAGAAATTATGACTCAGTCACAGACGAAATAGTGTGGCTACATCTATCCAAAGCTTGCTGGGTGCATCATACCTTCATGAATACATCAAGGTCCTCATCAGGCTTGATCCCAGCATTCTTTTCTCTCCTCAAAAGTTCAACGAGCATATCTGCAAGTCGGAGGTGTCAAAAGGGAAATCATCAAGGAACACCGCCAAATGACATGGTGGTGCGATAACCTACCATACTTTATACCAACACCCTGACAGCGCCCAGCAAACTCCAGGGTTTCTCTGACGGTCATCTCTGAAGCATGCCAGTCTTGCTGACTTACATAAGCAGATGTTCTCTGAGGCACAAATTCATTTAGATGGTGGCCGTTGTAAGTAATGCTCCCAGACATCTGCAATTAGGGATGATGGTCAGTAATAATATATTGTTTCAAATATTGCACCTTGATTGATAGGCTAACTATACCTATCAGGATAGTTTTTTTAGGAAACAAGAGGGGATTTCTCCCTACTGCATTTTTATAAATTTTATAAAATAATTTTACATAGTACAACAAAAGCAGAGAAGGCTTAGGGTAGCTGATAACAGAGTTCTGAACTTCTAATATAATAGGGATGAGTGTTTCCATCAGATAATCATTTTCAGGCTACACGAGAAGGATAATGCCAATCTATCTCTCCACTTATCATCAAGTGATACACACATACAGATTTGCTCCAAAGTGATCGGATAGCGAAGATTTTCCCATCATCTATGAGTATGAGCATAAAAAACAAATGTAATTAATCTGATATCACACCTTTAGTCCAGGACCAAGTCGACCGGCAAGTGCTAAAAGCAAGGTGGTCTTCCCGGAACTTGGAGGGCCCAAAAGCAGTGTCATTCTGCAGCAAGAAAAGAATATAAAATTTATCAGAATTAGTAACTTCTCTTCACAAAGAACTCTGTCAGAGCTTAGTCGATGCACCGGAAAAGCACCAGTTAGTTTTCAATTGTACCTTGATGGGCGAATGATCCCATTAATGTTGTCCAATATAGGTAACTTCATTCTTCCCCCTCTGTAGATCCTCAGGTGCCTCAGAAATGCCTTAATTTCACAGAAAAATAAAGTAAGAACCTCAACGGTACATTGGCAATTGCTCTGCTTTCGGTAAATGATTCACTTCACGGGCAGAGCTCCTACTTACAGCACAATCCCCAGTTTCATACACAGTAAAACAAGGGTGGTAATTAAATCGTAAGAGAAACCCGTGACCGATATTACTTTCACCTAGATAGAGAAATGGTAGGGGTGGAAATTAGTTTTTCCAGCCGTGGATCACGGGCCAATTACCTCTGTCATGTTGCATATGAAGTTAGGGATGGTGGGCAGCGCCCTGCTGCCGACATGCACGTACGCGTCCACCGTCAGGTCCTCGTACCTCACTTCGATCTTGGGGAACTCTATGTGCACCCTGCATCGAAGAACAAAACAAAAAGGATTCAGCACAAAGCAGAACCCAACAATTTTTGCGCTGGAAACCAAAATCGATGCAGCTCGATCTAGGTGTAGCTGCATGAGTGGGCTGCAAATCTGCAGCTACCTAGTGAGTGGCAAGCCAACAAATCGCAAGTCGATCGTGCAGGGCCCATGTGTCAGCTGCTCCAATTATGCACATCTAGAAATTTTTTTCCCTAGAACAAGCTCGAGCAGAAACCTACAATCTTCTGCCACTAAAAAACATGCAGACGGCATGGAGATGGAGCGACCATTTTCAAGCAGCGGATGGATGCGCCCGGTTGGGCCCACGTGTCAGCCAATTGTGGCGGCAGCGGGACCCTGTGGTCAGCGGTCAGCCTAGTAGATTTGCAGAGCGCGCGCGCGCAGAGACCGAGGAAGGCACGCTGATGACCATGGTGCACCGATGCGGGAGCGAAAAAATGTAGTATGCAGATGCACGGTTTGGTGTACTCACGCGTCGAAGCGGGCGCGTATGCGGCGGAAGAACTGCTCGGCGTCGCCGGAGTCTGCGAGCAGGCGGTCGACGAGCGCGGTGCGGTCGCCGGAGGAGAGGCCGGTGACGTCGACCTCGCAGAGCGCGTCGTCGCCCTCGACCGGGCCGCCCGCGCCGGAGGAGCCGGGCGCGACGGCGGGCGACCTGAGCAGGCCCCTCCTGGCGCGCGCGACGGTGGGGAGGCGCTGCAGCGCGGCCCAGCGCAGCGCCTCCTGCTCGTCCTCCGCCTCCCGCCAGGACCCCGACCGCGAGAAGGGCGCCTCCGCCGCCCACATCGCCACCCGCCCGCCAAAACCCTAGCCACTGCCCTCTCCTCCTCGCCGCAGCAGCAGCAGTAAGTAGGAGTAGCTAGCAGCAAATGGTGGCGGTGGCAGGGGTGGGTGGTGCGGTGGTAGGGGATTTATGGAGGGGCGTCCTCGCTCGGAACAGTGGCAATGGAGGTGGGGGGTGGGCTGGGCTGGCTGGATCCACCGACTCGCCGCATTTATGGGGCGCCCCCGCGCCGCGCTCTCTCTCCTCGCTGTGCAGTGCGGTGCAGTACTACTCCCCTTGTCTCTCCCTCTCTATGATCGCTGGGGTTTTTGATCGGGTGGGGCGGAAGATGGGAAAAACGAGAGAGGGGACGGCGAAAGGGGACGGGACAGCCTGCCTTTCGCGTTTAGACCGTTCGGTTTGGTCCGTTTGGGCCACCAACCCGTACTGCAGTGCATGCGCTTCCAGAAATTTACTAGCCCGTTTAGTTGCTTATATATATATCAAACTTTACTCTTTCACCATGCCTTGGCTCATCTATTGTCCGGCCAACCCTCTAAACTGAAGATTGACAAAACGAGAGCAACTAGTTAGAGCATCTCCAGCCATTGCCCCCCCCCCCCCCCCCCAGGAGGCATAAAAATCGCCTCCTGGGGGCGAGCCGGCGGCAAAATCGGCTCTGGGGGCGGTTCGGCATTCAGCCGTCGCCCCCAAGCGCCGATTTCGGCCCATTATTCGGCCCACTTTCGTCGAAAAACGGCCCGATGTCTTCGTGAATCGGCCCATATTCGGCGCGGTTCGGCGTGTTTCGGCGTGAATTCTTCATAAATAATTCAACAAATAGAAATCAAATAGTTCATCATACAGTTCGACGTGTTTCGGTGTGTTTTTGCCTCCATAGTTCATCACAGAAAATCATATTTCATAGTTTAATACAAATTATATAGTTCGACAAATAAAAATTCATATTTCATCACGTCGTTTCCGGCATCGCCCTTGAGCCTCCATAGGTGCTCCACCAGATCGTGTTCAGTTCTTGATGCACCTGTGGGTCTCGGATCTCCTGACGCATATTGAGGTAGGCAGTCCAGGTTGCCGGTAGCTGGTGATCAACTTGGGCAAGAGGACCCTACCTGTAATATAGTTCTGTGTCAAACACTGGCTCTTCCTGCTCGCTCTCAATGATCATGTTGTGCAAGATGACACAGCAAGTCATGATGTCCCACATTTGATCTTTCGACCAGGTCTGAGCAGGGTACCGGACAACGGCAAATCGAGATTGGAGCATACCAAATGCCCGCTCGACATCCTTCCTGCAAGCCTCAAAGAAGGCATTCTTGCCTCCTGGCACAGGGTTTGAGATAGTCTTCACAAATGTTGACCATCTCGGATAGATGCCATCGGCTAGGTAGTACCCTTGTTGTAGTGCCGCCGATTGACCTCGAAGTTCACCGAAGGAGAATGACCTTCAACAAGCTTGGCAAAGACAGGGGAGCACTGCAGGACGTTGATGTCATTTTTTGTTCCTGGCATCCCAAAGAAAGAGTGCCAAATTCAGAGGTCCTGTGTGGCCACTGCCTCAAGTACCACACTGCAACCGCCTTTGGCACCTTTGTACAACCCCTGCCAAGCAAATGGACAGCTTTTCCATTTCCAATGCATGCAGTCGATGCTTCCAAGCATCCCAGGAAATCCTCTTGCTGCATTCTGTGCTAGGATCCGAGCAGTGTCTTCTGCATTGGGTGTTCGCAGGTATTGCGGTCCAAACACTGCCACCACTGCCCTGCAGAACTTGTAGAAACACTCAATGGTGGTGGACTCGGTCATGCGCCCATAGTCGTCGAGTGAATCACCGGGAGCTCCGTATGCAAGCATCCTCATAGCTGTCGTGCACTTCTGGATTGAGGTGAATCCAAGTGTGCCGGTGCAATCCTTCTTGCACTTGAAGTAGCTGTCGAACTCCCGGATGGAATTCACAATCCTGAGGAAAAGCTTTCGGCTCATCCAATAACAGCGCCGAAATGTTTTCTCGCTGTGCAATGGAGCATCGGTGAAGTAGTCGGAGTAGAGCATGCAGTAGCCTTCTAGACGATGCCGGTTCTTTGCTTTCACCCGCCCCGGCGCCGAGCCACCTCGCCGCGGCTTTTCACTGCTCGTGAGCAGGCCAGCGAGGGCGGCGAGCACCATGAGATGCTCCTGCTCCTGTATGTTGGCTTCAGCTTCCTCCTCCAGCAACGCCGCGAGCGCCTCCTCGTCGTCCAAGTCCATCGCCGGGTCGGGCAGACAAATCACCGAACACCTTGCGAGCGAGGTGGGCGCACACCCGCCGGTGTACAGCCTCTGCGCGGGTGGAACGCCGAAAAAGTTGCTCAGACGGCGGTAGAGAGGCTGCCTCGGCGAAACCTCTTCTCATTTTCGGCGGGGAATGGCCTATCTAGCTGCGGCGGGTGGTGGACGGCGCCGGGATCGGCAGGGTGGCGGTCGAGCACGGGAGGGGGGGGGGAGGGGGCGGAGGTGAATCTGGACGGTCGCCTTGACTTTTCGCCAGCCAATGTGGCCCCAGGTGCGCTTTTCCCTTGCGCCGGAGCCCCCGAGCGCCCCCTAGTGCGCCGGGTTCGGCCTGCGATCGCCGGGCCCAAAAACGGGCCGAGCCGGCGGAATTCGGCGTCTTGAGGGCATGACTAGGGCGTTTTTTCGGCACCGGCACGGAAAAATCGTCTGGGGACTGTTGGGGGCGCGGCTGGAGATGCTCTTAACGAGCTCTCCACGGGAGCCTCACAACGATCAGCGCCACTTACGCGCTCTCAACCGTTCGCCACGTGTCGCGCTCTGGGCGCTCCCTCCGGATTTTTTTTCATTTTTTAGCACGCGTTTTCGGCTTTTTAAACATTTTTGGGGGGGGGGGGTTGACGTTTCGGTTTTCCACCGATCTTACTTAACTTTGCGTGAAAAAATGCGTTTTTTCCTTTCGCGAGAGTCACGGTTTTGCTTCCGCGAGAGGCAAGGTTTTGCTTTCGCGAGAGTCACGTCCGTGCCTCTCGGAAACGAAAAAAAACATGTTCTCTGTTGTTTTTTTTCATCCGCGAGAGGCACGGCTTTGCTTCCGAGAGAGGCACGGTTGTGCTTTCGCGAGAGGCATGGTCGTGCCTCTCGGAGACAAAAAAACGTGTTTTCTGGTTTTTTTTCTCCCTTTCGGGAGAGGCACGGTTTTGCTTCCGCGAGAAGCACGGTTGTGCTTTCACGAGAGCCTCTCGGAAACGAAAAATAAACGCATTTTCTAGTTTTTTTTTCTTTTGCAAGAGGCACGGTTTTGCTTTCGCGAGAGGCATGGTTGTGCTTTCGCGAGAGGCACGGTCATGCCTCCTCGGAAACGGAAAATGGTGTTTTCTCTTCTTCTTTTTCCTTCTGCGAGAGGCACGATTTTGCTTCCGCGAGAGGCACGAGCGTGCCTCTTTTGGAAAGGGAAAAAACGTGCTCCCGGTTCGGTTTTTTCTTCCGAGTTTTTTCATGAAAAAAAAGATCGTCAAAACCTATCAACATGGGATCTAGTTTCAAAGATCCCAACGTGAGGAATCCAGCGATGAAAACAGTTTGAGATTTGGATGCATGGTTTAAGAGATAAAACATTTTGAATAAATGAATCTATGAAAAAAGGGAAAACTCATAGGTTGCAACAAGTGGCGCACATACATGCGCCACTTGTCGCAACCTGGGGAGGTGGGAATGATCTTTGCAATGAGCACTCCTTGACTAGTGATTTTGTTGACAAATATAACACACACTACTAGGGAAAACCTTATACACAGAATCTTACCAGCAACGATCTTTAAAATACAACGCTACTGCTATTTAGCAGCAGCGCGCTCCAGGAAAACGCGCTGCTGAAAGAAAAGTAGCAGTAGCTCGTTCCCACAAAACCGCGCTACTGCTCTAATTGTCATGACCTGGCCGTCCAGCTAGTTATAGGAGTAGCGCCCTATAATGGACCGCGCTACTGCTACAGATGTTAGCAGCAGCGCACTTCTTTGAAACTCGCTACTGCTAAGTTCAGCCCACAAGTTTAGTCCCACCTCGCTCCGTGAACAGGGTGTTTACCACCTTAAATATGTTACTCCTCAAACTATCCCAGCCACTTGGTCTTCACTGAACTCTATGTGGCCGCAATATGAGTCTTCTCCGGTTCCTACCGGAGAGGACTCATATTGACAATTCAGATTGTACACAAAAAGATCATTGATGGCTAATGTATTTTTGCATTGACAGACAACTTAGCAGTAGCGCTTTTAGTAGCAAGCGCTATTGCTAGTCCAACTTAGCAGTAGCGTTCATCCCAGCGCATCGCTACTGCTATTCTCATTAGCTGCAGCGCGTTTTGCTACCTGCGCTACTACTAACCCTACCATATACCCACACGCGCGGCCGACCCCTCTCTCTCACTCACTCTCCCCCTCACTCTCGCCCGCGCCGATAACCGCCGTCATCCGTCCGCCATCGAGGTACTCCCTCCTTCCGTCCCTCCTCCTCCCACCGTGCCCTCCTCCCTCCTCCTCCCACCGTGCCCTCCTCCCTCCGCTTGCGACCGCCCCCTCCTCCCTCCTCCGCCGGCAGCCCTCCTCCCACCGCCCCTCCCTCCTCCTCCTCCGGCCGGCCCCTCCCCCTCCCCCTCCTCTCTCCTCCCTCCCTCCCTTGTCTCTGTTCTTGCAAATCGTAGGTGTTTTGAATAAAATAGAAGTAAGAAAATTTAGGGTAGAACTAGGGTAGTAAATTTTTTAGCAAGTGTTTAATAGAAAATAGTTCATTTAGTAAGTGATTAATACAACTAGTTTATTTATATTAGGTACTTAATAGAACTAGTTTATTTGGTAAGTGCTTAATAGAACTAGTTTATTTATAGTAAGTGCTTAATAGAACTAGTTTATTTAGTAAGTAGTTAATAAAACTAGTTTATTTAGTAAGTAGTTAATAAAACTAGTTTATTTAGTAAGTAGTTAATAAAACTAGTTTATTTAGTGTTAGGATTATATATAAGATATTTTCAAATGTTTTTTTTTCATATTTTGAACCATTGAAATGCAATGATCATCGATAAGTGGCCTATGTTTTGCCGGAGTGTTGATTAAGTTCCGTTCCGGCAAATTTTAGGCGCTCGATATGTCTTTTTTAGCAAAGGTCATGCCGGATTTTTTGGGTTTTGCCATCAAGTTATAATCTTTGAATTTTTAACACAGGAGATGTCTGATGACGATGGGATCCCGGAGTGCGGGTACTGCTACGATGACCGTGGTGTGTGCGAAAGGTTTCCTCACCTGCAAAATGATAGGTTTTTCACCGTGAAGCTGGAAAAGACCTTTGATGTTTGTACGGTATGCAACGACAAGCATTTCATCCTAATAAATATCATCACTTGTGCTTCTTTTGTTCAACGTGTAATTTATGGATTTTTTTTCAATTCGACTAGTACATCCCGTGCCATGCTAGACCATATGTATTGGAGAAGCTTGGTTTTGGTTTAGATGACTTTGAGAATGTGGAGACAAGGAGGGCTCACTTAAGAACTAAACATGGTTATGAGTTTCTGGTTAAGTTCTACAATGCGGTTGACCGCTCCCATTTCGGTTGCTCTAATTGGGAAGCTCTCTACAAGGCATATGGATTTGAGGAGGGAATGTGAATAAGATTTGATATTCGTCCCGAAGATTATTATGATGATGATAATATCAACATCTGGGTGGATGTGGATATGCCTCCAGTTTTACCTAGATGTGAGTTTATCAAACTAATTTGTTAAGTTCAGTAGTTTATGTTGTTAAAAAATATTTGGTGTTCATCCATACTAAACTTATTTATTTATAATTGTTAGCTTATTTCTTATCTTCAAGAAATACTCGGAAGGTAGTAGACATCACATACTACAGCTATGACTCCAAGCTTAATTGTGAGGAGAAAGGTTATCTTGTCTCATTCATAGAAGATGTTGAGGCCTTCAAAACCAGTCACTCTATCAGCCCAAATTATACTAGATACGTGCCACTAGTCCATAAATTGCTTGACGGTAACTTAATTGACAAAAACTTGGTAAGATTTTGTTAATGATGGTAACTTCATTGCATACATTATTCTCAAGTAAACTACATTGCTAACTATATATGTTACTATTTTGGTTTTGAACAGAGGCTCCCGAAGCAGGTTGTGCCTGACATGCTATGTACCGAAGGTGATATGCATATGGTTAGCTTACGACCAACTCCTTCGGAGGCTTACCATACAACATACTTGATTTCTTCAAATGATGAAAGGCTCAAAATCAAAGAATGGAGCAAAGTGATGAATGCGCACATGCAAATAATTGGAGACAAAAGGAATGTGCGCAAGCCACAAGTTGGAGATAGGTTTATGTCCATTCTCCATTATGGTGAAGGACCGGTTTATCTGTTTTATGGTATTTTAGCTAGGAGAGAGGAGTAGGTCCTAAGTATTAAGAACTGAAGGAAATATGCCCTAGAGCCAATAATAAAGTTATTATTTATTTCCTCATATCATGATAAATGTTTATTATTCATGCTAGAATTGTATTAACCGGAAACATGATACATGTGTGAATACATAGACAAAACCATAGTCACTAGTATGCCTCTACTTGACTAGCTCATTAATCAAAGATGGTTATGTTTCCTAACCATAGACATGTGTTGTCATTTGATTAGTGGGATCACATCATTAGAAGAATGATATGATTGACATGACCCATTCCGTTAGCCTAGCACTTGATCGTTTAGTATACTGCTATTGCTTTCTTCATGACTTATACATGTTCCTGTAACTATGAGAATTATGCAACTCCCGTTTACCGGAGGAACACTTTGGGTGCTACCAAACGTCACAACGTAACTGGGTGATTATAAAGGAGTACTACAGGTGTCTCCAAAGGTACATGTTGAGTTGGCGTATTTCGAGATTAGGTTTTGTCACTCCGATCGTCGGGGAGGTATCTCCGGGCCCTCTCGGTAATGCACATCACTATAAGCCTTGCAAGCAATGTAACCAATGAGTTGGTGACGGGATGATGCATTACGTAACGAGTAAAGAGACTTGCCGGTAACGATATTGAACTAGGTATTGGATACCGACGATCGAATCTCGGGCAAGTAACATACCGATGACAAAGGGAACAACGTATGTTGTTATGCGGTTTGACCGATAAAGATCTTCGTAGAATATGTAGGAACCAATATGGGCATCCAGGTCCCGCTATTGGTTATTGACCGAGAATGGTTCTAGGTCATGTCTACATAGTTCTCGAACCCGTAGGGTCCGCACGCTTTACGTTATGATGACAGTTTTATTATGAGTTTATAAGTTTTGATGTACCGAAGTTTGTTCGGAGTCCCGGATGTGATCACGGACATGACGAGGAGTCTCGAAATGGTCGAGACATAAAGATTGATATATTGGACGACTATATTCGGACACCAGAAATGTTCCGAGTGATTTCGGAGAAAACCGGAGTGCCGGGGGGTTACCGGAACCCCCCAGGAGAGTATTGGGCCTTATGGGCCTTAGGGGAAAGGAGAGAGGGGCGGCCAGCATGGGCCGCGCGCCCCCTCCCCCTCTGGTCCGAATTGGACTAGGAGGGGGGCGGCGCCCCCCCCCCCTCCCCCCCCTTTCCTTCCCCCTCTCCCCCTTCCTTCCCCCTCCTAGTAGGAGTAGGAAAGGAGGAGTCCTACTCCTAATAGGAGGAGGATTCCTCCTCCTTGGCGCGCCCCAAGGGGTCGGCCGGCCTCCCTCCCTTGCTCCTTTATATACGGGGGCGGGGGGGCACCCCATAGACACACAAGTTGATCTATGAATCGTTCCTTAGCCGTGTGCGGTGCCCCCCTCCACCATATTCCACCTCGGTCATATCGTCGCGGAGTTTAGGCGAAGCCCTGCGCCGGTAGAACATCATCATCGTCGCCACGCCGTCGTGCTGACGGAACTCATCTCCGGAGCTCTGCTGGATCGGAGGCCAGAGATCGTCATCGAGCTGAACGTGTGCTGAACTCGGAGGCTCCGTACGTTCGGTGCTTGGATCGGTCGGATCGTGAAGACGTACGACTACATCAACCGCGTTGTGCTAACGCTTCCGCTTACGGTCTACGAGGGTACGTGGATGAACACTCTCCTCTCTCGTTGCTATACCATCACCATGATCTTGCGTGTGCGTAGGAAATTTTTTGAAATTACTACGTTACCCAACAGTGGCATCAGAGCCTAGGTTTTATGCGTTGATGTTATATGCATGAGTAGAACACAAGTGAGTTGTGGTCGATACAAGTCATACTGCTTACCAGCATGTCATACTTTGGTTCGGCGGTATTGTGAGATGAAGCGGCCCGGACCGACATTACGCGTACGCTTACGCGAGACTGGTTTCACCGTTACGAGCACTCGTGCTTAAAGGTGGCTGGCGGGTGTCTGTCTCTCTCACTTTAGCTGAATCGAGTGTGGCTACGCCCGGTCCTTGCGAAGGTTAAAACAACACCAACTTGACGAACTATCGTTGTGGTTTTGATGCGCAGGTAAGAACGGTTCTTTCTAAAGCCCGTAGTAGCCACGTAAAATTTGCAACAACAAAGTAGAGGACGTCTAACTTGTTTTTGCAGGGCATGTTGTGATGTGATATGGTCAAGACGTGATGCTATATTTTATTGTATGAGATGATCATGTTTTGTAACCGAAGTTATCGGCAACTGGCAGGAGCCATATGGTTGTCGCTTTATTGTATGAAATGCAAACGCCCTGTAATTGCTTTACTTTATCACTAAGCGGTAGCGATAGTCGTAGAAGCAATAGATGGCGTAACGACAACGATGCTACGATGGAGATCAAGGTGTCGCGCCGGTGATGATGGTGATCACGACGGTGCTTCGGAGATGGAGATCACAAGCACAAGAAGATGATGGCCATATCATATCACTTATATTGATTGCATGTGATGTTTATCCTTTATGCATCTTATCTTGCTTTGATTGAAGGTAGCATTTTAAGATGATCTCTCACTTAATAATCAAGAAGTGTTCTCCCTGAGTATGCACTGTTGCGAAAGTTCTTCGTGCTGAGACACCACGTGATGATCGGGTGTGATAGGCTCTACGTTCAAATACAACGGGTGCAAAACAGTTGCACACGCGGAATACTCAGGTCATACTTGACGAGCCTAGCATATACAGATATGGCCTCGGGATACGGAGACCGAAAGGTCGAGCGTGAATCATATAGTAGATATGATCAACATAGTGATGTTCACCATTGAAACTACTCCATCTCACGTGATGATCGGACATGGTTTAGTTGATTTGTATCACGTGATCACTTAGATAACTAGAGAGATGTCTGTCTAAGTGGGAGTTCTTTAGTAATATGATTAATTGAACTTAAATTTATCATGAACTTAGTACCTGATAGTATTTTGCTTGTCTATGTTTGTTTGTAGATAGATGGCTCGTGCTGTTGTTCCGTTGAATTTCAATGCGTTCCTTGAGAAAGCAAAGTTGAAAGATGATGGTAGCAATTACACGGACTGGGTCCGTAACCAAAGGATTATCCTCATTGCTGCACAGAAAAGTTACGTCCTGGAAGCACCGCTGGGTGCCAGGCCTGCTGCTGATGCAACTGACGATGTTAAGAACGTCTAGCAGAGCAAAGCTGATGACTACTCGATAGTTCAGTGTGCCATGCTTTACGGCTTAGAACCGGGTCTTCAACGACGTTTTGAACGTCATGGAGCATATGAGATGTTCCAGGAGTTGAAGTTAATATTTCAAGCAAATGCCTGGATTGAGAGATATGAAGTCTCCAATAAGTTCTACAGCTGCAAGATGGAGGAGAATAGTTCTGTCAGTGAACACATACTCAAAATGTCTGGGTATAATAATCACTTGATTCAACTGGGAGTTAATCTTCCCGATGATAGTGTCATTGACAGAATTCTCCAATCACTGCCACCAAGCTACAAGAGCTTCATGATGAACTATAATATGCAAGGGATGAACAAGACTATTCCCGAGCTCTTCGCAATGCTAAAAGCTGCGGAGGTAGAAATCAAGAAGGAGCATCAAGTGTTGATGGTTAACAAGACCACCAGTTTCAAGAAGAAGGGTAAAGGTAAGAAGAAGGGGAACTTCAAAAAGAACGGCAAGCAAGTTGCTGCTCAAGAGAAGAAACCCAAGTCTGGACCTAAGCCTGAAACTGAGTGCTTCTACTGCAAGCAGACTGGACACTGGAAGCGGAACTGCCCCAAGTATTCGGCGGATAAGAAGGATGGCAAAGTAAACAAAGGTATATGTGATATACATGTTATTGATGTGTACCTTACTAATGCTCGCAGTAGCACCTGGGTATTTGATACTGGTTCTGTTGCTAATATTTGCAACTCGAAACAGGGACTACGGATTAAGCGAAGATTGGCTAAGGACAAGGTGACGATGCGCGTGGGAAATGGTTCCAAAGTCGATGTGATCGCGGTCGGCACGCTACCTCTACATCTACCATCGGGATTAGTTTTAGACCTAAATAATTGTTATTTGGTGCCAGCGTTGAGCATGAACATTATATCTGGATCTTGTTTGATGCGAGACGGTTATTCATTTAAATCAGAGAATAATGGTTGTTCTATTTATATGAGTAATATCTTTTATGGTCATGCACCCTTGAAGAATGGTCTATTTTTATTGAATCTCGATAGTAGTGATACACATATTCATAGTGTTGAAACCAAAAGATGCAGAGTTGATAATGATAGTGCAACTTATTTGTGGCACTGCCGTTTAGGTCATATCGGTGTAAAGCGCATGAAGAAACTCCATACTGATGGGCTTTTGGAATCACTTGATTATGAATCACTTGGTACTTGCGAACCGTGCCTTATGGGCAAGATGACTAAAACGCCGTTCTCTGGAACTATGGAGCGAGCAACTGATTTATTGGAAATCATACATACTGATGTTTGTGGTCCAATGAATATTGAGGCTCGCGGCGGGTATCGTTATTTTCTCACCTTCACAAATGATTTGAGCAGATATGGGTATATCTACTTAATGAAACACAAGTCTGAAACATTTGAAAAGTTCAAAGAATTTCAGAGTGAAGTGGAAAATCATCGTAACAAGAAAATAAAGTTTCTACGATCTGATCTTGGAGGAGAATATTTGAGTTATGAGTTTGGTCTACACTTGAAACAATGCGAAATAGTTTCGCAACTCACGCCACCCGGAACACCACAACGAAATGGTGTGTCCGAACGTCGTAATCGTACTTTACTTGATATGGTGCGATCTATGATGTCTCTTACTGATTTACCGCTATCGTTTTGGGGTTATGCTTTAGAGACGGCCGCATTCACGTTAAATAGGGCACCATCAAAATCCGTTGAGACGATGCCTTATGAACTGTGGTTTGGCAAGAAACCAAAGTTGTCGTTTCTTAAAGTTTGGGGCTGCGATGCTTATGTGAAGAAACTTCAACCAGATAAGCTCGAACCCAAATCGGAGAAATGTGTCTTTATAGGATACCCAAAAGAGACTATTGGGTACACCTTCTATCACAGATCTGAGGGCAAGATTTTCGTTGCTAAAATCGGATCCTTTCTAGAGAAGGAGTTTCTCTTGAAAGAAGTGAGTGGGAGGAAAGTAGAACTTGATGAGATAACTGTATCTACTCCCTTATTGGAAAGAAGTTCATCACAAGAACCGGTTCTGTTGGGGAACGTTGCAGAAAATTAAAAATTTTCCTACGGCTTCACCAAGATCCATCTATGAGTTCATCTAAGCAACGAGTCATGGGAGAGAGCTTGCATCTACATACCACTTGTAGATCGCGTGCGGAAGCTTGCAAGGTGATGATGGAGTCGTACACGAACGTGATTCAGATCACCGATGCCAAGTGCTGAACGGACAGCACCTCCGTGTTCAACACACGTACGGGACGAGCGACGTCTCCTCCTTCTTGATCCAGCAAGGGGAAAGGAGAGGTTGAGGAAGACAGCTCCACCGGCAGCACGACGGCGTGGTGATGGTGGAGAAGCAGTACTCCGACAGGGCTTCGCCGAGCACACAACGAAGGAGGAGAGGTGTTGGGGAGGGAGAAGGAGGCAACCAAAGGCCAAGGACTCAGGGTATGATGTCCCTCCTCTCCCCCACTATATATAGGAGGGCCAAGGGGGGGGTGGCCGGCCCTAGGAGATCCAATCTCCTAGGGGGGCGGCGGCCAAGGGGGGTTTCCCTTCCCCCCAAGGCACCTAGGAGGTGCCTTCCCCTCCTAGGACTCTTGCCCCCTTGAACCCTAGGCGCATGGGCCTATGTGGGGCTGGTTCCCTTGGCCCATGCAGGCCAAGGCGCACCCCCTACAGCCCATGTGGCCCCCCGGGGCAGGTGGCCCCACCCGGTGGGCCCCCGGGACCCCTCCGGTGGTCCCGGTACAATACCGATAACCCCGAAACTTGTCCCGATGCCCGAAACAGGACTTCCCATATATAAATCTTTACCTCCGGACCATTCCGGAACTCCTCGTGACGTCCGGGATCTCATCCGGGACTCCGAACATCATTCGGTAGTCACATACTTGACTTCCTACTAACCCTAGCGTCACCGAACCTTAAGTGTGTAGACCCTACGGGTTCGGGAGACACGCAGACATGACCGAGACGACTCTCGGGCAATAACCAACAGCGGGGTCTGGATATCCATGTTGGCTCCCACATGCTCCTCGATGATTTCATCGGTTGAACCACGATGTCGAGGATTCGATCAAACCCTGTATACAATTCCCTTTGTCAATCGGTACGTTTACTTGCCCGAGACTCGATCGTCGGTATCCCAATACCTTGTTCAGTCTCGTTACCCGGCAAGTCACTTTACTCGTACCGTAATGCATGATCCCGTGGCCAACACCTTGGTCACATTGAGCTCATTATGATGATGCATTACCGAGTGGGCCCAGAGATACCTCTCCGTTATACGGAGTGACAAATCCCAGTCTCGATCCGTGTCAACCCAACAGATACTTTCGGAGATACCTGTAATGCACCTTTATAGTCACCCAGTTACGTTGTGACGTTTGATACACCCAAGGCACTCCTACGGTAACCGGGAGTTACACGATCTCATGGTCGAAGGAATAGATACTTGACATTAGCAAAGCTTCTAGCAAACGAACTATACGATCTTTTATGCTATGCTTATGATTGGGTCTTGTCCATCACATCATTCTCCTAATGATGTGATCCCGTTATCAACGACATCCTATGTCCATAGTCAGGAAACCATGACTATCTATTGATCATAACGAGCTAGTCAACTAGAGGCTCACTAGGGACTCATTGGGTCTAAGTGTTCACACGTGTATTACGATTTCCGGATAATACAGTTATAGCATGAACAAAAGACAATTATCATGAACATTGAAATATAATAATCCTTTTATTATTGCCTCTAGGGCATATTTCCAACAGTCTCCCACTTGCACTAGAGTCACCAATCTAGTTACATTGTGATGAATCGAACACCCATAGAGTTCTGGTGTTGATCATGTTTTGCACGCGAGAGAGGTTTAGTCAACGGATCTGCGACATTCAGATCCGTGTGCACTTTGCAAATCTCTATGTCTCCATCTTGAACATTTTCACGGATGGAGTTGAAACGACGCTTGATGTGCCTGGTCTTCTTGTGAAACCTGGGCTCCTTGGCAAGGGCAATAGCTCCAGTGTTGTCACAGAAGAGTTTGATCGGCCCCGACGCATTGGGTATGACTCCTAGGTCGGTGATGAACTCCTTCATCCAAATCGCT
This sequence comes from Triticum timopheevii, assembly GCA_963921465.1. Lineage (NCBI taxonomy): Eukaryota > Viridiplantae > Streptophyta > Magnoliopsida > Poales > Poaceae > Triticum > Triticum timopheevii. The sequence continues at coordinate 118,262,347 of OY997266.1, read as the reverse complement.
TCATGCGCTGCCTCCGAGGCTGCCATGTACTCCGCTTCACATGTAGATCCCGCCACGACGCTCTGCTTGCAGCTGCACCAGCTTACTGCTCCACCATTCAACATATACACGTATCCGGTTTGTGACTTAGAGTCATCCAGATCTGAGTCGAAGCTAGCGTCGACGTAACCCTTTACGACGAGCTCTTCATCTCCTCCATAAACGAGAAACATGTCCTTTGTCCTTTTCAGGTACTTCAGGATATTCTTGACCGCTGTCCAGTGTTCCTTGCCGGGGTTACTTTGGTATCTTGCAACCAAACTTACGGCAAGGTTTACATCGGGTCTGGTACACAGCATGGCATACATAATAGATCCTATGGCTGAAGCATAGGGGATGACACTCATCTCTTCTTTATCTTTTGCCGTGGTCGGTGACTGAGCCAAGCTCAATCTCACACCTTGTAACATAGGCAAGAACCCCTTCTTGGACTGATCCATTTTGAACCTCTTCAAAATCTTATCAAGGTATGTGCTTTGTGAAAGACCTATGAGGCGTCTCGATCTATCTCTATAGATCTTGATGCCTAATATATAAGCAGCTTCTCCAAGGTCCTTCATTGAAAAACACTTGTTCAAGTAGGCCTTAATGCTGTCCAGGAGTTTCGTATCATTTCCCATCAAGAGTATGTCATCTACATATAATAAGAGAAATGCTACAGAGCTCCCACTCACTTTCTTGTAAACGCAGGCTTCTCCATAAGTCTGCGTAAACCCAAACGCTTTGATCATCTCATCAAAGCGAATGTTCCAACTCCGAGATGCTTGCACCAGTCCATAAATGGATCGCTGGAGCTTGCATACTTTGTTAGCGTTCTGAGGAACGACAAAACCTTCCGGCTGCATCATATACAGCTCTTCCTTAAGATGTCCATTAAGGAATGCCGTTTTGACGTCCATCTGCCATATCTCATAATCATAGTATGCGGCAATTGCTAACATGATTCGGACGGACTTAAGCTTCGCCACGGGAGAGAATGTCTCGTCGTAGTCAATCCCTTGAACTTGTCGATAACCCTTAGCGACAAGTCGAGCTTTATAGATGGTAACATTACCATCCGCGTCCGTCTTCTTCTTAAAAATCCATTTATTTTCTATCGCTCGCCGATCATCGGGCAAGTCTGTCAAAGTCCATACTTTGTTTTCATACATGGATCCTATCTCGGATTTCATGGCCTCAAGCCATTTGTTGGAATCCGGGCCCGCCATTGCTTCTTCATAGTTCGAAGGTTGATTGTTGTCTAGCAACATGATTTCCATGACAGGGTTGCCGTACCACTCTGGTGCGGAACGTGTCCTTGTGGACCTTCGAAGTTCAGTAGCAACTAGATCTGAAGTACCTTGATCATCATCAACATTTTCCTCTTCAGTTGGTGTGGGCATTACAGGAATGGTTTCCTGCGCTGCACCACTTTCCCGTTCGAGAGGTAGTACTTCATCGAGTTCTACTTTCCTCCCACTTACTTCTTTCGAGAGAAACTCTTTCTCCAGAAAGCATCCGTTCTTGGCAACAAAGATCTTGCCTTCGGATCTTAAGTAGAAGGTATACCCGACAGTTTCCTTAGGGTATCCTATGAATACGCATTTTTCCGACTTGGGTTCGAGCTTTTCAGGTTGAAGTTTCTTGACATAAGCATCGCATCCCCAAACTTTTAGAAACGACAGCTTAGGTTTCTTCCCAAACCATAATTCATACGGTGTCGTCTCAACGGATTTAGACGGTGCCCTATTTAAAGTGAATGTAGCTGTCTCTAGAGCGTATCCCCAAAATGATAGCGGTAAATCGGTAAGAGACATCATAGACCGCACCATATCCAATAGAGTGCGATTACGACGTTCGGACACACCGTTTCGCTGAGGTGTTCCAGGCGGCGTGAGTTGTGAAACGATTCCACAATTTCTTAAGTGTGTACCAAATTCGTGACTTAAGTATTCGCCCCCACGATCTGATCGTAGGAACTTTATCTTACGGTCACGTTGATTCTCTACCTCACTCTGAAATTCCTTGAACTTTTCAAAGGTCTCAGACTTGTGTTTCATTAAGTAGACATACCCATATCTACTCAAGTCATCAGTGAGAGTGAGAACATAACGATATCCTCCGCGAGCCTCAACGCTCATTGGACCGCACACATCGGTATGTATGATTTCCAACAAGTTGGTTGCTCGCTCCATTGTTCCGGAGAACGGAGTCTTGGTCATTTTGCCTAAGAGGCAAGGTTCGCATGTGTCAAATGATTCATAATCAAGAGACTCTAAAAGTCCATCAGCATGGAGCTTCTTCATGCGCTTGACACCAATGTGACCAAGGCGGCAGTGCCACAAGTATGTGGGACTATCGTTATCAACTTTACATCTTTTGGCATCCACACTATGAACATGTGTAATATTACGCTCGAGATTCATCAAAAATAAACCATTGACCATCGGAGCATGACCATAAAACATATCTCTCATATAAATCGAACAACCATTATTCTCAGACTTAAATGAGTAGCCATCTCGTATTAAACGAGATCCAGATACAATGTTCATGCTCAAACTTGGCACTAAATAACAATTATTGAGGTTTAAAACTAATCCCGTAGGTAAATGTAGAGGCAGCGTGCCGACGGCGATCACATCGACCCTGGAGCCATTCCCGACGCGCATCGTCACCTCGTCCTTCGCCAGTCTCCGTTTATTCCGCAGCTCCTGCTGTGAGTTACATATGTGAGCAACGGCACCGGTATCAAATACCCAGGAGTTACTTCGAGTACTGGTAAGGTACACATCAATTACATGTATATCAAATATACCTTTGGTGTTGCCGGCCTTCTTATCCGCTAAGTATTTGGGGCAGTTCCGCTTCCAGTGCCCCTTCCCCTTGCAATAAAAGCACTCAGTCTCAGGCTTGGGTCCATTCTTTGACTTCTTCCCGGCAACAGGCTTACCGGGCGCGGCAACATCTTTGCCGTCCTTCTTGAAGTTCTTCTTACCCTTGCCCTTCTTGAACTTAGTGGTCTTATTGACCATCAACACTTGATGTTCTTTCTTGATTTCAGCCTCTGCTGACTTCAGCATCGAGAACACTTCAGGAATGGTCTTTACCATCCCCTGCATGTTGTAGTTCATCACAAAGCTCTTGTAGCTTGGTGGGAGCGACTGGAGGATTCTGTCAATGACCGCCTCATCTGGGAGGTTAATGTTCAACTGGGTCATACGTGCGTGCAACCCAGACATCTTCAGGATGTGTTCACTGACAGAACTGTTCTCCTCCATCTTACAACTGTAGAACTTGTCGGAGACATCATATCTCTCGACCCGGGCATGAGCTTGGAAAACTAGTTTCAGCTCTTCGAACATCTCATATGCTCCGTGATGCTCAAAACGCTTTTGGAGCCCCGGTTCTAAGCTGTAAAGCATGCCGCACTGAACGAGGGAGTAATCATCAGCACGAGTTTGCCAAGCGTTCATAACGTCTTGGTTCTCTGGGACGGGAGCGGCACCTAGCGGTCCTTCTAGGACATATTGCTTCCTGGCAGCTATGAGGATGATCCTCAGGTTTCGGACCCAGTCCGTATAGTTGCTGCCATCATCTTTCAGCTTGGTTTTCTCTAGGAACGTGTTGAAGTTCATGTTGACATTAGCGTTGGCCATTGATCTACAAGACGTATTTGCAAAGGTTTTAGACTAAGTTCATGATAATAAAGTTCTTAATCAAAATTATGAACTCCCACTTAGATTAGACATCCCTCTAGTCATCTAAGTGTTACACGATCCGAGTCGACTAGCCCGTGTCCGATCATCACGTGAGACGGACTAGTCATCGTCGGTGAACATCTTTATGTTGATCGTATCTTCCATACGACTCGTGTTCGACCTTTCGGTCTCCGTGTTCCGAGGCCATGTCTGCACATGCTAGGCTCGTCAAGTTAACCCTAAGTGTTTTCGCTGTGTAAAACTGTCTTACACCCGTTGTATGTGAACGTAAGGATCCATCACACCCGATCATCACGTGGTGCTTAGAAACGACGAACTGTAGCAACGGTGCACAGTTAGGGGAGAACACTTCTTGAAATTTTGTAAGGGATCATCTTATTTACTACCGTCGTCCTAAGTAAACAAGATGCATAAACATAATAAACATCACATGCAATTATATGGTTGTGACATGATATGGCCAATATCATCAAGCTCCATTGATCTCCATCTTCGGGGCTCCATGATCATCTTGTCACCGGCTTGACACCATGATCTCCATCATCATGATCTCCATCATCGTGTCTTCATGAAGTTGTCACGCCAACGACTACTTCTACTTCTATGACTAACGCGTTTAGTAATGAAGTAAAGTAGTTTACATGGCGTTCTTCAATGACACGCAGGTCATACAAAAAAATAAAGACAACTCCTATGGCTCCTGCCGGTTGTCATACTCATCGACATGCAAGTCGTGAATCCTATTACAATAACATGATCTCATACATCACAATTCAACATTCATCACAACTTCTGGCCATATCACATCACATGATCAATCGCTGCAAAAACAAGTTAGACGTTCTCTAGTTGTTGTTGCATCTTTTACGTGGCTGCGATTGGGTTCTAGCAAGAATGTTTTCTTACCTACGAATCACCACAACGTGATTTTGTCAACTTCTATTTACCCTTCATAAGGGCCTTGTTCATCGATTCCGCTCCAACTAAAGTGGGAGAGACAGACACCCGCCAGCCACCTTATGCAACTAGTGCATGTCAGTCGGTGGAACCGGTCTCACGTAAGCGTACGTGTAAGGTTGGTCCGGGCCGCTTCATCCCACAATACCGTTGAGCAAGAAAAGACTAGTAGAGGCAAGTAAGATGACAAGATCAACGCCCACAACAAATTGTGTTCTACTCGTGCATTAGAGAACTACGCATAAACCTGGCTCTGATACCACTGTTGGGGAACGTTGCAGAAAATTAAAATTTTTCCTACGGCTTCACCAAGATCCATCTATGAGTTCATCTAAGCAACGAGTCATGGGAGAGAGCTTGCATCTACATACCACTTGTAGATCGCGTGCGGAAGCTTGCAAGGTGATGATGGAGTCGTACACGAACGTGATTCAGATCACCGATGCCAAGTGCTGAACGGACAGCACCTCCGTGTTCAACACACGTACGGGACGAGCGACGTCTCCTCCTTCTTGATCCAGCAAGGGGAAAGGAGAGGTTGAGGAAGACAGCTCCACCGGCAGCACGACGGCGTGGTGATGGTGGAGAAGCAGTACTCCGACAGGGCTTCGCCGAGCACACAACGAAGGAGGAGAGGTGTTGGGGAGGGAGAAGGAGGCAACCAAAGGCCAAGGACTCAGGGTATGATGTCCCTCCTCTCCCCCACTATATATAGGAGGGCCAAGGGGGGGTGGCCGGCCCTAGGAGATCCAATCTCCTAGGGGGGCGGCGGCCAAGGGGGGTTTCCCTTCCCCCCAAGGCACCTAGGAGGTGCCTTCCCCTCCTAGGACTCTTGCCCCCTTGAACCCTAGGCGCATGGGCCTATGTGGGGCTGGTTCCCTTGGCCCATGCAGGCCAAGGCGCACCCCCTACAGCCCATGTGGCCCCCCGGGGCAGGTGGCCCCACCCGGTGGGCCCCCGGGACCCCTCCGGTGGTCCCGGTACAATACCGATAACCCCGAAACTTGTCCCGATGCCCGAAACAGGACTTCCCATATATAAATCTTTACCTCCGGACCATTCCGGAACTCCTCGTGACGTCCGGGATCTCATCCGGGACTCCGAACATCATTCGGTAGTCACATACTTGACTTCCTACTAACCCTAGCGTCACCGAACCTTAAGTGTGTAGACCCTACGGGTTCGGGAGACACGCAGACATGACCGAGACGACTCTCGGGCAATAACCAACAGCGGGGTCTGGATATCCATGTTGGCTCCCACATGCTCCTCGATGATTTCATCGGTTGAACCACGATGTCGAGGATTCGATCAAACCCTGTATACAATTCCCTTTGTCAATCGGTACGTTTACTTGCCCGAGACTCGATCGTCGGTATCCCAATACCTTGTTCAGTCTCGTTACCCGGCAAGTCACTTTACTCGTACCGTAATGCATGATCCCGTGGCCAACACCTTGGTCACATTGAGCTCATTATGATGATGCATTACCGAGTGGGCCCAGAGATACCTCTCCGTTATACGGAGTGACAAATCCCAGTCTCGATCCGTGTCAACCCAACAGATACTTTCGGAGATACCTGTAATGCACCTTTATAGTCACCCAGTTACGTTGTGACGTTTGATACACCCAAGGCACTCCTACGGTAACCGGGAGTTACACGATCTCATGGTCGAAGGAATAGATACTTGACATTAGCAAAGCTTCTAGCAAACGAACTATACGATCTTTTATGCTATGCTTATGATTGGGTCTTGTCCATCACATCATTCTCCTAATGATGTGATCCCGTTATCAACGACATCCTATGTCCATAGTCAGGAAACCATGACTATCTATTGATCATAACGAGCTAGTCAACTAGAGGCTCACTAGGGACTCATTGGGTCTAAGTGTTCACACGTGTATTACGATTTCCGGATAATACAGTTATAGCATGAACAAAAGACAATTATCATGAACATTGAAATATAATAATCCTTTTATTATTGCCTCTAGGGCATATTTCCAACAGGTTCCTGTGACAACTACACCAATTAGTGAGGAAGCTAATGATATTGATCATGAAACTTCAGATCAAGTTTCTACTGAACCTCGTAGGTCTACCAGAGTAAGATCCGCACCAGAGTGGTACGGTAATCCTATTCTGGAAGTCATGTTACTTGACCATGATGAACCTACGAACTATGAGGAAGCGATGATGAGCCCAGATTCCGCAAAATGGCTAGAGGCCATGAAATCTGAGATGGGATCCATGTATGAAAACAAAGTATGGACTTTGGTTGACTTGCCCGATGATCGGCAAGCCATTGAGAACAAATGGATCTTTAAGAAGAAGACTGACGCTGATGGTAATGTAACTGTCTATAAAGCTCGACTTGTTGTGAAAGGTTTTCGACAAGTTCAAGGGGTTGAATACGATGAGACTTTCTCACCCGTAGCGATGCTTAAGTCTGTCCGAATCATGTTAGCTATTGCTGCATTTCATGATTATGAAATTTGGCAAATGGATGTCAAAAGTGCATTCTTGAATGGATTTCTGGAAGAAGAGTTTTATATGATGCAGCCAGAAGGTTTTGTTGATCCAAAAGGTGCTAACAAAGTGTGCAAGCTCCAGCGATCCATTTATGGGCTGGTGCAAGCATCTCGGAGTTGGAATAAACGTTTTGATAGTGTGATCAAAGCATATGGTTTTATACAGACTTTTGGAGAAGCCTGTATTTACAAGAATGTGAGTGGGAGCTCTGTAGCATTTCTGATTTTATATGTAGATGACATATTATTAATTGGAAATGATATAGAATTTCTGGATAGCATAAAGGGATACTTGAATAATAGTTTTTCAATGAAAGACCTCGGTGAAGCTGCTTACATATTGGGCATCAAGATCTATAGAGATAGATCAAGACGCTTAATAGGACTTTCACAAAGCACATACCTTGACAAAATTTTGAAAAAGTTCAAAATGGATCAGGCAAAGAAAGGATTCTTGCCTGTGCTACAAGGTGTGAAGTTGAGTCAAACTCAATGCCCGACCACAGCAGAAGATAGAGAGAAAATGAAGGATGTTCCCTATGCTTCAGCCATAGGCTCTATCATGTATGCAATGCTGTGTACCAGACCTGACGTAAGCTTAGCAATAAGCTTGGCAGGAAGGTACCAAAGTAATCCAGGAGTGGATCACTGGACAGCGGTCAAGAACATCCTGAAATACCTGAAAAGGACTAAGGATATGTTTCTCGTATATGGAGGTGACAAAGAGCTAGTCGTAAATGGTTACGTCGATGCAAGCTTTGACACTGATCCGGACGATTCTAAATCGCAAACCGGATACGTGTTTATATTAAACGGTGGAGCTGTAAGTTGGTGCAGTTCTAAACAAAGCGTCATGGCGGGATCTACATGTGAAGCGGAGTACATAGTTGCTTCGGAAGCAGCAAATGAAGGAGTCTGGATGAAGGAGTTCATTTCCGATCTAGGTGTCATACCTAGTGCATCGGGACCAATGAAGATCTTTTGTGACAATACTGGTGCAATTGCCTTGGCAAAGGAATCCAGATTTCACAAGAGGACCAAGCACATCAAGAGACGCTTCAATTCCATTCGGGACCAAGTCCAAGTGGGAGACATAGAGATTTGCATACATATGGATCTGAATGTTGCAGACCCGTTGACTAAGCCTCTCGCACAAGCAAAACATGACCAGCACCAAGACTCCATGGGTGTTAGAATCATTACTATGTAATCTAGATTATTGACTCTAGTGCAAGTGGGAGACTGAAGGAAATATGCCCTAGAGGCAATAATAAAGTTATTATTTATTTCCTCATATCATGATAAATGTTTATTATTCATGCTAGAATTGTATTAACCAGAAACATGATACATGTGTAAATACATAGACAAAACCATAGTCACTAGTATGCCTCTACTTGACTAGCTCATTAATCAAAGATGGTTATGGTTCCTAACCATAGACATGTGTTGTCATTTGATTAGTGGCATCACATCATTAGAAGAATGATGTGATTGACATGACCCATTCCGTTAGCCTAGCACTTGATCGTTTATTATACTGCTATTGCTTTCTTCATGACTTATACATGTTCCTGTAACTATGAGAATTATGCTACTCCCGTTTACCGGAGGAACACTTTGGGTGCTACCAAACGTCACAACGTGACTGGGTGATTATAAAGGAGTACTACAGGAGGTCTCCGAAGGTACATGTTGAGTTGGCGTATTTCGAGATTAGGTTTTGTCACTCCGATCGTCGGAGAGGTATCTCCGGGCCCTCTCGGTAATGCACATCACTATAAGCCTTGCAAGCAATGTAACCAATGAGTTGGTTACGGGATGATGCATTACGTAACGAGTAAAGAGACTTGCCGGTAACGAGATTGAACTAGGTATTGGATACCGACGATCGAATCTCGGGCAAGTAACATACCGATGACAAAGGGAACAACGTATGTTGTTATGCGGTTTGACCGCTAAAGATCTTCGTAGAATATGTAGGAACCAATATGGGCATCCAGGTCCCGCTATTGGTTATTGACCGAGAATGGTTCTAGGTCATGTCTACATAGTTCTCGAACCTGTAGGGTCCGCACGCTTAACGTTACAATGACAGTTTTATTATGAGTTTATAAGTTTTGATGTACCAAAGTTTGTTCGGAGTCCCGGATGTGATCATGGACATGACGAGGAGTCTCGAAATGGTCGAGACATAAAGATTGATATATTGGACGACTATATTCGGACACCGGAAATGTTCCGGGTGATTTCGGAGAAAACCAGAGTGCCGGGGGTGTTACCGGAACCCCCCGGGAGAGTATTGGGCCTTATGGGTCTTAGGGGAAAGGAGAGAGGGGCGGCCAGCATGGGCCATGCGCCTCCTCCCCCCTCTGGTTCGATTTGGACTAGGAGGGGGGCGGCGCCCCCCCCCCCCCCTTTCCTTCCCCCTCTCCCCCTTCCTTCCCCCTCCTAGTAGGAGTAGGAAAGGAGGAGTCCTACTCCTACTAGGAGGAGGATTCCTCCTCCTTGGCGCGCCCCAAGGGGCCGGCCGGCCTCCCCCCTTGCTCCTTTATATACGGGGGCGGGGGGCACCCCATAGACACACAAGTTGATCTACGGATCGTTCCTTAGCCGTGTGCGGTGCCCCCCTCCACCATATTCCACCTCGGTCATATCATCGCGGAGTTTAGGCGAAGCCCTGTGCCGGAAGAACATCATCATCGTCGCCACGCCGTCGTGCTGACGGAACTCATCTCCGGAGCTCTGCTGGATCGGAGGCCGGAGATCGTCATCGAGCTGAACGTGTGCTGAACTCGGAGGCTCCGTACGTTCGGTGCTTGGATCGGTCGGATCGTGAAGACGTACGACTACATCAACCGCGTTGTGCTAACGCTTCTGCTTACAGTCTACGAGGGTACGTGGACGAACACACTCCTCTCTTGTTGCTATACCATCACCATGATCTTGCGTGTGCGTAGGAATTTTTTTGAAATTACTATGTTACCCAACAAGAACAATTAGTTAGTGTTGATTATATATGACTACAATGTCTTAGACTTGATGGTGATGCTGAGTAGGAGTAGTGATTATGAGTACTATGATGATGATGAGGAGGAGTCGTTATTATAACTAGTGACGAAGTTGTTATATGATGTCTCATCATGGACGTAAATGATGATTATGAGGAGTTATATGACAATGATATATTATGATGATAAGTTGTTAATGATATTATGATGATGATGATAAGTTATTATGTCATTGGGTGAAAGAACCATGAATTAGTTTCAAATGGATGGATCCAAAGTGACCATTGGTTACTTTGGATCCATGCACTTGAAACTAGTCCAAAGTTCTTTCACCTAGTCGTTTAATAACTCATTATGATGTTAAAACAATCTCTAAATTGCTACTGTATGAAAAATTGTATACAGGTGTATGAATACGACCTAAAATAAAAAAGAAATGGAACTAGGAATAATAGTAGTAGCGATTGTTCTCGAAAACGCTACTAGTAATTAGCAGTAGCACTTGTTTGGGAAAGCGCTACTACTAAGTAGATATAGCAGCAGCGCGTGCCAGCAGGCGCTACTGCTAAGCTTTAGCTGTAGCGCCTTATCAGTAGCGCCCTTTCCCGTGCTACTGATAGGCCAAAAACCAGCGCTACTACTAGGCTTTTCCCTAGTAGTGACAGTCTGTGAACACTTGCATCAATTTTTATGACACATCATCGAAAACCAAGGAGGTTCTGCAAACGTTAAATATGTGCACTATTTCATCCTCGATGAAATGATACTCTCATTGTGATGATCTCGAAGGTTAATTCTTCAAAACATGTAACCCAATTTTGACCTGTCAACTTGTATATGTGGTGTATAAAATCATTGCAAAAATGGTGTCGACTCATTTGAAGGTTTTTCTATTAGAGACTATTAGTCCAACTCGGAGTGCTTCTGTGTCTGGAAGAATGATTACGAGCAATGTATATAGTGGTTTATGAGTGCTTTCGTACAATAAAGAACAAGAGAAAAGGCAAAGAGGGTATGTGTGCTATCAGACTTGATATGCATAAAGCTTATGACCGGGTTGACTGGCCTTTTTCGAAGGAGAATATGCTGAGACTAGGCTTCCGAGAGAATTGGGTAATTTTATTATGCAATGTGTATCCACTGAACATTGGGTCTGGTTTAATGCGGAAGAAAGTGAGCGCTTCAATCCTATGAGAGGTTTACAACAAGCTTTATGCTCCCTTTCCCATTGCAGTTATCTTCTTCCTCGCACCTAGGCTCCAAAGTGCCCATGCGCTCAATTTCTACCAAGCTTTCCCCTCCATGCGTTATAGCACGCCACCGCAGCGAAAGCGATGGCCGGAGAACGATGTCTGCGGAAAGCCGACCAGGCCGTCGACACCAGCAAGAGCACCGGTGCCCAAGGTAGGATCTGCCACCAAGGGCAAGTGGAAGCCGTCGGCAATGATGCACAGTTAGCTTGACCGACTCTCCACCGTCGGGTACCTGCCGCCACCAGAGACCGCCTTCGCACATTCTGTGCTCGTCTCCGTCAACGACGTCGTAGTGCAGAATATCATCCCCCATCTCATCGAGAAGTAACGAGTATGCTTCATTTCTTTCCTCATTCGGGTTTTGGGGTTTCCAATCCATCCTTTTGTCCGGGGCCGCCTCCACTTCTATTGCCTCTGATTGCACCATCTTACCCCAACCCCATTTCTCCACATGGCGTGCTTCGTCACACTATGTGAAGCTCTTATGATGACAGTCGTGCCTCGGCCTGTGGCGCAAGCTCTTATGTGTCAAGCTACAGACTAACGTCAACGAGAAGTGTGTGTGTGTGGCGGCGTCGACATCAGCAAGATCACCGGTGCCAAGTACCTGGAGGTTTTTTTGTTGAAACAAACAAGAACTAGCAGGAGGAGAGGCTTTACATCCCCGACGTCGGTCTTGAAGATCCTCTCTGGTCAAAAGAATTGGGATAGATGTACTTGCTATTGGGAAACGTACTAGAAAACAAAAAATCACACCTACGATCACCCAAGATCAATATGAAGATGCGTAATGGGTTGGGATCACGATCATTACCATCACTGAGTTTCAGCGGAAGAAGAACATGTCGGTGTAGATGTACTTGGAGTCCCTCGAATCGCCAATGAATGATCCCTCATACCGCCCATGAATAACCCCTTGAAATGAAGACCAAAAGCATGTCCTCTCTACTTGGTTGCAAGCATGCAGCCTTGACAATCTGGCAGCGCGCCATCCAGAGCTAATCGTTGCCGGAGAATTAGAGGGACGAGATTAGAACCACACTAGGCTTCTAATTATGAGGACAAGAGGATTATCCTTTCTCTAATTAGTCAACTAGGACCAACTGGAACTAGAACTAGAAGAACTAGAGGAGGCTCCAAAACTTGTATGTACAAAAGAGCAAAATCCTCGTGTATATATATGTTGGAGGGAGAGGGAAGGCTACCACCAAGCGGGAAGGAGTCCCCCTTGGTGCGCCGGCCTAGGCGAGGAGGATTTTGACTCCAGCCCTTCCCCAGATCGGCCTCCTTCCTTAGGGAAGGAGGCACTTTCCCACTTGGGCCTTTTTGCACAAGTTGCCTTCCACCTCTTGGCCTTTTTAGGCCCGTTAATATTTAAATTAAATATAAAATATTCTAAATACTTATAGACCATTATATATATATTTTTAACATCTTCGGAAACATTTTCTACCTATATATAATATATCGGTATTACCCGATATTCACCGAAAACCTTCCGATGACGCCGAAAAGCTTCTGGATCCTCTCGAACTATTCTATATATTAATGAAACAATTCTACAAATTTATTCTCATCACTCACATCCTTCTAACACTCAAAAATCATGATTGCCTTAATCTTGCGACCCAGTAGGTTCGGTAACCCATAGACATGAACGAAATCATTCTTTCAATGACCGGCAGTGGAACGGTGGACGTCCATATCGATCCCTATGAGCACAAGAATGATATTCGAGTGAACGTTTGGTTATCATGTGATGTTACCTTTGCTTCGCGATACTTCACAAAATCTAGGATGCATCAGTATCCTCCTGAATCATCACCATGCTCACTATACCGAAATCCTCGTTACCAGTTTTGTTCTTCTTTCTCGTTATTGTGTTCCGGCATCCCCATCACGTAGTCACCTATGTCTGGCCAAACAATGATGGAAACCTTCACACCGAGAGGTCCCTAAGAATATCTCTCCATCGTCGAAGGAGCAAATCCCACTCTCGAGCTATCTAGTCCCTTGTCAAACTTTCCGATGAACTTGTAAGTTGTCATTATGATCACCGTGTTACACGTGACGTTTGAGCAATCCCAAAGCCCACCATACGGTAAGAAGTGGCTACGATACTCTCATGGTCCAAGGAGCAAATTCACATGCTAACACTATGTGTTATTACAATTGATTACAGGTGATATTAACTCAATTCATAACTAACGAGATTGGGTCGATTCAATATGATTGTTCTTCCAATGGCATAATCTATGTTGCTTTAGGACTATCGTTACACTTAGCGATATCCTAAGATCCAGAAAATGTGATCACCAACAACACTTGAGCTAGTCCCACGGGCAAGACTAGGAACCTTTTATTTAACCGTTTATCATTCCACACGTGCATATGAGTTTTCCATTGAATCGCATATTCCGGGATCATAGCAGTTATATCATAGAATATAAACTCTTTAATTATGAATATGGAAATATAATAATAAAAATATTATTATCTCTAGGGTATATTTCCAATAGTCCCCCACTTGCACTAGAGTCAATAATCTAGTTGCATGCTTTTCTTAACATATGGTTGTCCGGTGTTGCTCATGCTTTGCTAGTGGGAGAGCCTTCATCACTGGATCTGATACTCTTCAAATCCAGATGTTATTTGTGTCGGTAACATCTGGTTTTATTGTGTAATTCATTTGTTACATTAATGTTGACACTATATCTCCATATATAGTCCATTCTATAGTAACACTATATCTCCATATAGTCCAATTGTTATATCTCCATATAGTAAATATCCATTTCAAACTACATCATAATTAATCAATGAACTTTTATTGAACTAGATTACATTCTATTGAAAAACTTCTCAAGCCTCAAGCTATATCATTTATAGATCCACAATTTTTGTTCATTTCCAACAACTATTTCAAAATATATAGCCTGATAGTTTATCAGTCATGAAGTTGTCTTGTGTAACTTCTACAACAAATATTTTGTGTAACCTTTACAACAATCCCTTCATATCCTCTAAAGACAAGAAGCAAAGCCTTCGTCCAATCAAGGTACTTAAATCTTTAAGAAATCACCCTAGTAAATCTTTTAGACATCACTATGGTACTTACTACTAACAGTTAGTCTGTAGGAAACATATGGCTTTGTTAGTCTGTAGGAAACATATGGCTTTGTACATTTGATAACACACATGATGAATTCAGTTTCTGTAGTAAATTGAACTTTATTCATCCATACATGCTCATCAACTATTGATTTCTGCATAGTGTTATGCTATGTGACATTTTGAGAAAACATTTCTCCTTTTAAACTTCTTAAAAACTTTTGTCACATTACAAGTCTTAGTATAATCAGATGTTACAATCTATCTATATAGATTTATCATCCAATAATTCTAAGTGTTTAGAAACATGATTTTTTTTGTCTAATATACTTTATATTATTTTTGATCAAGTGATACATCATACATATGTAAGATCATAAATGCCATAGAACTCCCACTAAACTTCTTGTATCCACAACTCTTTTGATAAATTTCAAATTCTCCAATTAATTTATCAGATTACAGTTGTTTGATATTTTATTTCAAATCATACTTATGGTTTGAAATAATTATATCATTACGGTATTGCTGACAAAACCTTTTTGGTTGTATCTTATATACATCCCTTTTTGAACTCTTTTCAAAAAACAATTTGGTTTGTTATATCTATAACACTCACCATTCAAATCCCATTTATATTTTTAGTATTGCTACTAAACATAAAGATTTGATCAGATCAATTCTTCCATTCCTACAAAATACTTTTGTCAAACCTTTTCTTTTAGGATCGTTATCCATGAATAATCTAAGATCCATCTATACACCTTCTGAAGGTTTCTCCAAGTTCAAAACTTGTTCCTTGCATATGGACTTCACTTTGGATTTTAAATGGTTTGAGAAATACCTATCTTAGTTGGGCGTCATCGTTTCTTCCTTGTAGTGCACGAGTTTCATCTTCTTCTAAGGTGAAATATTTAGTAGATTCGATAATCTTTCCTGAACTTCACATTTTGTTACAGTCTTAACTGAAGCTTCTACATCTTGTGTAGTATATTATTTCCCTTAGTTTTGCGGGCAAAAATACTCCAGAACATTTCTGATTTAGTCTTGTTTTAACTTAAGCCGGAGATTCAATAATCTCAATAAGTTGTATCCTTCTCCCACTTATCGTTTTAACAAGTAAACCTTTTCTCGGTAATATTCATTCTCTTGACAAACACTTATACTTTAGAATTTTGTGTGAGAAATACAAAACCTACTATCAAGCAATGGTCTGAAATATTCTATAACTCTTTATAGTTTTATTAGATGATGCATATATTTAGTGAATATAATGTTGTATCATTTATAAATTCCCAAAACTTAATAAAAGCAGATGGTAAATAATAATTCTTTAATTATTCAATTTCTTGTTAAATTTATGACTTAGATATATTTCTTCACAAAAGAAGAATCATTTTATCTTTTGTCATAATGATATTATATCTTCTTCCTGAATATATTTGAACTATTTCAAATATTTCAGTCCTTATGCTTTATCAAGTAAATCATATTTAGCTCCCGAGTCCAGTTGAGCTCGTTATCTAGACCGCACAAAATTGTTGGGATCTGTGCCACTTTTCAATTTCGTGAAAACATACGAATCAAGATACGGAGGAAAATACCAGTTTGATGGGTCCCAGATGTGCTCAGGTGACGCTAGCTCTTTCCCCTGTCTTCCCATGATTTCTGCCCCCCAAATCAGCTCTCTCCCATCCCACCCAGCTCTCTCTCTCTCTCTCTCTCTCTCTCTCTCTCTAATTCGTGGCGGCGGCTTGCCAGCAACAATGAATCTCGCGAGATATTGGTCGTGCAGCTCGGATTCGGCCTCCCTGCCAACCATGCTTTGGTTTGATTGTAGTCTTTGGCGGCCAAAGAGCACAGATTTGGCCTCTCCATCGACTGCTAACCAGATGAGGATCGAGCCGGATGCTAGGAGGCTCAACAACGGTGATGCAATGTCGTGACAGGAGAGGAGAGCAGGTGTTTATTTTCCATGGATGCGGCTACTGCGGTGCCAGATCCGTAATCTCCCTCCTCGACTCCGACAGATGAAGCACATGGATCTAGGTGCCCCTATTCTATTCTCTAGTGGACAAAGGGCGCGGATCCGGCGTGTCATTAATGTCTGGCGCATAGAGGGCATGGATCCGACAGTACTCTTTCCATACCTGATTTGGTGTAACCCCTCTGTCGGTGTCAAAACCGGCGGATCTCGGGTAGGGGGTCCCGAATTGTGCGTCTAAGGATCAAATGTAACAAGGAGGCAGGGGACACGATGTTTACCCAGGTTTGGGCCCTCTTAATGGAGGTAATAGCCTACTTCCTGCTTGATTGACTTTGATGAGTATAGGGGTTACAAGAGTTGATCTACCTCGAGATCGTATTGGCTAAACCCTAGATGTATAGCCTGTATGATTGTGTTGTTACCTATGGACTAAGTCCTCCAGTTTATATAGGCACCAGAGGGATCTAGAGTTGTACAGAGTCGGTTTACAGAGAAAGGAAGGTACATGATCCGAATGCCAAGCTTGCCATGCACGCAAAGGAGAGTCCCGTCCAGACACGGGGGAAGTCCTTCTATCTCGTATCTTCATGGCCCATCAGTCCGGCCCATGTCATATAGGCCGACTCCCCAAGGACCCCATAGTCCAGGACTCCCTTAGTAGCCCCTAAATCAGGCTTCAATGACGATGTATTCGGTGCACAGATTGTCTTTGGCATTGCAAGGCAGGTTCCTTCTCTGAATACTCCAATGCAGTCCTCCACGCAAAACAGCTGTATCCGGCTTTATTAAACAATTATAGCCTTAAGCTGTAAGGGAAATATATTCGAAATGAAATAAGTCGTGTCCATAGGCGATTTTTCCGGCGAGGCGTTATGTCCTGGCCTTGTTAGCATTCTGAACCGTTTTACAGCCTCGTTTCGCATTTCGAGGCACGACCATTGACACGTCTTGTCAAAGCAAAGATCGTGTCCCCTTATCACGGGATTCTCATTAACAGGGGCTTGGGTAATCCGAACATGATGTTCACACGTCCCCTTGGGAATAGGCGAGATTTAAGGTTCTAGAGGGGACGCTTGATATCCACTGCCTTTATAAGAAGACAAAGATCCATCTTTTTACCCCACGCCTTCTTCCTCCTCAGCCTATCCGCCATTCGAGCTCTAGGGCTCTGGCGGAGCTGTTCTGCCGGGGAAACATCCCTCCGGGAGGGGGAAATCATCACCATCGATCCTCTCATCGGGAGGGGGTCAATCTCCATCAACATCTTCACCAGCACCATCTCCTCTCAAACCCTAGTTCATATCTTGTATCCGATCTTTGTCTCAAAGCCTCATATTGGTACCTATGGGTTGCTAGTAGTGTTGATTACTCCTTGTAGTTGATGCTAGTTGGTTTATTCGGTGGAATATCATATGTTCAGATCCTATATGCATATTAATACCCCTCTGATTATGAACATGAATATGAGTTGTGAGTAGTTACGTTTGTTCCTGAGGACATGGGAGAAGTCTTGCTATAAGTAGTCATGTGAATTTGGTATTCGTTCGATATTTTGATGAGATGTATGTTGTCTCTCCTCTAGTGGTGTTATGTGAACGTCGACTACATGACACTTCACCATTTTTTGGGCCTAGAGGAAGGCATTAGGAAGTAATAAGTAGATGATGGGTTGCTAGAGTGACAGAAACTTAAACCCTAGTTTATGAGTTGCTTCGTAAGGGGCTGATTTGGATCCATATGTTTCATGCTATGGTTAGGTTTACCTTAATACTTCTTTTGTAGTTGCGGATGCTTGCAATAGGGGTTAATCATAAGTGGGATGCTTGTCCAAGAAAGAGCAGTACCCAAGCACCGGTCCACCCACATACCAAATTATCAAAGTAACGAACGTGAATCATATGAGCGTGATGAAAACTAGCTTGACGATAATTCCCATGTGTCCTCGGGAGCGCTTTTCCCTATATAAGAGTTTGTCCAGGCTCGTCCTTTGCTACAAAAAGGATTGGGCCACCTTGCTGCACCTTATTTACTTTTGTTACTTGTTACCCATCATGAATTACCTTATCAGAAAACTATCTGTTACCGACAATTTCAGTGCTTGCAGAGAATACCTTACTGAAAACCGCTTGTCATTTCCTTCTGCTCCTCGTTGGGTTCGACACTCTTACTTATCAAAAGGACCACGATAGATCCCCTACACTGGGTCATCAAGACTCTTTTCTGGCGCCATTGCCGGGGAGTGAAGCGCCTTTAGTAGGTGGAATTTGGTAAGGAAAAATTTATATAGTGTGCTGAAATTTACTGTCACTTGTTACTATGGAAAGTAATCCTCTGAGGGGCTTGTTCGGGGTATCTTCACCCTGACCAGTAGAGCAAAGAGTTGCTCCTCAACCTACTGAATCTACTGAAAATGTTTATTTTGAAATTCCTTCGGGTATGATAGAGAAACTGCAAGCTAATCCCTTTACAGGAGATGGAACATTGCATCCCGATTTGCACCTAATCTATGTGGATGAAGTTTGTGGATTATTTAAGCTTGCAGGTATGCCCGAGGATGTTATCAAGAAGAAGGTCGTCCCTTTTTCTTTGAAGGGAAAGGCATTGACATGGTTTAGGCTATGTGATGATATGGGATCATGGAACTACAACCGATTGAAATTAGAATTTCATAAGAAGTTTTACCCTATGCATCTTGTTCATCATGATCTTAATTATATATATATAATTTTTGGCCTCGTGAAGGAGAAAGCGTCGCTCAAGCTTGGGGGAGGCTTGAGTCAATGTTATATTCATGCCCCAATCATGAGCTCTCAAGAGAAACTATTATTCAAATTTTTTATGCTCGGCTTTCTCTCAACAATTGCTCCATGCTCGATACTTCTTGTACTGGTTCTTTTATGATGAAGACTAATGAATTCAGATGGGATTTATTTGAAAGAATTAAATGCAACTCTGAATATTGGTATCTCGACGAAGGTAAGGAGTCAGATATGACACCTAAGTTTGATTGTGTTAAATCTTTTATGGATACCGATGCTTTTCGTGAATTTAGCACTAAATATGGACTTGACTCTGAGATAGTAGCTCATTTCTGTGAATCATTTGCTACTCATGTTGACCTCCCTAAGGAGAAGTGGTTTAAATATAATCCTCCCATTGAAGTAAAAGTAGTTGCACCTATTAAAGTTGAAGAAAAGACTATCACTTATAATGATCCTATTGTTCCTACTACCTATATTGAGAAACCACCTTTCCTTGTTAGGATAAAGGATCATGCTAAAGCTTCAACTGTGGTTCGTAAGAGTAATACTAGAACACCTACACCACCTGAGCAAATTCAAGCTGAACCTAGTATTGCTATGGTTAAAGATCTCTTGGCTGATAATATTGATGGGCATGTTATGTACTTCTGTGATGAAGCTGCTAGAATTGCTAGACCCGATACTAAAAATAAACATAGACCTGTTGTAGGCATGCCTGTTATTTCTGTTAAAATAGTAGATCATTGTTATCATGGCTTATGTGATATGGGTGCTAGAGCAAGTGCAATACCTCATTCCTTACACAAAGAAATTATGCATGATATTGCACCTGCTGAGATAGAAGAAATTGATGTTACAATTAAGCTTGCCAATAGAGATACTATTTCACCAATTGGGATTGTTAGAGATGTTGAAGTCTTGTGTGGGAAAGTTAAATATCCTGCTGATTTTCTTGTTCTTGGTTCCCCACAAGATAGCTTTTGTCCAATCATATTTGGTAGACCCTTCTTGAGTACTGTTAATGCTAGGATAGACTGCAAAAAGGATGTTGTTACTATTGGTTTGGGGGATATGTCTCATGAGTTTAATTTTGCTAAATTCCGTAGACAACCTCATGATAAAGAATTGCCTAGTAAGGATGAAATTATTGGTCTTGCTTCTATTGTCGTACCTTCTAATGATCCTTTAGAACAATATTTGCTAGACCATGAAAATGATATGTTTATGAATGAAAGAAGGGAAATAGATGAAGTATTCTTTAAATAGGGACCTATTTTGAAACACAACTTGCCTGTTGAAATACTAGGGGATCCTCCACCACCCAAGGGTGATCCCGTGTTTGAGCTTAAACCACTACCTGATACTCTTAAATATGCTTATCTTGATGAAAAGAAGATATATCATGTTATTATTAGTGCTAACCTTTCAGAGCAGGAAGAGGAAAATTTATTGAAAACTCTGACGAAGCACCATGCTGCTATTGGATATACTCTTAATGATCTTAAGGGCATTAGTCCCACTCTATGCCAACACAAAATAAAATTGGAGAAAGACGCCAAACCAGTCATTGATCACCAACGACGGTTAAATCCTAAGATGAAAGAAGTGGTAAGAAAAGAAATACTAAAGCTTCTGGAGGCAGGTACAATTTATCCCGTTGCTGATAGTCAGTGGGTAAGTCCTGTCCATTGTGTCCCTAAGAAGGGAGGTATTATTGTTGTTCCTAATGATAAAGATGAATTGATCCCGCAAAGAATTGTTACACGTCATAGGATGGTAATTGATTTCCGCAAATTAAATAAAGCTACTAAAAAGGATCATTACCCTTTGCCTTTTATTGATCAAATGCTAGAAAGATTATCCAAACATACACCTTTTTGCTTTCTAGATGGTTACTCTGGTTTCTCTCAAATACCTGTGTCAAAAGAGGATCAAGAAAAGACCACTTTTACTTGCCCTTTTGATACTTTTGCTTATAGACGTATGCATTTTGGTTTATGTAATGCACCTGTTACCTTTCAAAGATGCATGATGGCTATATTCTCTGACTCTTGTGAAAAGATTGTTGAGGTTTTCATGGACGATTTCTCCGTTTATCGATCTTATTTTGATGATTGCTTAAGCAACCTTGATCGAGTTTTGCAGAGATGTGAAGAAACTAATCTTGTCTTGAATTGGGAAAAATGCCACTTTATGGTTAATGAAGGCATTGTCTTGGGGCATAAAATTTCTGAAAGAGGTATTAAAGTTGATAAAGCTAAAGTTGATGCCATTGAAAAGATGATGTGTCCTAAAGACATTAAAAGTATAAGAAGTTTCCTTGGTCATGCCGGTTTTTATAGGAGGTTTATTAAGGACTTCTCTAAAATTTCTAGGCCTCTGACTAATCTCTTACAAAAAGATATTCCTTTTGTCTTCGATGAAGATTGTGTAGAAGCATTTGAAATACTCAAGAAAGTTTTGATTTCTGCACCTATTGTTCAGCCACCTGATTGGAATTTACCCTTTGAAATTATGTGTGATGCTAGTGATTATGCTGTAGGCACTGTTCTAGGACAAAGAATTGATAAGAAACTAAATGTTATTCAATATGCTAGTAAAACTCTAGACAGTGCCCAGAGAAATTATGCTACTACTGAAAAAGAATTTTTAGCAGTTGTATTTGCTTGTGATAAGTTTAGACCTTATATTGTTGATTCTAAAGTAACTGTTCACACTGATCATGCTGCTATTAAAGATCTTATGGGAAAGAAAGATGCTAAACCTAGCTCATTAGATGGGTTCTCCTACTACAAGAATTTGATTTGCATATTATTGATAGAAAGGGAGCTGAGAACCCCGTTGCAAACAACTTGTCTAGGTTAGAGAATGTTCTTGATGACCCACTACCTATTAATGATAGCTTCCCTGATGAACAATTAGCTGTCATAAATGCTTCTCGTACTGATCCATGGTATGTTGATTATGCTAATTACATTGTTGCTAAATTTATACCACCTAGTTTCACATACCAGCAAAAGAAAAAGTTCTTCTATGATTTAAGACATTACTTCTGGGATGACCCACACCTTTATAAAGAAGGAGTAGATGGTGTTATTAGACGTTGTGTACCTGAGCATGAACAGGAACAGATCCTACGCAAGTGTCACTCCGAGGCTTATGGAGGACACCACGCTGGAGATAGAACTGCACATAAGGTATTGCAATCCGGTTTTTATTGGCCTACTCTCTTCAAGGATGCCCGTAAGTTTGTCTTGTCTTGTGATGAATGTCAAAGAATTGGTAATATTAGTAGACGTCAAGAAATGCCTATGAATTATTCTCTTGTTATTGAACCATTTGATGTTTGGGGCTTTGATTATATGGGACCGTTTCCATCCTCTAATGGGTATACACATATTTTAGTTGCTGTTGATTATGTTACTAAGTGGGTAGAAGCTATTCCAACTAGTAGTGCTGATCATAACACCTCTATTAAGATGCTTAAAGAAGTTATTTTTCCGAGGTTTGGAGTCCCTAGATACCTAATGACTGATGGTGGTTCACATTTTATTCATGGTGCTTTTCGTAAAATGCTTGCTAAGTATGATGTTAATCATAGAATTGCATCTCCATATCACCCACAGTCTAGTGACCAAGTAGAACTGAGTAACAGAGAGATTAAATTGATTTTGCAAAAGACTGTTAATAGATCTAGAAAGAATTGGTCCAAGAAACTTGATGATGCATTATGGGCTTATAGAACTGCATATAAAAATCCTATGGGTATGTCTCCATATAAAATGTTTATGGAAAAGCATGTCACTTACCTCTCGAACTAGAACATAAGGCATATTGGGCCATTAAAGAGTTCAATTATGATTTCAAACTTGCCGGTGAGAAGAGGCTATTTGACATTAGCTCACTTGATGAATGGAGAACTCAAGCCTATGAGAATGCCAAACTGCTTAAAGAAAAAGTTAAAAGGTGGCATGACAAAAGGATATAAAAGCGTGAGTTTAATGTAGGTGACTATGTGTTGCTATTTAACTCTCGATTAAGATTTTTTGCAGGAAAACTCCTCTCTAAATGGGAAGGTCCTTACATTATCGAGGAGGTCTATCGTTCCGGTGCCATAAAAATCAACAACTTCGAAGGCACAAATCCGAAGGTGGTGAACGGTCAAAGAATCTAACATTATATCTCAAGTAATCCCATAAATGTTGAAACTAATGTTATTGAAACTGTGACCCCGAAGGAATAGATAAGGGACACTTTCCAGGACGTTCCAGACTCTAAAAAGGAATAGGTATGTGGTACGGTAAGTAAACCGACTCCAAAACAGTTATAATGGTAATTCCTCTCCGTTTTGGAATATTTAAGAAAATAGGAAAATAAGAAGTAGTCCGAGAAGGACACGAGGCGTCCACGAGGGTGGAGGGCGCGCCCCCCTGCCTCGTGGGCACCTCGTGTGCTCTCCGGACTCCGTTTTCTTGCATGATACTTCTTTTATTTGGTAAAAATTCATTATATAATCTCCCGAAGGTTTTGACCACCGCACCACGCAAATATCTCTTGTTTTTGTTTCAAGCTATTTTTCTAACAGATCTAGATCACCATGACGTCTTCGAGCGCACCCAAGGACAAGTTCTTCGAGAAGGTCATCAACCCCTACCTCGCATAGGTGCTGCAACACCCTCAAACCATTGAGATGCATGAGGGGGCGCTACACATCCACGATTTTGAGGGACCAAGGAGAATCAGAAGCGTGGAGACAAGACTCAAAGCAATGGAGCAGCAGGTTTTCAAGTGCCAAGGGATGGTGGAACACGGACTCGATGCCAACCACAGGATGATCACGGAGTTCACCAACAACCACAAGCTGGATGCCAAGAACATTGGGGAGGCCATCTTCAAGCTTCACGAGAAAATCGAGCACCTCCAAGCCCAGATCTATGACCCGCAAAATCAAAACTATGAGTATGAATATAGATTCAAGAGGATGAGTTTGGCTACAGATTTAAGGATCTCGGAGACTCGATCATCTTTCTATGATGGTGAGCCTATGCCTTGGAAGAGGGACGACAAGCCTTCATCATCAACAACTCCATCATCACCACCTCCGAGGAATTGAGTATTGGGTAAGGGCACTCCACTTGGAAACTGCCAAGCTTGGGGGAGGTGCCCCGGTATCATATCACCATCACACTCCTATCTTTACCTTTTTCTTAGTTTGATCCTTTTGGTAATATCTTGATCTAGTAGAATAAAGTTTTAGAATGATTTAGTTTTGAGTTTTGCTTTATGATTCCTCTATGTAATCGAGTCCGTGAGCTATATATAATAAAGATTAGTCTTGAGTCAAGGGCTTGATTACCTTGCTATGATCTTGATGGAATAAAAGAAAAAGAAAGAATAAAAAGAAATAAAAGAGATCATATTGATCTTATGGAGTGTAATGACTTCACATATAAAGAGTATGATGAATAAAAGTTGTTGAGAGTTGACAAACAAAGATTTGGTCATCATTGCAATTAATAGGAAGTAATAAAGAAAGAGAGGGTCTCACATATAAATATACTATCTTGGACATCTTTTATGATTGTGAGCACTCATTAAAATATGACATGCTAAAGAGTTGATGTTGGACAAGGAAGACAATGTAATGGGTTATGTTTTCTTATATTCGAAATAAAGTATATTGTCATGGATCATCCAACATGTTGTGCTTGTCTTTCCCCCTCATGCTAGCCAAATTCTTTGCACTAAGTAGAGATACTACTTGCGCTTCCAAATATCCTTAAACGCAGTTTTGCCATGAGAGTCCACCATACGTACCTATGGATTGAGTAAGATCCTTCACGTAAGTTGTCATTGTTGTAGGCAATAAAAATTGTTCCCTAAATATGTATGACTTATTAGTGTGGAGAAAATAAGCTTTATACGATCTTGTGATATGGAAGCAATAAAAGCGACGGACTGCATAATAAAGGTCCCTATCACAAGTGGCAATATAAAGTGATGTTCTTTTGCATTAAGATTTCGTGCATCCAACCATAAAGCACATGACAACCTCTGCTTCCCTCTGCAAAGGGCCTATCTTTTATTCTTGTCTTATACTTTATGCAAGAGTCATGGTGATCTTCACCTTTCCTTTTTACATTTTATCCTTTGGCAAGCACCTTGTGTTGGAAAGATCCTGATATATATATCCAATCGGATGTAAGTTAGCATGAACTATTATTGTTGACATTACCCTTGAGGTAAAAGGTTGGGAGGCAACACTATAAGCCCCTATCTTTCTCTGTGTCCAATTAAAACTCCAAACCCATTAGTATTGCGTGAGTGTTAGCAATTGTGAAATACTAAATGATAGTTGAGTATGTGGACTTGCTGAAAAGCTCTTATGTTTACTCTTTCCAATGTTATGATAAATTGCAATTGCTTCAATGACCAAGAGCATAGTTTGTTAGTCCTCAATGAAGTTTCTGATTCATACTTGACATTGTGGAAAGATTATTACTTGAGCATAAGAAATCATATGACTATATATATATATATATATATATATATATATATATATATATATATATATATATATATATATATACTGTTATAAGAATGATCATGATGCCCTCATGTCCGTATTTTGTTTTATCGACACCTCTATCTCTAAACATGTGGACATATTTTTCGTTATCGGCTTCCACTTGAGGACAAGTGAGGTCTAAGTTTGGGGGAGTTGATACATCCATTTTGCATCATGATTTTATATCGATATTTATTACATTATGGGCTGTTATTACACATTATGTCACAATACTTATGCATATTCTCTCTTATTTTACAAGGTTTACATGAAAAGGGAGAATGTCGACAGCTGGAATTCTGAGGTGGAAAAGGAGTAAATGTTACAGACCTATTCTGCACAACTCCAAGAGCCCTAAAACTCCACGGAAGTTATTTTTGGAATTAATAAAAAATACTGAGCGAAGAAAATACCAGAGGGGGCCACCCACCGTCCAGGAGGGTGGGGGGGGCCTACCCCCCTGGGCACGCCCCCTACCTCGTGGGCCCCCTGGCAGGCCTTCGGTGCCCATCTTCTGCTATATGAAGTCTTTTACCCTGGAAAAAATCATAAGAAAGCTTCCGGGACGAGACACCGCCGCCACGAGGTGGAACCTTGGCGGAACCAATCTAGGGCTCCGGCGGAGCTGTTCTGCCAAGGAAACATCCCTCCGGGAGGGGGAAATCATCACCATCGTCATCACCATCCACACTCTCATCGAGAGGGGGTCAATCTCCATCAACATCTTCACCAGCACCATCTCCTCTCAAACCCTAGTTCATCTCTTGTATCCGATCTTTGTCTCAAAGCCTCAGATTGGTACCTGTGGGTTGCTAGTAGTGTTGATTACTCCTTGTAGTTGATGCTAGTTGGTTTATTCGGTGGAAGATCATATGTTCAGATCCTATATGCATATTAATACCCCTATGATTATGAACATGAATATGATTTGTGAGTAATTACGTTTGTTCCTGAGGACATGGGAGAAGTCTTGCTATAAGTAGTCATGTGAATTTGGTATTCGTTCGATATTTTGATGAGATGTATGTTGTCTCTCCTCTAGTGGTGTTATGTGAACGTCGACTACATGACACTTAACCATTGTTTAGGCCTACAGGAAGGCATTGGGAAGTAATAAGTAGATGATGGGTTGCTAGAGTGACAGAAGCTTAAACCCGAGTTTATGAGTTGCTTCGTAAGGGGCTAATTTGGATCCATATGTTTCATGCTATGGTTAGGTTTACCTTAATACTTCTTTTGTAGTTGTGGATGCTTGCAGTAGGGGTTAATCATAAGTGGGATGCTTGTCCAAGAAAGGGCAGTACCCAAGCACCGGTCCACCCACATACCAAATTATCAAAGTAACGAACGTGAATCATATGAGCGTGATGAAAACTAGCTTGACGATAATTCCCATGTGTCCTCGGGAGCACTTTTCCCTATATAAGAGTTTATCTAGGCTTGTCCTTTGCTACAAAAAGGATTGGGCCACCTTGCTGCACCTTATTTACTTTTGTTACTTGTTACCCGTTATGAATTACCTTATCACAAAACTATCTGTTACCGACAATTTCAGTGCTTGCAGAGAATACCTTACTGAAAACCGCTTGTCATTTCCTTCTGCTCCTCGTTGGGTTCGACACTCTTACTTATTGAAAGGACTACGATAGATCCCCTACACTTGTGGGTCATCAGCTCCCTGCCAAAAAGTAGATCATTCCCACTCCAGAGCCTAATGAAAGGGTAGTGTTTATCCCCCATTTCCTTCGCGGACTAGGGTTTCCCCTTCATCCTTTCGTCCGCGGTCTCATGTTCTATTATGGGCTATATTTTCATGATCTAGCCCCAAATTCTTTCCTCAACCTTTCGGCGTTTATTGTCGTGTGCAAGGCATTCCTCCGCGTCCCTCCCCACTTCGGCCTATGGCTCAAGGTCTTCAATGTGAAGCTAAAGGTGGTCAAGGGCTAACACACGGAGTGCGGCAGCGCCATGGTGAGCAAACTCCCTAACGTCACCTGGACAATGGGAAACTTTCTGGAGAGCGTCAAGGGATGGCAGCATGGGTGGTTCTATATCACGGAACCCCGCGACGCCACATGGGCCGCTGCTCCTGAGTTCAAATCCGGCCCCCGATGCGGCTTACATCCTGGCTCAGCAAGGCCCTAGATTGGGAATTGCCTGATGAGGTGACGACGCTAGAGAGCCACGTCAAGGGCATGATAAACGAGAACACCAGCCTCGCCAGCGTGATCCAGGTGATGCTTTTTCGCTGGATTCTCTCTTGTCAACGTCAGACTCAGTATATGTGGGAATTCGACCCGGCCGGTCCTCGGACCCCGCAGCGGTTCTTCGGCATGACGCACAAAGACATATGGAAGCTGCTCTTCAAGACTCAAAAGCCGTGGCCGGAGACAACCGAAGACCGCGGCCTTGACTGCGCATGTCCGACCACTCCTGTAAGTATTATGATAACTTTTATTTGTAAACTCAAGGTGTATATTGAACTTTCTTACTCCCATAGGGCTGGACAAAGAAGGCGGAGCAGATCAAATGTCCGGCTCTACTGCTCGAGGACCAGGCCACCCCCTTGCTGACAAAGATGCTAGTTCAGGCGCCGTATCAGGCGATGGAGAAGAAGGCCAAGGAGAAGGGCCAGGAGGCTAGAAGTGGCCTTTACCGTAAGGGTGCTTCGGACGTCGTGTACGAAGACACCGAGTTCTCCTCCTCTCATGACGAAGATGTAGAGGAGGAAGAGAGCAACTCTCCCCCTAAGGGGAGGAAGAAGAGAAGGGCGGCTTCCGTGGATCTGGAGGCGGAGGCGACCAAGAAGGGAAAAATCTCCCTTTCGAATGATTCCGAAGCGGATGCCGATGCCATCCCAAAGCGGCACCCCATGCCGAAGCCCTTGGCTGAATCGTAAGTATCCGAAGACACCATACGCATATCCGATTTTATGCCTTATTATTTTAACATACTGAATTGCGCATTGTAGCCCGGCTTGCGATCTCCCCCAACAATCATCGTCATATGGGAACTCGCTAGGGACGAACGCGATGGAGAGCGAGTCGCCTCCGCAGATCTCTCCACCCACTGCCACGGATAACACCGAAGTGTTATCCCAAAGAACCTCTCCAGGTCATGGGGAGGTATAGGAGGCCGTGAAGGTGGCGGCGGAGGATAACACCACTGTTGCCGAAGATAGGGGGAAATCAACCCCCATGGAGACCGGCAGTGGGGACAACGCTCAATTCGGCCCCCAACCAAATATTATCCGGAGACCGATATGGCTCTGGAATCGGACCAACAGCCTTCTTCAAGGGAAGGGGGTGTGTCGTCTCCACCGGCGTCCTCTATCAATCCAGAGGCGCCGGACACTCTGATGGAAGCGCTTCAAGGTGCTTCCATTGTGGAGGATCAAAAAGGTTCGGTCCGCTAAAAGTGGATTGAACCAAGCCTATACCATCCTTCTAACAGGCTTTGAGGTATGTGAAGTAATATATTTTTAGTTATTTACAAAAGGAACACCTGTATATAGATAGTAGCCTCTGAGACTCTGTTCGGCGTTGCATGAAGAAAGGCCGCACATAGGATCGAATAATACTTCACATGAGCTAACATATATGTCTACTTGGATGAACAAGTTGTGAAGCTGGCAGCAGCCTCGCATGCGGCCGAAGTCCTCGAACTAAAGCGGAAGCTGGAGGCAAAACAAGGTATGTTATACCGAAGTATATCTGAACTGATATGAGTTCCCAATTGTTATCTGACTGAGCTTTACGGCTATGCTCATAGTTAACACATCTGAGGTTGAAGCCCTCAAGAGTGCGCTGGCCGAAGCCAAGAAGGAGGCGAACGTGGAACGAACCGCCCGCAAAAAGCATGAAGCGAGGTTGGAGGAAGTCCAACAAGAGCTCATGGATGCTATAAACAAATGTGAGTCCTTGGAGCGCAAGGTTTCGGATCAAGAATGTCACGCCCTCGATGCAGCTATATCTCCCATGTGTCGAAGCACGACTTAGAGGCATAACCGCATTGAAAGCAATGTCGCAAGTGAGGTAATCTTCGCACAACCCATGCAATACATAAGGGAAAAGAGATACATAGTTGGCTTACAATCGCCACTTCACACAATTACATGAATAAAGCATTACATCATCCAGATACAATCAAGGTCTGACTACAGAACCAAAATGAAAGAAGAACCCCATATGCGACAAAGGTCCCCGATCGACCCCAACTGGGCTCCACTACTGATCAACTAGAACGAAACAACACAAAGGGCAAGATCTTCATCGAGCTCCTCCTTGAGCTTGGTTGCGTCACCTGCTCGGTAACATAGTCACCTGCAAACTGGTTTTGGAAGTATCTGTGAGCCACGGGGACTCAGCAATCTCGCACCCGCGAGATCAAGACTATTTAAGCTTATAGGAAGGATGTAGTAATGAGGTGGAGCTGCAGCAAGCGACTAGCATATATGGTGGCCAACATACGCAAATGAGAGCGAGAAGAGAAGGCAAAGCACGGTCAATAAAAGTATGATCAAGAAGTGATCCTGTAGCAACCTGCGTCAAGCATAACTCCAACACCGTGTTCACTTCCCGGACTCCGCCGGAAAGAGACCATCACGGTTACACACACGGTTGATATATTTTAATTAAGGTCAACTTCGGTTTTTCTACAACCGGACATTAACAGATTCCCATCTGCCACATAACCGCGGACACGGCTTTCCAAAGTTTAAACCCTGCAGGGGTGTCCCAACTTAGCCCATGACAAGCTCTCGCGATCAACGAAGGAATAGACCTTCTCCCGAGACACTCCGATCAGACTCGGTATCCCGGTACATCAAGACATTTCGACAATGGTAAAACAAGACCAGCGAAGCCGCCCGATGCGCCGACAAATCCCGATAGGAGCTGCACATATCTCGTTCTCAGGGCACACCGGATAGGTCAGCCTACGAGTAAAACCAGACCTCGAGTTGCCCCGAGGGGGCCCCGCAGTCTGCCCATTTCGGACCAACACTCGAAGGAGCACTGGCCCGGGGGGGCTAAAATAAAGATGACCCTCGGGCTCCGGAAACCCAAGGGAAAAAGGGGCTAGGTGAGGCAAATGGTAAAACCAAGGTTGGGCCTTGCTGGACAAGTTTTATTCAAAGCGAACTGTCAGGGGGGTCCCATAAATCACCCGACCGCGTTAGGAACGCAAAATCCGGGAACATAACACCGGTATGACGGAAACTAGGGCGGCAAGAGTGGAACAAAACACCAGGCATAAGGCCGAGCCTTCCACCCTTTACCAAGTATATAGATGCATTAATTAAATAAGATATATTGTGATATCCCAACAAAAACCCTGTCCACCATGGAGCAATCTTCAACTTCACCTGCAGCTAGCAACGCTATAAGAGGGGCTGAGCAAAGCGGTAACATAGCCAATCAACGGTTTGCTAGGAATGGTGTCAAAGGTTAGAGGTTCATGGCAATTTGGGAGGCTGACAAGCAAATGGTAGGCATCGTAGCATTGGCATAGCAAAAGAGCGAGCAAACTAGCATAGCAAAGATAGTAGTGATTTCGAGGGTATGATCATCTTGCCTGAGATCCCGCAAGGAAGAAGAACGAATCCATGAAGAAGACAAACGGACGTAGTCGAACGAATCCTCACAACTCCGGAACGAAACCGAAGCTAACGAGAGAAGCACACGGAAAGAAGCAAGCAACATGGTAAACACACAAGCATAAACATGTCATGAAGCACAATCAAGTATGATGCATGTCCGGTTTAATGAGGCATGGCATGGCAAAGTGCAACAAACAATACTACAAGTTAAGTGGAGCTCAATATGCAACGAGTTGCATATTGACAAAACACCACATCAATTATTTAGTTCTCTCTCGTTAAGGCTAACCAACAATATTAAATGTTGTTAAGCATGGCAAGAGATGAAGCATAATTAAACTAACAATTTAGGCAAGTTTAAATGAGGCCGGAACAACAAACAACAATTCCGGAAATCCCCATATGTTATTTAGCAATTTAATGCAAACACAATTTTAAGCATTTAATGTTGTTATCATGATGCGGATGACATGAACAAGTTTTATGCAATTTTTATGAAAATGTTGACATGAGCATATTATGAAGTATTTGGTCACCATGGCGGAACGAAAAGGGTGCCACGGCGGCGAAACAAAAATGGTGCCACGACAACATATCCGAAAATGATGCCACGGCAACATATCGGTTCCGGTAGCTCACGAAGATACCGATGCAAAAGGAAGTGAGCGAGTCATGCAAGATGGTGGGGGTGATCCCGACTACCGGGTTCCCACGGGACGGTGGCATGGCAATAGAGGAACGTGCAAAGACAATTCGGTCACGGTGCAAAACTCGAGCATCTCATACATGCAAGGGCATCTCAACACGGTCATCTCGGGTTATACCTTCGAAGCGTGCGTTTTCGGACCGGTTCGGGTTCGTCGAGGGAAGTAGTCGTTCACGGGCCGTAGTGGAGGTAGACATTCACGGGTCGTCGTGGGAAGTAGTCGTACACGGCGTAGTGGAAGTCGTTGTTCACGTGGCGGCGGTATTTGTACACGTTTTCGTAGATGTTCAGGTCGACGGTAGTTGTACACAGTCGTTGTTGGACTTGATGGATCCGAGGGCTCCAGGCGTCGTGGTACTTGGCATCAGAAAACACACGGCGTGGGTACACGAACTTGGCGTCCGTACTTGGCGACAGTGATTCTTATGCTCACGAAACGGCAAAGAGACACAGCAGTGGAGCTCCTGTGGTGTCAACGAAGACGGGCAGAAGCGCTTCTGCTCGCAGCGGTGGGCGGCAAGCTTGTTTGAGGAGTAGGCGGCGTTCAAACAAGGCTCCTGGCTCGGGAACGACGGGCGCAGGGAAGGCCAGCGGCAAGGACTTGGCGCGGCGGAGCGCTCCAGCAAGGCAGCGCTGGCGAGGCAGAGGACGGCGGCTCCGGCGAGTCGCCCATGAATCGGGACAAGGAGGCCATGGCCTCGGGCGCAGATGCAGGGGAGCACCGACGCAGGGTTGAGCGAGGAAGGCCGGGGATGCAGATGACGGCGGAATCCGGCGAGGAGGCGGCGAAGATGGCCGGATCCGAGCCAGCTCGGGTTGGAGAGGCGAGGTAGCAGGCCGGTGGCGGGGCATGGCGCAGGGGAGGTCAAGGTTGCCGGCAGCAGAGGCTGCGACGCGGCCGGGCTCGGGCGCTGCGTGCATGGTGGAGCAGAGGGGACCCGGGCGGCGGCTGCTGTCGTGCGGCGGAGGCGACGAGGATGGCCGCCAGGCTTCGAACGGCGACGGGGTGGAGGAGTTCGAGGGGGTCAAGCGAGGGAGATGGCGGCGCGGGGGAGGAGATGGGGATCGGGCGCGGATGGGACGGCGCCGGTCGCCGGCGTCAAGGCCCGTGGTGGAGCTCGTGGTGGTTGGTGGTGGCTCGGGATGAGGATGGACGCAGGGAAGAGGCGATCGGGAGAGGCAAGGGCGTCGCTCCTCTGTGCGTGGTGACGGCGCGAGGGAGGAGACGAGAGAGAGTGGGGGATCGGGCAGGGGGTCGATCGGCCTAGGGTTAGGGGCGCCGGAGCTGGGCCTTGGGCCAACTGGTCCGGGTGGACTGCAGGCCCTCTTCTCTCTCTCTCATCCTTTTTCCAATTAAAACAAAACAGAAAAAGAGGAAGAAGAGAAAGAGAAGTTAGGGGTGGAATCTGGGCATGGGGATAATTTTCACGGACTCGTAAAAATGTGAGGAGTTTAAATAAAATGGCAAGAGGATTTTTGGAGAACAATAGATTTGCACATGTTGAATTTAATGCAACATGTTTGAATTTTGGAACCCATTCGAAAGGACTCTAAATGGGCTGAGATTTTTAGAGGAGCCTTGATAAAATAGAGAGAAATATTGACAAGGTTTGGAGGTCAAACTCGAAGAGGAATAGACATGGAAAATGTTTTGCACGTGTGTTATGGGTGATTCCTAAATGGAATATTTAATATAGCTCCCTAATATTGGGAGGATATGTTATAAAGAGAATCACCACGTGAATTCCCTCGTTTTAAATGGACCGAAGATCCATGCAATTTAATTGGTTGAATTAAATGACATGATGCAAAGATTAATGACATGATGGCATGATGCAATGCAAATGATGCAACAAACAAAACAAATCACACGACGAAACTCGGAGTAGCTGGAAGTCTTCTGGAGCGTCGGTCTCGGGGCATTACAACACTCCACCACTACAAGAGGATCTCGTCCCGAGATCTAGGATGGCACCGGAGAGAAACGGAAGAGGAAGAGAGGAGGTAAAACTAAGTTGCTTCTTCGACAAAAGAGTGAAACCAAAGAACCTTGAGAGGTTGAAAATTTAAAAGAAAGAGTACAACAGAGATGAACGAGATTGCAAACAATCCGTTAGAAAAAAAAGGAACAAGGAACATTACGAGGACTTGAAGGTTGCAAAGACATGAATCAAGAGTTTAATGGACAAGATAGAATTCGAAACCACTCCGGTTAAAACAAGATGAGAGGGGAAGAATTCGGACAGCACTCCGGTTAAACATGGAAGGAATAGAACATGAACTTGAGAAGATGGGATGATACTTGAAGAAATGAACAACACACTGCCTCCGGAACTATTGAAAGAATGGCACAAGGGGTAAGAAAGATTTCAGACAGCTCTCCAGTTGAGGAAGGAGGGAAAACTTGATAGAATTAGAGAACTCGAATGAAAACACGACACTTCAGTTAAATGGATAAGTAAGGAAAAGAACATGATCTCCAAAATGATATAATGGGTCAAAGAAAACATCACAATGCCTCTGGAAGAAAGAATAGAAGATAGATCATTGGAATAAAGGGATGGAGAAGAAAATGACAACTTCTACCACAATTTAATTTGGAAGGCATCCTTGCAAGAAGGTTAGAATAGAGTTGTTGGAAGACCAACAACGAAAAGAATAAGTTTGTAGTGGGCTTATGGAAACATCTCAACATTATGAGGTGACAACCGGCCACTAACGGAAACAATTGCATGCTTGAGATTAACGAAGAGATGAAAGCTTGTTCCATCAAGATGGAAAAGAGATAAATTGGGTCATTAATAAGCACCAAAATAGCAACATTCCTTAGGGAAGGCTTTAGGTGAAATCTATATCAAGATAACTCCAACGAAGAGATTGGTGGGTTTAAAGTGTCTCATTCTTGACAACATGTGAATCATGAAACACGAACTCAAATTGTCAACAATGACAAAACACCACGTCAAAAGATAAGGTAGAAAGAATTGCACTTTGGAATGCAAGATGAAGAATACTTGAGCTCCTCAAAACAAAACATGTGTTGAGCAGCATGTTTAATTTTGAGTATAGCTTGGCGGATCATCACCTCGAGAGAAGTCTTGAAGAACAAATGAAGAATGAAAGAATCCTTGACGAAGCACCATGTAGAGCCTCCAAGAAGAACTCTGGTAAACAAAAGGGTGATAGAAAGAAAGAGAAGTTGAAAACACAAGGTGAATCCTTGCAATGATTTAGATGGATCTCCGTGATAATTAGAGCTTGGAACTCCGGGAAAAAGAGAAGATGAAACAAATGAAACCGAGAATTTTAAGGGCCTCCGGAATAAAGAATTAATCACTTGGATGAACAAGAATAAGAATTATGTTATGCTTATCCTTCACCAATTAAATTGATGACAATCAACGGATTTGGCATACTACTTATTCTCGTAGAAAGGATTAAAAGAGATATATCAAAACTTGAGAAGGTCTTCAACGAACCACCGGTAGTATTGGAACAACAAATGAATTGATATGATAACGAAGGAAGAGAAATCTTGAACGAACCACCGTAAGAATTGAAAATGATCGAAGTAGGGGTGCATCACCGGTAAGAATTAGCAAATGAACGAAGGTGCTTGAGACAAACTAGATACATGAGAACAAAGAGATCAAGAAATGATTAGAGGATATTCGATTGATGCACCGGCAAGATAGGAGAATGATAACTGACAGCTGAGAATGAATAAACCTGAATTGATGGACTCCGGATGACAAACTGAGAAGACTCTTGAATATCTCCTGATGGGTGAAAAAGATTCTCACAATCGAAAACAATTATGAGAGGATGGCAACAAGCTAGCACCATGAATCTTGAAGAGAATAGAGCAAGATTAAAGAGAAACTCTTCTTCGGTCTTCAAATGATAAGAATGACAACGAGAAACACCACCAAGAATTATTGAGGCACACCGGAAGAATCAAAAGCGAAGAGGTTTAGCCAACTATGAAAAGAATTTGAAAGATCTTGGAGAAAAGCATTTGACTGATGATAACTCATTCTTACGTCAAACTTGGAGAAGAATTTAGGATAGCTCTGGGAAAATAGAAGAGTCAGGTAAGATCCTGGGAAAAGACCTGTGGGTTAGGGCCCACTCAAAAGAACACCGTTGAAAAGATTTAAAAGAGATGTTGCACAGTTGAATTAAATGGCTTGAATGAGATAACAATCTCGAAAGAGCTTGAACGAATGCAGAGTGGAAACACGAATCTTCGAGATATCTTGAGCACTCCGGAATAACAAATAGCGAGAAGAAGAATGATAATGAGGTGCACCGGTATGAGAAGACATTGAAATGAGGAAAAAGGTATGATCAACAAAACTTGACTTGAATCCACCGGAGAAGAGAAAGGAATGAGGAATGACGAACTAGTAGAACATCTTCTTGAGAACCACCGGGTAAGAACATTGATGGAAAAAAATGGAGAAACTTCACAAAAATAAAAGGATACTTGGTAAAGAAATCTTAGTCCTTGAGGAAAAAGGGTGGGTGGGCGGGAAAAAGCAAAGGCAACTTGGAGATGGATGAAACAAACACCGTTGAGAAGAAATGATAATTGGTCTTGCTGATGTTGAAGTGATCGGATCCACTTGAAGAGAAACACGCCGGTTGAAAAGGATTGACATGACAATCTCGATTGTCGAGAAGGATTGGTATTCACATCGGAGTATGAGAACACCATTTCAGAAAGGTATGGAATCAACACTTGACATTGAAGCAACTCGAATACCACAACTCAAAACAAAAACAAAGGACTGGCTTGCAGAATAAGCCGGAACAAATACATATGATAGAGATTTCGTCCGAAGTTTTCGTGGTGGGGCCCACACGGGCTCGATCGTACAGCACCATCATGTACAAGGCAGTGCACATGACATACGAAGCATCCCCGAGTCGGCATAGCCAAGGACTCTTTAAGACACAACGAGACCACTGTAAAACCAACCGTGAATAGGCGGACCACTAGACGTCGAACCCCAATTTCATATCATACATCCGTCGGAAAGATATCCTAAGAGCTACTTGAATTCCCACCTATGAAACTCCCGAAATTTTCCGGTTATGCAATCAGGTGTTGGGGATACAGGGGAAGCATAATATCTCACCCAAAACTAGCAAATCCTACATCCAGCTGTATCCTTCCGTCAACACATAACCAAGAAACCTCCGAAAATCGTCTACCTCAACCTTCGAAAAGCATCCGTTATACGAGTCATGGCAATACTCCCGTACTCACCTCAGTACTGGGTTATCGGGGTTATCTCACCAACGAACTGCATAAAAGAGATTTTCGATGTCGGCGTACTAAACTCAGGTATTCCAGAACTGCAATGATAAAATTATGACGACAACACCTCAGAGCTCAACTCCCCGGGACACTTCCACTAAACCCCTGACAGGAGGCACCAAGACAATGTTCTCATCATAAAACCATCGGAACAATTCCAAGATACCCGTGTGATCCTAAAAAAATTTTAGTGAAATTTGAGGAAAGGAAAGTCAAAACTTCTACGTCAGGAGACCTCACCAGAGCGACGAAGGGACTGAGGAGTAAAAAGAATTCCTAACTCTCCGATATATATAATCCTAAATGACTCAAAACATTTTACTAGACACAACTCGGCCGCTAAAAACGATCAAGCAGTGGGGCTCCTAAGGTCGGGGAAGGCTCTGATTACCAACTTGTCACGCCCTCGATGCGGCTATATCTCCCACGTGTCGAAGCACGACTTAGAGGCATAACCGCATTGAAAGCAATGTCGCAAGTGAGGTAATCTTCGCACAACCCATGAAATACATAAGGGAAAAGAGATACATAGTTGGCATACAATCGCCACTTCACACAATTACAAGAATAAAGCATTACATCATCCAGATACAATCAAGGTCCAACTATAGAACCAAAATGAAAGAAGAACCCCAAATGCGACAAAGGTCCCCGATCGACCCCAACTGGGCTCCATTACTGATCAACTAGAACGAAACAACACAAAGGGCAAGATCTTCATCGAGCTCCTCCTTGAGCTTGGTTGCGTCACCTGCTCGGTAACATAGTCACCTGCAAACTGGTTTCGGAAGTATCTGTGAGCCACGGGGACTCAGCAATCTCGCACCTGCGAGATCAAGACTATTTAAGCTTATAGGAAGGATGTAGTAATGAGGTGGAGCTGCAGCAAGCGACTAGCATATATGGTGGCTAACATACGCAAATGAGAGTGAGAAGAGAAGGCAAAGCACGGTCGATAAAAGTATGATCAAGAAGTGATCCTGTAGCAACCTGCGTCAAGCATAACTCCAACACCGTGTTCACTTCCCGGACTCCGCCGGAAAGAGACCATCACGGTTATACACACGGTTGATGTATTTTAATTAAGGTCAACTTCGGTTTTTCTACAACCGGACATTAACAAATTCCCATCTGCCACATAACCGCGGGCACGGCTTTCGAAAGTTTAAACCCTGCCGGGGTGTCCCAACTTAGCCCATGACAAGCTCTCGCGATCAACGAAGGAATAGACCTTCTCCCGAGACACTCCGATCAGACTCGGTATCCCGGTACATCAAGACATTTCGACAATGGTAAAACAAGACCAGCAAAGCCGCCCGATGCGCCGACAAATCCCGATAGGAGCTGCACATATCTCGTTCTCTGGGCACACCGGATAGGTCAGCCTACGAGTAAAACCAGACCTCGAGTTGCCCCGAGGGGGCCCCGCAGTCTGCCCATTTCGGACCAACACTCGAAGGAGCACTGGCCCGGGGGGGGCTAAAATAAAGATGACCCTCGGGCTCCGGAAACCCAAGGGAAAAAGGGGCTAGGTGAGGCAAATGGTAAAACCAAGGTTGGGCCTTGCTGGACAAGTTTTATTCAAAGCGAACTGTCAGGGGGGTCCCATAAATCACCCGACCGCGTTAGGAACGCAAAATCCGGGAACATAACACCGGTATGACGGAAACTAGGGCGGCAAGAGTGGAACAAAACACCAGGCATAAGGCCGAGCCTTCCACCCTTTACCAAGTATATAGATGCATTAATTAAATAAGATATATTGTGATATCCCAACATAAACCCTGTCCACCATGGAGCAATCTTCAACTTCACCTGCAGCTAGCAACGCTATAAGAGGGGCTGAGCAAAGCGGTAACATAGCCAAACAACGGTTTGCTAGGAATGGTGTCAAAGGTTAGAGGTTCATGGCAATTTGGGAGGCTGACAAGCAAATGGTAGGCATCATAGCATTGGCATAGCAAAAGAGCGAGCAAACTAGCATAGCAAAGATAGTAGTGATTTTGAGGGTATGATCATCTTGCCTGAGATCCCGCAAGGAAGAAGAACGAATCCATGAAGAAGACAAACGGACGTAGTCGAACGAATCCTCACAACTCCGGAACGAAACCGAAGCTAACGAGAGAAGCACCCGGAAAGAAGCAAGCAACATGGTAAACACACAAGCATAAACATGTCATGAAGCACAATCAAGTATGATGCATGTCCGGTTTAATGAGGCATGGCATGGCAAAGTGCAACAAACAATACTACAAGTTAAGTGGAGCTCAATATGCAACGAGTTGCATATTGACAAAACACCACATCAATTATTTAGTTCTCTCTCGTTAAGGCTAACCAACAATATTAAATGTTGTTAAGCATGGCAAGAGATGAAGCATAATTAAACTAACAATTTAGGCAAGTTTAAATGAGGTCGGAACAACAAACAACAATTCCGGAAATCCCCATTGGTTATTTAGCAATTTAATGCAAACACAATTTTAAGCATTTAATGTTGTTATCATGATGCGGATGACATGAACAAGTTTTATGCAATTTTTATGAAAATGTTGACATGAGCATATTATGAAGTATTTGGTCACCATGGCGGAACGAAAAGGGTGCCACGGCGGCGAAACAAAAATGGTGCCACGACAACATATCCGAAAATGATGCCACGGCAACATATCGGTTCCGGTAGCTCACGGAGATACCGATGCAAAAGGAAGTGAGCGAGTCATGCAAGATGGTGGGGGTGATCCCGACTACCGGGTTCCCACGGGACGGTGGCATGGCAATAGAGGAACGTGCAAAGACAATTCGGTCACGGTGCAAAACTCGAGCATCTCATACATGCAAGGGCATCTCAACACAGTCATCTCGGGTTATACCTTCGATGCGTGCGTTTTCAGAGCGGTTCGGGTTCGTCGAGGGAAGTAGTCGTTCACGGGCCGTAGTGGAGGTAGACGTTCACGGGTCGTCGTGGGAAGTAGTCATACACGGCGTAGTGGAAGTCGTTGTTCACGTGGTGGCGGTATTTGTACACGTTTTCGTAGATGTGCAGGTCG
This sequence comes from Triticum timopheevii, assembly GCA_963921465.1. Lineage (NCBI taxonomy): Eukaryota > Viridiplantae > Streptophyta > Magnoliopsida > Poales > Poaceae > Triticum > Triticum timopheevii. The sequence continues at coordinate 118,221,741 of OY997266.1, read as the reverse complement.
ACGGTAGTTGTACACAGTCGTTGTTGGACTTGATGAATCCGAGGGCTCCGGGCGTCGTGGTACTTGGCATCAGAAAACACACGGCGTGGGTACACGAACTTGGCGTCCGTACTTGGCGACAGTGATTCTTATGCTCACGAAACGGCAAAGAGACACAGCAGTGGAGCTCCTGTGGTGTCAACGAAGACGGGCAGAAGCGCTTCCGCTCGCAGCGGTGGGCGGCAGGCTTGTTTGAGGAGTAGGCGACGTTCAAACGAGGCTCCTGGCTCGGGAACGACGGGCGCAGGGAAGGCCAGCGGCGAGGACTTGGCGCGGCGGAGCGCTCCAGCAAGGCAGCGCTGGAGAGGCAGAGGACGGTGGCTCCGGCGATTCGCCCATGAATCGGGACGAGGAGGCCATGGCCTCGGGCGCAGATGCAGGGGAGCACCGACGCAGGGTTGAGCGAGGAAGGTTGGGGATGCAGATGACGGCGGAATCCGGCGAGGAGGCGGCGAAGATGGCCGGATCCGAGCCAGCTCGGGTTGGGGAGGCGAGGTAGCAGGCCGGTGGCGGGGCCTGGCGCAGGGGAGGTCAAGGTTGCCGGCAGCAGAGGCTGCGACGCGGCCGGGCTCGGGCGCTGCGTGCATGGTGGAGCAGAGGGGACCCGGGCGGCGGCTGCTGTCGTGCGGCGTAGGCGACGAGGACGGCCGCCAGGCTTCGAACGGCGACAGGGTGGAGGAGTTCGAGGGGGTCAAGCGAGGGAGATGGCGGCGCGGGGGAGGAGATGGGGATCAGGCGCGGATGGGACGGCGCCGGTCGCCGGCGTCAAGGCCCGTGGTGGAGCTCGTGGTGGTTGGTGGTGGCTCGGGATGAGGATGGACGCAGGGAAGAGGCGATCGGGAGAGGCAAGGGCGTCGCTCCTCTATGCGTGGTGACGGCGCGAGGGAGGAGACGAGAGAGAGTGGGGGATCGGGCAGGGGGTCGATCGGCCTAGGGTTAGGGGCGCCGGAGCTGGGCCTTGGGCCAACTGGTCTGGGTGGACTGCAGGCCCTCTTCTCTCTCTCTCATCCTTTTTCCAATTAAAACAAAACAGAAAAAGAGGAAGAAGAGAAAGAGAAGTTAGGGGTGGAATCTGGGCATGGGGATAATTTTCACGGACTCGTAAAAATGTGAGGAGTTTAAATAAAATGGCAAGAGGATTTTTGGAGAACAATAGATTTGCACATGTTGAATTTAATGCAACATGTTTGAATTTTGGAACCCATTCGAAAGGACTCTAAATGGGCTGAGATTTTTAGAGGAGCCTTGATAAAATAGAGAGAAATATTGACAAGGTTTGGAGGTCAAACTCGAAGAGGAATAGACATGGAAAATGTTTTGCACGTGTGTTATGGGTGATTCCTAAATGGAATATTTAATATAGCTCCCTAATATTGGGAGAATATGTTATAAAGAGAATCACCACGTGAATTCCCTCGTTTTAAATGGACCGAAGATCCATGCAATTTAATTGGTTGAATTAAATGACATGATGCAAAGCTCATGATGCAAAGATTAATGACATGATGGCATGATGCAATGCAAATGATGCAACAAACAAAACAAATCACACGACGAAACTCGGAGTAGCTGGAAGTCTTCTGGAGCGTCGGTCTCGGGGCGTTACAAAGAATCTGAACTTGCTGCGGCGCTCCAAAGTGCAAAGGAGGCCCGGGTTGAAGCCTAAGGTGCCTGTCAGGAGATCCGAGAAGCCAAGAAGATCGCGGCGGGTAAGGCTTTTAATATGCAGAGCAAATACGTAAGGAGAAAGTACACCTTACTGACACACATTTGAAGTTCTCCAGGAGCGATTGCGGATCTGCCCCAAAGCATTGCAGATGCTGCCACTTTCTTCCGGGCCGAAGAGGGGAGCTCAAGAGAGAAGCTGTTCTGGTCGCAATACCTTACCCCGGAGCATCCTGTGCCCCTCAGCGATCAGCCGAAACAACTGACCGAGCTACATAGGGTGGCCAGACTGGCCATGAAGGATATCATAGTCCATCTTTGGCCAGCCGAACCCATACCTAGTAGCTACTTTGGGCTTGTGAAGTGGCTCGTCGATGCCTGCCCACGGCTTGATGCTGTAAAGTGATCGGTCTGCATCGAAGGTGCCCGGATGGCCTTCGCCCGTGTCAAGGTGCAGTGGGCGAAGATGAATGCCACCAGTCTTGCAACCGAGGGACCGCCCGCAGGCAAGGAGCATCGTACGCCGGAGAAGTATTTCAACGACGTCCTTGAAGGATCCCGCATTATAGTGGGCCTGTTTTCGAAGGACATCATTTTTGAATGAATGTATGTGTGATGCCCAAACTCTGTAATGAAAACAAAGTGGTCATATAATTTTAGTCTTGTTTCATCTGAAATTATTTATCCTCTATCGCGGCCGTTTATAAAATCTAAGAGTTGGCCAGTCGTCGACTTCAGCCCCTCGCGTAGATACTACGGGGGTGTTCGGAACAGCACAAAAACACACCTAACCCAACGACTTGGTCCTTGAAGGAGGTGCTAGTGCGGCGAACCAGGCAATCAGACTATGCGACTTTATCACTCTCACTTAGCCATAGGAGACGATAAGATTGTAGGCGCAGCCTCTGGTATTGTTTGGTGATCTGAACTCGGGTGTTGTAGACATCTGACCAGGTAAAAACCAGTCCTTCGTGTGACACGGAAAAAATCTCAAGAGATTTATACTAAGTCACCAAATAGCTGACCAGCTCTCGCCGCATCATGACAGACAGTTTTCGGTTTTCTCTACTGAGGTGTTTATCTGGCTAACCGGAAACACAATCGCAGTAGTTCTCCCTTTACTTCCTTAGCCGAACAATCGGAACATAAGGTAGTAACCATAGGAGCCGGGCAACCCACCTATTGACCCAAGACATGATTCGGAGCCGATGCATATAATGCTAAATTCGGGACGCCGAATTGCACTGTGAAAGTTTTCGGACTTATGGTAAATTTTAAGAAATGTACACGAATGAATAGAGCCCTTGGCGATTTAGGTCGTGTCGAGGTGTACATGACAATCAGATGAAAAAGGAGAAGGAATACAGAATAGGGAATAAGCCAGTACCAAAGGGCGGCGAACTGTTTCCATTATAGTCTGATTGATACGTCAAAACGTATTTGTACAGATAATGCTATAAGCATCGAGGCTATTTTACATGCCAAATGAAAGGGAAAGCTATGTACAGGTATTAGAAAAGGGGAGGAGGTTATCTTGAAAGATCTTTTAAGTACTCCGCTGTACATTTGTGCTGCTTTTCGCCTTGGTATGTGATCCTTTGAGAGGATTAATGAATAAGTTTTCATAAGGGGCCGGAAAAAGGGCCCATGACACCATAAAAAGGGTGATGTGGGTTGTAAAGAACTTGAAAAGGAAAAATGAAGTTAAGAAAAAGATAGATGGGGGTCCAGGTACGGTTGATCCGTATTGTGGACTTTATCCTCGATATGCCTCCATCGTCGCCCATGGTATTTTTAGTGCGTAGTTATGAGCACGTGGTACATACGCCGCTGCTTGGCTGGGGCGAAGACAGAGGCCAGATTGCTAATCGAGCTCCTGACGAGCTGGAATATCAGTCTGCGGAGTAGTCCGGACTTGTTTGACAGGGTCCGATGGCTTGACTATCGATGTGCATTTTGGCTTGATAAGGCTGACCAACACCTCCGCTGCGGAGGCCGCGGTGTGTTCCTCAGTACAGAGGGAATGATCCATGTTTCCATGAACTGTTATAACATTGCATGGTCCTGGCACTTTGAGTTTTAGATAGGCATAGTGCGGGACCGCATTGAAGCGGGAAAACGCAGTTCGTCTGAGCAGTGCGTGATAGCCACTACGGAAAGGGACGATGTCGAAGATCAAGTCTTCGCTTCGGAAGTTGTCCGGCGAACCGAATACGACCTCCAATGTGATTGAGCCCGTGCAACGGGCCTCTACACCAGGTATTACTCCTTTAAAGGTAGTTTTGGTGGGTTTGATTCTTGACAAGTCAATACCCATTTTCTGGACTGTGTCCTGATAGAGCAAGTTAAGATTGCTACCGCCGTCCATGAGGACTCTCGTGAGTTGGAATCCATCGATAATTGGGTTGAGGACCAATGCGGCTGAACCTCGATGATGGATACTGGTCGGATGATCCCTGCGATCAAAAGTGACTGGGCATGCTGACCATGGGTTGAATTTTGGGGCGACTGGCTCTATCTCATAGACGTCCCTTAACGCACGCTTGCGCACCCTTTTGGGGATGTGCGTAGCGTATATCATATTCACCGCCTTGACCTCGGGGGGAAATTTCTTCTGTCCCCCTATGTTCGGTGGGCAGGGCTCCTCATCGTCATCCTCGTTGGGCGACCCTTTCCCTGTATGTTCTGTGTTTAACTTACCGGCCTACTTAAAGACCCAACAGCTTCTGTTGGTATGCTTGGCAGGCTTGTCATGGGTGCCATGAATCTGGCAAGGTCGATCGAGTATTCGGTCCAAGCTAGATGAACCGTCTTTGTTTCTTTGGAATGGCCTCTTCTGCTGACCGGGCTTCGGGCCACTGAATCCGGCGTTGACTGCCGTGTCTTCGACATTTTGAGTGTTGCTCTGATGTTTGTTTTTATTTTGTCGGGGCCTGCCGTTTCCGTTCCTTGCTTCGGAAGTGCCAGGATCGTTGTTACTGTTGCTGCTACGGGCAAGCCAGCTATCTTCGCATGCGCAAAAGTGGGTCATGAGTGATGTGAGGGCTGCCATGGACTTTGGCTTTTCTTGGCCGAGGTGTTGGGCAAGCCATTCGTCGCGGATGCTGTGTTTAAAGGCTGCGAGAGCCTCGGTGTCCGGACAATCAGCAATTTGGTTCTTTTTTATTAAGAACCGGGTCCAGAATTTTCTAGTTGACTCTCCGGGCTGCTGGACTATGTGACTGAGGTCATCGACGTCCGGACGTCGGATATAAGTGCCCTGGAAGTTGTCTCTAAAGGCATACTCTAGGTCTTCCCAGCTTCCAATGGAGTTTTCTGAGAGGCTATTTAACTAGTGCCGAGCTGGCCCCTTAAGTTTGAGGGGGAGATATTTGATGGCATGTAGATCGTCACCGTAGCCATGTGAATGTGGAGAAGGAAATCTTCAATCCAAACTGAGGGTTCTGTTGTACCATCGTATGACTCGATGTTCACGGGTTTAAACCCTCCTGGGAACTGGTGCTCCATTACCTCATCGATGAAGCATAGGGGGTGTGCGGCGCCTCTATATCGGGCCACATCACGACGCAGTTCAGATGGAGTTTGTATGCGGTTTTCAGCTCGGGTGAAGTTATGCTTGTCGCGCCAGGTTTGATGGCCGTCTTCTCGTGCTGGGGCCCACCCCTTTGATCCGTATAATGATCTGGTTTGACCAGCTCTATTGTCCAGGTCATGTCGTAAGTCGTAAGTGTATCCTGCAGCAGCTGTCTCTCTACCTTTACCGCGGGGTGGTGCAGGCAGGTGTTCGGCTTGAGTTGCCGCTCTGTCCCGGACACGTGGGGGTCGGTCAGGTCCGTCGGTAGTGTTACGCGTGGGCGAAATAGGCTCTGGGGCCTCGTCGTTGAATTGGGGTAGCAGCTTGCGCTTTGGGTAGCTCTTGGTTGGGCGTTCGAGGCCGTATTCCTCAGCTGCCAGGACATCCGTCCACCTGTCATTGATCAGATCCTGATCAGCTTGAAGCTGTTGCTGCTTCTTTCTCAGGCTCCTCGCAGTGGCTATTAGCCGGCGCTTAAAGCGCTCTTGTTCAAAGGGTTCCTCTGGCACGATGAATTCTTCGTCGCCGAGGCTCTCGTCTTCTTCGGAGATCGGTATGTAATTACTGTCCTCCGAGCCCTCGTTCCTGATGGGATCGTCGGGGTTGACTTGTCCCTCCTCCCAATCATCATGTTCGAATGTTGGTTCGATAGGGGTTTCTTGGTCTTCGGTGTTATCCGGAGTATTCTTGTCTTCGGTGCCGGTATTGCTGTCTTTTTCTTGGCGGGGTTTAAAGTGGCGCCGCTGATGACGACACTTTGGTGGTGCCACAGGAGACTTATCCTCAACTGGGTCCTTCCCACCTTCGCCGTCATCCTTTTTGGGTGTGTCCACCATATACACGTCATATGTGGAAGTAGCCGTCCAGCGTCCGGTAAGCGGCGGGTTCTGGCTTTGCTCTTCTCCGGCATCGTCGTCCATGTCGTTGGTGTCCTCGGAAGCGTAATCGAGCATGTCGGTTAAGTCCTCGATAGTGGCTATGAAGTGGGTGGTGGGTTGGACGTAAAATTCCCTGCTCTCAACCCCTAGTGCGGGCTAGGCATAGTTCGGCACCGATCCTTCTGTAATGGTGAGAGATCGCATTAAGTCCAGAGTCTCATTTAAGGGTGAGGTATGGACAGGGGAGCGAGAATCCGTGGAGCGGGGCAGGACAGGAGTTCCCTGGCCGAGCTGGTATAACACAGACCTCGAGAGTTCGGAGCTAGTGTACGGGGGCGAGTCCGGCTCGATGAGGATAGAGGGAGCCTGGAGTGATTCCGGGCCGGCCAGCGAAACGATCCCCTCCGTATCTCCGGTGTTGAGCTCTATGGCTGTGGAGAGTCCGGCGGGCTCTGAACTCCTGTCTTCGGACTCAGCGAGGAGTTCCGGATCTGAGGCCGGAGCTGCGGTTGAAGTCGCGAATCCTTGGAACATCAAGTCTCCTCGGATATCAGCGACGTAGTTTAGGTTTCCAAAACTGATCTGATGACCAGGGGTGTAGCTATCGATCCGCTCTAGATGGCCAATCGAATGGGCACGCAGTGCGAAGCCGCCGAATACGAAGATCTGGCCGGGGAGAAAAGTCTCCATCGGGGCGGTATTGTTGTGGATGATTGGTGGAGCCATCGAGCCTTGTGATGACGATACAATGAAACTCTCAATGAAAGCACCAATGTCGGTGTCAAAACCGGCGGATCTCGGGTAGGGGTCCCGAACTGTGCGTCTAAGGATCGAAGGTAACAAGGAGGCACGATGTTTACCCAGGTTCGGGCCCTCTTAATGGAGGTAATACCCTACTTCCTGCTTGATTGACTTTGATGAGTATAGAGGTTACAAGAGTTGATCTACCTCGAGATCGTATTGGCTAAACCCTAGATGTCTAGCATGTATGATTGTGTTGTTGCCTATGGACTAAGCCCTCAAGTTTATATAGGCACCGGAGGGATCTAGAGTTGTACCGAGTCGGTTTAAAGGGAAAGGAAAGTACATGATCCGAATGCCAAGCTTGCCATCCACGCAAAGGAGAGTCCCGTCCGGACACGGGGGAGGTCCTTCTATCTCGTATCTTCACGGCTCATCAGTCCGGCCCATGTCACATAGGCCAACTCCCCGAGGACCCCATAGTCCAGGACTCCCTCACCCTCCAGCGTGCAGTTTCTCACTTTCTTGATAATTCTCTTGTGTTTCTAATCTCCTTTTGATTCACGTCGAAGCGGTACCTATTTGGTGATGCAGCCATGTTGTTTGTGGTGCAGAGTTTTGATTCCACTAACATATTAGTAGCAAAACTACTCATGTTGTCTGTTGGAGCATTTTGTCAAATAATGAAAATTTTGTTCACATGTGCGACATGAGCAAATTAATGTCCAAATAATTTTTGTTTTTCTCACTAACTTTTTTTCCATAGTCAAGTTTGGTGCAAAGTTGTTTAGTGCGTGATTCATTTAATTTTTCTGTTCATGTATGTCTTCTACAATTGATTGAAAAGATTGGGTGCAAGATCGTCTACAAGTTTGATTGAGAGAAATATTGTTGTAATGGTACAATCAATCTTTGTTAATATGGTGCTAATTAGGATCTAATTGGGATACAAAGCAAACCTACATTTGCTGTTAGATTGACCATAAACTGAAAGCATTAAAAACTGAATAAGTTTTTGTTGATTATCTAAGGTGGCTGATGGAACAGAGAGAGTTTCTTCAATATGTGCCTATGCAAGATACGTGAAGATGATTATGTATTTGTTAAGAGTATGTGCAGATTCTTATTAATCCCATTCAAATATGTTGGTACTCGTCCAGGCAATCAATGCAGAACAGAGATGTGTGAATATTGGTGAGAGAGGAAACCTGGACCCACATGCACTGTCCACATATCAGAGTTGATGTTAGGATCTCACATGAGGGAAAACTGGACAAGCATATACACCGGTTTTGTTCTTCTTTCTCGTTATTGTGTTCCGGCATCTCCATGACACAGTCACCTGTGTCTGGCCAGACGATGATGGATATTGTCACACCGAGAGGGCGCTAAGAATATTTCTCCATCGTCGGAGGCGCAGATCCCACTCTCGAGCTATTTAGCCCCTTGTCAAACTTTCCGGTGAACCTGTAAGTTGTCGTTATAATCACCGTGTTACAGACGACATTTGAGCAACCCCAAAGCCCACCATACGGTAAGAAAGTGACTACGATACTCTCGTAGTATAAGGAGCAAATTCACATGCTAACACTCTGTGTTATTACAATTGATTACAGACGATATTAACTCAATTTATAACAGACAAGATTGAGTCAATTCAATATGACCGTTCTTTCAATGACATAATCTCAATAAGAATTCATAGGTCGGTGCGGAATTCATATAGTTCTTGTGATAAAGGCATCGACGATGGTTAATTGTGGTAAAATTAGAGTCAATGGCTCGAGGAGGAGTGATATCGACGACACTCCCGCAACCTCGATGATGTACTCACTCAATGGCATACATAGAGTGTGTGTTGGTAGCCAGTACGACAGCAGAGACGTGGTGCCCTATGCTCGGTTCCTGCTCGATCATGTTTTATGATGGCTTTGGCTTATCTGTAGTGATTTTTGCCTCTCTTTTTTTCCTCTCACAAATTTGTTTTCAACAAGCCTGTAAATTTTCATCTTTTTTGTTAATAATTAATAGGTGGATGGAGGCATCTGGACTCAAAATCTACCTATTTCTTATTTCTTTGCCAGTTGCTACTTCATGCTAAATTGTCGCGTCGATATATGTGCATTAACGTAGTAGCTGTATGTACATGGCGCTGTAAATATGCCAGCAGACACTATGAACAGGGGTTGGCACAAACGGCGTGATGCATGTGAAGTTACTGGCCATAACCGTACATGTTTTTCACGGCTTATACAGTACCGCCAGACCCGCCAGTCGAGTAGCAGACTAGCAGTGGTACCGGTACGAGGCCTAGCTAGCAAATTGATGCCTGATGGTCGCGTATCACGTTGCCTGACAGGGAAGTCTCAGCTCATTCTTGCTCGGCGGACTACAAGCAATGATGTGATCATACTGAGGTCACCGGCCGGCCAAGTTTAATTACGACAATCAATGGCACCAACCGTACACTAATACGGAGCTGGTAATTACCACCGGATCAAGGAGGAATCCGATTACTGTTACTACATTGTGGTAGTACTTCCAAGGAGGGAGCGGGGACTTTCATCGCAAAGAAGAAAACGAGGGAGGGGGACCTGCATTTGTCGCCGGGGACTCGCTGCCTAGGGGCACGTCGGCGCGCGTACCGTACGCACAGCGTCTACAGCTGTGAACCTAGCTAATTCGAATGAGACACGTATTATCATGCAATATATATATATATATATATATATATATATATCTTTATCTTTACCTAATAATAAAGCAATTACGGTTTCTGGTAGTACGTCGTTGGCGTTTTTGCAAAAAAGCCCCTCTATTTTGTTTAAATCAAGCCGCAGTCCCTGATTAAGTGACACTCTGCAAAACGTTTCATTTTTACAAATAAAGAACCTGGATCCGTAAAAACGCAGAGAGAGGCACCGGCCTGTGCACGTCGAGGCTGGATCTTGCCCCCCCCCCCCCCCCCCCCCTCTCCCACACAGCCCAGCCGCCGCCCCGCTGCCACGCACAGCCCAGCCACGGAGAGGTGTGAGAACAGGGGCAGGGAGGGAGGATCGAGCTTACGGCTTCGTCCTCGGTCGTAGATGCGCAGACGAACAGGGGCATGCAGTCGTCTCCTTGGATCTCGATGCAGACAAGTAGCTGCGGCTCGGCCCTCGGCACAACATGCAGGCGAGCGGGCGAGCAGTGGCTAGGCGTGATGGGTGCCATGCGCGAACCATGGCGGTCAATGCGGCGAGCGGAGCGTCCCGGCGAGCGGGAGGCTTGGGGGCTAACGCGTCCTGGCGAGCGGCTGTTGCTGCGCTAGAGCGCTGGCTCCCTCGCGCTGGAAGAAGTGCGGCGGCGGCTCTCTAGGGACTTGGCGGGGCGACGTGGATCCGACAGGAACGGCCTGGATCTGGACGGGGTTGAGGAGGGCGGCGCTCCCATGCTTGGACTATTTGACTTGAGGTCCTGTAGCAATGAGAAGAATGAGGGAGTTAAGAGAGAGAAGAAACAGGAAGGAGGGAGAAGAAGGAGAAGGGAGCTTAGGGCAGGGGGGCGGCGCGGCTTGCTGCTGGTGCTCGCCGGCGCAGTCGGCTCGGGCGCTCCTGCAGCTCCATAGGAGGAGCTCGCGGATGGCCGGATGGATGGATAGAGAGGAAGGAGAGAATGTGGATAAGGTCCACGCAGGGGGGAGCTCTCGGTGGGGATTTTTGGTGTGGACTGCTTTTTCTAATGGCTGCACCGACGAGAATCAGCTGGATGTTTTTTTTTTTTGAGAATAGAAGCGGCTGGATGTTTGCTATGCGTGCTAGCAGCCTAGCACCAATTGCAAATTTTTTTCTAAGTGAGCTCCCATATAATTACTTGACGTGCTTGATTGGTACTGTCATAGTTTAATGTTCATGTCTACTACATCATCAGATATAATAACTAAAATAAGTGAAATATTGAAAATAAATATTTTTTAAGGGAGAAGATATTTGGAGCTCATGGGGACTTGCTGACAATTAACATATCTCAATTTTTTTTCCTAAATGAGCACCGATATAATTACTTGCTGTTGTTTGTTGTTACTGTCATAGTTTAATGTTCATGCCTACTACATCATCATATACAATAATTAAAAATGAGTGAAACATTGGAAATAAATATTTCTTAAGGGAGAAGATATTTGGAGCTCGCCGGGACTTGCTGACAATTAACATATTCTCAGAAAAAAATTCTAAACGAGCACCGATATAATTACTTGATGTTGTTTGTTGTTACTGTCATAGTTTAATGTTCATGCCTACTTCATCATAATATACAATAATTAAAAATGAGTGAAACACTGGAAATAAATATTTCTTAAGGGAGAAGATATTTGGAGCTCGCCGGGACTTGCTGACAATTAACATATTCTCAAAAAAAAATCTAAATGAGCACCGATATAGTTACTTGCTGTTGTTTGTTGTTACTGTCATAGACATTGGAAATAAATATTTCTTAAGGGAGAAGATATTTGAAGCTCACTGGGACTTGCTGACAATTAACAAATCCTCAACTCTGGATGCCACCGACGTTGTTGGTGAGACAGGGAGGGGAGAGGGAGGGAAGAGTGGCGAGAATGTGACAACGGTGCATCTTGCTCGTGACATGTTTCGTCCCGCACGCCAGCTGTGGGGTGGGGGGGCAGGGGGGGCCTCCGTTCTACCATCTCTCCCGCCGCTCTGCATGCCCTAATCCTGATCCCCAACGAGGCCCGATGATGATGTCCAGGAAAGTGGCCATGTTGGCGTGGTGGTGGTGGGGGGAGGGGGTGCGCTCCTACTCCTGCAGGGAACGTGCCAACAAAAGAGCGTCAGGCATTGTAAACTCTTTACCTTCCGACCATCATATTTTTGAAGTGGGAAAGTTCAAATATGAATTAACGTCTTTGTCCTCCGTTGCAACGCACGGGCATTTGTGCTACTATATATATATATATATATATATATATATATATATATATATATATATATATATATATATATATATATATATGTCTGTCACACGTCCAGCACGTGGGCGCGTACTGTACGCACATTTGTTCGAGTACCTGCAGCGGGATATACATATCCCTGAGTCCGCGGAGGGTGACCGATCACCTCTTAAAAACTTACGCGCCGAGGGAGGGAGGGCGTTGGAGCCGCTAGAGTCGACGGACGAGGAGGAGATGAAGTCGGCCATCCGTTGGACAACATGCGCCAGCTGTTTCGCCAGCCGGACAACTTTCGCTACCGCTTCGCGCTCTGACTGCTCGATGCCGAGCCATTCTTGTGGCGGAGCCGGTGCACGTTCGTCTTTGCCGTGGTCAGTGAGCAACGGAAGATTGCCACGAAGAGCTTCTCCTCCGCATCGATCGCCTAATGACCGTAGACCCGGTGGGAGGAAGATGCAGCCACCGCCACTCCAGCCCGTGCGGATACTATGATAGGGATACCACCGAATTTTGCCAATTCGCCAGTTTGAGCCCTCTCCCTAGCCCGCTGCCTCTCGCGGCATGCAACTCAAGGCTCCGACTCTGGAGTCAACGTCCGCGGAATTGGTATGAGCATCCACCGATGTCCAGAGGAGTAGCCGCCAGAGGGGTTGGAGAGGGCCTTGGACCAGCTCACGTCTGCCTCTGCCCTGCATCATCGGACGACAAGGGACAGAGCGGAGCTCAAGCTACCGTGCATGTCCACTTGCAATCGTTGCAGAGAGATGCAGAGCGCGAACTGCTCGTCATCACCCGCCCCCACCTCGCAGACGAGGGCGTCCCAGGCGATGGGATCATCCTCACTGTCGGATTCGATGCCGCCGCTATCGGTGCTCAGCATTGGGAGAAGGGGACGGGGAGGGGAGGGGAAGTGGTGGGGAACGGAGCATAGAGTGAGTGAGAGTGAGGTAGGGTTTGTCCGATGGGAATTTTAGTGGGGACAGAGTGGAGTTGGTGCGGGCCAGCATGGGCCGGACTGACATGGAAGATACAAGGGGTGCTGGTCGGTCCTGACTTATAGGGGGCGATTGAGGAGGCCGGTTCGATCGGATAAATTGTCACTCACTAGGCCTTTCGTTTGGTCAACATTGGAGTCTGACTATAGATGCTAGATAATCTATGAACGGTTGTGACAAGGATCGACTCCCCACAACAATATCATGTGGAAAATCTGTATTTCTTCTCATACTCCTATCCACTCTTAGAGCAACTCTAGCAAAATTGACAGAACGGAATATCACTGTAATAACCGTCAATATGTTGATTTTGACCAAAAAGACCGCTATGGCACCGTCGTTATCCGACCATGAATCACCATAATTTATGGATCGCAATATTCCTTATTTGTAGGATGTGGTGCTTGGATTGGAAGACGCGCCATCCAACAACCACTCATGCGGGAGGGAAGTTTCACCCTCCTCCTCATCCTACTGCGTGAACCGCCTCCTTTCCCTACAAATGGCGCAGATGGTCATGACATAGGGAAGAGATCCAACTAATGGTGGGGGTCATGTTCACAATTACCCGTGCCCTTCTCGCCACGTTTTCTCGCCGACCGTCGCTATGAAAAGGCCGGCCCTTTCTCTCTCCACTCCCACCATACATGCCTCACAAAACTCATATTTCTCTCCACTTACACGATGGTAGTTGACCCTCAGCCAGACTAGGTTGCGCTCTCGGAGGATGAACAATTGTTGGTCAACGATAAGGAAGCCACTAACATCGCTAAGTAGGAGGAGTGGGATCGTCATGTCGGGGAGGAGGCCGTGCAGGAGGATCTCACCCTCCTCAATGAGTGGTTGGATTCTAATCCAAAACACACGCCGTTGTTTGGGATGTCAAGCATGGCTACGAGTAGATGTCATATGGGTAGAAGATGACTCATCCATACAGCTTCTCATGTCAGCCACCATCTGCTCTCCATCGCCTCACTTTTAAATAGGCTTGGGATGAGGGCTACACCACCTATGTGTCAGTTGTCCGCACCGTGAAATATTCAAGCAGACCACCACGGGCAGAGGCTGGCGCTCGAGAGGAACACCCCGTATGACTCCACTACAAGGAGGCACATGTAGATTTCAAAGCAGAGAAAGAGCATGTCAACTATCACAAGGTGCCAATATGATTTGATTTGGGGAGACGAATCATGCAATTTTGGGGCATGCCCCCCTTGTAAAAGCCGTCTCCGCCCTCGACCGCATGGGGGAAGAATGGGACGAAGACGAGGTCGCTGAACCGTCACACTGTTCGCGTAGAGGACAGGTGGACTTGTCACATATGCATGTACCCCTTGCACTGCATTCACAGTCGTTGTGGTGGGTAGCAACTAGTGTTTCTCCCAAGACATAAAAAGACATCAGTTGGTCCTTGTTGGCGACCAAAATTTGTCAAATTTGTTTTGACTGTTCTTTTAATCATGGCTTCTATCAGATTAAATTATAGATTACATAATGGTGTGTTGGTATTCAAATATATTTGGTCTACCGAGAGTTGTATTTCTTATGGTTGAAAGTCTTACTTTATTTGGTCGAGAACACAATTACGATTGAAATTTGAGGGCCTCTATGTATCACACAAATAGAAACATGGGAATATGAAAAGGCAGGTTTAAGATGTCAACTGTAATGCATTTTGTATTTGGGAGGGAGGGAGAGAGGGAGAGTGAGAGAAAGAGAGATGCATTTCGTATTTGGGAGGGAGGGGGAGAGAGAGATGCATTTTGTAATTTGACAGCCCAAGTGATATGATCCAAATGGCTCTTACACGGAAAATTTAGTTCTAGTTTGTGTAACCTAAATAGCGCTTAGTGTTTTGTTATTGAAAGCTCGATGGAAGCGAAATAGCTACGCATACGACGTTTGAAGTCCGGTTCATGTACGACGCAAATTCAAGCCATACAGATTAAAGGAAGAAGCGAAATCAAGTGTTGTAAATGGTATGTCGTACACAAATCGAATGAAATTTATCGTAAGCATAGCATTGCTTTATTGAAAGGATGCCACGTAAGTTTGGAGGTGGAATGCGGTTGTTTTCCAAAAGCTCTTTCTTTGTTGCCTGGAAGTTGTGTTTATCTTTGTTGAAAGCCACATAGTTCGCTTCATTGAAACTACAGTCCAACCGAAGTGACCGATGAGCTCATTGCTAGAAGGCGGGAGTTGATATTTTACCTCAAAATTTGTTTTATTCAAGTTCTTACCCCTCTGTTCCAGTGATATTTCCTCATATTTCACCTCGCCGTAGCCCGCGTGAAGTAGAAATGTAGAATTTGACTTAGGGGGTGTTTGGTTGCAAGAGACTAGACTTTTTTTTAGTCCCAGGTACTAGAGAAAAAAGACCCTCCAATAGAGTCCCTTTTTAGTCCCTATAGAATAAGTCTCTTCTGTTTGGTTACATAGAGATTTAAAAGGACTTTTTTTAGTCTAGTCCCTGTAACCAAACACCCCCTTAGAAAACGCGAAGAAGAAGAAAAGGTTTGTGGAAAATTGAGGTGCACGCGACGACGCGGAGGACCGGCCAGTGAGCCGTGGAGGTCGTTCATCACCCCCCCCCCCCCCCCCCCACACACACACACACACACCAAACCGTAGATGCATGGTACAATTAATCACGAGTGGACTTATGCCTTATGCACAAATGCACAATCATGCAGTACGTCCATTCTTAATTATCAGTGGAGCGACGAGGAACCTGCCTGTATACCCTGCAAGACACTATCGTCACTGTAGTCTGGACACATTTAGGACCTCAATGATACACACGTAATACTACTACTCGGTAGTAGCATGAAGCTGTTGTGGTATGTACATGGTCCCATGATTTTAATCTAGTGCCCGTACGCACACTACATCGGCCAATAACTGCGTTCCATCCGTCCCTCTGGAGGACATTGATCGACAGGAGTGGTACCGAATGCAAGTGGCAAAGGGGCCAGATTTGGAGATCGTTGCGGCTGTGTGTGTCCGCCTGCGTGCACGCGATTTCTTCGGAAGCTGTTGGCCGTGCATGCCTGCATGCGGAGGAAACCTCGAGCTGTGGGCAAACGATCATGCATCGCTTGCATTTGCGTATGGACGGACCGGCCATTCGTTTCCACCCGCCCTGAAACGGGGACATTTTTTTTTTTCAGACGATGAGCAAATCTCTCGGCCTTCTAGGACACACGCAACCAGTATAATTTTATTTTCTCTCTTAAAAAATATAGTTTCTAAATTAATTTCGAAGGAGTACTCATACTTCGATGTTGCGAGGTTCGAATAAGATCAATCTTTTCGCAAAAATAAAGATCAATCCTACTGTTACGGTGCAGCGTCTTCTATCCTAGGCCAAGGGACGGGATTCCCCTTGACGTTGGAGAAGGTATGTGTTGGGTGTCTCCTGTCGCGCGGATGAGGCTTGATCACGATCCATTCAGGTAGTAGGCTGATCCTCGATGCTTCTTCTCCTTGACCGTCTTTGGTGCCGGAGTGCGGCAATCATATATACACTACTAAAAAGGGGCCCAAAAATCAGTCCTTGATACGATGCCCAAAGAATTCGGGCAGAACTAAAGAACAACATCTCTTTCTTTCGCGAGAATACAAAAAGCATACCGGTTCATGAAATTGGCGTAGGGGGAGTTTTCCATTTGCAACCACCACCCACAAATTTGTTATTGTGGGCCACCTTCTGGTCAAATCACTGCTTGTTGTGGGCCCTCTTGTCCCCATCAAACCCGTCCCCGCATGCTTCGGGAGTTTGCTGGCATCGAAACCTCCACACAAGGCCACCTTGACAGCACGCCCTTACCCACTACCACCCTATGTCTTGTCCTCATCACCTCGAGCTCTGCACCTGCAACCAAGCTCCACGAGTTCATCCATACTCCCTTCATTCCACAATGTAGTGCTTCCTCTATCCCCGTGCTTCAACTTTGACCGTAAATTTAACTACCAAAACCGATTGCGACGGGAGAAAAAATTATATCAGTGAATTCGTATTCGAAAGAAGTTTTCAATTATATAATTTTTTCTCCTGCCGCAGTTGGTCTTGTTGGTTAAAATTATGGTCAAAGTTGGACCTCGGGAAGCGCGGGCGCACTATATTTTGGAATGGAGGGAGTACTAGGATCAAGGATTTTCACCACTGAAAGTGCACACTCGTTAAGTCTTGCCAAATCAATCTATTCATTCCACTCCCGCTTCAGCAACTAGGGCAAAGTTATGTTACCTCCAGACTATGTCGGTGAGCCCATCAACTCATCTCCCCTTTGTCTACCACTCAGGTGACCGGCACTGGAGAGGGGAGTGCTGGTGTCTCGGTCCGGCTAGTACTTAGGTTAAGGTCCTTTAGTTCTCGCATGGGCGGCACTGTGGATCATGGCGGTGCTTCATCTTTGATTTGGTCTTCTAGGCTCTGATCCTCTTTGAGTCCGTCTGTCAAGATAAAGTCAATGGAGTTTCAGCACAGATTTATGTTGTCTCCTTGGGGCAGCGAGGTTAGGATATCTTGTCGTGCGTGCAAGACAGAGAGACTTGGTGCCAAGCGTTTCGGATCAATTCAAGGGTTCAACAATGAGACTGTATCCATGGGGCGCTGGTCCTTAGGGCACATGCACGAAGACTTCTCAGTTATCATCGACAAGGTCAAGTCGGCTCCTATAAGGGAGTGGTGATAATGACTCATTCTGCCGTCGATAGTGGTCGTTCGGTGGTCTAGGAACCTTGATGTGATTCTTCTTATGTTATTCTTTTGACGAAACAGAGGCATAAGAGTTGCCTCGCCCATTAATGACTAAGAAGTTTAAGAAGTGCTTTTACAAAGCTCAAAAGGTTACAAAGGCATTGATCTCATGTCATCAAAATACCCAAATGATTCGCACCCATGATAATCCAAAGGTTTGCTTCATGCTTGATCATGTCGAGAAGGATGGTAAGAGGCATGGATGTCCTTTCCTACTTATATAGGTTGGAGTTGGTGGTGAGTTCAACTACTTTTTAAAATAAACAAATACACGCATCCCCGCATGTTGAACTAGCAATCTTCCAAGAGAGATATAAACAAATGTACTTTACTCAAATGTGGGATCTATCATAAATAAATAAATAAAAACACTACTTTCATGTGAGACCAACTTTTTTTTGTAGAAGACACAAATAAGAAACATAAAAGTGTGACTTCAACTCAAAATCGATCTTTGTTTCAGTTTCTCTTCCGAATGTATTATGGTCATTTAAATTGTCTGACGTTGCATGCCTCTCACCTTATTGTTTTTTATCTTCACTAATCGTAAGTCGTGCAACGGGCACAAGGATAATAAAGTTATTTGACCACCTTGTAAGCCAATGGCTCCGTGGCAACGCACGGGCATCGTGCTAGTATGCCAAAAAATCTAGCGTTCCTATCATTCCAAATGGTCCAAGAAGCAAGCATCGTAAGGGTTGTCATGGTCTTCCGATTTGCTCCATTGACATCGGACATATTGATCCATCAATCTTTGATGGAACGTGCACCGTCCCATGAATGAATGTCGAGGTTGTCAAGGCAGGGCAAATCTTTGAGCATTCACCAAAGCCTTGCGACAAACCGACACTTGTAGAATAGGTGGCCCACAGTCTCGATCTCCTGCTTGCATAAAATACATAAGCCACAATTTGGCCACCCCCACTTCTCCTATCTATCTGTCATCCATATACGGTTTCGAATTGCCAACCAAGAGAATAATTTCACCTTCGGAGGTGCCCAAGCCTTCCACACCGCGTGATGCATGGGGGAAGGTGCTACGTCTTGAGCTTGTGTTGGTTTTCCTTGAAGAGGAAAGGGTGATGCAGCAATAGTAGCGTAAGTATTTCCCTCAGTTTTTGAGAACCAAGGTATCAATCCAGTAGGAGGCTCCTCAAAAGTCCCACGCACCTACACAAACAAACAAGAACTCGCAACCAACGCAATAAAGGGGTTATCAATCCCTTCACGGCCACTTGCGAAAGTGAGATCTGATAGAGATAATATGATAAGATAAATATATTTTTTGTATTTTATAATATAGATTGGAAAAGTAAAGATGCAAACAAAAGTAGATTGAAAGCTTATATGATAAGAGATAGACCCGGGGGCCATAGGTTTCACTAGTGGCTTCTCTCAAGATAGCATAAGTATTACGGTGGGTGAACAAATTACTGTCGAGCAATTGATAGAAAAGCGCATAGTTATGAGATTATCTAGGCATGATCATGTATATAGGCATCACGTCCGTGACAAGTAGACCGATTCCTGCCTGCATCTACTACTATTACTCCACACATCAACCGCTATCCAGCATGCATCTAGAGTATTAAGGTCATAAAGAACAGAGTAACGCATTAAGAAAGATGACATGATGTAGAGGGATAAACTCATGCAATATGATATAAACCCCATCTTTTTATCCTCGATGGAAACAATACAATACGTGCCTTGCAGCCCCTGCTGTCACTGGGAAAGGACACCGCAAGATTGAACCCAAAGCTAAGCACTTCTCCCATTGCAAGAAAGATCAATCTAGTAGGCCAAACAAAACTGATAATTCGAAGAGACTTGCAAAGATAACTTAATCACACATAAAAGAATTCAGAGGAGATTCAAATATTTCTCATAGATAAACTTGATCATAAACCCACAATTCATCGGATCTCGACAAACACACCACAAAAAGAGTTACATCGAATAGATCTCCAAGAAGATCAAGGAGAACATGGCATTGAGATTCAAAGAGAGAGAAGAAGCCATCTAGCTAATAACCGTGGACCCGAAGTTCTATGGTAAACTACTCACAACTCATGGGAGAGGCCTTGGAGGTGATGTAGAGGCCCTCCATGGTCCATTCCCCCTCCAGCGGAGCACCGACGAAGGCTCCAATATGGGATCTCGCGGATACAGCAGGTTACGACGGTGGAAATAGTTTTTCGTGGTCACTTTTGATGTTTTCGGGGTACATGGGTATATGTAGGAGGAAGAAATAGGTCGGTGGCCGCCCGAGGGGCCCACGAGACAGGGGGCGCGCCCAGTAGGGGGGTTGTGCCCTCCACCCTCATGGCCGCCTCGATCATTTATTGACTTCCACTCCAAGTCCTCTGGATCACGTTCGTTCCAAAAATCACGCTCCCGAAGATTTCATTCCGTTTGGACTCCGTTTGATATTCCTTTCCTTCGAAACACTGAAATAAGCAAAAGAAAACAGCAATACGGGCTGGGCCTCCGGTTAGTAGGTTAGTCCCAAAAATGATATAAAAGTGTAAAGTAAAGCCCATAAACATCCAAAACGGGTAATATAATAGCATGGAACAATCAAAAATTATAGATACGTTGGAGACGTATCAAGCATCCCCAGCTTAATTCCTGCTCGTCCTCGAGTAGGTAAATGATAAAAACAGAATTTTTGATGTGAAATGCAACCTAGCATAATGTAGTTTTCTTTATTGCGGCATGAATGCTCAGATCCAAATGTTTCAAAATAAAAGTTCATATTGACATAAGAAATAGTAATACTTCAAGCATGCTAATCAAAGCAATCTTGTCTTCTCAAAATAACATGGCTAAAGAAAGTTCATCCCTACAAAATCATATAGTTAGGTCATGCTTCATTTTCGTCATAAAAAATGCTCCCATCTTGTACACCCCCGATGACAAGCCAAGCAATTGTTTCGTACTTAAATAATCTCAAACTTTTTCAACTTTCACGCAATACATGAGTGTGATCCATGGACATAGCACTATGGGCGGAATAGAATATGATGATGGGGATTGTGTGGAGAAGAAAAAAAAGGAGAAAGTCTCACATTGACGAGGATAATCAACGGGCTATGGAGATGCCCATCAATTGATGTCAACATGAGGAGTAGAGATTGCCATGCAACGGATGCACTAGAGCTATAAATGTATGAAAGCTCAACAAAAGAAACTAGTGGGTGTGCATCCAACTTGCTTGCTCACGAAGACCTAGGGCATTTGTGGAAGCCCATCGTAGGAATATACAAGCCAAGTTCTATAATGAAAAATTCCCACTAGTATATGAAAGTGACAACATATGAGACTCTATATATGAAGAACATGGTGTTACTTTGAAGCACAAGTGTGGAAAAAAGATAGTAACATTGCCCCCTTTTTATTTTCCTTTTTTTTGGCCTTTTTTTATTTTGGCCTTTCTTTTTTTATTTTGGCCTTTCTTTTTTTCTTTGGCCTTTCTTTATTTAGGGACAATACTCTAATAATGATGATCATCACACTTCTATTTATTTACAACTCATGAATTACATCTCAAAACTAGAACAAGATATGACTCTATATGAATGCCTCCGGCGGTGTACCGGTATGGGCAATGAATCAAGAGTAACATGTATGAAAAATTATGCATGGTGGCTTTGCCACAAATACGATGTCAACTACATGATCATGCAAGGCAATATGACAATGATGATGCATGTCATGATGATAAACGGAACGGTGGAAAATTGCATGGCAATATATCTCGGAATGGCTACGAAAATGCCATAATAGGTAGGTATGATGGCTGTTTTGAGGAAGATATAAGGAGGTTTATGTGTGATAGAGCGTATTGTATCACGGGATTTGGATGCACCGGCGAAGTTTGCACCAACTCTCAGGGTGAGAAAGGGCAATGCACGGTACCGAAGAGGCTAGCAATGATGGTAGGGTGAGAGTGCGTATAATCCTTGGACTCAACATTAGTCAAAAAGAACTCATATACTTATTGCAAAAATCTACAAGTAATCAAAAACCAAGCACTACGCGCATGCTCCTAGGGGGATAGATTGGTAGGAAAAGACCATCGCTCGTTCCCGACCGCCACTCATAAGGATGCACAATCTAAGAACACCTCATGTTTCAAATTTGTTACACAACTTTTACCATACGTGCATGCTACGGGATGAAAGTGCGTTATATCGACTAGAGGGGGGGGGGTGAATAGGCGATTTTTATGAATTCTTCACTAAGGAATTTGCCGGTGAGGAAATTCCTTAGCGAAGAACTACTAGCAGCGGAATAAGTACTCAGAAGTAAGCATAACAGAATACAGGCATGGTCTGCAAGATGAAATGAAGACAAGCACTGAGTACAGAAAGCGTAATCACAGGATAACACAAGGTGAAGACAAACAGACTGAAGAAATTGATCTGAGGAAATTGAGAAAGTCTTCAGTCGAAGTCTTCAAACACATATATGAACAAACACTCAACACAGTAATGAGGAAATGAAAGGGTTGAGGAAATAGAACCAGTTAGGTTGGTGAAGACAATGATTTGGTAGACCAGTTCCAACTGCTGTCTCAGTTGTACGTCTGGTTGGAGCGGCTGAGTATTTAAACTCGAGGACACACAGTCTTGGACACCCAGTCGCTGAGCACGCAGCTCAGGACAGCCAGTCCTCACCGTATTCTCCTTGAACTAAGGTCACACAGACCTCGTCCAATCACTCGTGGTAAGTCTTCAGGCGACTTCCAAACCTTCACAGACTTGGTCACTCGGCGATCCACAATTCCTCTTGGATGCTCTAGACCATGACGCCTAACCGTCTGGAAGAAGCACAGTCTTCAAAGGTAACAAGCGTCGGATCCACGCAGGATCAATTTCTTCAGTGATGCTCAATCACTTTGGGTTTGTAGGGGTTTGGTTTTGGGTTTTCCTCACTCGATGATTTTCGCTCAAAGTCCTCGGAGGATGGGTTGCTCTCAAATGACAAGTGTCAAGTTCTCTCGGAGCAGCCAACCAGCTAGTGGTTGTAGGGGGCGGCTATTTATAGCCTAGGGAGCAGCCCGACATGATAAGACATAAATGCCCTTCAATGATATGACCGTTAGGTGGATAAGATATTTTGGGACAGCTGGCGCGCAGCACAGCAACGGTCGGAAATTTGACTCTCAAATTCCTCAGGGCTATCATGTTCCTCACTGTGTAGGCAATTCGCACTGGCGAATTCCTAACTCCTCAGTCAGAACAAATTCATCAGCGACCAGAAGAACTTCGTCTCTGTCACTGAAGAAAGTGACTGAACTGTATGAGATTTCCAAAGGCTTCACTCGAAGGGATTGGTAGGTGTAGGATTTTGAGTTGAGCATCACATGGAAATTTTTCCTTAGTATTTCCTTGACCCCCTTTAACAGTACGGTGTTTCCTATGACTCAAGAAAGAGAAAATGAAACTACGAAAACAAAAGTCTTCACGCTTTATGTTCCTCAAATGAATACCAAGTCTTCAAGGTCACACCAATTTCTTCACTTTCAAAGTCTTCAGAAAGTCTTTAGAATATCAAAGTCTTCAGTTGAAGAACTTCATTTTTAGGGGTCGACTTTCTCTGTAAATATCAAACTCCTCATAGACTTATAGACCTGTGTACACTCACAAACGCATTAGTCCCTTAACCTATAAGTCTTCAATACACCAAAATCACTAAGGGGCACTAGATGCACTTACAATCTCCCCCTTTTCGGTGATTGATGACAATATAGGTTAAGTTTTCAGCGGGGATAAATGTATGAAGTGTAAATACTGATATTGAGGAATTTGATAGCAAGATATAGAAGAACTCCCCCTGAAGATGTGCATAGTGAGGAATTTGCGTTTGAGGCAATGCACATTTGAAGAGTTGAATCATGGAGATCTCCCCCTATATCTTGTAATTCATACACGCATTTGATATATAATATGAAGAATTTGTAATGCATGATGAAATATGGTGCCTGATGAGATTCAGCATGCGTGCAATGTCATTAACGAGGAATAAGCATGCCGAAAGCATCAAAAGCATAATGCAACAAAAGTATCAGCGCACCATCGGGTTTAAGATTACAACTCGATCCAAATAAAAGTTTCAGAAGAACGAGAGTTGTAACTTAAAAAATGCCCTTAATATAGACCCGCTTGAAGACTAACTCAGATTTCTCCCCCTTTGTCATCAAATGACCAAAAGGATTGAAACTGAGGACTAACGCCCCTGAAGAATTTCAAGTCGATGGAGGAGCGCCAGCGTTGTCGGGGTTGTTTGTTGTAGCAGGGCCTGCCGCAGTGTCGTCCAAATCTTCATTCTCATCAGTGTCACGCGATGAAGAATAAGAGCTGGCCACCAGTGGAGGAACTTTGACCCTCTTGAGTTTCTTCGGAGGAGGTGCAGACCAGTCAAATTCTTCCTTGAGACCCATAGTCTTCAGTTCTTCAGCGCTATAGACATGAGTGAGGACAGCCCAGGTGCGGTTGAAGGTTTCATGAAGGTAGTATTGGTTCTTCTTCACTGCATTGTATGTTGAGGTCATATTGTGAAGAAGTGCACCAAACTGACGCTTTACCCATTTGTGATTGCGATCAACCTTCTGATGAAGACCGAGGAGTAACTCACGGTCAGTCATCACCCTGGGTGCTGTGGCTTGAGGATTTTGCTTGGCTGAGGTATTTGCGGCAGAGTCATGTGTGGCAGAGTCGTCATTGGTAGAGTAAGATGCAGCCTTGTGAAATTGACCATCCAATGGACGAATGCCTTCATCGATCATAGTAGTTGCCTTGCCTTTATCATTAGCTGATGAAACTGTCCGTTTGAGGACTTCAATGGGAGGCAAGTAGCTGCAGTGGTTTAGAGTGTCAGCTTTGTAATTCAGTGAAGATCTTGCCCTGATGAATCTCATAATCCAAGGCGCATAGGGCTTCAGCTCAAATGGTGACATAGCAATATTGCCCAGAGTCCTCATGAAGAAATCATGGAAGTTGACGGGAACGCCATGAATGATGTTGAAAAGCATATTCTTCATGATGCCAACGACTTCTTCATCATTTGAGTCGTGGCCTTTGATAGGACTCATTGTCTTCGTCAGAATGCGATAGACAGTCCGAGGCACATAGAGTAATTCCTTGACGAGGAATTTGGTTCGTGGGGCCTACCCAGGCTGCAAAGGCTTCATGAGCACTTGCATATAGTGATTTGTCAGTTCAGGGTCACTGTAGGTGCAACGTGCACTGTCATGGGGAGGATTGAGAGGAAGGACACGAAGCAATTCAGTTGCCGGTGCCTTGTAGTGAGTGTTTTCAGTCATCCAGTCCAACACCCATGAGTTGACATCTTCAGCGTCTCCAGTGATATGCAGTGTCGCGTAGAACTGAAGAATGAGTTCTTCATTCCAATCGCAAATGTCCGTGCAAAAATTTAGTAATCCTGCATCGTGAAGAACACTGAGGACTGGCTCGAAGCATGGCAGAGATTCCATGTCCACGTGAGGAATATGTGCATGATCGAAGATTATGTCTTTGTCAAACAGCACAGAGGAATAGAAGTTAGCCTGACTAGCAGACCAAAAACACCTCTTCCTTATGCAAGCAGAGTCATAGGGGTTGTAGTCAGTGAAGAATACATGCTCGGCAAAGAAGTCTTCAGCCTTGAACTTCTGTTTGCTTGAGAACGGATTCTTTGGCTTTGGCAGAGGGATGTCAGTGAGTTGCATCACCACCTCAGGAATCGCGAGCTCAGGTTCTTCAGGCTGAGGAATTTCTGGTTCCTCTTCTTGTGCAACCTGAGGATCAGCAGCAGCAGGTTCTTCAGCACTAGCGGCTGGAATGTCTTCATGCACAGAGGGAGTGGGTTGAGTTTCTTCAGAGCCCATTTGAACTGTTGTTGCAGGGGACTGAGGAATCTGTTGGATAGGTGTGAAGAGAGGAGTATTCGGATGCTGACTTTCCCAAAAGTCATCATTCATCACAGGTGTGGTGCATCCTATATCCATATCTTCATCTTCAATTTCCTCAACACCAGCCTCTTCAGCTGTGAACTAAGGCATAGGTGAGGAGATGACAGGCGTTGAAGGGGTTTCATCCACTTTAATTTCTTCATCAATCTGCTCTGATGAAGCAGCAGAAGGATTTTCTTCATCAGATCCGCTTGGGATCTCATAGTCTTCTCCAAAAGGAACAAGGTCCTTTGATGGTATGGAGGAAATTGGAACAACATCAATAGGATTTTCAATGAGCTGGTCATTGGCTTCATTTTCTTCGCAGCCGAAGAATTTGACGCAGCTGATGCCTTCCTTTTCTTCACTACAGCTCGCTCTGCAGCCTTGGTCTTCTTCACATCAGATGCAGATGGAAGAATTGGAGTTGGTGTAGGCGCGGGAGGAGCTGAGGAATCTGGTTCATTTTCTTCAGGCGCAACTGATGCAGTTGCTCTGATCTCTTCAGTTTCTTCAGGCGCACCACTAGTGAATGCCCTGGCAATTTCTTCAGCGGCTGGAATTTCTTCACCAGCCCTGGAACTAGCATTTTCTTCAGCAGGCTGAAAGTCATCAGCGGTGTTGGCATGTTCTTCAGCAGGCTGAGCAGAGTCTGCAGCCTGAAGATTTTCTTGTTGCGATGGGGCTGCAACATTTGTGAATTTCTTCGTCAGATTGACGAATCTCATTTTAGCTCCTTGCCAACCAGCATAGTAGGCATCAAAGTCTTTGCTGAGGGCTTGAATTTCAGACTGATCCTGGAGAAGTTCCTCAGGTGTCATTCTGACAACATTATTCTTCAGGAGGTTCTCCTTTCTGTATTGAGCTTTCTTGATCTCTCTTGCCTTTTCAAACTTCCATTTCTCCTCAGTGATGAAATGGGTCAGCATGTGACTTTGACCAGAGGTCAGATGAAAATCAGGCATAGGGGTGTTAGGATCCTTGTGCCAGAGGTCAATGTAGTTGAGGATCTTCCTCGGATCCAAAAGCAGTGGCACATATGTGCCTTTGGCTCTAGCGGCCTTCACTTGGCTGTCTCTGATGATTTCTGCAAGTTCATCATCAGAGGCTTCATCATTAGAAGGCACGTGAAACACGACCTGTTTCTTCTTTGGACTTGGCCGAGGACCGCGTCCAGCTGTTGCTTTAGTCTTCAACAGTGTGGGGCCTGATGAGGAAATTGGTGCAGCTGAGGAACTTGCTGAAACACCAGAGGCAATCGAGAAACCAACAGTCCTTTGACATGTAGCCAGATGCACAAGAGCTGAGGACTTTGAAGGAGCTGCTGAGGACTTTGGTGGAGCAGTGGCAGTGTGAGGAATTTGCCGTGAGGGCATTGCTGAGGAGCTTGGCTGTGAGGGCGCTGTTGGTGAAGCACTTGGCTTACGAGCAGGCTTCTTTGGCATGGATTTCCTCGGTTTGACCAAGGCCTCAGTAGCAGTAGCAGTGGCATAATCCTCATTGAATTTCTTCACTGCCTCCTTGGCTTGTCTTGCCAATTTAGCTTGGCGCTTAGCCCATTCTTCAGGAAAGTCCTCACCACGCTTGATGCTGGTGGGGTCAGCTTCTTGGCCAGGTGCCAATGGAGCTCTTGGGCATGGAGGGTTGAGGGCGAATTTCCTCATGTACTTTGGAGTCACATATCTGTATTCCCTCCATTCCCTTGCCCATCTCCATTCAATCCTCTGTATGCGCACCTTGCGCTGATTTTTGTTTTCTTTGCCAAATTTTGCTTCATCAGGTGTGCAATAGTCAGCATAAATTTCCTCAGGGATTTCAAACGCAGTCATAACCTCAGGTTTCTTTCCTCCTTTCTGCGGCTTCTTACCGTCTGCCATATTCTTCAGTCGAGGAATTTGAACAATCGAATTTTCTGAAGAAGTATGCAGTTTTTCTTCAAGGAATGCTGCAAATGAGTTAAGTTGATGAGAACCTAGTGATTCAGCAGCAGACATGAGTACCTGTGAGTATAGGTGCGAGGAATTTGGAGAGGTCATATGCGTTCTCAGAGGGTTTTTCAAAAAGAACAAGTTTTGAGGAATTTGACCAGATGACCCTTGAGGAATTTCACTAAGCGTTCTTGTCTTAGGTTCCAGAGTTGTACAGATCGAAGATCCACACAATTAGGGAATCTTGAAGAAAATGATTGCTTAGAGAAATAGTTCAAGATCATATGATATGTGAGGTGTTCATATGTGTGAAGGTTTGAAGAATAAACACCTTTGAAGATTTTCAGGAAAGTTTGAGAATCAAGGTGAGTAATAAAAGTAACTTTTAATTACCCAAAGTGAAGAACACGACGAACTGAGAAGAACAGATGTGAAGTTCGTCAGGTTAGATCTCCCACGCCCTAACTTGGCAGAGGAAGACAGCTACGGCGGCGGCGGAGTGAAGATTTCCGCGGTCGGCGTGAGTACGACGGCGACGAGGTCGAGGCAGCGAAGCTCTTCCTCACCGGCGACGATGGAGTAGCGGCGGTGCTAGGGTTTGAGGAGCTCGAGCGAGAGAGAAGTGATCGAGCGGAGTAAATGAAGTGAGGAAGGGGAGAGGGGTATTTATAGACACGGTAAAAACTGTTCGCCCGAAGATTTGGGACGAACGTGCCCCTGCCCTTTCTCCTTCTCGCGACATGTGTCACCCACGTACTATGTAGTTGAGATCGTGTACGATCGTGGGTGAATAGAATAATGCATTGTGGGCTGCGGAACGGTTTGAGCGGCAAAAACCGAAAATTTGGATAAGATTTGTTTTAAAGTTCCGTTCGCAATTTCTTCAGCTGACAAGGACACAGTGAAGATTGAACGAGTTTCAAATAGAACGCACATGAAGAATTTGTGAATAGATTGGGTTGAGTATAGCATAGAGGGGGAAGGGTCCGATCACATTCACTTAGCAGAAAAAGCAACTTGAAGAAATAGCTATAAGTGAATGCTGTAGAGGACATAAACTCATATATATATATAGCCAATGAAGAAAAACGACGGAAACAGTGAAGATTTTGCAAAGTTGAAGAATTTGAAAAACTGGAGAATTTCAAAACTGAGGAAAAACTCAAATTGAAGATTTTCAACTTTTTGTGGTGGCGTGACCCACCGTATAAGAATGATGATTTCAGACACCGCATACAATTGTCGTAGGGTTCTGAGAATCAAATTCTTCATTAATTTCTTCACACTTAGAGTGTTATTCTTCATTGATTGAAGAAAAACGTTTCTTCATGTGTTGCACATCTAAGTCATCAATTTTGCATAAGTGTCAGGGTGTGTGTCCTTTTCAAAGAACATTCGAAGATTCTAAGATATTTGGCTCACACCGCAACTTGCTAAATCTCTTCTCATCCAAGGGCTTAGTGAAGATATCAGCTAGCTGTTCTTCAGTCTTCACGTGCTCGATGGAGATGTCGCCCTTCAACACATGATCACGAAGAAAATGATGACGAATCTGAATGTGCTTTGTCTTCGAGTGCTGAACTGGGTTGTGAGCAATCTTGATGGCACTCTCATTGTCGCAGAGGAGAGGCACATTCTTCACGTTGACGCCATAGTCCTTGAGTGTTTGCTTCATCCAAAGCAGTTGAGCACAGCAAGAGCCAGCAGCAATGTATTCAGCTTCCGCAGTAGACAGTGATACGCAGTTCTGTTTCTTCGAGGACCAACAGACCAAAGATCGTCCGAGGAAATGACAAGTGCCAGAAGTTGACTTGCGGTCCACGCAATCACCAGCATAGTCAGAGTCAGAATATCCAATGAGATCAAAATCAGAGCCCTTGGGGTACCATAATCCTAGTGTTGGTGTGTGAGCTAGATATCGAAGAATATGCTTCACAGCCTTATGGTGTGATTCCTTCGGTGCAGCTTGAAATCGGGCACACATGCAAACACTAAGCATTATATCTGGCCTAGATGCACATAAGTACAATAAAGAACCAATCATGGAGCGGTATACCTTGGGATCGAAGTCAATACCATTTTCATCAGTGCATAGATGGCCATTTTTGGGCATAGGAATTTTGATGCCTTTGCAATCTTGCATGCCGGATTTCCTCAGTACATCTTTGAGGTATTTCTCCTGAGATATGAATATACCATTGCTCTGTTGACGAATTTGAAGACCTAAGAAGAATTTCAACTCTCCCATCATAGACATTTGATATTCTTTACTCATCATATAGGAAAATTCATCACTATAACGTTGGTCAGTAAAGCCAAAGATAATATCGTCAACATATATTTGGCACACAAACAGTTCACCATCATAAGATTTAGTAAAGAGAGTAGGGTCGAGTGAACCGGGTGTGAAGCCATTCTTCACGAAGAATTCCTTCAATGTATCATACCACGCCCGAGGGGCTTGCTTGAGGCCATAGAGGGCCTTATTAAGTCTGAAGACTTTGTCAGGATTCTTTGGATCTTCAAAACCTGGGGGTTGAGCAACATATACTTCTTCCTCAAGCTTACCATTGAGGAATGCACTTTTCACATCCATTTGATATAAGATGATATCATGATGGTTAGCATAAGCAAGTAATATGCGAATAGCCTCAAGTCTAGCAACAGGTGCAAAAGTTTCATCGAAATCAATTCCTTCAACCTGTGTGTAGCCTTGGGCTACCAGTCGTGCCTTATTCCTCACCACAAGGCCATTTTCATCTTGCTTGTTGCGGTAGATCCACTTTGTGCCAATGATATTATGCTTGCGAGGATCTGGACATTTGACCAGTTCCCAGACATTGTTGAGCTCGAACTGATGTAATTCTTCTTGCATAGCCTGAATCCACTCCGGCTCCAAAAATGCTTCATCTACCTTAGTGGGCTCTGTGATAGAGACAAAAGCATAGTGCCCACAAAAGTTAGATAAATGTGAAGCTTTTGAGCGTGTGAGAGGACCTGGTGCTCTAATGTCATCGATGATCTTCTCCACTTGCACTTCTTTTGCAATGCGAGGATGAGCTGGTTGTCGCTGAGGAGTTTGATCAGCATTTTCTTCAGCACCATTTTCCTCAGCATTTTCTTCAGGTGCATCAGCTCGACGTTCTTCATGAACTGGAATGAATTCTTCAGCAGATTCTTCAGTAGGAATGACATCCTCAGTTGCCTTGAACTTGATAGAATCCTCAGGTGCTGGTTCATCTAACACAGAAGGTAGGTGCTCTCTTTGCGAGCCATTAGTTTCATCGAATCGCACATCTACAATGTCAACAATCTTGTGAAGAACAATGTTGAAGACTCTGTAGGTGTGTGAGTCCTTTCCGTAACCAAGCATAAAACCTTCATGTGCTTTCGGTGCAAATTTAGAATTGTGGTGAGGATCTCTAATCCAACATTTAGCACCGAAGACTTTGAAATAACTCACATTGGGTTTCTTGTCAGTGAGGAGTTCATAGGCCGTCTTCTTGAAGAATTTGTGAAGATATACTCTATTGATGATGTGGCACGCAGTATCAATTGCATCAATCCAAAAACGATGAGGCGTTTTGTATTCATCAAGCATAGTGCGAGCCATCTCAACAAGAGTTCTGTTCTTGCGCTCCACGACGCCATTTTGCTGAGGAGTATAGGGAGCAGATAACTCATGAGTAATACCAAGTTCATCAAGATAGTCATCAAGACTGGAATTCTTGAACTCAGTTCCATTGTCACTTCTGATGTGCTTGATCTTCACACCAAAGTTGGTTGAAGCCCTCGAGGAAAAACGTTTGAAGACTTACCGCACTTCATGTTTGTAAGTAACAATGTGTACCCATGTATATCGAGAGTAATCATCAACAATGACAAAACCATATAGAGATGCATCATTAGTGACTGCTGAGTAATGATTAGGTCCGAAGAGGTCTATGTGAAGCAATTCGAATGGACATGTAGTGGTCATGATAGTCTTCGCTGGATGCTTGGCCTTGGTCATTTTTCCAGCTTCACAGGCTCCGCATAAGTGATCCTTGAGGAATTTGACATTCCCAATGCCAATGACATGCTTCTTCTTCGCAAGCGTGTGCAAATTCCTCATGCCTGCGTGACCAAGTCGTCGATGCCATAGCCAGCCTTCTGAAGCTTTTGCAAGTAGACACACGGCTGGTTGTGGTCCTGTAGAGAAATCAACAATATACAAATCTCCTCTCCTAAAGCCTTCGAAGACTTTGGAATTGTCAGCTTCCATAATCACAACACAGCGATACTTGCCAAAGACAACAACCATATCAAGATCACAAAGCATTGAGACTGACATGAGGTTGTATCCTAAGGACTCAACAAGCATGACTTTGTCCATGTGTTTATCCTTAGAGATTGCAACCTTACCAAGACCCAATACCTGACTTTTGCCTTTGTCAGCAAAGATGATATGCTTCAGATGTGACGGTGATAAGGGAGCATCCATCAATAGATTCTTGTCACCAGTCATGTGATTCGTACATCCACTATCGAGGACCCACTCGGTAGCTTTGGGTTGATCATCCTGCAGATGAATTAGTGTAGCTTACAATCTCATATGCTTCATTAGTGAAGAATATGATATGAAGTTCATCAGATGAATTTCATCAATCAGTAAACAGATATAGCAGTATGAGGACGTGTGAAATGAAGGTTCATTTCATCATGATTCGCCTGCGTCCTTTCAGGCAATTTTGTCAGGTCCCCAGCAAATTCTTCAGACGTTAAAGCACGTCTGGAGACCTGACCCTGCAGAAGAGATTAGTTCTTTTTCTTCACCACCCACATATGAAGGGGTGGCAAAGAGTTTATCACTCTGCGAGCACCATACGAGAATGGTGGCATAGAGGCCAAACCATTTCGTTTCACATAAGAGGGGTTAGGGTAAGCATATGAATAAGCAGTGAAATTCTTCGAGGACTTATGAACATAATGGTTTGAAGAATAATGCACATATTCATAGCCCTTAGCTCTACCCTGCGAAACAGAGTTGTTAGCACGATGATAATCATGTGAGGACTTTGATCCACGTGAAAGATTTGATCTGGGGTTCCTGTTCTTCACAGGTGGTGTCATGAGGACATTCACCTGAAGACTTTCAAGGCACTTCTTGGGAACCCATATTTTCTTCATAGGAGAACCGTTCCTGTAGTTAGTGCCAACATATCTAGCAAATACTTCACCATTCTGATTTTTGAACAGTTTATAGTTGGAGTCAAATGACTCATCAGAAGAATGAGGAGATTCACATGTAAAGCCAGATAAGTTAGATGGATCAACTGGAGGTCCCTTTGCAGCAACCCATGAGGTTTTGGGGTACTGCTCAGGCTTCCAATATGTTCCATCAGCATTAAGTTTCCTCTCAACGGCGATGCCCTCTTTCCTAGGGTTTCTGTTGAGGATCTGCTTTTTAAGCACATCACAAAGAGTCTGATGCCCTTTGAGGCTTTTGTACATGCCTGTCATGTACAATTCCTTCAGCCCTGCATCGTCAGTGATACTAGCAATGTCCTCAGATGAGGAATTAGTGATAGCAGAGCCAGGTGAAGAATTTGTAACAGTTGAAGCATTTGAACATTCAGGTGAAGAATTAGCAGTTTCACGTTCAATGCACTTTAAGCATGGAGGAACAAATTCTTCCTGAGAAGCGCTGATTTGTTGAGCTAGTAATGAATCGCGCTCCTTCTGAAGATCTTCATAACTCACTCTTAGCTTCTCAAGATCTTGCTTTCTTTGAAGAAATTCATAAGAAAGTTTCTCATGATTAGATAAGAGAGTGTTGTGATGACTTTGAAGGTTATCAAACCTAGACTGAAGTCTCTGAAGATTTTCAGTCAGGGCTTTAGTGCGATCCATTTCTTCACCCAACATATCATCACTTTTTTCTAGCATGTTTTGAACCTTTTCAAAAGCCCTTTGTTGTTTTACAGCAATCTTAGCAAGTTTAGAGTAGCTGGGCTTGAGATCCTCATCAGATTCATTTTCACTAGATTCAGAGGAGGTGTATTTGAGTACCTTTGCACCTTTCGCCATGAAGCAATAGGTGGGAGCGTAGTCATCATTATCTTCATCAGGCTTGTTGGTGGGGTCAGTTTCTTCAGTGTTGAAGATGGACTTGCTAACGAAAGCAGTAGCGAAGGCCAGACTCGCCACACCAGATTCGGATTCTTCAGACTCCTCCTCTTCCTCATGTTCCTCAAATTCAGCTTCAGAGTCCATTTCCTTGCCAATGAATGCCCGGGCCTTCTTGGAGCTGCTCTTCTTGTGAGATGAAGACTTTGAGGATTTTGATGACGAAGATTTTGACGATTTCTTCTTCTTCTTCGCATCATCAGAACTGTAATCCTTGTATTTCTTCTTCTTCAATTCCTTTTCCCACTGAGGACAATCTTGAATATAGTGACCAGGTTTCTTGCATTTGTGGCACAGCCTTCTCTTATAGTCACTTGATGAGGAATCACTGCTTCTTGAGGATTTTCCAAAGCGACCACGTCTTGAGAACTTCTGGAATTTCTTCACGAGTAGTGCTAGCTCCTGGCTCAATTCTTCATGATCACCAAGGATACTACCAGAATCCTCACATTCAGACTCAGACACAACCTTGGCCTTCAGGGTACGTGGTTTTCCATAGCTCGAACCATAGAGATCTCTCTTTTCAGCAAGCTGGAACTCGTGAGTATTTAGCCTTTCGAGGATATCGGCAGGATCAAGAGACTTGTAGTCAGCATGTTCTTGTATCATCAGTCCCAGAGTATCAAATGAGGAATCAAGAGATCTCAACAGTTTCTTCACCACCTCATGGTCAGTGATGTCAGTGGCACCGAGGGCTTGAAGCTCATTTGAGATGTCAGTGAGGCAATCAAAGGTTTGTTAGACATTTCCATTGTCGAGTCTTTTGAAGCGGTTGAAGAGATTCCGAAGAACATCAACTCGAGAGTCACGCTGAGTTGAGAATCCTTCATTCACTATGGATAACCTATCCCAGATAAGCTTAGTAGTTTCCAAAGCACTCACTCTTCCATACTGTC
This sequence comes from Triticum timopheevii, assembly GCA_963921465.1. Classification (NCBI taxonomy): domain Eukaryota; kingdom Viridiplantae; phylum Streptophyta; class Magnoliopsida; order Poales; family Poaceae; genus Triticum; species Triticum timopheevii. The sequence continues at coordinate 118,187,190 of OY997266.1, read as the reverse complement.
CTTTAGTCAGATGGCCACATATGATATTCTTCGCTTGAGAATCGAGTTGCTTGAATATCTTTACATCGGTAGCGTTCAGTGAGGGTGAGACAGAGGGAACACCATTTTCCACAACATACCAGAGATCATTGTCAATTGCCTCAAGATGCACTCGCATCTTGTTTTTCCAGTAGGGGTAGTCCGTCCCATCAAAGGTAGGACACCCAGCCGAGACCTTGATCATACCTGCGGTCGACATAACTAAAACTCCAGGTGGTTAAATCAAAATCACACAGAACAAGGGAGTACCTTGCTCTGATACCAATTGAAAGTGCGTTATATCGACTAGAGGGGGGGTGAATAGGCGATTTTTATGAATTCTTCACTAAGGAATTTGCCGGTGAGGAAATTCCTTAGCGAAGAACTACTAGCAGGGGAATAAGTACTCAGAAGTAAGCATAACAGAATACAAGCATGGTCTGCAAGATGAAATGAAGACAAGCACTGAGTACAGAAAGCGTAATCACAGGATAACACAAGGTGAAGACAAACAGACTGAAGAAATTGATCTGAGGAAATTGAGAAAGTCTTGAGTCGAAGTCTTCAAACACAGATATGAACAAACACTCAACATAGTAATGAGGAAATGAAAGGGTTGAGGAAATAGAACCAGTTAGGTTGGTGAAGACAATGATTTGGTAGACCAGTTCCAACTGTTGTCTCAGTTGTACGTCTGGTTGGAGCGGCTAAGTATTTAAACTCGAGGACACACAGTCCCGGACACCCAGTCGCTGAGCACACAGCTCAGGACACCCAGTCCTCACCGTATTCTCCTTAAACTAAGGTCACACAGACCTCGTCCAATCACTCGTGGTAAGTCTTCAGGCGACTTCCAAACCTTCACAGACTTGGTCACTCGGCGATCCACAATTCATCTTGGATGCTCTAGACCATGACGCCTAACCGTCTGGAAGAAGCACAGTCTTCAAAGGTAACAAGCGTCGGATCCACGCAGGATCAATTTCTTCAGTGATGCTCAATCACTTTGGGTTTGTAGGGGTTTGGTTTTGGGTTTTCCTCACTCGATGATTTTCGCTCAAAGTCCTCGGAGGATGGGTTGCTCTCAAATGACAAGTGTCAAGTTCTCTCGGAGCAGCCAACCAGCTAGTGGTTGTAGGGGGCGGCTATTTATAGCCTAGGGAGCAGCCCGACATGATAAGACATAAATGCCCTTCAATGATATGACCGTTAGGTGGATAAGATATTTTGGGACAGCTGGCGCGCAGCACAGCAACGGTCAGAAACTTGACTCTCAAATTCCTCAAGGCTATCATAGTTCCTCACTGTGTAGGCAATTCACACTGGCGAATTCCTAACTCCTTAGTCAGAACAAATTCATCATCGACCAGAAGAACTTCGTCTCTGTCACTGAAGAAAGTGACTGAACTGTATGAGATTTCCAAAGGCTTCACTCGAAGGGATTGGTAGGTGTAGGATTTTGAGTTGAGCATCACATGGAAAATTTTCCTTAGTATTTCCTCGACCCCCTTTAACAGTACGGTGTTTCCTATGACTCAAGAAAGAGAAAATGAAACTACGAAAACAAAAGTCTTCACGCTTCATGTTCCTCAAATGAATACCAAGTCTTCAAGGTCACACCAATTTCTTCACTTTCAAAGTCTTCAGAAAGTCTTCAGTTGAAGAACTTCATTGTTAGGGGTCGACTTTCTTTGTATATATCAAACTGCTCATAGACTTATAGACCTGTGTACACTCACAAACGCATTAGTCCCTTGACCTATAAGTCTTCAATACACCAAAATCACTAAGGGGCACTAGATGCACTTACACGGGACTTGCCAACTTCAACACAAGCATTCTTTAAATTCATAATCACCCAACTAGCATGACTCTAATATCACTACCTCCATATCTCAAAACAATTATCAAGTATCAAATTGATCATAGCATCCAATTCACCTCCTATGATAGTTTTTATTATACCCAACTTGGATGCCCATCATTCTAGGACCAATTTTATAACCATAGAAAATACCATGCTGTTCTAAGAGACTCTCAAAATAATATAAGTGAAGCAAGAGAGACTAACAATTTCTACAAAATTAAGCCACCGTTGTGCTCTAAAAGATTTAAGTGAACCACTAGAGCAAAAACTATCTAGCTCAAAAGATATAAGTGAAGCACATAGAGTATTCTAATAAATTCCAATCAAGTGGGTTTCTCCCAAAAGGTGTGTACATCAAGGATGGTTGTGGTAAACTAAAAAGCAAATACTAATATCATACAAGACGCTCCAAGCAAAACACATATCATGTGGCGAATAAAAATATAGCTCCAAGTAAAGTTACCGATAGACGAAGACGAAAGAGGGGATGCCTTCCGGGGCATCCGCAAGCTTAGGATTTTGGCTATTCTTGAATATCTTGGGGTTCCATGGGCATACCCAAGCTTAGGATCTTGCCACTCCTTATTCCATAGTCCATCAAATCTTTACCCAAAACTTGAAAACTTCACAACACAAAACTCAACAGGAAATCTCATAAGCTCCATTAGTGAAAGAAAGGAAAACCACCACAAAAGGTACTGTAGTTAACTCATTCTTTATTTATATTGATGTTAAACCTACTGTATTCCAACTTCTCTATGGTTCATACCACTTAATACTAGCCATAGATGCATCAGAATAAGCAAACAACACACGGAAAACAGAATCTATCAAAAACAGAATAGTGTAGAAATCTGTAACTCTCGAATACTTCTGGAACTTTAAAAATCCTACCAAAATAGTAAGTCCTGTGTAATTTATCTATTGATCTACAGCAAAACGAATCAACGCAAAAGCACATTTCTGTGAATTACTAAAATTATTTTCGTGCGTGCAAAGTTTCTATTTTTCAGCAGAATCAAATTAACTAACACCATAGGTTATCCTATAGGTTCTACTTGGCACAAACACTAATTAAAAGAAAAAACACATCTAAACAGAAGGTAGATGAAATATTTATTACTAAACAGAAGCAAAAACAAAAAGCAAGGAACAAAAATAAAATTGGGTTGCCTCCCAACAAGCACTTTTCTTTAAAGCCTTTTAGCTAGGCATTGATAATTTTAATGATGCTCACATGAAAGACAAGAATTGAAGCACAAAGAGAGCATCATAGAACACGTGACAAACACATATAAGTCTAACATACTTCCTATGTATAGGCATTTTATAAGCAAACAAATTATCATAGCAAGCAAAAATTAGCATATGCAAGGAAGAAGAAAGAGACGATAGCAATCTCAACATGACGAGAGGTAATTTAGTAAGATAAAAATTTCTACAACCATATTTTCCTCTCTAAAAATAATTACATGTAGTATCATAGGAAAATTCAACAAAATAGCTATCACATAACATATTCTCAACACGATCCACATGCATGCGAAGTTGACACTCTTCCAAAATAGTGGGATTAACATTAATAAAGTCATGACCTCTCCAAGCCCACTTATATCAATAATTTCATAAGATTGATCAAAATCCAAATATGTGGGATCTAAAGTTGACACTCTTCCAAAACCACTTTCAGTATTATTGCAAACATTATTATCAATCTCATATTCATCATGGGGTTTAAATAAAATTTCAAGATTATAAGAAGAATCACCCCAATCATGATCATTGCAACAAGGAGTGGACATAGCAAAACTAGCATCCCCAAGCTTAGGGTTTTGCATATTATTAGCAAAATTGACATGAAGAGAGTTTATAGTAAAATTATTGCAATCATGCTTTTTATTCAAGGAACTATCGTGAATCTCTTCATAAATTTCTTCATCACAATTTTCAGATTCACGAATTTCAAGCAAAACCTCATAAAGATAATCTAGTGCACTCAAATCACTAGGAATTGGTTCATCATAATTGTATCTCTTAAAAAGATTAGCAAGTGGATGAGGATCCATAGATCTTTTAGCAAGCGAAGATGCAAGCAAAAAGAAGGCACATGGTAACACAAGATCGAACGGAAGGAGGGCAAATAAAACGGCAAGGGTGAAGTGGGGGAGAGGAAAACGAGAGGCAAATGACAAATAATGTAATGTGAGGGAGATGAGTTTGTGATGGGTACTTGGTATGTCTTGACTTGAGCAAAGACCTCCCCAGCAACGGTGCCAGAAATCCTTCTTGCTACGTCTTGAGCTTGCGTTGGTTTTCCTTGAAGAGGAAAGGGTGATGCAGCAATAGTAGCATAAGTATTTCTCTCAGTTTTTGAGAACCAAGGTATCAATCCAGTAGGAGGCTCCTCAAAAGTCCCACGCACCTACACAAACAAACAAGAACTCGCAACCAACGCAATAAAGGGGTTGTCAATCCCTTCACGACCACTTGCGGAAGTGAGATCTGATAGAGATAATATGATAATATAAATATATTTTTGGTATTTTATAATATAGATTGGAAAAGTAAAGATGCAAATAAAAGTAGATTGAAAGCTTATATGATAAGATATAGACCCGGGGACCATAGGTTTCACTAGTGGCTTCTCTCAAGATAGCATAAGTGTTACGGTGGGTGAACAAATTACTGTCGAGCAATTGATAGAAAAGTGCATAGTTATGAGATTATCTAGGAATGATCATGTATATAGGCATCACGTCCGTGACAAGTAGACCGACTCCTGCCTGCATCTACTACTATTACTCCACACATCGACCGCTATCCAACATGCATCTAGAGTATTAAGTTCATAAAGAACAGAGTAACACATTAAGAAAGATGACATGATGTAGAGGGATAAACTCATGCAATATGATATAAACCCCATCTTTTTATCCTCGATGGAAACAATACAATATGTGCCTTGCTGCCCCTGCTGTCACTGGGAAAGGACACCGCAAGATTGAACCCAAAGCTAAGCACTTCTCCCATTGCAAGAAAGATCAATCTAGTAGGCCAAACCAAACTGATAATTCAAAGAGACTTGCAAAGATAACTTAATCATACATAAAAGAATTCAGAGGAGATTCAAATATTTCTCATAGATAAACTTGATCATAAACCCACAATTCATCGGTTCTCGACGAACACACCACAAAAAGAGTTACATCGAATAGATCTCCAAGAAGATCAAGGAGAACATGGTATTGAGATTCAAAGAGAGAGAAGAAGCCATCTAGCTAATAACTATGGACCCGAAGGTCTGTGATAAACTACTCACAACTCATCGGGGAGGCCTTGGAGGTGATGTAGAGGCCCTCCATGGTCGATTCCCCCTCCGGCGGAGCATCGGCGAAGGCTCCAAGATGGGATCTCACGGATACAGAAGGTTACGGCGGTGGAAATAGTTTTTCGTGGTTTCTTTTGATGTTTTCGGGGTACATGGGTATATGTAGGAGGAAGAAGTAGGTCGGTGGCCGCCCGAGGGGCCCACGAGACAGGGGGCGCGCCCTCCACCCTCGTGGCCGCCTCGATCGTTTCTTGACTTCCACTCCAAGTCCTCTGGATCACGTTCGTTCCAAAAATCACGCTCCCGAAGGTTTCATTCCAATTGGACTCCGTTTGATATTCCTTTTATTCTAAACACTAAAATAGGCAAAAAAAACAGTAATACGGGCTGGGCCTTCGGTTAGTAGGTTAGTCCCAAAAATGATATAAAAGTGTAAAGTAAAGCCCATAAACATCCAAAACGGGTAATATAATAGCATGAAACAATCAAAAATTATAGATACATTGGAGACGTATCAGAAGGTTGGACCCCAAAAAATGTGCCTTGTAGGCCCAAGATGCTGAATATAGCTCAATCATTGTGTGCTTACAAATGATGTCCTCATCGGTGCCTTCATCACGATGAACCTCATGCATGTACACCCAAAAGGGTTACAGTTTGTCGAATGTGATCCATGGTTAAATTGGAGAGGGAGGTGGAACTTGGACAACCAAGCATCATCCCTGCATAGCCTCCCTCACATGCCAATTATTCCTAGTGGAAGGCTCAAAGATGAGTGGATCGATGTCAACCAACTTCCAAAAAGGGCACACAAGCATCGTTGCCGTGATAATGTGGGTGGAGGAGTAGAAGAATTTCATGTTTGTACCTCATCACAAGGACTGTACATGCCCACCCACATCTTTGATGGGTCCTTCTATTCAAACTGAAGCCATCGAAGCCGAAGGGCATGGACAAAGATGTCAAGGTTCACGACCCAAAATTCACCAAGTGCGAGGGGGAAGTGGGAGGACCTATTTGCTCCAACTGACTTTGCATTTCTCCTTGGAAGTCTTTCTTGTTCCCGGCAAAGGGAAGCACGCTAAATTTTGTTGATGTTGTGAATGGTGCCTGATGATGGGATAAGAGAAGCTATGCGATACACCACTTACGAGGTGAGCACCGATTTGACAAGAACCCCTCAGCACGTGGAAGTGATTCCTTGACCTCCCACGGAATAAGCCTATAAGCCAGTTTATCTTCAAGGAATTAGAATCAACTCTCTTTAGTAGCCACATTGAGAGGGGAAGGCCCAAGTACTTCATGGGGAAGGATGCTTGAGTTGCCATCAACCTCACAAGCGCCATGCTTAAGTTGAGGTGCGCACACTGTATGGGAACCACTAAGCTCTTTTGGATGGGGATCCTCTTTGGTATTAGGGAAGGCATGTGTTGGGTGTCTCCAGTCACACGGATCAGGCTTGATCATGATCCATTCAGGCAGTAGGCTGATCCTTGATGCTTCTTCTGCTAGGTTGTCTTTGGTGCAGGAATGTGGCAAACATCGACTCTGTTTTACTTTGTGTGCTTTTAGTGGGTGTTGCGTTGTAAGCCAATTAGTTAACTCGTTTGTATCTTTCAACCATTATTGCTTGTTGTCCATGTAATTCATGACTGGTTAATATCTTTGTTACTCCAAAGTCGGGCTCGTCTCGAGCTTTAATTCTAAAAAAATGACACCACCTGTTTTAGGGAAAAAAACTTCATTTAAAAAATACGTGTTAGTCTCTATCGACTATGATAGTATAAGGACAACTCTAGTATATCCAAAAATATTAACTTTTTAAACTATCATTTTAGGAGATAACACAGTCTAATCAGTCCTCAGTAACCCTTAATTTCTACAAAAAATCGGGGTGAGCTAAAAAAACACCCCGCTAGTTGGAACTATTGGGCAAAACTACATCTACCCAAGAACGTCTCAATTCATGAAATTTAGGTAGCATGAGTTTTCCATTTCCAACGACGACCCAAAATCCCGTTATCGTTGCCACCATCTGGTCAAGCCATCGCCTGTCACGGGCCCTCCCAGCCTCACTGAACCAGTCCCTACTTACTCCGGGAGTTTGTCGACGTTCAAACCTCCACGCTAAGCCACCTCGACACCCGCGCCTCTACCCACTACTGCCCTACTCCTTGAGTATCCCCGCACCCAAATTCGGCACTTGCAACGAAGATCAACCACGAGCTCATTCGTGCTAGTACCAAGGATTTTCACCCGTGAAAGTGCACGCTCATTAAGTCTTGCCAAATTAATCTATTCATTCCCCTCCCATGATGGTAGCTAGGGAAAAGTTTGGTTCCCTCCAGACTCCGACGACGAGCGGCGAACCCGTCAACATGCTTGCCCTTCGTCAGCCACTCCGGTGGCCAATGGCGGGGGAGGGGAGTCCTAGTGCCTCAGTCCTGATAGTAGTTTAAGTTAAGATTGTTTAGTTTTTTTTCATGGGAGGCGTTGTGGAGGATGTTGGTGCTTCATCTTGAATTTGGTCTTTTGGGCTCTGGTCCTCATCGAGTTTGCCGGCCGAGACAAAGACTAAACTCTGGCATAGATTCATGTTGGGCGTGTTTGGTTACCTACATCATTTTTTGCCCTTTTGCATAGTTGTCCAGTTGGGCCTCGCTGAGAAAATGCAGGCCAAAAACCAACATCTGCACTTAGTTTGGTTGCATGCATGTTCTCTCCCTGCATCGTAACGATGCCTCTACGCACCGCATTTGGTTGCTCGCATTGGTATGTGCTCACACGGGTGCACGTTGTTTGGTTACATATGAGTATAGAGTTGTGCTCACCTTGTACCCTACTTGGTGGGCTTACCAATACTACTACACCTTACACATGATCACACCGAGCACACCAACGCCAGAACACTGCTATGATGATGAACTGGACGAAGATGATGTTCTTCAACCCTAACGGTCGATCCACCTTGCCAACCTCAACCTTGCTGCATGAATGCTCTTGCACATACTTGGAGTAAGCATCTTCTGCCGCCTGCCTAGTCTTAAACCCTCCTCTGTGGTAGCTGTCGTTGTACCTTGAAACTTGTTTCTTGCAAGCTTCCCATGAACTGTAAACCCCTGGAACCCTACCTTCGAACTATTGGGTAACATAGTAATTCAAAAAAAATCCTACGATCACGCAAGATCTATCTAGGAGATGCATAGCAACGAGACGGAAGAGTGTGTCCACGTACCCTCATAGACCAATAGTGGAAGCATTTAGTAACGCGGTTGATGTAGTCGATCGTCTTCACGATCCAACGGATCCAAGTACCGAACATACGGCACCTCCGTGTTCAGCACATGTTCAGCACGATGACGTCCCTCGAGCTCTTGATCCAGTTGAGGACGAGGAGAGTTCCATCAGCACGACGGCGTGACAACAGTGATGATGATGTTACCGGTGCAAGGCTTCGCCTAAGCACTACGACGATACGACCGAGGTGTTAAACTGTGGAGGGGGGCACCGCACACGGCTAAGAGAATAATTGTTATGCTTTGGGGTCCCCCTATCCCCGTATATAAAGGAGGGAGGAGGAGGAGGCCGGCCAAGGGGGAGGCGCGCCAAGGGGGGAGTCCTACTAGGACTCCAAACCTAGTAGGACCCCCCCCCCGCTTTCCTATTCCAAGAGGGGGAAGGAGGGAAGGAGAGGGAAAGGAGAAGGAAAGAGGGGGCTGCGCCCCCTCTCCCTAGCCCAATTCGGACTGCTATGGGGAGGGGCGCGCGCCACCTTGGGTCTTCCTTCTCCTACTCCCTTATGGCCCATCTAGGCCCATAACTTCCCCGGGGGGTTTCGGTAACCCCTTGGTTCCCGGAAAATGTCCGAACTCTTCCGAAACCTTTCCGATGTCCAAACATAGCCTTCCAATATATCAATCTTTATGTCTTGACCATTTCGAGACTCCTCGTCATGTCCGTGATCTCATCCGGGACTCCGAACAAACTTCGGTCATCAAAATCACATAACTCATAATACAAATCGTCATCGAACGTTAAGCGTGCAGACCCTATGGGTTAGAGAACTATGTAGACATGATCGAGACACATCGCCGATCAATAACCAAAAGTGGATCATGGATGCTCATATTGGCTCCTACATATTCTACGAAGATCTTTATCGGTCAAACCGCATAAAAACATACGTTGTTCCCTTTATCATCGGTATGTTACTTGCCCGAGATTCGATCATCGGTATCATCATACCTAGTTCAATCTCGTTACCGGCAAGTCTCTTTTCTCATTCCGTAATGCTTCATCCCTTAACTAACTCATTAGTCACATTGTTTGCAAGGCTTATAGTGATGAGCATTGCCGAGAGGGCCCAAAGATACCTCTTCGATACACGGAGTGAAAAATCCTAATCTTGATCTATGCCAACCCAACAAACACCTTCAGGAACACCTGTAGAGCATCTTTATAATCACCCAGTTACGTTGTGACATTTGATAGCACACAAGGTGTTCCTTCGGTATTCGGGAGTTGCATAATCTCATAGTCTGAGGAACATGTATAAGTCATGAAGAAAGCAATAGCAATGAAACTATAATGATCATAATGCTAAGCTAATGGGGGTCTTGTCCATCACATCATTCTCCCAATGATGTGATCCCGTTCATCAAATGACAACACATGTCTATGGTTAGGAAACATAACCATCTTTGATTAACGAGCTAGTCTAGTAGAGGCATACTAGGGACACTCTGTATTGTCTATGTATTCACACATGTACTAAGTTTCCGGTTAATATTCTAGCATGAATAATAAACATTTATCATGATATAAGGATATATAAATAGCAACTTTATTATTGCCTCTAGGGCATATTTCCTTCACGAACACCACATACCACTTGCCCTGGCAGTGCAAACAAGCAATAAGTTCAAGTAACAAGCATTGGAACACACAAACAACAGGTGGATGGGAGCCACCATGAGAGCCTCTGGGCTGGAGCCATTCTGCTCCATGACGGCGCTGTAGAGATGAGGGTGGACATCCACACTCTTGCTCTCCCTGATGGCTGTGGCCATCTCCTTCACTGCCTCGGTATGCTGCTGAAGACGCTCAGCTCCTCCTCCATGAAGTCTGCTCGCTTCTCTTCCTATCAAGCACATGAACATGCTCACCATCCTTCTCAGGAGCATCAATGTTGATGGTGTCTGACTCTTGGGTGTCTAGATACTCCGGCATCGGCGAGCCCAGCGGTTGACCAGAGCCCATGGCATGCTTGCCGGTTGCCAACCCGAAGAAGAAGATCTGTTCCATCTGGTGGTAGTTCTGGATAGGGGTGTTGAGGAACTCTGCATCATTGCGGTGATCCTAAGAAGAAATAGGGCAAAGAGGTTAGTTATATGGCAATGGTTCATAGGCTTGAACTGATGGTCTGTTAGAATGGCATGGTTTGTGACATAACCGCGGCATGGCCTTAGTAGTGCTCTACCTCCAGAAGGTCGAGCAAGTGTCCTCATCCTATGAAGCACTACTGAGGTCTCTGAGCTTGGACGCAGTGATCCACCTCGCTCTCCACTTCCTTAGGTGGTTGTACACTAGGGTCGAGGTGACCTCCTGTCCACAGAAGTCGAACACCTACTTTGCAACAAGGTTCAAGTGCACCTCCTTGAAGCCCTTGTCAGTCCTCACCCCACTAGCTATGATATCACACATCTTATTAAGCACAAAAGTGGAGAGGAACGGCTGCCATTTCATGTTGTTCCCCCTGCCATCCTTCTTATCCTTTGCTGCTACCTTTTGAGCAGCAGCATGAGAAACAACATTAGGCTGAGCTAGCACAAATGGAGGAACTATAGGCAGCACCTCGAAAACCTCTGAATCAGGAGGCATCTGGTCCATAGGAGGCTGGGAGTCCTCAGCATAGGGCGGCGGGAACTGGCTCTCGGATAGCACGATGGCCTGACTAAACTCTTGCGTTTGCATGGTCATGTCCTACAAACATAAGCATCATCAACACCATGAGACACTACACATGGACATTAGGAACTAGCAGTACATCATGGACATATCGAACTAGCAGTACATCATGGACAGATCGAACTAGCAGTAACACATGCACAAGCATACCACATCTCAAGTATACCACAACATAACAGAGCACTAATCATGGAGAATATGGCACTAATCATGGACACATGGATGATCTTCGTTCAACACTTGCACACTAGCATACCATTGATCCATCCATGACCACTAGCTACCAACACTTGCCCACATGAAAACAACCCATAGCAAGCTCCAAATCCATCACAACTAGCTACTACAACATCACAGTCAAACAGATCGGACGGCCTAACCCTAGCACATGCACAGATCTAGCTAGAACTAGAAGAGAGGAGGTGGTGATTGAACTTACAAACGCCATCAGAACGACCGCGGAGGAGGTGCCTGGCACGTCGGAGAGGAGGAGGAGTCGACCCGCCGCCGCAGTCAACCGGCCGCCAGAGTATATGCGCCGCATACCTCATCGTCAAAGTGGATCCTCGCCGGAGGGAAAGCTCGAGAGGGGGGAAATGGTGGCGGGAGTTTTGCCGCAGCGGTCACTCTCGATATATAGGGTGACCGAATCGGCGGGCGGTGACTCGATTTGTCCTGCCGCTTTTTCGTAGATGCGCCATCTCTCCCGCCATCTCCCTCCCTGCATGGCGCGGCACGACATTCCTCTCCCCTGCATCGCTCGAGCCTGGCTCGCTGGAAACGGCCGATTTGGCCATTCCTGGCGGGCCTAGCTGAGGGGTGCTTTGAGATTCGTGCTATGCGGGCCAAAAAGTAAACACAGGGATCCAAACAACTCATTTTCATGCCGCGCGGGCCTCGCCCGACCTAATGCAGGCTACCAAACGCGTCTGTTGTCTCTGTAGGCAGTGAGAATATTGTTTTTGTGCGTGCAAAACGATGAGATTTGATTCTAGGCGTTTTGGTTCAATTTCAAAGGTTCAATGGCGAGACTTCATCTATGGGGCGCTGAGGGAGTCCTGGATTAGGGGGTCCTCGGACAGCCGGACTATATGCTTATGCCAGACTGTTGGACTATGAAGATACAAGATTGAAGACTTCGTCCCGTGTCTGGGTGGGACTCTCCTTTGCGTGGAAGGCAAGCTTGGTAATTCTAATATGTAGATTCCCTTATCTATAACCGACTCTGTGTAACCCTAGCCCTCTTTGTTGTCTATATAAACCGGAGGGTTTAGTCCATAGGACAAGAACAATCATAATCATAGGCTATCTTCTAGGGTTTAGCCTCTACGATCTCGTGGTAGATCAACTCTTGTAATACTCATATCATCAAGATCAATCAAGTAGGAAGTAGGGTATTACCTCCATAGAGAGGGCCCGAACCTGGGTAAACATCGTGTCCCCCGCCTCCTGTTACCATTAGCCTTAGACGCACAGTTCGGGACCCCCTACCCGAGATCCGCTGGTTTTGATACTGACATTGGTGCTTTCATTGAGAGTTCCACTGTGTCGTCACCATAAGGCTTGATGGCTCCTCCAATCATCCACAACGACGCGGTCTAGGGTGAGGTTTTCCTCCCCGAACAGATCTTCGTATTCGGCGGCTTCACACTGCGGGCCAACTCACTTGGCCATCTGGAGCAGATCGATAGCTACGCCCCTGGCCATCAGGTCAAGTTTGGAAGCCTGAACTACACTGCCGACATCCGCGGAGACTTGATCTTCGACGAATTCGAGCCCATGACAGGTACACACCATAGCCACGATGAGCATGACCTAGATCTGCCATCGAACGGTGTTCAGGAGATCGCACCTGCAGCTGCCCTGGCTTTAGATCCAGTGCGGATCGTGCCATCCGAGGACGGGAGGATGGACCCCGCCACAGAAGCCGCACACTCAACGACGATAGAGCCGAACACAGATTTCACTTCCAATGAGGTCTGCGTCATCGGACCCTCGGACTCGTTTCCGGCCATAGGATCCGAACCGCGCGTATTCGCGCCCATCGGATCTAACTGGGCACCGATCTTGGAGTTCAGCTCCGTGGACATCTTTCAGCACTCGCCCTTGGGTGACGTGCTAAACTCATTAAAATTTCTCTCCTTGTTAGGAGGCTCATGACCGAACTATGTCCGGCTTGAGTGGGAAGCGGGCAACGAAGGAATTCGTTACCCACCCACCACCCACTTAATAGCCACTGTCGACGACTTAACCGACATGCTTGATTTCGACTCTGAAGACATCGACGGTATGGACGACGATGCCGGAGAAGAACAGTAACCACCGCCAACAGGGCGATGGACAGTCACCTCATCATATGACAGATATATGGTGGACACACCCAAAGAAAACAATGGTGAGGATCAAAAGGATGCAACGGAGGACAATCCTCCTGAGAAATAGCCGAAGCGCCGACGTTAGCGGCGCCGTTCTAAACCACGCCAGGGTAGAAACAACAATACCGACAGAAGAGATAATAGCACTCCGGATGATGCCGAAGATGAAAACGATCCCGCGCAGCTAAGCTTCGAACAGGCCGGACGGGAGGACGGGCAAGCTAGCCCCGATGAACAGGCCATGAATGAAGACTTGGAGGATGACAATTACATGCCCCTCTTTGAAGACGAGGTGAGCCTCGGCGACAAAGAATTTACCGTGCCTGAGGATCCTGTTGAGTAGGAGCACTTCAAGCGCCGGCTTATAGCCACTGCAAAGAGCCTGAAGAAAAACAGCAGCAGCTTCAAGCTGACCAAGATTTGCTCACTGATAGATGGACTGAGGTCCTGGTGGCCGAGGAATACGGACTAGAGCGCCCAAACAAAAGTTACCCGAGGCGCAGGTTGTTACCTCAATTTGAGGACGAGGCACTAGAGCCTATACTACCATCACAGGACGCGGCTGACCGACCACCTCGTGGCTGAGACAAAGCGGTGTATTAGTCCGAACACCAGCCCGCACCCCGTCGCCGAACAAATAAAAACACGAAGGCCCGGGGCTACACGCATGACCTGCGAGACGAATTGGAAAACAAAGCAGGACGGTCAAGATCGATCAAAGGATCACGGGGGCACGCCCCAACGCGTGACTATGACCACCACGTCGGATATATTAAATACAAATCTGTCCGGGCCAAATACAGCAGACCAGATTCATCCGAACTGCGTCGCGATGTAGCCCGGCATAGAGGCGCCGCACATCCCCGATGCTTCACCGACGAAGTAATGGAGCATGAATTACCAGAAGGGTTTAAACCTGTGAACATCAAACCATATGATGGGATAACAGACCCCGCGGTACGGATTGAAGATTTCCTTCTCCACATTCACATGGCCCGTGGCGATGATCTCCATGCCATCAAGTACCTCCCACTAAAACTCAAGGGACCAGCTCGGCACTGGCTGAATAGTCTACCAGGAAACTCCATTGGCAGTTGGGAGAACCTAGAAGACGCATTCCTTGACAACTTTAAGGGCACTTATGTGAGACCACCGGACGCTGATGACTTAAGTCACATAACCCAACAGCCCGGAGAGTCAGCCAGGAAATTTTTGACTCGGTTCTTAACTAAAAAAACAAATCGTCGACTGTCTGGATGCCGAATCCCTAGCGGCCTTTAAGCATAACATCCGTGATGAGTGGCTCGCCCGACACCTCGGCCAAGAGAAGCCGAAGTCCATGGCAGCCCTTATGACACTCATGACCCACTTTTGTGCGGGCGAGGATAGCTGGTTGGCTCGTAGCAACAGCACATCAAGAAGTCCTAGCACTTCAGATGCCAGAGATAGCAACGGCAAGCCCTAACGCAACAGACACAAGCATCGCAATAATGGTGATAACGCCGAAGACACAGCCATCAATGCCGGATTCAATGGCTCCAAGTCCGGTCAACGGAAAAAGCCATTTAAAAGAAACAATTTGGGCCCATCCAGTCTGGACCACATACTCGATCGTCCATGTCAAATTCACAGCACCCCAGGAACACCAACCAATCATACCAATAGAGAATGCTGGGTCTTCAAAGAAGCCGGCAAGTCAAGTGCCGAAAGCAAGGAGAAGGGGTCGCAGAGCGATGACGACGACGAGGAGCCCCGACCACCGAAAACAGGAGGGTAAAAGAAGTTTCCCCCGAAATTAAAATGGTGAATATGATACACGCCACCCATATTTCCAAACAGGAGCGGAGGCGCACACTTAGGGACGTCTACGCAACGGAGCTAGTCGCCCCAAAATATAACCCATGGTCGTCCGACCCGATCACCTTTGACCGCAAGGATCGTCCGACCAATATCTGTTAGGGCGGCTCAGCCGCAGTAGTCCTTGACCCAATAATTGACGAATCCCACCTCACGCGAGTCCTTATGGACGGAGGCAGCAGTCTGAACCTGCTTTATCAGGATAGAGTGTGCAAGATGGGTATCGATCCTTCAAAGATCAAACCCACTAAAACCACCTTTAAAGGTGTCATACCAGGCGTTGAGGCCTGCTGTACAGGCTCCATCACTTTGGAAGTAGTCTTCGGACCCCCGGATAATTACCGCAACGAAGAGTTAATCTTTGATATCGTCGCTTTTCGCAGCAGCTATCACGCACTGCTCGGACGAACCGTGTTTGCTCGATTCAACGCGGTGCCACACTACGCTTATCTTAAGCTCAAGATGCCCGGCCCACGCAGCGTCATAACAGTTAATGGCAAGGTTGAACGCTCCCTCCGTACCGAAGAGCATACCATCGCCTTAGCAGTAGAAGCGCAGAGCAGCCTTTTTCAATCGAACATTCTTTCGACGGCCAGGCTCCCGGACACCGTCAAAAGAGTCCGAACTACTCTGCGGTAGGATAGCCCAGCTCGTCAAGAGCTCAATTAACCACTTCGGCGATAGGCGGAGGAAAAGCTAGGTTAGGTCCCATAATGTGGCTTAACCGCTCCGTGGCACACAAACATTTTTTGCATTTTCTTTGTAGGTCCACTTTTGTCTAGGCCATCACTGGCAACCTGGCGATCGGACCTATGAAGGAACTAACATACCTAGGAGGGAAACAGCTCGAACGCGTAAGGGAATCCTTAGATATTCCCCTTGATGATCATCCGATTATTCCCCGGAACCGCACACAGCCCCCCGCCCTAGTCTTAGCAGGTTCCGAAGTCATATTTCTTTTTATCGCACTACTTGTACTCGTACGCCTCGACGTATTACAACATGTAGCTTTATATGACGCTTACTTGTTGTTCTTTCTTATTGATATTTTTTGTCAAGTGGCAGCCGTACACTACGGTATGCCTTAATATGACAGGGGCCTCGTTGTACCCATAATACGGCAACAAGGTCCGAACACCCTCACGTTCGTTCAGCACCCCGAACTTATTATATGCATCGGCTCCGAATCATATCTTGGGTCAATAGTTGGGTTGCCCGGCTCCTGTGCTTGCTACCCTACGTTCCGCTATATCGGCATGGGTAGTAAAGGGAGAACTACTGCGATTGTGTCCCGGTTCTTCCGGACGAGCACCTCAGTAGAGAAAGCCGAAAACTGACTATCATGATGCGGCGAGAACTGGTCAGCTGTTCGAGAGGTTACAAAATCTTTAAGGATTTCTTCCGCATTATGCGATAACTAATGCAGCGTGCGACGGATCGGCTTTTTTCTTCCGATCAGGCGCTTATAGAGCCCCTAGTGCGGTCTTCCGAACACCAGGGGCTGTGCCTACCTTTCTTTTGTCAAACTCCTATGGCTAAGTGAGGGTGATAAAGCCTTATAGTCCGATTGCCTGGTTCGTTGCGCTGAACACCTTCTTCAAGGACCCAAAATTGGGATAGAGTGTTCAGGTTTATCTCGAACACCCCCGTACTTCCTACGTGGGGGCAGAAGCCGACGACTGGCCAACTCTCGGGATTAATATATAAAACGGTCGCACAGGAGGTAAATTTTTCCAAATAACAGGCATTATATTATATAAACGACCTTGTTCAACATTACAAAGGATAACATGAATGTATTCATGGGAATATAATATCCTTGGCACATTGCTCCGCTATAAGGCGGGATCCTTTTAGGACACTATCATAATATAACTCGGGCTTGCAGTGCTCCTTCCCCGCAGGCGGTCTTTCGGTCATCATCTTTACGACATCCATCTTCGCCCAGTGCACCTTGGCGCGGGCGAAGGCCATTCGCGCACCTTCCATACAGACCGACCGCTTGATGACTTCAAGTCGAGGGCAGGCACTTACAAGCCGCTTCGCGAGCCCGAAGTGGAATCGCCTCGGCGGGCCATAGATGGATAATCAAATCCTTCATGGCTTAGTTCGGCCGCCCTATGCAGCTCGATCAGCTGTTTCAGTTGATCGACAAAGGGCACTGGATGCTCTGGCGCGAGATATTGCGACCAGAACAGCTTCTCCGAAGAGCTCCCTTCTTTGGCACGGTAGAATTGTGCGGCATCAGATACGTTGCATGGTAGTTCCGCAAACACCCCTGGAGAAATCCGAATTCAGATTAGTAACAGGAATTTCTTCCTTCAAATATTTGCTTTGCATAGAAAAGCCTTACCGGCCGTGATCTTTCTGGCCTTCTGGATTTCCTGGAGGGCGCCTTGGGCTTCCCCCCGGGCATCGTGTGCGGCTTGAAGAGCCTTGGTGAGTTCGGATTCTTTCTCCGTTAAACTCTGCTCCAAGGTCTCGTACTTCTTCACGGCCTCTTGGAGCTCTTGCTGAACTTCAATAACCCTGCCTCATGTTTTTCACGAAGGGCCTGCTCTTTGGTCGCCTTCTCCTCGGCCTCGGCCACTGCCTTCCTAAGAGCCTCGACTTCGGCCGTCGCTCCTAGAGCACATCATGAAATTTTTTCGTCATACTCAATTATTCATTCGTATTGAATGCAAACAAGGTTTTTTGCATACCTTGGTTATCCTTCAACTGCTTCTTCACTTGACCGAGCTCTTCTTCGGCCCGCTCTAGACTCTGCTTCAGTCCGGAGACTTCCGCAGTATGAGAGGTGGCAGTCACTACAGACGTCTGCTTAGAAAAACAAAAGAGGGAGAGGTACTACAAGGTAAGTCTCCTGCGAACATATATTTGATCCACTGTCCTGCTTTTCCTTCCGAACACCGAACAGTGTATCAGGGGCTACTATCTATACTATGACACTCTTTAAAACCTCACAACATACCTCAAAGCCCGTTATAAGGCTGATGCAGGCTTCAGTCAGCCCGCTTTTGGCAGACTGAATCTTCTCAATCACCGCACGCATAAGGGCACGGTGTTCTTCAACGATGGAAGCATTCTTCAGCGCTGCTGATAAGGTATCCGGCACCTCTGGTTGGGCAGAGGTTGCCGGTGGAACAGGCGCACCCCCTTCTGCCAAGGGAGGTTGCCCGCCTGATTCCTGAGCCGTGTTGGTCTCCGGAACTGTGTCTGACTGGGGGCCGAATTCAAGATAGCTCCCATCGTCGGTGTCCATGGGGGGCCTTTTCCCCCGTGTGTTCGGCCGCCGAGGTTTGACCCTCTGGCGCCGCCTTAACGGTCTCCCCAGCCCCTCCTCGTCCTGGGTCCCTTTGGACGATACCTTGGTGTCGTCCACGTGTTTTGGGGAGGAGGCCGTCGGGGGAGTCCCGCTGTCAATAGCGTCCGAACCCAGTGAATCCTCCGATGAGGATTGCTCGACGCGGGACCTAGCGGACTGCAAAAAAGGCGTGACTCAATGCGTTAAACGTTATACGATAGTGAGTCTGGATATGCAAACGTGTCAGGATTTTATATACTCACGATTTAACCAGGGGCTGCACCCTGGAATCCCACTCTGGGCTGTTGTCGGTGGCGGTGGCGGATTCATCCGGAAAGGGGGGATTTTCCCTTCTTAGGCGATTCAGCCTCCAAGTGTGTGGAGGTCGTCCTTTTCTTTCTCCCCCTCGCTGGGGGGGGATCGGCTTTCCTCCTCTTCCTCGTCCTCTTTGGAGGAAGAGCGGGCCTCAGAGTCTTCGGATACTATGTCCGAAGTACCCTAGCAATGAAGGCCGCCCCTGGTCTCTTTGGCCTCCTTCTTGGCTTTCTTCTTCGGCGCCTTGTAAGGCGCCGGGACCAGCATCTTCATCAGAAGTGGGCCGGCTTGTTCTTCTGGTAGCGGGGTCGGGCAGCAGATCCGCCCTGACTTCTTTGTCCAGCCCTAGGAGAGTTGTTGGAAAATACATTAAGCGTTTCCCTTGGATTATGCAGATAAAGCATATGACTTGCCAACATATGAAGACTTACCGAACTCGCGGGTCGGGAAAATTGGTACCCGCGGTCCTCGGCTGAATCCGGCCATGATTTGCCGGACTTAGAGAGCACCTTCCAGATGTCTTCGTGCGATGAGTCGAAGAACCCTAGTAGGGTCTGGTGCTTGGCCGAGTCGAATTCCCATAAATTGCAAGCCCTGCGTTGACAAGGGAGAGTCCGGCGAACTAACATCACCTGGACTACGTCGACAAGTTTGATGTTCTTGTCTTCCATACCCTTGATACGCGCCTGGAGCATCGCCAGCTCGTCTGGCGAAGACTAGTTCAGGCCCTTCTTGGGCCAGGACGTAAGCCGCAATGGAGATCCGGATTGGAATTCGGGAGCCGCGGCCCATTTTATGTCGCGTGGCTCAGTGACATAGAACCACTGTTGTTGCCACCCTTTGACGGAATCATTGAAGGTACCTGATGGCCATGTGACGTTGGGCATCTTGCTCACCATGGCTCCTCCGCACTCGGCGTGCTCGCCGTTTACCACCTTGGGCTTTACATTGAAAATCTTCAGCCATAATCCGAAGTGTGGGGAGATGCGGAGGAAGGCTTCGCACACGACGATTAATGTCGAGATGTTGAGGAAGGAATTGGGGGATAGATCATGAAAATTGATCCCATAGTAATACATAAGGCGGCGAACGAATGGGTGGAGGGGGAACCCTAGCCCGCGAAAAAAGTGAGGGAGGAATACAACCCTCTCGTGGGGTTCCGGAGTAGGGACAATCTGTCCCGCCGTTGGAAGGCGGTGGCCGATCTTCTTGGCCAGATACCCGGCCTCCCGAAGTTTCTTAATATCCTTCTCCTGGACGGTAGAGGCCATCCACTTGCCTCCGGCTCTAGATTCGGACATCTTCGGAATGCCTTTGTGGGCGGAGAAGGCGAATGCTTGGGCGCTGGAGCTCGAGCGAAAGAGAGTAGGCGGAAGAAGAAGAAGGCGTGGATGAAAAAGGGGAACCCTTGTCTCTTTATTAAGGCAGCAGAAATCATGCGCCTCCCCACTTTCCCTAGAAACTCGCTTATTCCCCAAGCGCCGTGTTAATGGCGCGGTTGGGTTACCCACACCCGTATTGATGAGAATCCCGTGATAAGGGGACACGATCTTTGCTTCGACAAGACGTGCCAATAAAACCGCCTCGCAAGATGTGTAGTAGCAGGTTAAGAAAACGGTTCGAATAATGACCGGGCCACGGCGTGATGTCACGCTGTGGAAGAGTTGTCAGCGGATTAGACTCGTGGAATATTGTACTCTCTACGGTGGTATGTGGAATTTGTTTTGCAGAGCCGGACACGATTCTTGTGTTCAAGATCTACTTTGGAGTATTCGGAGAAGGAACCCGCCTTGCAATGCTGAAGACAATCTGCGCGCTGGACTCATCGTCATTGAAGCCTGGTTTAGGGCCTACTGAGGGAGTCCTGGATTAGGGGGTCCTCGGACAGCCGGACTATATACTTATGTCGGACTGTGTTGGACTATGAAGATACAAGATTGAAGACTTCGTCCCGTGTCCGGGTGGGACTCTCCTTTGCGTGGAAGGCAAGCTTGGCAATTCTGATACGTAAATTCCCTTCTCTGTAACCGACTCTGTGTAACCCTAGCCCCCTCCGGTGTCTATATAAACCGGAGGGTTTAGTCCGTAGGACAAAAACAATCATAATCATAGGCTAGCTTCTAGGGTTTAGCCTCTACGATCTCGTGGTAGATCAACTTTTGTAATAGTTATATCATCAAGATCAATCAAGCAGGAAGTAGGGTATTTCCTCCATACAGAGGGCCCGAACCTGGGTAAACATCGTGTCCCCCGCCTCCTGTTACCATTAGCCTTAGACGCACAGTTCGGGACCCCCTATTCGAGATCCGCCGGTTTTGACACCGACAGACGCTAGTTTTGAGGAGCGTGTGCACAAAGACTTTTGGCCATCATCGATAAGGTCGTGCCGTATCGGGTAAGAGAGCGGCCACAACGGCTCGTTCTGCCTCTGTCATGTCTAAGGGTGCTTTATATTTCTGATGAACGTTTAAAACTTGACCTTCTCTAAAAAAAAAAGTGCACACTCGTAACCGATTCTGTGATGCCGCCGTCCACCATATCTAACCCGCACGCCCATCGGCTCCCTCGACGAATATTGACGTGCCATCGGATCCCGTTGAACCCTCTACTCGCGTCGGAATTACATGAGAAGTCCGCCAGGCCGCAGAACGAAATGATCGAAGTAACGATTCGGTTTGATCTATCTTGCCTACCCAGGTAAGCCCCACCCAGATCCCTGCAGAGATCGAGTTGTACACAGTGAGTCGGCAACTCGGCATACATACATACAGCAGTTTACATGCCCGCGGCCGATCGACAAAGGGGGTCATCAACCAACCAACCAACCAACCAACTCGAAATGGTTGGCATTGCCAGCATCAGCACGTGAACATATTACGGTACTATTTACTCTGGTTGCATCTGCAGTTTGCTCCACAACTGTTGGTGTTTCCTTGTCCCTGTAGATTAGCCCGCGATTCCGCTCGAGAGTTTTAGTACAACTACTCCCTCCGTTCCATAATATAGTGCTTTCTCTATCCACGTGCTTCAACTTTGACCATAAATTTAACTAACAAGATCGATTGCGGCGGGAGCAAAAATTATATCAGTGAATTCGTATTCGAAAGAAGTTTTTAATTATATAATTTTTTCTCCCGCCGCAGTTGGTCTCGTTGGTTAAATTTATGGTCAAAGTTGGACCTCGAGAAGCGCGGGCGCACTATATTTTGAAATGGAGGGAGTACTATATGAGGAAGTTGGTTGGGGATATTGGCAGCGGTTGACTGACCTTGACCTCACCCCCTTGCTCGCTTTGCTGCGTCCGTCCGTCCGCAGGCCACTGCAGCACGCTACACACGCCGGACCTCATAAATAAAATCTCTACTGACTACTGGTAGTAGTGACACATGTTGCACTTGCACCCCATAATTCAGGGGCTTTGATGGCATTGAACCGCGGCAGCTGCAAAGTCTGCAGCTGCAGTGCTTCTCTTCTCCACCTGCTTTCCTCTGCGCCCATTTACTCACGGTGGCTGGCCAGCGTGGTGGTAGTCGCTTTTTTCCGTCACGGCTTGAATGCGCCTGATGGATGGACACGGCAACAACAGCGAAACAAAACATTTTCTTGCTTGACCTGACCTGTCCACCTGCTCGTGCTCGTGGTCGCTCTTTGCTGTTGCAACCATTGCTGTGACCTGACCACTGCTCGTACTACTATTATCGCTGGCTTTCGGTGGGTGTTTCGATTTCGTCACCAACCTACCCCCCAAAAAAAACTTAGGTAGCCAAATTTTTGCAAGAGCAACTAATAACCAGTGAATTTAGGTGGCCAAGATTTGGTCAAATGTTGGCAAGAAAAACGAAGCAAAGTGAGCAAGCTGCCATATGTGGCATGCATGCCCAAACTTTGGCAACGAACAGCAAGGCAACCGATAGGTAGGCTTGTTTTGGACACCAACTTAACTTTTTTTACCACCTTCTTATGTTTAGATAATAATGGTTCTAGCTACTGTAAAAAAAAAGAAAAAGATAATGGTTTCTGCCACTGAAACATGTGTGTTTCTAGTAGTACCATACTTCTCCGGTGCACCTGCTGCCACCCTGAGGCTGATGCTGCTACGTCTCTTCCAGTCGTTCTCACGCCATTGATGCGCCGCTGCAGCTCATCGCGCTCACGCTTCTTTCCATAAGTGCAGAGAGGAAAAAGACGGCTCTTAATTCCTTCCCAGAGACGGAAAATACCATTGGCCTTGGCCTTTTCCATCACGGAACGGCGTTGATGTCACGAGCATGCAGATAGCGTGTCGCTGTGACCGCTCAGTGTGCGTACGCGTACGTACGATGAAACGGACTGACAGTGATACTCCTACATGTATGTATGGCCCAAGCAAGCCCTGACGCCTCAGCGTCATGGGATCATACCATGTAGAGGCAACTGGATCCGCAACCACTGTTCAGGGGACAATCTGTATGCTTTTTACAGGAACATCTCTTCTTGGTAAAAGAATCATCACACTGTAGACTTAAAGAGTACAACAACATTACCATTTTTTTCAGAGGGCACAACAACATTTATTCGTTAGTTGAGTTGAGATTGCAACATGTTTTTCTTGCAAATATGGATTTGCATTGGTGCTCATGGGCATTCATGTTCAGTAAACACTTGTTGGTCCTGTTAGTGTAGGATCAAAATTATCAAGCGGAGGTCAAACGGGAGATTTTAACAAATTCTTCGAACACAGCAAGAGTTGTGAACGAATTAAAGTAAAACAGAACCCGATAAAGAAGAAAACTAAATAGGCAGGTAGCACAACTTAGTAGCATGCGCAGCGAAACGACCAAGTTGCTAAACATGGGCATTCATGTTCAGAAAACACGTAGTCGGTTTGTTCGTCGAAGCACCAGTTGTGTCAGATATAGAAACCGCGGTGTTTTCAGTTTCCAGGCCCTGACGAAACTGCAAGCCAAGCCAAGAACAGGAAGCACAGACAACTCAGGGAAAGCTTGTAAAAACACCTTATAATTGTCGTATTTCACTTGTGTACATTTGCTGGGGGAAAGGGTAAATTAAACGGCAGGAAGCACCGAACAGAGAACTACGACACGGGGCTGGATGGCTTTTTATTTTGCCCCAATTTACTCACTGCACCTATTGCCATTCCCATTGGGTACCTCCAGCATGGTGATTCTGTAATAAGATACAAAAGACTTGGATATATGGTGCTTTTGCTCCTCTCAATGAACTAATCCCAGCAGAATCGTATCGTCGAAAAAATCGGACTTGTGTGATCTGAATGTAGAAATGTACTCTTACTGTCTTGCATACGGTGGGCTGTTGTTACTGTACCATCCCATCGGTCACCAGCTCTTGCAGGCCCCGCCTTAGCCTCTCGCCGGCGAGCCTCGTGTCTTCCTCTTTCAGTCCTCCGAAGGAAACACGGATGTATCCGGGGCCTCCGCTGGCGCTCCCCGGGATCACAGCAACGCCGTGCTTGGTCGCGAGCCACCTGACAACCTCAAAGTCGTCTGAACAGTTATCTGGTAGTTTAGCCCAGAGGTAGATGGCACCCTCCCCACCCTTGACAGCATCCTCACCAAGGGGAGACATTGCCTCCACAAGCAACTCGCGGTTTTTCACGAGATCGTTCACCCTTTCCCTGATCCACTCTGGGCCGGCCTCCAATGAGTATAGAGCCAGGCGCTGCCCGATGATGGAAGCACAGATAGGTATGTTATCTTGCACCTTAAGGAGCTGTGCGTGGAAACCATCGGCTTCACTTGGATATGCAATCTGCAGCAGCCAATTGATCAGATCTTGTAAGACTAACTGGTCATCTTCATACTTACACAGATCGCACAGCGGCTTTGGTTACTTATAAATAATGCATTCACTGGTCCAAAAGTATTGGCTTAGTAACAATTAAAGTACTTGTGCAGCACAGGATATATGAAACCAAAAAAGTTCAGTATTCAGTCCTATAACAGCAACTGAAGCATAAACAAAAGATAGAAAAGAGCATGGCACACTTACGTATCCTACACGCCACCCCATCATTCCATAAGCCTTTGAGAACGAGAAAAGGTTGACAATATGATCATCCTCTAGGCAGTAGTGCTCCATTTTATCATACATGAAGTACCTGGAAAAGACCAAGCAATTTTGTAACTGAGTTCAAGATCTAAGTTACATAATAGCCAGAGCACAAGTACTATAACTGAACTGCAGGTAGCATGCATAATTAATTCATAGAACATAGAAGATCGGGCATTTTCTGTGCAGTGAGAGTCTAAAAGCATTGCAAAAGATGAGATCTTTTGATTCTATTCTTTACATCACTATTTAGAGTATGCATGAAACACTAAACACTATCACTATATAATACAAATTGCCTAAAATATATAGGGGAATTGAACGTCTCCACATCAAATGCTTACATGTGTCAGTCCATCCATATTATATGTATGAAGTTACTATCAGTGCAATTCATGAGCAAAGAATCTGTCAATATCAGGGAAAGAAAATAGTAAAACCAAGATCAACATTCACCAGTCAACTCTTTGGGCCAGTCAAGTACAGATGTAGACACGATATGTGATGTAGACAAAGGACAAAGTAGGAGAAAAGAAACCAAATACTGATTGCATGGTCACAGGGCTAAGGACAGGTCATGTTCCTTCTGATGCCATAGTGGTCACCACGCTGCGCGATAACAAGCCTAATCTGGGATTGCTTTCTGGAGGCTGAAAGGGGAAGTCCTTTACTACTCACTCAACATGGGATTCGGGCTCATTCTAATTCCCTCGCTTTTAAAACGCTCTCCTAAAGGTTAACCTGTTAGTTAAACGACCTTTAAGTGAATTGTAAGGCTTATTTTCGACACCATCAAAAGGTGGAATTTTTTACAGAGTTCAAACGATAGATGTGCCAGCCACCTCCCTCACACCTGCTTAAGGCATTGTAGATCAACCAAGCGGGCTTGTGGCGGTGATACTGCAAATGAAAATCACTAGGATCCCCATACATGACAAGGAGGCAATCATGCAATGCTACATGCATGAATGGAATGGCGGAAGACAAGCTTATCGCCGCCAAATGTCACAGGCACCAATGAGGCCAAGATGCGCTTCAACGCAAGGAACAGGGGGCAGACGGGTTGTTAGTGTAGTGTGACCCAAAACATCAATCCTTCTGCAAGAGTTGTCGCCAAAAAGGACTTTCCGAAGTTTATGAGCAGGAGAGTTTAACTATTTGACAAACCACTGCACAGCATAGATCCCTTATCTTAGCAAGTCACTCTCTATAGATCTGTTCATTAGCATTACCTTTACTTAGAATCTCTACCAATAAAATTAGCAGTTAATTAGCTTATCGACTTTTGTTTAAAGACAATGCTAAATGGGATTTTACATTCTGATGTATTCCAAAATAGCTTATACACATTAAAATTGTATACTATAAGTCATTTTTGTATCATTTGGTTTACTTATAATAACCAGTCCTCCTAAACTCTAACCATGATTTAAGGTGGTAATTTTCAGGTGTGACTCATTGTTTTGCATAAAACATCATATCTGCACTTCTTTGATTTTTTTTAATATGAGAGAGGATTGAGGAGCTTTAGAAAGCACAAACAAACGAATGCATGTATGTCAGTATTAACTTACTCATAGGTATTGTCAACCACCAGCCATGCACCAGCATTCTTACACAGGTCTGAAATTCTCTGAAATGACAATTCAATATTAGAAATAATAAATGCCAACTCCATGTTAAGTGTGCGGGTGTGTGCAGGCGTACAAGAGAGCCCATACGTGAGAGAGGGGAGAGAGTTAACCTGTAGCATAGGCTTGGGAATAAAAGCTCCAGAAGGGTTTCCCGGATTGACAACAGTAACAAGTTTAGGGATAGGATTATTTTCCTTCAGCACCTTCTCTAACCAATCTGCATTTTCAAGCACGGTGTAAAATATGCATCCCAAACAAATTAAATTTCAAGCGACCTGTATAAATTTTCTCGGACCACATGTTCATAACAGGGCAAAAACCTATGGCATCACTTGATCTAACAATCTAAAAATGCATTGCACTCATAAGCTAGGTATGGAAACTTATTTTACATTAGGTATATGGTAGTCACATTACCAATATCAGGATGAAGTGTCTTGGGATTGCTAGCACCAACTAATATATCAGTGACGCCAGTCATCTGGAATGACATGAAGGAATTGAAATAATATGGTGCAAACATGACAACTGAATCACCAGCATCGCAAAGGGTCAGAACAAGGTTTACAAAAGCCTGCCAAAACACAAAAGAACCAATGTAAGAGATCACTTTATTGGACAAACCTAGTTGTAAAACAAGATTTTGTGTAGCAGTCATACAGGGAAGTAAGCAGGTAGTTCATAGAACTAAAACAGGAGATAAATTGGGGACAATAACCTATGGTCTGGCAGCTAAAGTGCTAAACAATGCAAAAGAAGTAGAGGCACTAGAAAGCTGTGATAAACCAGATGAAAAGTAATGTACTTTACCTGATTTGCACCAGCAGTCACCATAACCGATGACTTGATTAGCTTATTCTCCCTGCGAAGCTGCAAACAATCCCTAAAAAATTAGCAAAGGATACACCAACTGTTCATAGTGCCAAGAAGAAAATGCAGAGAAATAAGGATAGGGCTAACAAGAGTCGAGTTAAATAATAGCAATCCTTCAAACATTATCAGTAAAAAATCTTATCCCAGTAAGCAACAGACAGTTACATAAGCATTGAATGTTTTATACAAAGGAACAATTTAGCTCGTGATTTCAAAAGTTGATAAACGATAGCATTGCATACGAAATCCAAGTAGTACTTCAACTCTATAACTTTCTGGATCACATTTTCATGATTATGGAAGATACTCGGGACGAAGAAAGCTGATAAACGCATTGTATATGAAATCCATGTGGTACTTTATAACTTTCTAGACCACATTTTCGGAGTGTACACTAAAAAATCAATTTGTTTCCTAAGTTAATGAATACAAAATAACTATCGTAAACACACGGCATACTGCTATCCTTTAATCAACTTATATGAGAAGAAAAGCATACTTTGGATTGATAAAGTGCAATTCATGCTATTACTCCTAGCACTAAGATCAAATACCTCTAGTAAAAAAATCACATGACAGTGGGTTAGCAGAAGGCACATGGGTGTTTTTGTCTTGCATGGTAACGGCTTTATGTGCAAGGCTTGCTAGCATGGGGACATGATCAATGTTAAGTCAATATATAACTCCAGATGAAAAGAAGTACCTTCTCGAGAAGTGCTTCTCGAAGCTCGGGAAGGCCATCATCAGCACCATATTTACTGGTTGCTGGTTCCCATACAATTTCCTTGACCTTGTTCAGGGCTGCCTCAGGAGGTTGCCAATAAACAATTCCCTACAGTCAAGATCTGCCCAAGATTACAAGAAGACAACGGATCGATTTCTGGTAAATACGCATGACCTGCTCGCTTTGCTAGGAAAACATCAGATACACTTCTGTTACAAACAGATATGAGGTGTATCACTTTGGACAAACACCATTTTAAGAAACCTAATTAAGCAGGGGCATAAATCATATCAATCTCCAATCCTCCATGCTTGATATTTTTTTTCTCAAATAGCGTAATATAGATGAGAGTGGATGTTCTACTCTCGGGTGTACTACACCCGAGTTTGCAAAAAACTGAAAAACCCCGTGATGAGAACGAATCCAAAAATTCTGAAAATTTGAGACATCAAACTTTATCAAATGTTCGATCATCTTGCAAATTTTCAGCCAAAAATAACATCTGAGGAGCTCTCACTGAAAAAAAAAATCAATGTTCAAAGTTTTGTGCACTGTTTGAGCATTGATTTTGTTTTTTTAGTGAGAACTCCTCGGATGTTATTTTTGGCTGAAAATTTGCAAGTAGCTCGAACATTTGGTAAGGTTTGTTGTCTCAAATTTTTCAGATTTTCTGGATTTGGTTTGATCATGTTTTTTCAGTTTATTCGAAACTCGGGTGTAGTACACACCCGAGAGTAGCGGCTTCTGTCCGTATATAGATAGATATATATATAGTCAACAATCGTGTTATCTGAAACATATTAAGTTACCATGTGTAACGTACTCCTGAATTACCTTCAATGATTTGGAAGATTTGCAGAGACAAGAAAGGGTTCACTGATCCATTTAGTTTACATTTGTCTTTATTTCCGCAATCTTTTCATACCATTAGCCTAGAATCATTCCAAACAACAGAGGAACGAACACAATGGAAGAAATTCAGGCAGGGGTTACCTGCGCAAGCGACATCACATCCGTGGCCCCTCGAAGCAGTTCTTGTATCTGGAAGGAAAAGGAGCCACCAAATAAGACAAGAAATTGGGGATAATAAAGGCAGGAGATTGTTGACGAGGTGGGGTGGGGTGGGGAGGTCTGTCTCACCTTCACCATGACCGGCGCCTCCGTCTCCACGCACCTCTTGGCCAGCTTGGCGAAGCTGCCCATGGCTTCCCCCCCTCCTCCGAGAACCTGGAACTGGGGATTCGGGAGAGGAATTTGAGCCGGAGATCCGAGAAGACTGAGCAGAGAAGGGAGGCGAGGCTAAGAAGGCGTGGAAGGAAGAAGGGGGCGGGCCTAAATAATTCTGGGACAACAACCTCTGGGTGTGTAGTCGCCAACTGATCCCGAGCTCGCTCGCTCACCAACCCCAAAGGCAAGGCAAGGCGTAGGCAGGCAGACAAGGAAGCCACGGGAGAGAAATAGTGTGAGAGGTTCGAGGAGCCCGGCCTCTTTTTCCACTGTTTTCTTGTTCTTCTTTTCTGTCTCTTCCCCTGGACTTTCTTGCCCAGCCGGGTCGCTGGAGGAGGAGGATAAGCGTTGAGCTCTCCCTCTCTCTCTCTCTGTCCTTCTTGGGGACTGAAAAATAGTGTGTTTTAATTAAGATAATAAAACAAAAGGCATGCAATTTTATTGGGAGGAGAATTTGTGTCAAGATAAAATGCGAGCCCAATTTGTGCTGCTGCGAGATTTAGGGGGGCGGCATTTAACGCGGACAATTCTGGTCAAATTAATGGTCAGGTTTTGTGGACGGAAACAAAACTCCTAGTGGGGAGCTGAGGCTATAAATAAAGAACACGGGAAGGTGCCATGCCACCGGCGCTAGATCTCTGGCGAGGAGCTTTGCGTTTCCCAGGGAAATCGGGGGATGGCAGTAGTATAATCCAGGTGAGAACAAAAAGGCCCGGAGATGGAGGCAGACCCAGTCAGCCAGCCAGCCACCGTGCTGCGCACACAGCGGACACGGTCACACGGGTGAGGCCACCGCGCGACCCCAAACGGACGTTCGTTTTGTCCGGATTCTGTCCGTTTGGGTAGAGGTTTGGGATCGTGTCTGGGCCTGTCCTGGGATGCGGTGGCCGTGCGCTCAGCGCGCGGCCGCATCCATTTGCCCCATCCTGTCCGCGTATATTTCTTTGCAAGTCCTTAAACTTTTTTTATCATTCATTTTTGGTACATGACAATACATCATCATATTTTGACTAGTAAAGCAAGGCCAAAGAAAACAAGAACCACGAGAATACATTTGAGAAGATACCCAACTTCCATTACTGCTCCCTTGAGTTGGGTTAGTGCCTTCTCGATGCACTCATTGTTGATCTGTGGAGGAGGTACGATGTTGCCCCCTCCTTTCTTTTTCAAGCCAGAAGTCGACGTTGCTTCCTCACACGTAGTATCGTGCCTTGTTGCTTCTTCGCACATAGTATCGTGCCTAGACTCTAATCTAGCAACAAGTGCACTTGTCTTATCTAAAGCCTCTAGACTAGCTAAAAGTGCACGAACATGCACTACATTTCGCTCTATCAACATATCGATGTACTCTTCTTCCCAATACCAAAACTTGCATCCGGTCTACACAATAAAACTTAAAATTAGCACCACTAGTCTAATCCAAGAGCACAAACTGAAGCTAAAAGAGCACATACCCCATCGTTTAAGCACTTGATGAACACCCATCCGGGATGCTCCGGCGTTGTAGACACGCGGCGCACGACCACCCTTGGGCAGTGGTCGCACTTGATGAGGGGCAACGGTGCGCCGACGAGCTTTTGGGCAAGCACCGAGCCCGGCCGGCCGCCATTCGCGTATCTGCCGGCGGACCACCGACGGTGCAGATCCGAGCGGCTAGAGGACGAGCCACTGCCTGCATGTGGCCTTGCGGCCCTGCCAGGGCCTTCCGGCAAGGTGCCCGGCCAGTCCATGGCGCGCCCGGCCTCCCACAGCCGGGCGAGCTCAAGACCGACCGGATCCGCCCCAAATCCGGCTGGCGGGTGCGCAAACAAGGTGGCCGTGCTTGGGTAGCTCGGCGGCGACGAGAGGAAGGGCTGGGCAAGCGCGCGTCCGAGTTGCACGGCTGCAATGGCAGCGGGCGGCCGACGGCGGCGAGGGGGAGAGAGGAGAAGAGTGGGGAAGAGTGGAGTGGATGCGGCCGGAGGGAGGGAGGGGCGGATAGAAAAAGGCCCGTCCTGTGCCACCGACGGGCGGGCCAGGGGAGGACACGCGCAGACCAATGTTGAGGATATCGCTTATCGTTATCGTCTCGACCAGCTAGGGATTAGAGATTAATCGGAAATCGGCCGATTAATCGATTTTATCGGTCGACTATTAATCGGATATTTTTTTTACAAATCTCAGGTTCCCAACACTAAAATACGCTATATTCAACACTAAAATAATATTTGACATAAGTGTTACCCTGATTTCTAGCCTTTGAATCCTCGTAAAATGACAAACAAAATAGGGCAATAGTACATATTCCGTAACAAGGTCCACAAAACATAAATAAACATAGTTTTTGTCAACATAGTGCAATGGATAGGTCTAATTTATCGGTAGATTCCCGATAAATTGCTTGTCAGAACGATAAATCGGTCCAAAAGATAAACGGCAAAGATAAGGCATAATCTTATCGGTCATCCCCCGATTAGCTATAAATCGGAAGATTAATCGGTGAATCGGAAGATTTCTTGAACAGTGGCGCAGACGACCCGCGCGTCCGCGTGTTGTCCGTTTCACCCCAAAAGCGGCGCAAACTTGGGCCGCGGATGAGCCGAAAGCGGACATAAAACGGACAAAAATCTGTTTGCGCTCGCGCGCTAGGCCGTCTCGTTTGTCCTTTTTATCCCAAACGGACGAGGACGGACAGGATAGGGTCGGGCGGTGGAGTTGGTATGAGGATGGCACCACCACCAACCCCGCGAGTCCACGGCGACGCGCGATCGATCTGCTCTGTCTTATTACTCTACTCTATCTACCCCGCACCGCACGAGGAGAACGAGGAGGGAAGGAGTGGCCTGCTTGGCTTGGCTTGGCTTCTTACCGGGCGGCCGGTCGGGAGGCTGCGCGGCGGGTGATGACGACTGTACGCCGTCCGTCCGGTCTCCGGCTCGCGGCTGGGTTCTACTGTAATTTGTAGTAGGCGATGGGCGGGGGTGGGTGGGTGCGTGTGCGTCGCCGGGTCCCTGTCGCGGCGTGCCTCAGTGCATGAACTGAGTTGGCTCGGATCGGTTCCAGGCGTGAGCGGTGACGTGACGGCATGGAACTGGAGGTTGGAGAGACGACATGGAATCATGCGTTCGGTGCTCATGTTTGTTTTGTTGTTGTTGTGAAAACAGCCTCGACAGGCAGATTTCCGGGAAGAAATCAGCTCTCACGCACGACACGTTTCCTATGAGCCCGGCACATGTTGTCGGCCTTATCCTCTCTTGAAGCCTGGCCCACATGCACGGGTTGTTTTTCCCTTTCGACTTTCTTTTCTTTTTTTGAAAAAAGAATCGATGTATTCATAAAATGAGCTTAGGCATATGGACTGTGCTAACGACCAGTCGACTGGTCGTTAGCGACAGATCCGCACGACTAGTTATCGCTATCTTCCCACGCTCGCTTTCCACTTGTTTTTTTTTCCTTCTCTAAAAAACCGTGGTAAATCGCTAGTGATTTTTTCTGGTTTTTCACCGCATAATATGAAAATAAAATAAAAGTGCTTGAAAGAGGATACGAACCTGGGTCTATGCAATACTCCGTCCGTTCCAAAATAGATAACCCAACTTTGTACTAAAGTTAGTACAAAGTTGGGTCATCTATTTTGGAACGGAGGGAGTACCTATTGAGCCTAATAACCAACTAAGCCACCTTTTGTTGTTGTCTATTGTAGATAAACAATGTTATTTGAACCTTTCTTATTTCTGCCATATCAGGAAAAAAAGGCTTGGTAAGCATGACCAGTGTGATAACTATGATATGAGCAACATGATAACTATACCATGATAAGGCTGATAACTACAGTACGAGAAGGTTAAGGCATGAGGAAGTATGATAATTTAACACATAAATTACCTATGAAAATGTTAAAAAAACTTTTTTCCCTTAGATGAAGATACCATGGTGTTTAAAACGTAAGATATTAGTTATCAAATCTGTGATGTATACATTATCATGCTTTTTACATAGAAATCACCGGGTGTATATTTTTCAACAAAAAAATTCAGGTCAAAAATTATAATGGTGTTTGTATGTGAGTTATCAGCTTAGTATGTGTCTATTAACAAGCTATTTACATATAAATTATCGGGGTTGCCTCCCCCCGACCCCTCGCCGCAGTCGCCACATTTACCAGGGTCGGGTACATCAAGTCTGCGATGTGTGAGTTATCAATAAGAGTTATCGTGGTATGATTCAACAACTCCTCCCACCCTACCCCCGCCGATAAAGTTATTAGGATTGGGTACATAATTTATCATTTCTACAATGTGTGACTTATCATGTTATTTGCATAGAAGTTACCGTGGTATGTTTCAATGACCCCTCCCCCCACCCCAACCCCACCGACAAAGTTACTCGGACTGGATACATAATTTAATGTCTATGATGTGTGAGTTATCATATTATTTGCATAGAAGTTATCGTGGTATGTTTCAACGACTCTCCCACTCCGGCCCCTCCGACAAAGTTATCAGGACTGATACATAATTTATCATGTTTACGATGTGTGAGTTATCATGTTATTTGCATAGAAGTTACCGTCATACGTTTCAACGACACCCCCACCCCGACCCCTCCGACAAAGTTATAAGTCTACCATGTATGAGTTATCATGTTATTTGCACAGAAGTTACCGTGGCATGTTTCAGCGACTTGCCAACCCCCATCCTCGTCGACCAAGTTATCAGGACCGGGGTACATAAGTTATCAGGTCTGCCATGTTTGAGTTATCATGTTATTTGTATAGAACCATGGCATGTTTCAGCGACTTGCCCCACCCCCACCCTCGCCGGCCAAGTTATCAGGATCGAGGTACATAAGTTATCAGGTCCGCCATGTTTGAGTTATCATGTTATTTGCACAGAAGTTACCGTGGTATGTTTCAACAACTCCCCCACCCCCACCCTCGCCGACAAAGTTTTTAGGATCGGGGTACATAAGTTATCAGGTCTATGAAATTTGAGTTACCATGTTATTCACACGAAACTTAACGGAGGATATTTCACCCCCTGGTCGGTAAAGTTAGCAGGAAAGGGGTACCTAAGCGCGGAAAAAATCGAACACTAAATTAACTCGTTTTTATGCATACGTAGTAGAGGAGACATGTTACATAGCCCATTTACTTTCTTTTGTTCAAGAAAGGGATCATAGGTCAGGTGGTAGGCTAGTTGAGTTGGCTTACTAGTGGTGCAAGGATCGAATCCTCTCTTGTTCACACCAATTTTTGCGTGAAAAAATCTCGAACGAAAAAAGATCTGGAGAGGGAAAAAATGGATCGGGAGGAGAGCAAGAAAATTGGATCTGGCGAACAAAAGGATCTGGAGAGGGAAAATAATGGATCAGGAGGAGAGCAAGAAAATCGGATCTAGAGCGGAATGTGTGTGCATGCAACAGAGAAAAGAAAAGAAAACTGTGGCGCTCGGGAGGCTTTCGCGGGATCGTTCGATGCGCATCCGATGCCAATCGAAGCGTGCGTGCCTGTCGCTAATGAACAGTCGACAGGAATTTAGCTTTGTCGTAGGCATATAACACAATAATCCCTGGTTAATCTCTAAGAGCCATTTAGGTGCATGGCATGTGGTGGGTAGTTAGTCTCATACTGCTACAGTAAGAAGAGAGCGAGACACTTTATAAGGGCTGCTCCACCATATGTCATTGGGAGCTTGGGAATAGAAGTTGTACACGCGCGCTCCTCATCTGCCGGCCGCCTCGCCTCGCCACGCCACGCCACACGCGCACCGCGGATTGCGGGAACGAGCCGAGCCTTATTTTTGCCGGTCAATAATGGTTAGTTAATTGTTTACGGAAGTGCCACTATCCTAACGGCTTATATAAGGAGGCGCGGGCTAGTGGAGTGAACCCTAATTCAGTTCACTCACTCCCTCTTGCACAACCCTAGTCGTCATCTATTCTTCCTCTCTATCTGCTGCTTCCGGCGATCCCATTCAGACGACCACATGCACGGTTGGTTGGGAGAGCAGGCGCCTCCGGAACCCTGTCGTGAGATCCTGCCCGGGAGAATGACAATAAGGTTTTCAGGGAGCGTCTCGATGCGTGTAACATCCAATTTTCAATTTGAATGTTATACATAGATCATCATATGCATATCATATTTATTCTTGCATTTTGGTTGAGATCCTAGAAATCTTAAACAACTCAAGGACCCAAGGAGAGAGTTGGAGGTTTCACAAAAATCATATTTGAATTTAATTCAAATTTGAAGAATATCAATTTAATTTTATTATTTTTCTCTCCAATTTTTTCCAATATTAAAACTAAATGAGAGAACAAAATATGACTTCTTCAAACTAAAAGAAATATTGGAGAAAGAATTTTAAAATCAAATTATGATGTATTTGCATTTTATTTGCTATTTTATTTGAATTAGAAATATATGCATTTTCGAAAATTGCATTTTTAGGCCACAAAAATGTTCACTTTGTTCTAATATTCTATTTAGACGGTGAAAATTGTTTTTTGGCATTTTTAGAAATTTTTTATATTTTGTTTGGAATTTTTCTTCGGGCGAAAATTATTTAAAAAAAAAGTTTCCCGCCCGACTGGGCCGAAGCCCAGCCGAGCAGGCCGGCCCGCGCCGCCGCACCGACATCGCCGGAGCTCGGAGAATCCGAGTCGGACTCCCCTCGCCCAGACCCCTCCCGCAAGTCGCCGTCGCCCCCTCCCCCTCCTTAAATAGTGCGCCGCCGCCGCCGCTCACTCCTGCCAGCGCCGCCGCCGCTGCTTTGCGACCCCGCACCCGCCGCCTGCGCGAACGCCGCCGCCGCCCATGCCGGATCTCGCTGTAGCCGCCGCCGTTGACCCCGCCCGTTGACCGGTAAAGAAAACCGCCCTGGTTCGCCGGTTTACTTCGGTTTTTTCGGGTTTTCAGATCGTTTTTTTAGGTTTTATTATTTAGCGGACGTTCGTCCGTTTGTTCGTTTTAACGAACGAATGCTATTCGCCGGATTAGTTCAGACAGCGAACGTTCGTTCGTTAGTCTTTTTCTTTTTAGTTTATTTTCGGCCAGGAACT
The DNA here is from genome assembly GCA_963921465.1 of Triticum timopheevii. Lineage (NCBI taxonomy): Eukaryota > Viridiplantae > Streptophyta > Magnoliopsida > Poales > Poaceae > Triticum > Triticum timopheevii. The sequence continues at coordinate 118,150,591 of OY997266.1, read as the reverse complement.
TATCTGCGATTATTTTTATCGCGATTTAGCCCCTGATCTTTAAACTAGTATAACTTTTTACTCGTTTATCCAAATTAGATGAAACCAGCGCCAAAATCTTCATCTCGTTGTGTTCTTTCCAGTTAACCAACTTGAACATGATTTTGGTACAGAGAAGAGGTGTCAAAAAGAAATGCTTTTAGGCAGGCTTACTTGCTTAGTATGTATTTTTATACAATCAAAGACCAAGGTCATACGGATAGCAATTCTGGACCATAGGCATAGCAGCACATAGGTATTCTCTCTTCTTTCTCAATTCAGGAAGGACACTATCTTAATTCTTGTGAAAAGGCAGAAGCAAGTGAAAGGGTAGCAGTATTATATGAGTTCTAAAAAGAAGGGTGAAAAAAAAGTCATGTATGATAGTGGTAAAAAGCCTTCAATAGAAGGGAATAGCAACCTGACTAGAAATTCATAGCTGACTAGCGTACGAACGAGTTTGTCAGGCTATGAATGAAGGCTACTACTCTTCAGGAAGAAGGTACTAAAATATGACTTTAGTCCAGATTAGTAAACGATCTTGTTTCGTTCGTATTTTGAGTTTCATTGCTCCGTTTGAGTTGAATCTTTTTGCAAATCGTAGCTAATCACTTGTACCTACTGTTAAGATCTAATTCACATGTTAATATTGCTGTTAGGTTTTTGACTCCTATTAGTTTAAGCTGTTTGCTTGTTCCGTGTTTGATTTGGATCTTTTCTTGGTTTTCTCGTGTTTCGTTTGAGTGATTGCTTATGTATGCCATTGTTTGTCTACGCTAGATTACCCGGAGTGCGAAGCTTGTTACTACAAATCTCTAGAGTTTGCAGATCGTCAGCAAGGCAAGTTACACTTTGATCATACTCTTGTATACCTAGTTTTTACTATGCATTAGTATTTCCCCACAAATATTTGCATGAGTAGGATTGGGAACATGTGGTTTTGGTTGTAGTGCTTGAGGTAGGAACCTAATACCTTTTGATCATCCTGGGAATATAAGTTATGCTTATTTATTGCTTAGCCATGCTCATAGACGGGGATTGGATCGTGATTCACACATGGAAGTTTGAGAGTTGTTTTAATCATGGATAACATTAAGGTGGCAACTTTAATATACATCTGGGTGGATTGGTGAGGCACCTGGGGAACCCAGTGTTGCATGTTTTTGGAAATCCCGGAGTACACGTGTGATTATCTTATGGAATGCCACCCAGGCTCAAAGGGATCATAAGATTATTCATGCTAGAAACTTCCGTGTGCAGCCACAAGCCATTATGGGCTCTGGCATAGTTGAGTAAGTTGCGTGAGCTCTTGAAGAGGTAGACTGGCAGATGTAGAGGGATGTAGGTGGTACTGTCTACCCGGAGTAGAGAGTTAATGCTTCAAAAAGACTGTCTCGATTATCCGATCATGGATGCGGTTGAGTCTTGTGGGGAAAATTGCGCAAACCTCTGCAGAGTGTATAAACTAATCATGGTTAGCCATGTCCCCGGTTATGGACTTCTTGAGTATCTAGTACTTGAATATATTGATGTGATCTCATCACGTTACTTTAATTAATTTGAGTTGGGTTAATGATGATACTTTTAATTGGGATTTGAGTTGGGGTTACCTTCTCAAATAATGCGCAACATGGGAGTAGTTAAATAAATTTATTCCTTTGTTGTAGGAAAAAACTAGCTTTATGCAAAACTATGAAACTTACAGCCTCCACCAGCCAAATATTGCATGTAGATATAGTCCTTGCATTGTCATTGCTTTTCAATGTAACTATGCCAGCATATTCCATGCGTTGACCCGTTTCGGGCTGCAATGTCTTATGTTGCAGACTTCTCAGACGACGAATATGGTGCGATAGGTCGTTGTTTTGCACTCAGCTATGCCGTTGGAGTTGATGGACTCATTTACATTCGAAGCTTCCGCAGTTATCTATTTTAGATGGTTTTCAGCCATGATATTTATGTAATCATACTCTTTATGAGGACTCGATGTAATAAGTGTGTGATTGAAACTCTGTTATAATTCCTCGAGTACTGTACGTGTCAGCATTACCGATCCATGGATGACACTGATGCACAGAGACTTGACCGTTTGAGGTCTGGTCGCTACTAGATGGTATCAGATCACACGCTGATTGTAGGACACAACAACTAAATGAGCCACAAGATTTCTCTTCTCTACTCATTTCTAATTCTCCTCTCTTTCTACTCAATAGATGGCGGATCCTAGGAACAAGTTCACTCAGCCGGATGACGACACCCCTTTCGGACGCCACTTGAAGGAAGTCACTAAGTATTTGAACATCGGATTAACAAGCTTCACGGGGACTTTCTCTACATCTATACCGGAAGAGGAGTGCTGGAAGATAAAAGTCTGGATACCTGGAAGGACCTTTGCGCCAACAACAGAGCCTATTGATTTCTACCTGGATGCACCAAGTTGGAGTATAGGAAAGAGCATGGCCGCACATATCACCTTTGGACGCATATGTGAGGTGTATCACAAGGAGCTGTAGAATACCATTTACCAGATATGTGGCCACCGAGATGACAAATGGGAGATGATTCGCACCAGGAGGGATGGATCAATTGCATCTTACATTCAAGAGATGGGAGATCATATTCGTCGACATGAGAATCAACAAATTATCCACATGAAGAAGATCAAGAAATTGCTGAGGAGAAACAACAAGCTGGAAGAGGAGATCAAGTCTACACGCGATGGATACGAGGACGAGATTTTCGTACTACTGGAGAAGAATGAAGACCTAAACAAGAAGCTAGGAGTATTCATGGGAGACCCCACGCCAAAGAAGGAGAACAACCACCCCATAGACTACATCATCATCGACGACACCGACTCCGACCCTGATAGTGATGACGACTACGTTGATGAAGCTGGAGCAGATATCATGGAGTCTTCCTCTGATGAAAATTTCGAGACGACCGCCATTGTAATTAGTAGTATGACCCTCCAAGTAGTTGCAACGATCGAGTTTGTAATCATAGGTTAGACCTCTTTGTGTGACCTTGTGTGCTATTGATTGACGTGAAATTGATTGTGTTTGTCTCATGAGCATTATGGGTAGTGAATCTCTCTTAGACCCCAGTTCTATTCTGTTTTTTCACCCCTTCTAACCCATCAGATGCCTCCGAGACATGACAATGGATTTGCCTTTCCACCGGAGCTCACTCAATTGATCTAGCAGCAGAATACCTTGATGCAGTTACTAGTTCAGAATCAGAGCCAAGGCAACAACAACAACAACCCACCACCGCCACCCCCTGTTGATCACCTAGCCCGTTTCCTAAGGCTGAATCTTCCGGTGTTCTCTAGTAGCACCGAGCCGATTGTTGCAGATGATTGGCTCCGCAAGATTGGAAGAGAGCTGACCGTTGAAGTATGCATGATACGTCTCCAACGTATCTATAATTTTTTATTGTTCCATGCTATTTTATTATCTGTTTTGGATGTTTAATGGGCTTTACTATACACTTTTATATTATTTTTGGGACTAACCTATTAACCGGAGGCCTAGTCCAAATTGTTGTTTTTTGCCTATTTAAGTGTTTCGCAGAAAAGGAATATCAAACAGAGTCCAAATGGAATGAAACCTTCGGGAGAGTTATTTTTGGAACAAACGTGATCCAGAGGACTTGGAGTGGACGTCAAGAAAGCTGCGAGGAAGCCACGAGGTAGGGACGCGCGCCTGCCCCCCTGGGCGCGCGCCCCACCCTCGTGGACCCCTCGCAGCTCCACCGACCTACTTCTTCCTCCTATTTATATAGCCATATACCCCGGAAACATCCAGGAGCACCATAGATCGGGAGTTCCGTCGCCGCAAGCCTCTGTAGCCACCAAGAACCTCTCGGGAGCCCGTTCCGGCACCTTGCCGGAGGGGGAATCCATCACCGGTGGCCATCTTCATCATCCCGGCACTCTCCATGACGAGGAGGGAGTAGTTCACCCTCGGGGCTGAGGGTATGTACCAGTACCTATGTGTTTGATCTCTCTCTCTCTCTCTCGTGTTCTTGATTCAGCACGATCTTGATGTATCGCGAGCTTCACTATTATAGTTGGATCTTATGATGTTTCTCCCCCTCTACTCTCTTGTAATGGATTGAGTTTTCCCTTTGAAGTTATCTTATCAGATTGAGTCTTTAAGGATTTGAGAACACTTGATGTATGTCTTGCACGTGCTTATCTGTGGTGACAATGGGATATTCACGTGATCTACTTGATGTATATTTGATGATCAACTTGTGGGTTCAGTGACCTTGTGAACTTATGCATAGCATAGGGGTTGGCACACATTTTCGTCTTGACTCTCCGGTAGAAACTTTGGGGCACTCTTTGAAGTTCTTTGTGTTGGTTGAATAGATGAATCTGAGATTGTGTGATGCATATCGTATAATCATACCCAAGGATACTTGAGGTGACATTGGAGTATCTAGGTGACATTAGGGTTTTGGTTGATTTGTATCTTAAGGTGTTATTCTAATACGAACTCTAGGATAGATTAAACGGAAAGAATAGCTTCATGTTATTTTACTACGAACTCTTGAATAGATCGATCAGAAAGGATAACTTTGAGGTGGTTTCGTACCCTACAATAATCTCTTCATTTGTTCTCCGCTATTAGTGACTTTGGAGTGACTCTTTGTTGCATGTTGAGGGATAGTTATATGATCCAGTTATGTTATTATTGTTGAGAGAACTTGCACTAGTGAAAGTATGAACCCTAGGCCTTGTTTCCTAGAATTGCAATACTGTTTACGAACACTTTTACCACTTGTTACCTTGCTGTTTTTATATTTTCATATTACAAAAACCTATATCTATCATCCATATTGCACTTGTATCAGCATCTCTTCGCCGAACTAGTGCACCTATACAATTTACCATTGTATTGGGTGTGTTGGGGACACAAGAGACTCTCTGTTATTTGGTTGCAGGGTTGTTTGAGAGAGACCATCTTCATCCTATGCCTCCTACGGATTGATAAACCTTAGGTCATCCACTTGAGGGAAAATTGCTACTGTCCTACAAACCTCTGCACTTGGAGGCCCAACAACGTCTACAAGAAGAAGGTTGTTTAGTAGAAATCAATGCACAGACGCGGAGATAGTGTGTTTTGCCGCACATCAGCTTGATGGACCCACAGCATCATGGTGGGAGAATTTCACAGCCACTTACCCCATTGACACTGTTACATGGGATCAGTTTCAGCAAGCTTTTTGTACTGCCAATATTTCAGCAGGAGCTATGAGCATGAAGAAGCGTGAGTTTCGAAACTTGCGCCAAGGAGGACGAACAGTGGGCCAGTATGTGGATGAGTTTAGTAAGTTAGCACGCTATGCCCCTGATGACGTAGCTACAGATGCTGCCAAGCAGGAGAAGTTTCTGGAGGGACTGAATGATGAGCTGAGCATGCAGTTGATGGTGGCAACATTCAACAACTACCAGGAGTTGGTAGATAGGGCTCTTATGATTGAAGGCAAGAAGCAACAGATTGATAATCGCAAGAGGAAGTATGGACAGGGGAGGTACACTTCAGGAGCTCAGCAGAAACCCTGCTATTCCCCCTACTCGGGAGGACATACCCACAACCATGGAGGCCATAACCATGGAGGACACACGCATAACGGAGCAAGTTCGCACAACCACAGTAGCCCCAAGAATGGCAATGGGAATGGAGGAAGCAGCAGTCAGAACCGTTCCAACCCTTCAACACCAGCTAAGAGGGATCTGAGCCACATTACCTGTTTCAAGTGCAAGAAGACCGGACATTATGCCACTGAATATCCTGAAGCGAAGAATGGAAATGGCAATGGAGGTTCTGCCAAGAAGCCCAACCCCTTCACCAAAGGACTGGTGAACCATATCAGCGTGGAGGAGATTGAGGATCAACCCGACGCAGTGGTCGGTAAGTTTTTGATTAATGCATTTACCGCACTTGTACTTTTCGATACTGGTGCATCGCATTCATACATATCAAGGGGATTTGTGGATAAGTATAACCTGCCAACCCTAGCCCTTAGGTCACCCATGTTAGTAAGCACGCCAGGAGCAGAGTATATGGCCAGCCGATGGTGTGATCGGTTACCCTTAACCATTGGCGATCATGTGTTTCCCTCTGACCTAATAATTTTGGAGTTGCAAGGATTGGATATAATATTAGGCATGGATTGGTTATCGAAGTATGGAGGAAACATTGATTGTGCTAGTAAGTCAATATTCCTCATCACCCCAGAAGGAAGGAGGATCAAGTATGTATCCCGGCATGCGCCGAAGAGGACTCAAGTTAATTCCTTATCAGGAGTTGTACAGGAGGAAGTACCAGTGGTGAAGGATTACCCCGATGTATTTCCGGAGGAGTTACCAGGCATGCCACCGGATCGAGACATTGAGTTTTTGATTGAGCTATTGCCAGGCACCGGGCCAATATCAAAGAGACCGTATCGGATGCCCACACAAGATTTGGAGGAAATTAAGAAGCAGATTAAGGAGTTACTGGACAAGGGTTACATTCGACCAAGTTCATCACCGTGGGGAGCCCGAGTGCTTCTAGTGGAGAAGAAGGATGGATCGTTAAGGATGGTTGTTGATTATCATGCGCTGAATGAAGTGACGATCAAGAACAAATACCCTCTGCTGATGATCAATGATTTGTTTGACTAGTTGCAAGGAGCTAAAGTCTTCTCTAAGATTGATCTTCGATCAGGTTATCACCAGTTGAAGATCCGAGAGCAGGATATACCTAAAACAGCTTTTACCACAAGGTACGGACTATATGAATATACCATTATGTCATTTGGTCTGACTAACGCGCCTGCCTATTTCATGAACATGATGAACAGAGTGTTTATGGAGTTTTTGGATAAGTTCGTTGTGGTGTTCATTGATGATATATTGGTCTACTCGAAGAACGAAGAGGAACATAAGGATCATTTGCGTTTGGTTCTTGAGAAGCTCATGGAACATCAGTTGTATGCCAAGTTCAGCAAATGTGAGTTTTGGTTAAAGGAAGTTGGTTTTCTCGGACATGTTATATCCGGAGAAGGAATAGCAGTAGACCCAACTAAGGTTGCTTCCGTGGCTAAATGGGTGGCACCCACATCAGTTGGAGAGATCAGAAGTTTTCTTGGACTCGCATGATATTATCGGAAGTTCATTGAGGAATTCTCCAGGATTGCAAAACCCATGACGGAGTCATTGAAGAAGGACACCAAGTTTAAATGGACTGTGGAGTGTGAAGCCAGTTTTCAGGAGTTGAAGAAACGTTTGGTTACAGCCCCAGTGCTGATTCTCCTAGACCAACATAAGGATTATCAAGTATATTGCGACGCTTCACGTCGAGGACTTGGAGCAGTACTTATGCAGGAAGGAAGAGTTGTATCATATGCCTCACGATAGCTTAAACCTCATGAGCTGAATTATGCTACGCATGATTTGGAGTTAGCAGCCGTAGTGCATGCGCTGAAGACATGGAGAAATTTTCTCAACGGAAACCATTGTGAGGTATACACGGATCATAAGAGTTTGAAATATATCTTCACGCAGAAGGAGTTGAACCTCAGGCAAAGGAGATGGTTGCAGCTCATCAAGGATTATGATATGAAATTGCACTATAATCCCGAAAAGGCCAATGTCGTAGCAGATGCGTTGAGCCACAAGAGTTATGTTAACACGCTCATGACCGAAGAATTACCTAAGGAGTTAGCAGATGATCTCCGAGAGTTATGTTTGGAGATAGTTCCGAGAGGTTATGTTGCAGCATTGGAAATTCAGTACACTTTGATGGGTAAGATCAGAGAAGCCCAGAAGAATGACAAGGAGATTGTCGAGATAAAAGAAAGGATGAGCAAAGGAAATGCTAAAGGATTTTGTGAGGATGAGCACGACACTTTATGGTTTGAGGATCACATTTATGTGCCTAATGACCCCTAGATCAGGAAGTTGATTCTACAGGAGGCCCCCGATTCGCCGTATTCGATTCACCCAGGCACTAAGATGTATCTGGATTTGAAGGAAAGTTTCTGGTGGACAGGAATGAAGAAGGATATTGCCGAGTATGTAGCAGTATGTGATGTATGTCAGAGAGTTAAGGCAGAGCATCAGAAGCCAGCCGGATTGCTACAGCCATTGCCGATACCCGAATGGAAGTGGGATAAACTTGGCATGGATTTTACCACTGGATTACCCAGGACTCGTTCCGGCTATGACTCTATCTGGGTTGTAGTTGATCGTTTGATGAAAGTAGGTCATTTCATCCCGGTGAAGACCACCTATACGAGTTCTAAGTTGGCAAAGATATACGCGATCAGGATCGTATGTCTGCATGGAGTTCCGAGGACCATTGTATTAGATAGAGGAACTCAGTTTACTTCAAAGTTTTGGAATTAGTTGCATGAAACTTTGGGTACCAGGTTAGAGTTTAGTACAACTTTTCATCCATAGACAGATGGACAGACCGAGAGAGTCAATCAGATTTTGGAGGACATGTTGAGAGCTTGTGCGCTAGATTATGGATCTAGTTGGGACGACAATTTGACGTATGTAGAGTTCTCTTATAACAATAGTTATCAAGCCAGTTTGAAGATGGCCCCTTTTGAAGCTTTGTATGGAAGGAGGTGCAGGACACCGTTGTCGCGGGATGAAGTTGGAGTTCAACAGTTGTTTGGACCAGATTTAATCAAGGACTCTGAAGAGAAGGTTAAGTTGATTCGCGACAGACTCAAGGTAGCCCAGTCCAGGCAGAAGAGTTATGCGGATTCTAAACGCAAGGAGATAGTTTACGAAGTCAGAGACAGAGTATATCTTCGTGTGTCCCTACTTTGAGGAGTTAAGCGTTTTGGAGTCAAGGGAAAGCTAGCACCATGTTTTGTGGGACCATACAGAGTTTTGGAACGCATGGGAGAAGTTGCATACAAGCTGGAATTGCCAGAAGGATTGTCAGGAGTTCCCGACGTGTTTCACGTTTCCCAGTTGAAAAAGTGCCACGCAGAGATGGCCGATATTCCTTTGAGAGATACAGTGCCACTGGAAGCGATTCAGTTAGACAGTGATTTGACCTATGAAGAGAAGCCAGTCAAGATTCTCGAGTTTTCCAGTCGAGTTACTCGCAGTAAGGTTATCAAGTTTTGCAAAGTTCAGTGGAGTCAACATACCGAGGAGGAAGCCACCTGGGAGCGAGAAGAAGACCTTCGTAGAGACCACCCAAACCTTTTTGCTGACCAACCTGAATCTCGAGGGCGACATTCATCTTAAGGGGGGTAGGTTTGTAACATCCCAATTTTCAATTTGGATGTTATACATAGATCATCATATGCATATCATATTTATTCTTGCATTTTGGTTGAGATACTAGAAATCTTAAGCAACTCAAGGACCCAAGGAGAGAGTTGGAGGTTTCACAAAAATCATATTTGAATTTAATTCAAATTTGAAGAAAAGGATCAATTTGATTTTATTATTTTTCTCTCCAACTATTTCCAATATTAAAAATAAATGAGAGAAGATAATATGACTTCTTCAAACTAAGAGAAATATTGGAGAAAGAATTTTAAAATCAAATTATGATTTTATTTGCTATTTTATTTGAATTAGAAAAATATGCATTTTTTAAAATTGCATTTTTAGGCCATAAAAATGTTCACTTTGTTCTAAATATTCTATTTAGGTGGTGAAAATTGTATTTGGCATTTTTAGAAAAAAAATATATTTTGTTAGGAATTTTTCTTCGGGCAAAAATTATTTTAAAAGAAAGGTTTCCCGCCCGACAGGGCCGAAGCCCAGCCGAGCAGGCCGGCCCGCGCCGCCGCACCGACATTGCCGGAGCTCGGAGAGTCCGAGCCGGACTCCCCTCACCTCGACCCTTCCCGCAAGCCGTCGTCGCCCTCTTCCCCTTCTTAAATAGTGCGCTGCCGCCGCCATCTCCTCCCCAAGTCGCTGCGCCGCCGCCCGCTCCTGCCAGCGCCGCCGCCTGTCCGTGCGTGCCGCCACCTCATGCTGCGCGCCGCCGCCACCGCCCCGCGACGCCGCACCTTCCGCCCGCGCGAATGCCACCACCGCCCACGCCGGATCTCGCCGGAGCCACCGCCGTTGACCCCACCCGTTGACTGGTAAAGAAAACCGCCCCGGTTCGCCGGTCTACTTCGGTTTTTTCGGGTTTTCAGATCGGTTTTTTAAGTTTTATTATTTAGCGGACGTTCGTCCGTTCGTTTGTTTTAACAAACGCTATTACCGGATTAGTTCAGACAGCGAACGTTCGTTCGTTAGTCTTTTCCTTTTTAGTTTATTTTCGTCCAGGGACTATCTGTGATTATTTTTATCGCGATTTAGCCCCTGATCTTTAAACTAGTATAACTTTTTACTCGTTTATCCAAATTAGATGAAACGAGCGCCAAAATCTTCGTCTCGTTCTGTTCTTTCCAGTTAACCAACTTGAATATGATTTTGGTACTATAAAATATGACTTTAGTCCAGATTAGTAAACGATCTTGTTTCATTCGTATTTTGAGTTTCGTTGCTCCGTTTGAGTTGAATCTTTTTGCAAATCGTAGCTAATCACTTGTAGCTACTGTTAATATCTAATTCACATGTTAATATTGCTGTTAGGTTTTTGATTCCTATTAGTTTAAGCCGTTTGCTTGTTCTGTGTTTGATTTGGAACTTTTCTTGGTTTTCTCGTGTTTCGTTTGAGTGATTGCTTATGTATGCCATTGTTTGTCTATGCTAGATTACCCGGAGTGCGAAGCTTGTTACTACAAATCTCTAGAGTTTGCAGATCGTCAGCAAGGCAAGTTACACTTTGATCATACTCTTTTATACCTAGTTTTCACAATGCATTAGTATTGCCCCACAAATATTTGCATGAGTAGGATTGGGAACATGTGGTTTTGGTTGTAGTGCTTGAGGTAGGAACCTAATACCTTTTGATCATCCCAAGAATATAAGTTATGCATATTTATTGCTTAGCTATGCTCGTAGACGGGGATTGGATCGTGATTCACACATGGAAGTTTGAGAGTTGTTTTAATCATGGATAACATTCAGGTGGCAACTTTAATATACATCTGGGTGGATTGGTTGAGGCACCTGGGGAACCCAGTGTTGCCTGTTTTTGGAAATCCCGGAGTACACGTGTGATTATCTTATGGAATGTCACCCAGGCTCAAAGGGATCATAAGATTATTCATGCTAGAAACTTCCGTGTGCAGCCACAAGCCATTATGGGCTCTGGCATAGTTGAGTAAGTTGCGTGAGCTCTTGAAGAGGTAGACTAGCGGATGTAGAGGGATGTAGGTGGTACTGTCTACCCGGAGTAGAGAGTTAATGCTTCAAAAAGACTGTCTCGATTATCCGATCATGGATGCGGTTGAGTCTTGTGGGGAAAATTGTGCAAACCTCTGCAGAGTGTATAAACTAATAATGGTTAGCCGTGTCCCTGGTTATGGACTTCTTGAGTATCTAGTACTTGAATCTATTGATGTGATCTCATCATGTTACTTTAATTAATTTGAGTTGGGTTAATGATGATACTTTTAATTGGGATTTGAGTTGGGGTTACCTTCTCAAATAATGGGCAACATGGGAGTAGTTAAATAAATTTATTCCTTTGTTGTAGGGAAAAACTAGCTTTATGCAAAACTATGAAACTTACAGCCTCCACCAGCCAAATATTGCATGTAGATATAGTCCTTGCATTGTCATTGCTTTTCAATGTAACTATGCCAGCATGTTCCATGTGCTGACCTGTTCCGGGCTGCAACATCTTATGTTGCAGACTTCTCAGACAACGAATAAGGTGCGATAGGTCGTTGTTTTGCACTCAGCTATACCGTTAGAGTTGATGGACTCATTTACCTTCGAAGCTTCCGCAGTTATCTATTTTAGATGGCTTTCAGCCATGATATTTATGTAATCATACTCTTTATGAGGACTCGATGTAATAAGTGTGTGATTGAAACTCTGTTATAATTCCTCGAGTACTGTGCGTGTCAGCATTACCGCTCCAGGGATGACACTGATGCACAGAGACTTGACCGTTTGAGGTCTGGTCGCTACAATGCGACTGCTCCCGATCCGTCCTTCTCTACTTCCACTACTTCCCCTGCATGGACTACGTGGATGACGACGAAGCCGTCAAGGAGAAGGCCTCGGCCGCTACCGTCGCGTTGGCCTGGCCAACCGGAGGGTATGATTCGTTCATCCCCTATTTTCCCGTTCATGTGCTAGCCGTATATATGTTGTTCATATATGTTTCGGTTCTATGTAATGTACGTGCTCACATGCTTAGGTATCGGTATGAGATGCATATGGTATTTGCCATGTCTACTATATACTCATGGATTAGATTAGTCGGGAAGTTCTAATATTTTCAACAATCCAAAAACTTTATTTTAGGCACTTTTGAACTCATGGCTTCGCTGCTACTCTGAAACCGAAAAAGTTTACCGGAACGCATTTTAAGCGTTGGCACACAAGGATCACCTTGTGGCTCACAGCAATGAACGTGTTCTGGGTTGGTGGTGTGTCTCCCACGGTAACGATAGCTCCTGAACAGGAGAATGCATTTAGGGAGACAACCACTATCTTTGTGGGAGCCGTTCTTACTGTGATCGGAGTAAGTTGGTAGACGCGTATCTCCATATGTGTGTTGCCAAAAACTTGTGGGATGCGCTCGAAGCTAAATTCGGTGCAACCGATGTTGGGAGTGAAATGTATGCCATGGACCAGTTCCATGATTACATGATGGTTGATAACCGTTCTGTATTTGACCAGGCTCATTGTGACACCCCGACTTAATAATGCACTAATCATACACGCAAATGTGCACGATCAAGATCAGAGACTCACGGGAAGATATCACAACATAACTATAAACACAAATTAAAGTCATGCAAGCTTTATATTACAAGCCAGAGCCCTCAAGGGCTCGAATACAAACGAGTCAGCGGAAGCAACAATACCTGAGTACAGACATAAGTAAACAAGTCTACCTTAAGAAAGCTAGGAAAAACAACAACATGGATCGAAAAGGCAAGGCCTCCTGCCTAGGAGTCTCCTAACTACTCCTGATCATCGGCGGTCTCCACATAGTAGTAGACACCGTCAGGGTAGTATTAGTCATCAGCAGTGTCAGCTGGCTACTGGACTCCGTCATCTGATCACAGCAATTGGGTATATGGGAAAAGGGGTAGCAAAGAAACCATGAGTACTCATCCAAAGTACTCGCAAGACTTACATCAGATCTACACTAAGTATGCATCATTATGAAGGAATGGGGCTATATCTTTGAATTGAACTGCAAAAATGCCAAAAGAGAAGGGAAAGCCTAGCCCATCAAATACTAGCATCTTGAAGCATCTTGCAGCATTAGAAGAGTGAAGATCAGCATAGTTAAAGTAGCAAGTATATTTAGTAACACCCAGAGATTCTTCCTCGACTCCCTGCGACAAAGCAATCTCGGAGCCATCATATCCATTTCATGCCTCCAGCATCCAGTTCAAGTTGTATAGATCGGGATACAACTCCGAGCATCCGTTACCGTGGCATGGCTATTCAAATAGATATACTTCCCTGCAGAGGTGCACAAACTTACCCAACACGCTCGATTAACTCCGGCCAAACACACTTTCCTAGGTCATGCCCGGCCTCGGCTAATCAACACACCGTAGTCCTACCAGGCTCAACAGAAAGTCTGGCACGTCAGCCTACATCCTAAGCGCGCAGGGGTCTTTGGCCCATCGCCCTTTGCACTCCTGCATGTTGTGTACGCGGCCTGGAGCAGACCCACCCCCTTATACAAGCGCAGGTGGTTACCGTCCAACCGGGCGCGCGCCGCTCAATCGCTGACGTCCGAAGAGCTTTCAGAGAAACGTACGACACAGAGTGCCCATACTTATTCCATCATGGTGGTCAGTGCAAAAAGGCGAGAGGCCTACTCGGATCACATATCCAAACTATTAGTGTCTTGGGAGCGCGCGGTAATGATCAATGATCCATGATATGTGGTCCCGTCGCCCCGTCTTACGGACTTACGGCAAGGGCTAAGAGTGCCCGGCCGTGCCACGTAATTATCTTGCATGTATCCTCCACATCAACCCGACTCCACATCACTTCTACGTATTGAGCCTGTGTTGTTATTTCCCTTGGAGAGGAAAGGGTGATGCAGCAAAGTAGAGATAAGTATTTCCCTCAGTTAAGAACCAAGGTATCAATCCAGTAGGAGGAACAACCAAGTCTCCAATAGATGCACCTGCACAAACTAACAAACACTTGCACACAACGCGAAAAAGGGGTTGTCAATCCCTTACAGTCACTTGCAAGAGTGAGATCTAATAGAGATAGATATAAAGCTAAATAAACGGCAAAATAAAGTAAAGGTAAATAAATTGCGGCAAGGTATTTTTGGGTTTTTGGTTTTATAGATCTGAAAATAATATGATGGAAAAAAGACCCGGGGCCATAGGTTTCACTAGAAGCTTCTCTCTTGAAAGAAAACATACGGTGGGTGAACAAATTACATTGAGCAATTGATACAAAAGCGCATAATTATGACAACATCCAAGGCAATAATCATAAATATAGGCATCCCGTCCGTGACAAGTAGACCGAAACGATTCTGCATCTACTACTATGACTCCACACATCGACCGCTATCCAACATGCATCTAGTGTATTAAGTTAACAAGAACCGAGTAACTCCTTAAGCAAGATGACATGATGGAGAGGGATAAACTCAAGCAATATGATATAGACCCCATCTTTTTATCCTTAATGGCAATAATACAATACGTGCCTCGCTACCCCTTCTGCCACTGGGTGATGACATCGCAAGATTGAACCCATCACAAAGCACCTCTCCCATGGCAAGATAGATCAATCTAGTTGGCCAAACCAAATCAATAGATCAGAGAGAAATACAAAGCTATCTTATTCATGCATAAAAGAGCTGAGAAGACTCAAATAATATTCAAAGATAATCTGATCATAAACCCACAATTCATCGGATCTCAACAAACACACCGCAAAAGAAGATTACATCGGATAGAACTCCAAGAACATCGAGGAGAACATTGTATTGAAGATCAAAGAGATAGAAGAAGTCATATAGCTACTAGCTATGGACCCGTAGGTCTGTGGTAAACTACTCACACATCATTGGAAGGGCAGCAAGGTTGGTGTAGAGGCCCTCCGTGATCTAATTCCCCTTCGGCAAAGTGCGAGAAAAGGCCCCAAGATGGGATCTCCGAGAACAGAAGCTTGCGGCGGCGAAAAAGTATTTTTGTGGATGCTTCTGATGTAGAGGAAATATTTGGGTATTTATGGACTAAGAATTAGGGTTAGACGGTCTACAGGGGGTCCACAAGCCTGCCCCCCCCCTCCCCGAGGCGTGCCCCTAGGGCTTGTGTCCGCCTCATAGGTCTTCTGGCCTCCTCTCCAAGTCTCGTGGGTTTCTTCTGGTCCAAGAAAAATCATCGCAAAGTTTTATTCCGTTTGGACTCCATTTGGTATTGATTCTCTGTAAAAGACAAAAATAAGCAAAAAACAACAACTGGCACTGGGCACTAGGTTAATAGGTGATGGAAATATGCCATAGAGGCAATAATAAAATGGCTATTATTATATTTCCTAAATCATGATAAAGGTTTATTATTCATGTTAGAATTGTATTGATCAGAAACTTAAATACATGTGTGAATACATAAACAAATATTGTGTCCCTAGTAAGCCTCTACTAGACTAGCTCATTGATCAAAGATGGTAAGGTTTCCTAACCATAGACATGTGTTGTCATTTGATAACGGGATCACATCATTAGGAGAATGATGTGATGAACAAGACCCATCCATTAGCTTAGCATATTGATCGTTCAGTTTATTGCTATTGCTTTCTTCATGTCAAATACATGTTCCTTCGACTATGAGATTATGCAGCTCCCGGATACCGGAGGAATACATTTTGTGCTATCAAACATCACAACATAACTGGGTGATCATAAAGATGCTCTACAGGTATCTCTGAAGGTGTTTGTTGAGTTGGCATAGATCGAGATTAGGATTTGTCACTGCGAGTATCGGAGAGGTATTTCTGGGCCCTCTTGGTAATACACATCATGAGCTTGCAAGCAAATGACCAAGGAGTTTAGTCACGAGGTGATGTATTACGAAATGAGTAAAGGGACTTGCCAGTAACGAGATTGAAATAGGTATGAAGATACCGACGATCAAATCTCGGGCAAGTGACATACCGATGGACAAAGGGAATTACGTATGTTGTCATAACGGTTCGACCGATAAAGATCTTCGTAGAATATGTAGGAGCCAATATGGGTATCCAGGTTCCACTATTGGTTATTGACCGACGAGGTGTCTCGGTCATGTATACATAGTTCTCGAACCCATAGGGTCCGCACGCTTAACGTTTGTTGACAATATAGTGTTATATGAGTTATATGGTTTAGTGACCCAATGTTGTTCGGAGTTTCAGATGAGATCACAGACATGATGAGGAGTCTCAAAATGGTTGAGAGGTAAAGATTGATATATAGTACGATGGTATTCGGACGCCGGAAGAGTTTCGGAGTGCACCGGGTAGTCATCGGGTCACTAGAAGGGGTTCCGGACACCCTCGGTAAGTGTATGGGCCTAATGGGCCAAAGGGGGACAGACCAGCCCCTGGTGCACACCTTCCTTGGACTGCAGGCCCTAGGGGAAGGAAAGGGGAGGGGTGCCCCCTCCTTCCTTTCCCTCCTCAAGTGAGAAAGGAAAAGGGGGGCGCCACCCTCCCCTGCCTTTTCCCCGCACCTATACAAGGCAGGGGGAGGCCATGGCTTGGGAGAGACCCCAAGTAGGATTCTCCTACTTGGGTGCCATCCTTGGCTGCTCCTCTCTCCCCCACCTATATATACATGGGGAGGGGGCGCAACACAAGGACACAACATTGTCTTAGCCGTGTGCGGCGCCTCCGTCCATCGTTTACTCTCTCGGTCATATTTTCGTAGTGCTTAGGCGAAGCCCTGTGGAGATCACTTCACCATCACCGTCACCATGCTATCGTGCTGCCGGAACTCATCTACTACCACGCCATCTTACTGGATCAAGAAGGCGGAGGACGTCACCGAGCTGAACGTGTGCAGAATGCGGAGGTATCGTACGTTCGGTACTTGATCGGTTGGATCGCGAAGAAGTTCGACTACATCAACCACATTATCTAACGCTTCCGCTTACGGTCTACGAGGGTATGTATACACACTCTCCCCCTTGTTGCTATGCATCTCCATGGATAGATCATTGTGTGTGCGTAGAAAAAAAATTTGTTTTCCATGCAACGTTCCCCAACAATAGGTTAGTCCCAAAAAATGATATAGAATAGTACCATGATGCATATAAAACATCCAAGATGGATAACATAATAGCATGGAACAATAAAAAATTATGGATGTGTTGGAGACATATCAATCACTCGCGGGTACCCTCACGGTCAACCCAACTTCACATTTCTCTCGTGGGTACCCCTCGGGGCGGACCCGACTTCAACATGGTTCTGGGGATAAAGTCAAAGTAATTGTGTGTCCAAACAGCAAGGGGGAAACCTAAGGAATCACCCTCGATGAATTCTCACTTGATGTAACCATCAAATTGAACTTACAGGTATCACCCTCGATGGGTTCACACTTGAGGTATTGCACGACAGAGTCGTTATCGGAAGTGGTGAAAGAGGAAACACCCTCCGTAGACCATGACCGATTAGCTACACTATAGAGGTCTCATCAGAAGTGCTATACAAGGTATCACCCTCGGCACTTAAAAGTAGCTCTGCAGAGTCGTACAACTAATGGGGTGTCGGTGATGTGTCGGACTCTGCATGTTGATCATGTTGATCGAGTCATTGATGATGTAGCGGGGGCAACAAGGACAAGGTGAGGGGTCACTGGTGGATCACTAACCAACATATATTAAGCATGTAGGTAACAATAGCAGGTTACAAAATCAGGCTATGCATCAGAATAGGATCAAACAAAAACAATAGACACCCACAAAAAAATAGCAAATTATAATTCAAGCATGAGAGAGAAGGAAATGGGCGATATCAGAATGATCATGGGGGTTTGCTTGTCTGAAAGCTCTGCTTAGAGTGGCTGAATGTCAGGGGCGTAGTCGTACATGGCAGGAGCATTAGTCTTGGTGTCTACCGGAGAGAGGAGGGGGAAGAAACAATAAATATAAAGCAAACAGATGCATCATGATGCATGACATGGCAATATGCAGTGCTAGGGAGTGATCTAACACAATGCTACACGATACAGACGAAACAAGAAAACATCTGGGAATGTTTCCTGGCATTTGGTGTTTTTCGGACAGATGAATCGGAGGGGAAGGATTCATGTACATCATGTTAGAGGCACGCAACAAATGAACGGATTGCATATTCGGATTCTTTATATTTTTCCAAGCTTTTCATATATAAACTTATTTTCATCTTATAGATTAATTTATATGATTTTCAAAGTTTTATTAATATCCTGAAATTATTAATAATTCAAAAATACATTTATTGCGTTAGCATTACATCAGCATGACGTCATCAATTAACCCAGCCGGTGCAGGTCAAACCTGACCGCTGGGTCCCACATGTCATTGATAGAAAAATTAATAGGGTTTTAAATTTAACTAAAATAGTCAATTAACTAGTAGGGCCTACTAGTTAGTGACTAATTAAGTTAATTTATTTACTTAGTTAATTAGGGGGGTGTGGCCCACATGTCAGCGGCTGGGGCCGCCCAGTCAGCGCAATTGACTGCTCAAAACCTGATACGCCTCAAGTAGCGTTGAGACGATTTTTTGGGGTGGCCTGATCTTTCACACCGCACGCACACACACAATAGCAATGAGTTCGCCAACAAGAACGAACAGCAGTAGATGATAGACGTGTAGTAGCTAGATGAAGAAAATATAGTGGAAAGAAATAGCACCATGGTGTAGTAGTAGTAGGATAGTTGAAGAGATTAAGCTAATGATGATTAGCGGCGGCGGCGGCGGCGAAGCAATTAGCAGATGGTGCCGAGAACAACAGGAGTAGATGGGATGCAAAACTGAGATGAATCGACCCTTGATGATCAAGAACCGAAACAAAGCTAGTACCTGACAATTAAAATCAAAAAAACACATGTGATCGCCGATCCTATTCATGGAACGCAGGAACACAGAAGAGCGCACATCATCAGATGCCTTTTCTGAATATTTTTACTTCACCAAAACCTCACTTTTACATGGCCATATGGCCTTTATTTATAGGCACACGCAGGCACCTGGGCTAAGCCCGAAACTCAAAGAATCACAAACCGGACTCAACGAGGGAAAAAAAGTATAAAGCATCCAACTAGGACACGGCTAGGACAAAACTAAAAACTAGGAGACTTTGACCTTCACGCAAGCTTGCTTTCCTGATTAGAGTTGTACAAGTAGTTGCATGGAGTTCTAAAACATGGCTCCACTTCATCTGAAGGAAATAGCTCAATAGGCATCTTGCCAGTACTTCGACCCCTGAATAAAAAGTCTTGTTTTTTACTTCCTTGGATATTTCATGAGCAAGGCATGGAGCCTAATATACCTCTTTGATTTGTTGAATGCAACACCTTCCTTTGACGTAAAGCAGGCACAATATATTTTGATGTATTTTCCTCACTATCAGTGTATCGTTTCAAAGGTATCTTATTTAGCACCAGTGGTGAAACAACAATATGACCTAGGGTGATCGCATTGAAACCAGTCAACTACCCCCCTGGGGCCCACTGGTTAGTGATATGTCTCCAACGTATCTATAATTTATGAAGCATTCATGTTATTTTATTATCTGTTTTGAATGATTACGGGCTTTATTATACACTTTTATATTATTTTTGGGACTAACCTATTAACCGGAGGCCTAACCCATATTGTTGTTTTATTGCCTGTTTCAGTATTTCGAGGAAAAGGAATATCAAACGGAGTCCAAACGGAATGAAACCTTTGGCAGCGTTATTTTTGGGAAGAATATGATCCTGGAGACTTGGAGTTCACGTCAGAAGATCCCCGAGGACTCCACAAGATAGGAGGGCGTGCCCCCCTATAGGGCGCGCCCCCTGTCTCGTGGGCCCCTCGAGCACCTCCCGACCGACTTCTTTCGCCTATATAAGCCTACGTACCCTCAAAACATCGAATATCAAGATAGATCAGGAGTTCCGCCGCCAAAAGCCTTTGTTGCCACCAAAAACCTCTCGGGAGCCTGTTCTGGCACCCTAATAGAGGGGGAACCCATCATCGGTGGCCGTCTTCATCATCGCGGTGCTATCCATGACAAGGAGGGAGTAGTTCACCCTCGGGGCTGAGGGTATGTACCAGTAGCTATGTGTTTGATCTCTCTCTCTCTCTCTCTCTCTCTCTCTCTCTCTCTCGTGTTCTCGACTTCACACGATCTTGATGTATCATGAGCTTTGCTATTATAGTTGGATCTTATGATGTTTCTCCCCCTCTACTCTCTTGTGATGAATTGAGTTTACCTCTTGAAGTTATCTTATCAGATTGAGTCTTTGCTTTGAGAACACTTGATGTATGTCTTGCCGTGTTTATCTGTGGTGACAATGGGATATCACGTGCCACTTGATGTATGTTTTGGTGACCAACTTGCGGGTTCCGCCCATGAACCTATGCATAGGGGTTGGCACACGTTTTCTTGACTCTCCGGTAGAAACTTTGGGGCACTCTTTGAAGTACTTTGTGTTGGTTAGATGAATCTGAGATTGTGTGATGCATATCGTATAATCATGCCCACAGATACTTGAGGTGACAATGGAGTATCTAGGTGACATTAGGGTTTTAGTTGATTTGTGTCTTAAGGTGTTATTCTAGTACGAACTCTTGAATAGATTGATCCGAAAGAATAACTTTGAGGTGGTTTCGTACCCTACCATAATCTCTACATTTGTTCTCCGCTATTAGTGGCTTTGGAGTGACTCTTTATTGCATGTTGAGGGATTGTTATATGATCTATCTATGTTATTATTGTTGAGAGAACTTGCACTAGTGAAAGTATGAACCCTATGCCTTGTTTTCTATCATTGCAATACCGTTTACCCTCACTTTTATCATTAGTTACCTTGCTGTTTTTATATTTTCAGATTACAAAAACCTATATCTACTATCTATATTGCACTTGTATCACCATCTCTTCGCCGAACTAGTGCACCTATACAATTTACCATTGTATTGGGTGTGTTGGGGACACAAGAGACTATTTGCTATTTGGTTGCAGGGTTGTTTGAGAGAGACCATCTTCATCCTATGCCTCCACGGATTGATAAACCTCAGGTCATCCACTTGAGGGAAATTTGCTACTGTCCTACAAACTTGTGCACTTGTAGGCCCAACAACGTCTACAAGAAGAAGGTTGTGTAGTAGACATCAAGCTCTTTTCTGGTGCCATTGCCAGGGAGGTGAGTGCTTGAAGGTATATCTTTAGATCTTGCAATCGAATCTTTTTGTTTATTGTTTTATCACTAGTTTAGTCTATAAAAGAAAACTAAAAAAATGGAATTGAGTTTGTCTGACACGCTTCACCTTTTAAATATCTTTCGTGAGTATGATGGAAAAGAAAATTGTGCTCAAGTGCTAGAAGAAGAGTGCATTAAAATGCTTGATACTAAATCTTTGAATGATGAGCATGATTGCAATGTTGTTAGTATAAACTACTTGAATATCCATAGTACTAATGATGATTTCTCTAGTCATGATGAAAATATCTCTTATGAGCATGTCAACTTTTGTGGAGTGCATGTTTGCATGAACACACAAAATAGAGAAGATATTTATTGCAAGAGGCATAAGCATTTAGAAACTAAATGGTTGCAAGAAAGGCTTGATGTGAGTGCTGAAAATTTAAAATTCCTTTGCCGTACTTGTGAACTTTGCAATGAACGTGGTCATTTACATCTCCAATGCAAATTGTTTCATGACCGAATCGTGTCCAAAAACTGTGATGATTTGATTTCCCTTGCACATTATAATGAACTTAGTTTGCTTTTGGGTTATGAAGAGTTGAAACGTTTAACTAAGCCTATTCCAGAATTGAATCTTAAGCATTTCCTTGATATTGATCTAGAAAAGATTTATATGTTTTGTGCGGAGAATTGCATTGAAAATCCTTATATTGCCAATTACATAAATAACAGAAAGCAAATAGAAGATGATGAGAATACTAATGAAAGGGAAGAGACTTCCCAATATCCTCCTATTATTTCTTATGATGAATCAGGTAATGAGGAGGAGCTTTCTATTCAACCAATCTCATCAATAAGGAGCTCAAAGAGGAAGGTTGAACCCACACATAATGTGAAGAAGAAAAGGAAAAGAAGGGGCAACAAAGGTAAAAAGGTATCCCTTCCAAATGATGTTGCTCCTACTACTTGTGATGATGATAATTGCTATACTATTGGTGCTATTCATACTATTAATGATGAGAGTGATTATGCTTATGATATGAGAAGGCCCAAGCTTGGGGAAGCTATGTTTGATGAGAATGACATATTTGAGAACATATTTGTTGAAACTAATGTTTGTCCCAAGCTTGGGGATGCTATGTTTAGTGAAGATGATATTTTTAGCATCCCAAGTTTTGATATGCAAAGTTGTTATGATGATAGCATGCCTCCTACCTATGATGATTATATTGATGAAAGTGGGTTCGGAAGAGTGTCAACT
The DNA here is from genome assembly GCA_963921465.1 of Triticum timopheevii. Classification (NCBI taxonomy): domain Eukaryota; kingdom Viridiplantae; phylum Streptophyta; class Magnoliopsida; order Poales; family Poaceae; genus Triticum; species Triticum timopheevii. Next base: position 118,127,830 of record OY997266.1, on the reverse strand, counting down.
TTAGGAAGTAGTGATCCAACTATTTTGGAGGATGTTGAATTTTATTGTGATGAATACGAAATTGGATTTGGAAGAGTGTCAACTTTATTTAGTGATTCCACTATCTTGGGAGAGGTTTCAATCGATTATGATGAGAACGAAGTTGCTACTTATGATGATTATTGTGATGAAACTTATGCTATAAAAAGTAGTGATGATTATATTTACAAATCTTGTCATAATTATGATTACCCTTTTTCTGAACATTACTCTTTTAATGTGGAAACAATTTTTAGTGTTCAAGTCTCTTATGATACTCCCACTATTCCGAATGAGAAGAATTTTGCTTATGTGGAGAGTAGTAAATTTTCTATGCTAGTAGATAATGAAAAGAATGCTTTAGGTGCTGGTTATATTGTTGAATTCATTCATGATGCTACTGAAAATTATTATGAGGGAGGAACATATGCTTGTAGGAGTTGCAATAATGTCAAGTTTCCTCTCTATGTGCTTCAATTTTTGAACTTATGCTTGTTTTACCTTCCTATGCTAGTTGATCATTGTTCCCATAAGTTGTTTGCTCACAAAATCCCTATGCATAGGAAGAGGGTTAGACTTAAATGTGCCAGTCATATGCTTCATGATGCTCCTGTTATGTTTCAATTCTTATCTTTTACGTGAGCATCATTGTCATCATCGTGCCTAGCTAGAAAGGCATTAGATAAAAGCGCTTGTTGGGAGACAACCCAATATTTATCCTTACTGTTTTTGTGTGTTCACATGATTATGCTACTGTAGTAATCATGTTTTATAGCTTTTGTTTCAATAAAGTGCCACGTAAGACCTTTAGGATAGCTTACGGTAATAGTTGTGTTGATCCTGCTGAGAATCAGAAACTTTTGCACCCAATAAATTAGTTTTGTTAATTCACAGAAACGTTTCTGATCTGATTCTTCTTGCTCTGGATTGGTACACAAATTTCTTAGGACTTCCTAATTTGGTAGGATTTTTGGAGTTCCAGAAGTATACGTTTGATACAGATTACTACAGACTGTTCTGTTTTTGACAGATTCTGTTTTCTATGTGTTGTTTGCTTATTTTGATGAATCTATGGCTAGTATTAAATGGTATGAACCATATAAAAGTTGGAATAAAGTATATATTAAACCAATATGAATGAGTTCATTACAGCACCTAAGTGGTGGTTTTATTTTCTTATACTAACGGAGCTTACGAGTTTCCTGTTGAGTTTTGTGTTGTGGAGTTTTCAAGTTTTGGGTAAAGATTCGATGGACTATGGAATAAGGAGTGGAAAGAGCCTAAGCTTGGGGATGCCCAGGGCACCCCAAGGTAATATTCAAGGACAACCAAGAGCCTAAGCTTGGGGATGCCCCGGAAGGCAGCCCCTTTTTCGTCTTCGTTCATCGGTAACTTTACTTGGAGCTATATTTTTATTCACCACATGATATGTGTTTTGCTTGGAGCGTCATTTTACCTTGTTAGTATTTGCTTGCTTTTATTTAGATTAATGTTTTTCATCGTTAGTTTCAATAAAAATGTCAAGGATAGCCTTTACCATGCTTATTTTGCTAGTATACATGTTGCTGTTTGAAAACAGAAAGTTTACCGCTGTTGCAAAAATTCCCTAGAAAATTTAGAGAATGGTATAATGTTGAAACTTTTTGCATATTAATCTCTGATAAATTTATTACAGTGGGAATTTTATTTAATAATTTTTGGAGTTAGGGAAGTATGATGAATCTTGCATTCTTTACAGACTGTACTGTTTTGGCAGATTGCTGTTATGTTTGCATTGTTTGCATATGTTTGCTTGTTTAATGATTCTATTTGAGGATAGGAGTATTAAATATGCAGAGGCACTTAGTATGCAATGTTGAATAATAATGTTAGTGATTTGTTACAGTAGAAAATGATAAGGTTTTGCGTTGGTTTATACTAACCTATCTCACGAGTTCTTGTTGAGTTTGGTGTGGATGAAGCTTTTGATAAAAAGAGAAACCATGATATGAGAGGAATTAAGGAGACACAAAAGTTCAAGCTTGGGGATGCCCAAGGCACCCCAAGATAATATTCCAAGAAGTCTCAAGCATCTAAGCTTGGGGATGCCCCGGTAGGCATCCCACCTTTCTTCTTCAACAACTATCGGTTAGTATCGGTTGAGCCTAAGTTTGTGCTTCTTCACATGAGTTGTGCTATCCTTGCAATGTCATTTTATTTTGTTTTGCTTGATGTTTGAATACAATACCAAGATCTGAAATTCTTTAATGAGAGAGAGTCTTCATATAGCTACATAATTATTTAGCTACTCATTGTTCTTCACTTATATCTTTCTGGAGTAGTTTGTCATTTACTTGTGTGCTTCACTTATATCCTATGAGTAAATGGTTGTATGAGTTGATTGTCATAAATCTGAATTTATATATGTTTCATTTGCTTATCCCATGGGGTAATGACTTCACATCTAAGAATTAGAGGTTGTAAATTTATTGAAGGTTAGCAAGCATTGTATTGGTCATTTGAACAATTCATGAAAGAATATTGAAGGAAGAGAGATTTCACATATAAATACACTATCCTAGACATCTTTTATAATTGGGATCACTCATTAAGTATGACATGCTAAAGAGTTGATGTTGGTCAAGGAAGACAACATAATGGGTTATGTTTTCCGACATCTCAGTTAAAGTATATTGTCATGGATCATTCAAACATGTTGAGCTTGCCTTCCGCCCCCCCCCCCCTCATGCTAGCCAAAATTCCTTGCACCAAGTAGAGATACGACTTGTGCTTCCAAATATCCTTAAACCCAGTTTTGCCTTGAGAGTCCACCATACCTACCTATGGATTGAGCAAGATCCTTCAAGTAAGTTGTCATCGGTGCAAGCAATAAAAATTGCTCTCTAAATATGCATGACTTATTAGTGCGGAGAAAATAAGTTTTGTACGATCTTGTTATGGAAGCAATAAAAGTGACGGACTGCATAATAAAGGTCCATATACAAGGGGCAATATAAAGTGACGTTCTTTCGCATTAAGATTTTGTGTATCCAACCCTAAAAGCGCATGCCAACCTCTGCTTCCCTATGCGAAGGGCCTATATTTTACTTTATGTCTTTTACTTTATGCAAGAGTCAAGGTGATCTTCACCTTTCCCTTTTTCATTTATCCTTTGGCAAGCACTTTGTGTTGGGGTGATCCTGATATATATATCCAATTGGATGTAAGTTAGCATGAACTATTATTGTTAACATCACCCAAAGGTGAATACGTTGGGAGGCAACACTATAAGCCCCTATCTTTCTCAGTGTCCGATTGAAATTCCATAACCATTAGTATTGCGTGAGTGTTAGCAATTATAGAAGACTATGATAGTTGAGTATGTGGAGTTTGCTATTTCTGAAAATAAGATGAATTGAAATTGTTTGATGACTGAGAATGAAGTTTGCTAGTTTTCAAGAAAATTTATGGTCTATGCTTTGACATGTAAATTGCTTATTACTTTATCGTGAGAAGTTTTATGAGATGAACTACTGTTATGACATATTATCATGCTAGAAAAGGTGATTGAAATTATCATTGATCAAACTTGTGCACCTTCTAGAATTCACACTTCATAAATTCTTTCTTTTATCATTTACCTACTCGAGGACGAGTAGGAATTAAGCTTGGGGATGCTGATACGTCTCCAATGTATCTATAATTTATGAAGCATTCATGCTATTTTATTATCTGTTTTGAATGATTACGGGCTTTATTATACACTTTTATATTACTTTTGGGACTAACCTATTAACCGGAGGCCTAGCCCATATTGCTGTTTTATTGCATGTTTCAGTATTTCGAGGAAAAGGAATATCAAACGGAGTCCAAACGGAATGAAACCTTTGGCAGCGTTATTTTTGGGAAGAATATGATCCTGGAGACTCGGAGTTCACGTCAGAAGATCCCCGAGGACTCCACGAGATACGAGGGCGCGCCCCCCTATAGGGCGCGCCCCTGTCTCGTGGGCCCCTCAAGCACCTCCCGACCGACTTCTTTCGCCTATATAAGCCTACGTACCCTCAAAACATCGAATATCAAGATAGATCGAGAGTTCCGCCGCCGCAAGCCTCTGTAGCCACCAAAAATCTCTCGGGAGCCCGTTTCGGCACCCTGCCGAAGGGGGAACCCATCACCGGTGGCAATCTTCATCATCCCGGTGCTATCCATGACGAGTCGGGAGTAGTTCACGCTCGGGGCTAAGGGTATGAACCAGTAGCTATGTGTTTGATCTCTCTCTCTTGTGTTCTCGACTTCACACGATCTTGATGTATCGCGAGCTTTGCTATTATAGTTGGATCTTATGATGTTTCTCCCCCTCTACTCTCTTGTGATGAATTGAGTTTCCCTCTTGAAGTTATCTTATCGGATTGAGTCTTTGCTTTGAGAACACTTGATGTATGTCTTGCCGTGTTTATCTGTGGTGACAATGGGATATCACGTGCCACTTGATGTATGTTTTGGTGACCAACTTGCGGGTTCCGCCCATGAACCTATGCATAGGGGTTGGCACACGTTTTCTTGACTCTCCGGTAGAAACTTTGGGGCACTCTTTGTAGTACTTTGTGTTGGTTGGATGAATATGAGATTGTGTGATGCATATCATATAATCATGCCCATGGATACTTGAGGTGACAATGGAGTATCTAGGTGGCATTAGGGTTTTGGTTGATTTGTGTCTTAAGGTGTTATTCTAGTACGAACTCTTGAATAGATTGATCCGAAAGAATAACTTTGAGGTGGTTTTGTACCCTACCATAATCTCTATGTTTGTTCTCCGCTATTAGTGGCTTTGGAGTGACTCTTTGTTGCATGTTGAGGGATTGTTATATGATCTATCTATGTTATTATTGTTGAGAGAACTTGCACTAGTGAAAGTATGAACCCTATGCCTTGTTTCCTATCATTGCAATACCGTTTACGCTCACTTTTATCATTAGTTACCTTGTTGTTTTTATATTTTCAGATTACAAAAACCTATATCTACTATCTATATTGCACTTGTATCACCATCTCTTCGCCGAACTGGTGCACCTATACAATTTACCATTGTATTGGGTGTGTTGGGGACACAAGAGACTCTTTGCTATTTGGTTGCAGGGTTGTTTGAGAGAGACCATCTTCATCCTACGCCTCCACGGATTGATAAACCTTAGGTCATCCACTTGAGGGAAATTTGCTACTGTCCTACAAACCTGTGCACTTCCAGGCCCAACAACGTCTACAAGAAGAAGGTTGTGTAGTAGACATCAGTTAGTGGCCCTAGGCTAGCCATGTTAGCGCGGCCAGCATCTAGCCGCCGGTGACGCCAAAACGTGGCGGAGGCACGGGAGCTCGTCAGGTTTCTTCTACGGGGAGCCATTTGGCCCGTGCGGTGGTGCATTCGAACGCAGGGGCGAGGCCGCATCGACTGGTGGAAGTGGCGGGGGCTGAGGTGGCCGGAGCAGCGACGGCGGGCGGCGATGCCGTTCGGGCGATGGCGGGATCATAGCAGCAGCGTACAAACGAGTAAACGACGAGGCTAATAGGGCTATATGCGTTGCGGAGAAGACGACATGTACGGGCCCATGGCCATTTGGTCACCGGAGCCGCGCCGGTGACGAGCTTGTGTGGTGGACCACTTCGGTCGATGATGGATCAGGGCCTAGGGGGCGAATGGGACAACATGGAGAGAGGGGAGCAGAGGCTCGCTGGGTGGCGCAAGAAAGGCAGGCGAGGGCTTAGGAGCTTCCGAGTAGCTGGAATTGAAGAAGACAACGATGGGGTCCCGAGGAGGAAGAAGGGGTCAAGGCGGCGTCGTAGTGGTCCTCGACTCTAGCTGGTGGCCGTAGTCGATGTAGTGGTCGATGGTGGCCCTCCTGGCGCGAGCAGGGACGACGTGAGGCTAAGTGGGCACGCGGGCTTCGACAGCCATGGCGGCGATGCTCGGGTGCATGCTGGAGAAAGGGGGATCTGGGCGAGAGGGGACTGAGCGAGTGGGCGCGATGAGTGGGAGTGAGGGGCTTCTGTTTCCTTCCTTTTTTATTTTAACTTCTGTTTTCTTTTTAAATCAAAATTGTTTTAGTTTTTTTAAAAATAAAACTTGCACCAAAAATAAAATAGGCCACTCACACAATAAGTTTGGCACTTAAATGAAATAGTTGCATTTTTTATAATTTAAAAGCATTTATATTATTGTTTTGGTCCCTATTTTAATTATTTTAGGGCATTTAAACACTTTATAAATTGTTAATTTCTCCACCATAATTAATTATGTATTATTTGCAACATTATGAACATTTTAGTTTTCATGTTTGTGAATTTCTATATGTCACTTATAATTTGAATTTGAACTGAAAGTGGAATTTGAAATGAGATATGAGACAAAGATGTTCAAGCACTGTTTTGCAAAATGATGTAGTCTTAATCAGAGAGGTTACTGTAGCTCATTACACATGGGTGCTACTACTCTCCTCCTCTATAAGAAATTCTCGTCCCAAGAATTAAGAGGTAGAAGGGAAAAGGTCGCGGTATTACGCACGAAGATTATCCTCGCGTTCCCAAGTGGCTTCATCTTCACTATGATTTGACCACTGCACTTTGAGGAACTTGGTAACCTTCTAGCGGGTTCGATGTTCAGCTTCTTCAAGAATGTGGGTCGGATGCTCTTTGTATGTGAGATCATCTTGCACTTCTATCAATTCTGGATCCACTTCATGGTGCGGGTCCTTGAAGCAGCCACAAAGTTGCGACACATGGAAGACATCATGGACGTGAGAGAATTAAGGTGTCAATTCCAGTTTATAAGCCACATGCCCATGACGGGCGAGAATGCGAAAGGGACCAATGTAGCGAGGAGTTAACTTGCCCCTGACTCCGAATCAATGAGTGCCTCTGAAAGGAGTGACATGCGGATAAGCTTGCTGAAAGGATCGATATGGTTGACTAGAGGGGGGGGGGGGTGAATAGGCAACTAACAATTTTTAAGCTTTTCTTTACCAAATTAAACTTTGCAACTAAATAGATTGTCTAGATGTGCAACTAAGTGAGCAACCTATGCAATAACAACTAGCACACATGCAAGCAAAGGATGTAAAACAAGTAGGCTTGCAAAAGTAAAGGCACGAAATAACCAAGAGTGGAGCCGGTGGAGACGAGGATGTGTTACCGGAGTTCCTTCCTTTTAAAGGGAAGTACGTCTCCGTTAGAGCGGTGTGGAGGCACAATGCTCCCCAAGAAGCCACTAGGGCCACCGTATTCTCCTCACGCCCTCACACAATGCGAGATGTCGTGATTCCACTATTGGTGCCCTTGAAGGCAGCGACCGAACCTTTACAAACAAGGTTGGGGCAATCTCCACAACAATTGGAGGCTCCCAACAACACCACGAAGCTTCACCACAATGGAGTATGGCTTCGAGGTGACCTCAACCGTCTAGGGTGCTCAACACCCAAGAGTAACAAGATCAGCTAGGGATAAGTGGGGGGAATCAAATTTCTCTTGGTGGAAGTGTAGATCTGGGCCTTCTCAACCAATCCCGAGCAAATCAACAAGTTTGATTAGCTAGGGAGAGAGATCGGGCGAAAATGGAGCTTGGAGCAACAATGGAGCTTTGGGGGAAAGAGGTCAGTCAACTTGGAGGAAGAAGACACCTTTACATAGTGGGGGAACAAATCCAACCGTTACCCCACTGAGCAGCCCCGCAAAGAGCGGTACTACCGCTAGGGTAGGGCGGTACTACCGCTGAGAGCGGTACTACCGCTCCCTACCCAGCGGTACTACCGCGCTGGCGAGGAAGCCAGGGCCCTGGCCCCATAGCGGTACTACCGCGGGAGAAGAGCGGTACTGCCGCTTGAAGCGGTACTACCGCTTCTACTACCGCTTCTAGTACCGCAAAACCCGACACGAGAAAACATCGGTCTCGAATCGAGGCGGTAGTAGCACGGAACAGCTGCGGTACTACGGCCGAAGCCTGCAAGCGGTACTACCGCCCTGCGGAGCGGTATTACCGCTTCGTGGAGCGGTACTACCGCTGGAGAGCTTCGGCGGTACTACCGCTGTACACCGCGGTACTACCGCTGGCACAGAACGGAGCAGGTACGGAAGAGAAGGTGCAGCTCCAAAGATGCGAAAGGAAGACGGCAGATGTGATAGAGATGTGTACGTGTTGATTCTAGCCTAGTCTTACCAAAGCGGATCCCCTCTTGATAGTACAGTGACTCCTACGAAACTAGTCCACCAACAACGAAACAAAGGAGCTACACCGTCTTGAATAAAACACCGAGGGAAGGAAATCGTCTCGTGCCAATGGATGAATCTCTGAAAGAACTAAACGCACACGATTAGTCCGCAAAAGCATTGTCATCAATCACCAAAACCACTTGGGGATAAATATGCCCTTACAATCTCCCCCTTTTTGGTGGATTGATGACAATACGGGATTTGCACAAGCATGATATAGAGTAAGCATACAAACCCCACAGTCCTAAAAATGTAGATGGGCTCCCCCTAGATGTGTGCTATCTAGATAGGTGCTTTGGACTACATGGCACACATACTAGGATCAACGCTCCCCCTACATTTTAGAGACCAACAATCTAAGCAAGGTATATGAGAGCCGCATAGATGATATAACAAGAAAAGCAAGCAACTCATAAGCTAGATAGTGACATAGATAATGATACTGGAAAGATAAGGTAGCATATGTCTCACACCATATGACTCGAACTTAGGTCTCACAGACAAACCAACCAAAGAAAATGCGAAGAAAACAAGAACACAAGAGACGGAAGACACAAATTGCAAATCCCTAAACTCTCTCCCCCTTTGGCATCGAGACACCAAAAAGGAGAGGGAGTGTGGCTACGGCTCCAGGTGAGAGCAAACGAGGGACACACACATCAGAGCCCAGCGGGATCATCGGCGCCACCGTCCTCAGACTGGAAGTGCTCGGCATCAGAATTGGTCCACCAGCAGTGCAGCTGAATCCACTCCTCCTCCTCGGTAAGTTGGTCCTCAGACCCACTGTTAACTGTAGCACCCAACTGACGCATGAGCTCCTTGTGGCGACCTCGGGCCTTCTTCTCAGCCACATGAGTCATGTACAGACCGTGAGACTCCATGCAGAACAACTTCTTCATCTTGAGCTTGAGCTTCTTTGCCCAAGAGGGCTCTGCCTCAGAAGGCATGTAGTCATCATCATCATCATCAGCCCCAGTCTCCTCCTCGGTCTCCATGGCAGTAGCAGACGAAGGAACTCCAGTCCTAGGGGCCTGAGTGCCCCAGTTATCCTTCTTCCTCAGACGCTTGACATCGTGAGAGATCAACTCTCCGGTCTCCAGTATCACCTTGGGATAGACACGATCTGTTGGGGAACGTAGTAATTTCAAAAAAATTCCTACGCACACGCAAGATCATGGTGATGACATAGCAACGAGGGGAGAGTGTTGTCTACGTACCCTCGTAGACCGAAGCGGAAGCGTTGACGCAGCGTAGAGGAAGTAGTCGTACGTCCTCCCGGTCTGACCGATCCAAGCACCGTTACTCCGGCACCTCTGAGTTCTTGACACACGTACAGCTCGATGACGCACCCTCGATCTCCAATCTAGTAGAGGCTTCGGGGGGGGGGGGGGGGGGAGTTCCGTCAGCACGACGGTGTGGTGACTATCTTGATGTTCTCCTGTCGCAGGGCTTCGCCTAAGCACCGCTACAATATGACCGAGGTGTAATATCGTGGAGGGGGGCACCGCACACGGCTAAGGAACGATCAATGATCAACTTGTGTGTTCTAGGGTGCCCCCCTACCCCCGTATATAAAGGAGGGAGGGAGGAGGTGGCCGGCCCAAGGGGGGCGCGCCATAGGGAGGGGGAAACCTACTCCAAGTAGGTTTCCCTCTCTTTTTCCTTATCTTATTTGGAGGGGGAAGGAAGGAGTACTAGTATTAGGAAGTAGTACTAGTAGTAGGAAAGGAAGAGGGGGAAGGAGAAAGGAAAGGGGGGGCCGGCCCCCCTCCCCAATTCGGATTGGGCTTGGGGGGGCGCGCCCCCTTCCCTTGCTCCTTCTCCCTTCCTCCTACATGGGCCCAATAAGGCCCATATACCTCCCGGGGGGTTCCGGTAACCTCCCGGAGCTCCAAACTCTTCCGGAACCTTTCCGGTGTCCAAATATATCCGTCCAATATATCAATCTTTATGTCTCGACCATTTCGAGACTCCTCGTCATGTCCGTGATCATATCCGGGACTCCGAACAACCTTCGGTACATCAAAATACATAAACTCATAATATAACTGTCATCGAAACCTTAAGCGTGCGGACCCTACGGTTCGAGAACAATGTAGACATGACCGAGACACGTTTCTGGTCAATAACCAATAGCGGGACCTGGATTCCCATATTGGTTCCTACATATTCTACGAAGATCTTTATCGGTCAAACCGCATAACAACATACGTTGTTCCCTTTGTCATCGGTATGTTACTTTCCTGAGATTCGATCGTCGGTATCCAATACCTAGTTCAATCTCGTCACCGGCAAGTCTCTTTACTCGTTCTGTAATGCATCATCCCGTAACCAACTCATTGGTTACATTGCTTGCAAGGCTTATAATGATGTGCATTACCGAGAGGGCCCAGAGATATCTCTCCGACAATCGGAGTGACAAAACCTAATCTCGAAATACGCCAACTCAACATGTACCTTCGGAGACACCTGTAGTACTCCTTTATAATCACCCAGTTACGTTGTGACGTTTGGTAGTACCCAAAGTGTTCCTCCGGTAACGGGAGTTGCATAATCTCATAGTTACAGGAACATGTATAAGTCATGAAGAAAGCAATAGCAACATACTAAACGATCAAGTGCTAAGCTAACGGAATGGGTCAAGTCAATCACATCATTCTCCTAATGATGTGATCCCGTTAATCAAATGACAAATCTTTTGTCCATGGCTAGGAAACATAACCATCTCTGATAAACGAGCTAGTCAAGTAGAGGCACACTAGTGACACTATGTTTGTCTATGTATTCACACATGTATTATGTTTCCGGTTAATACAATTCTAGCATGAATAATAAACATTTATCATGAAATAAGGAAATAATAACTTTATTATTGCCTCTAGGGCATATTTCCTTCAGTCTCCCACTTGCACTAGAGTCAATAATCTAGTTCACATCGCCATGTGATTTAACACCAATATTCATATCTGTATATGATTAACACCCATAGTTCACATCATCATGTGACCAACATCCAAAGGGTTTACTAGAGTCAATAATCTAGTTCACATCGCTATGTGATTAACACCCAAAGAGTACTAAGGTGTGATCATGTTTTGCTCGTGAGAGAAGCTCAGTCAATGGGTCTGTCACATTCAGAGCCGTATGTATTTTGCAAATATTCTATGTCTACAATGCTCTGCACGGAGCTACTCTAGCTAATCGCTCCCACTTTCAATATGTATCCAGATTGAGACTTAGAGTCATCTGGATCGGTGTGAAAACTTGCACCGACATAACTTTTACGACGGGCTCTTTTATCACCTCCATAATCGAGAAATATTTCCTTAGTCCTCACTAAGGATATTCTTGACCAATGTCCAGTGATCTACTCCTAGATCACTATTGTACTCCCTTGTCAAATACAGAGCAAGGTATACAATAGGTCTGGTACATAGCATAGCATACTTTATAGAACCTATGACTGAGGCATAGGGAATGACTTTTCATTCTCTTTCTATTTTCTGCTGTGGTCGGGATTTAAGTCTTACTCAATTTCATACCTTTGCAACACAGGCAAGAACTCTTTCTTTGACTGTTCCATTTTGAACTACTTCAAAATCTTGTCAAGGTATGTACTCATTGAAAATCTTATCAAGCGTCTTGATCTATCTCAATAGATCTTGATGCTCAATATGTATGTAGTTTTACTGAGGTCTTTCTTCGAAAAACTCTTATTCAAGTATCCTTTCATGCTTTGCAGAATAATTCTACATTATTTCTGATCAACAATATGTCACTCACATATACTAATCAGAAAGGCTATAGTGCTCCCACTCACTTTATTGTAAATACAGGCTTCATCGTAAGTCCATATAAAACTATATGCTTTGATCAACTTATCAAAGCGTATATTCCAACTCCGAGATGCTTGCACCAGTCCATAGATGGATCGCTGGAGCTTGCACATTTTGTTAGCACCTTTAAGATTGACAAAACCTTCTGGTTGCATCATATACAACTCTTCTTTAATAAATCCATTAAGGAATGCAGTTTTGACATCTATTTGCCAGATTTCATAAAATGTGGCAATTGCTAACATGATTCAGACAGACTTAAGCATCGATATGAGTGAGAAAATCTCATCGTATTCAACACCTTGAACTTGTTGAAAACCTTTCGCAACAAGTCGAGCTTGGTAGATAGCAATACTACTATCAGTGTCCGTCTTCCTCTTGAAGATCCATTCATTTAACATGGCTTGCTAATCATCGAGCAAGTCAATCAAAGTCCATACTTTGTTCTCATACATGGATCATATCTCAGATTTTATGGCCTCGAGCCATTTCACGGAATCTGGGCTCATCATCGCTTCCTCATAGTTCGTAGGTTCATCATGGTCCAGTAACATGACTTCCAGAACATGATTACTACACCACTCTGGTGCGGATCTTACTCTGGAAGACCTACGAGGTTCTGTAGTAACTTGATCTGAAGTTTCATGATCAATATCATTAGCTTCCTCACTAATTGGTGTATTTGTCACAGGAACTAATTTCTGTGATAAACTACTTTCCAATAAGGGAGCAGGTACAGTTACCTCATCAAGTTCTACTTTCCTCCCACTCACTTCTTTCGAGAGAAACTCCTTCTCTGGAAAGGATCCATTTTAGCAACGAATATCTTGCCTTCGGATCTGCGATAGAAGGTGTACCCAACAATTTCCTTTGGGTATTCTATGAAGACGCACTTCTCCGATTTGAGTTCGAGCTTATCAGGATGAAACTTTTTCACATAAGCATCGCAGCCCCAAACTTTAAGAAACAACAGCTTAGGTTTACTGCTAAACCATAGTTCATACGGTGTCGTCTCAACGGATTTAGATGGTGCCCTATTATAAACGTGAATGCAGCTGTCTCTAATGCATAACCCTAAAACGATAGTGGTAAACTGATAAGAGACATCATAGATCGCACCATATCAAATAAAGTGCGGTTACAACATTCGGACACACCATAACGATGTGGTGTTCCAGGTGGCGTGAGCTGTGAAACTATTCCACATTGTTTTAATTGAAGACCAAACTCGTAACTCAAATATTTGTCTCCGTGATCAGATCGCAGAAACTTTATTTTCTTGTTACGATGATTTTCCACTTCACTCTGAAATTCTTTGAACCTTTCAACTATTTCAGACTTATGTTTCATCAAGTAGATATACCAATATCTGCTCAAATCATCTGTGAAGGTCAGAAAATAACGATACCCGCCGCGAGCCTCAACACTCATCGGATCGCATACATCAGTATGTATTATTTCCAATAAGTCAGTTGCTCGCTCCATTGTTCCGGAGAACAGAGTTTTTGTCATCTTGTCCAAAAGGCACGGTTCGCAAGCATCAAATGATTCATAACCAAGTGATTCCAAGAATCCATCTTTATGGAGTTTCTTCATGCGCTTTACACCGATATGACCCAAACGGCAGTGCCACAAATAAGTTGCACTATCATTATTAACTTTGCATCTTTTGGCATCAATATTATGAATATGTGTATCACTACGATCGAGATCCAACAAACTATGTTCATTGGGTGTATGACCATCGAAGGTCTTATTCATGTAAACAGAATAACAATTATTCTCTAACTTTAAATGAATAATCGTATCGCAATAAACATGATCAAATCATATTCATGCTCAACGCAAACGCCAAATAACATTTATTTAGGTTTAACACTAATCCCGAAAGTATAGGGAGTGTGCGATGATGATCATATCAATCTTGGAACTATTTCCAACTTTTATCGTCACTTCCCCTTCAACTAGTCTCTGTTTATTCTGTAACTCCTATTTCGAGTTACTAATCTTAGCAACCGAACAAGTATCAAATACTCAGGGGCTACTGTAAACACTAGTAAGGCACACATCAATAACCTATATATCAAATATACACTTGTTCACTTTGCCATCCTTCTTATCCACCAAATATTCAGGGCATTTCCGCTTCCAGTGATCATTTCCTTTGCAGTGTAAACACTCAGTTTCAGGCTATGGTCCAGCTTTGGGCTTCTTCGCAGGAGTGACAACTTGCTTGTCTTTCCACTTGAAGTTCTCTTTCTTTCCCTTTGCCCTTTTCTTGAAACTAGTGGTCTTGTCAATCATCAACACTTGATGCTCTTTCTTGATTTCTATCTTCGTCGATTTCAACATCACGAAGAGCTCGGGAATCGTTTTCGTCATCCCTTGCATACTATAGTTCATCACGAAGTTCTACTAACTTGGCGATGGTGACTAGAGAATTCTGTCAATCACTATCTTATCTGGAAGATTAACTCCCACTTGATTCAAGCGATTGAAGTACCCAGACAATCTAAGCACATGCTCACTAGTTGAGCGATTCTCCTCCATCTTTTAGCTATAGAACTTGTTGGAGACTTCATATCTCTCAACTCGGGTATTTGCTTGAAATATCAACTTCAATTTCTGGAACATCTCATATGGTCCATGACGTTAAAAACGTCCTTGAAGTCCCGATTCTAAGCCATTAAGCATGGTGCACTAAACTATCAAGTAGTCATTATATTGAGCTAGCCAAACGTTCATAACGTCTGCATCTGCTCCTGCAATAGGTCTGTCACCTAGCGGTGCATCAAGGACATAATTCTTCTGCGCAGCAATGAGGATAAACCTCAGATCACGGATCCAATCCGCATCATTGCTACTAACATCTTTCAACACAGTTTTCTCTAGGAACATATCAAAATAAACATATGAAAGCAACAACGCGAGCTATTGATCTACAACATAATTTGCAAAATACTACCAGGACTAAGTTCATGATAAATTTAAGTTCAATTAATCATATTACTAAAGAACTCCCACTTAGACAGACATCTCTCTAGTCATATAAGTGATCACGTGATCCAAATCAACTAAACCATGTCCGATCATCACGTGAGATGGAGTAGTTTCAATGGTGAACATCTCTATGTTGATCGTATCTACTATATGATTCACGCTCGACCTTTCGGTCTCCGTGTTCCGAGGCCATATCTGTATATGCTAGGCTCGTCAAGTATAACCTGAGTATTCCGCGTGTGCAACTATTTTGCACCCGTTGTATTTGAACGTAGAGGCTATCACACCCGATCATCACGTGGTGTCTCAGCACGAAGAACTTTCGCAACGGTGCATACTCAGGGAGAACACTTCTTGATAATTAGTGAGAGATCATCTTAAAATGCTACCGTCAATCAAAGCAAGATAAGATGCATAAAGGATAAACATCACATGCAATCAATATAAGTGATATGATATGGCCATCATCATCTTGTGCTTGTGATCTCCATCTCCGAAGCACCGTAGTGATCACCATCGTCACCGGCGCGACACCTTGATCTCCATCGTAGCATCGTTGTCGTTACGCCATCTATTGCTTCTACGACTATCGCTACCGCTTAGTGATAAAGTAAAGCAATTACAGGGCGTTTGCATTTCATACAATAAAGCGACAACCATATGGCTCCTGCCAGTTGCCGATAACTTCGGTTACAAAACATGATCATCTCATACAATAAAATATAGCATCACGTCTTGACCATATCACATCACAACATGTCCTACAAAAACAAGTTAGACGTCCTCTACTTTGTTGTTGCAAATTTTACGTGGCTGCTATGGGCTTAGCAAGAACCGTTCTTACCTACGCATCAAAACCACAATGATAGTTTGTCAAATAGACTCCGTTTTAACCTTCACAAGGACCGGGCGTAGCCACACTCGGTTCAACTAAAGTTGGAGAAACAGACACCCGCTAGTCACCTGTGTGCAAAGCACGGCGGTAAAACCAGTCTCGCGTAAGCGTACGCGTAATGTCGGTCCGGGCCGCTTCATCCAACAATACCGCTGAACCAAAGTATGACATGCTGGTAGGCAGTATGACTTATATCGTCCACAACTCACTTGTGTTCTACTTGTGCATATAACATCAAACCATAAAAACCTAGGCTCGGATGCCACTGTTGGGGAACGTAGTAATTTCAAAAAATTTCCTACGCACACGCAAGATCATGGTGATGACATAGCAACGAGGGGATAGTGTTGTCTACATACCCTCGTAGACCGAAGCAGAAGCGTTGACGCAACGTAGAGGAAGTAGTCGTACGTCCTCTCGGTCCGACCGATCCAAGCACCGTTACTCCGGCACCTCCGAGTTCTTGACACACGTACAGCTCGATGACGCACCCTCGATCTCCAATCCAGTAGAGGCTTCGGGGGGGAGTTCCGTCAGCACGACGGCGTGGTGACTATCTTGATGTTCTCCTGTCGCAGGGCTTCGCCTAAGCACCGCTACAATATGACCGAGGTGTAATATCGTGGAGGGGGGCACCGCACACGGCTAAGGAACGATCAATGATCAACTTGTGTGTTCTAGGGTGCCCCCCTACCCCCGTATATAAAGGAGGGAGGGAGGAGGTGGCCGGCCCAAGGGGGGGCGCGCCATAGGGAGGGGGAAACCTACTCCAAGTAGGTTTCCCTCTCTTTTTCCTTATCTTATTTGGAGAGGGAAGGAAGGAGTACTAGTATTAGGAAGTAGTACTAGTAGTAGGAAAGGAAGAGGGGGAAGGAGAAAGGAAAGGGGGGGGGGGGGCGGCCCCCCTCCCCAATTCGGATTGGGCTTGGGGGGGCGCGCCCCCTTCCCTTGCTCCTTCTCCCTTCCTCCTACATGGGCCCAATAAGGCCCATATACCTCCCGGGGGGTTCCGGTAACCTCCCGGAGCTCCAAACTCTTCCGGAACCTTTCCGGTGTCCAAATATATCCATCCAATATATCAATCTTTATGTCTCGACCATTTCGAGACTCCTCGTCATGTCCGTGATCATATCCGGGACTCCGAACAACCTTAGGTACATCAAAATACATAAACTCATAATATAACTGTCATCGAAACCTTAAGCGTGCGGACCCTACGGTTCGAGAACAATGTAGACATGACCGAGACACGTTTCTGGTCAATAACCAATAGCGGGACCTGGATGCCCATATTGGTTCCTACATATTCTACGAAGATCTTTATCGGTCAAACCGCATAACAACATACGTTGTTCCCTTTGTCATCGGTATGTTACTTTCCTGAGATTCGATCGTCGGTATCCAATACCTAGTTCAATCTCGTCACCGGCAAGTCTCTTTACTCGTTCTGTAATGCATCATCCCGTAACCAACTCATTGGTTACATTGCTTGCAAGGCTTATAATGATGTGCATTACCGAGAGGGCCCAGAGATATCTCTCCGACAATCGGAGTGACAAAACCTAATCTCGAAATACGCCAACTCAACATGTACCTTCGGAGACACCTGTAGTACTCCTTTATAATCACCCAGTTACGTTGTGACGTTTGGTAGTACCCAAAGTGTTCCTCCGGTAAACGGGAGTTGCATAATCTCATAGTTACAGGAACATGTATAAGTCATGAAGAAAGCAATAGCAACATACTAAACGATCAAGTGCTAAGCTAACGGAATGGGTCAAGTCAATCACATCATTCTCCTAATGATGTGATTCTGTTAATCAAATGACAACTCTTTTGTCCATGGCTAGGAAACATAACCATCTCTGATAAACGAGCTAGTCAAGTAGAGGCATACTAGTGACACTATGTTTGTCTATGTATTCACACATGTATTATGTTTCCGGTTAATACAATTCTAGCATGAATAATAAACATTTATCATGAAATAAGGAAACAATAACTTTATTATTGCCTCTAGGGCATATTTCCTTCACGATCCTAGGCCTTCTCAATGAGCAGCATGATGAATGGACCATAAATCGAGCACTTGCGCTCGGAGATAGCAGATAGCAGCTCAGACCACATAACATGAGAGATATCCAAGGACTCTCTGGTGTGCTGTCCCTTCTCCCGCTGGCAGAAAAGAAGCATGTCCACGAGATAGGAGTGAACCTGGTCTAGATTCCCGATACGAGGGAAAAGAGTCTCTCTGAAGATGCGGTGAAGGATATCCAGATATGCAGGCAGCTCATAGGTTTCCTTCTTTGTCTCATGGTTGATCCTCAAAGTGCAGTACGGCCAGAGAGCTTGCTTGTGAGTGGCATTGGGGCGGCCGTGAGGGCGAAAGCCAACAGAAGACTCAAGACCTAGATCTTGCACCCTAATCAACTCCATGAACGCTTTCCACTTGACTGAAAGCAACTTGCCATTGGTCATCCAGGTCAGTGTCCTGTCCTCATCAGTCCCAAGGTGAACCGTGGCATAGAATTGGGCCACAATATCAGCATCATAGTCCTTGTTGAATTTCATGATCCCAAGAATGTTCAATTGAGTGCACATCTGAAGAGCTTCACCAAAGTATTCAGGATCTTGCTCCATATGGTCGGTGTCGTTGGAGTGCACGTTGACATAGAGGTTCTTCTTGGCTTTGAGAACATCGAAGAAGATGGCAAACTGGAACCTGTTCCAGAACGGACGGTTGACCAAAGTGGGATCTTGGTCTGCCTCATACGGGTTGCGGCGGCGCCTTGCCTAGAACTCCTTTGGCTGCATTTCTGGCACGGTTTTGCCTGGCTTTGGCTTGACCCCAGGCTTCTTCTGGAGTTGAGGTGGAGGTGGAGCACTTGAAGAACCGCCGGCAGGCTCGGTGGTGCGGTAGCACTTGGACGTGGCACGACCGGGGTTGACATGATGAGCCTGATGCTCAGGGACCTCATCACCTGGAACCACACATAAGAACACGCACACAACCAGAAAGAACGAGCATAAGCCACAAAACACGAGCAAAAGGATCACTGAAAGGTAGGAATATGGTGGAAATTGGTAGAGGGCGGTAGTACCGCGACCTCCGAGCGGTAGTACCGCTCTGGGAGAGCGGTAGTACCGCTCGAGGCGGGGAAACAGCCGGTACCAACTGCCGTGATCAGATCCGGTACTACCGTCCTACCAAATTCAAAAATACTCCAACCAAACACTAATCCACAATGTCTAGAAGCATTCTCCATCCTACTCAAGCCTAGATCTGGCCAAAAATCTGGAGATGCAACTGCTATTGCCCCTAAGATGCTAGATTGGAAATCTAGACAAAAAGAAACAGGGAACGGGGGCAATACCGGCATCCATGGCAAGAGGACAAGGTGGGGATCGTCTCCACCGAAGGGAATGGAGAGGAGCGCCCCGGAGAGGGAGATCCGCCGGAGCCCTCCCGCGGCGCCGGTGCTGAAGAGAGAGATGAACAGAGCGAGGGGAGGCGAGCGAATGGGTATGGGGGAGAGGAAACTCCCCCTTCCCCCGATATAACCCCCCGCCCGCACCTCACAGCGGTATACCGCGCTGGAGGGCGGTAGTACCGCTCGCCACCAGCGGTAGTACCGCTTTAGCAACCGCACGACTTCTAGACCAACGGCTAAAACTCCAAGAAGACGGAAAGGAAAACTAAGAGAAAGAGAAGACCCAACAAGGCAAAACACACACACACGCAACGGACCAGAAACCACTCAAACAAAAAAACAACCACACGAAACAGAGCGAGCTCTGTCCTCTCTCAAGAGAGGGCGGTGGCCGGAGCCACCTATGTTTGAGTCAATTGGTATGGCACCGCGAAGAATTATCCTTGGGCCCATGACCAAAACTCGTCTTTGAAGCACAAGTACCATCAATAATGGCTAATGTGAAAGAGTAGATCGATTTATGCATAATGGGGGGAGGGAGAGTTCATTGAGAGAACAATACTCCCCCTATGTCCATGCCTACACCTAAACTAGACAACAAGTTGAGTGTGGTGGGGGGTGCACGGGTTCAAGTCACATTGCTCAAATCAATGATATTTAGCTCATGCCTTAACTCGCGAAATCTTGCTTCATCCAAGGGCTTCGTGAAAATATCTGCAAGGTTATCATGAGTGTTGACATACTTGAGCTCGATCTCCCCTTGCCTAATGTGATCCCGGATGAAGTGATACCGAATCTCAATGTGCTTCGTCTTGAAGTGTTGCACCGGGTTGAGAGAAATCTTGATGGCACTTTCATTATCACACCAAAGAGGCACTTTGTCACAAATGACACCGTACTCCTTTAAAGTTTGCCTCATCCATAGGAGTTGAGCACAACAACTACCGGCCGCCACATACTCCGCTTCGGTGGACGAGAGAGACACACAACTTTGCTTCTTGGAAGACCAACTTACCAAAGAGCAACCAAGAAATTGGCACCCTCTGGAAGTGGACTTCCTATCCACTTTGTCTCCCGCCCAATCGGAATCCGTGAAACCTTCAAGCTTGAAGTTTGCTCCTCTTGGGTACCATAAGCCAAAGTTTGGTGTATGAGCCAAATATCGAAAGATTCGCTTGACCGCCACATAGTGACTTTCCTTTGGTGCGGCTTGAAAACATGCACACATCCCCACACTCAACATGATATCCGGTCTAGATGCACAAAGTTAAAGCAAGGAGCCAATCATGGAGCGATATACCTTTTGATCCACTGATTTACCATTGGGATCGATGTCAAGTTGGCACTTGGTAGGCATTGGTGTAGTAGCCGGCTTGACATCACTTAGCTTGAATCTTTTAAGCATGTCTTGAGTGTATTTGGCTTGGTTGATGAAGGTTCCTTCTCTTCTTTGTTTGATGTCAAAACCAAGGAAGAACTTCAACTCTCCCATCGAAGACATCTTGAACTTGGAGGTCATGAGAGCGGCAAATTCCTCATTGAAAGCTTTGTTAGTAGAACCAAAGATAATATCATCAACATATAGTTGGCATACAAACAACTCCCCTTTGACCTTCTTAGTAAAAAGAGTGGGATCGATTTGTCCTACTTCAAATCCACGATCTTGTAGCAACTCGGTAAGGTGGTCATACCACGCACGTGGGGCTTGTTTAAGGCCATAGAGTGCCTTATCGAGTTGATACACATGATCCGGGAAGTAGGGGTCCTCGAACCCGGGGGGTTGCTTGACATAGACCAACTCATTAATAGGACCATTAAGAAAAGCACTTTTCACATCCATTTGTTGCAACTTAAAGTTGTGATGGGAAGCATAAGCAATCAACAAATGAATGGATTCAAGACGAGCGACGGGAGCAAAGGTTTCATCGTAGTCGATACCCTCGACTTGCGAGTAGCCTTGTGCTACCAATCTTGCCTTGTTGCGAACAATGTTCCCATGAGCATCTTGCTTGTTCTTGAAGATCCATTTGGTCCCAATGACGTTGTGGTCTCCCGATGGCCTTGGCACCAATCTCCATACTTTGTTGTACTCGAAGTTGTTGAGTTCTTCATGCATGGCATTGAGCCAATCCGAGTCTTCGAGCGCCTCATAGACCTTTTGGGGTTCAACACAAGAGACAAACGCGTGATGTTCACAATAGTTTGCTAATTGTCTACGAGTGCTTACCCCCTTTCTTAGGCTTCCAACCACATTTTCGATGGCCTTGGGTGGTGAGCTTGGAAGCAATCTTCGCGGCACGACGCTCTAATTCCTCCTCGGATGTGGAAGGAGGAGGGTTGACTTGATCATCTTGAGCGCCGTCTTGAGCTTGTTCTTGATCTTGAGCTTGCTCATGATCTTGAACTTGCTCAAGGGGGAGAACTTGACCTTGGGCATCATCTAGAGGTTCACCACCATCTTGAAGTTGATCTTGCCCTTGGTCTTGTTCACGAAGTTGAGGGCCTTCACTTTGTTCTTCGGAAGCGTGTGAGTCTTGATGAGGTGATGGCTCTACTTGAGTAGAGCATTGTCCTTCTCCTTCGGCCACAAGGGGTTCCTCAATGGGTAGAATTTGACCAATACCCATTCTTCTTATGGCTTGGGGAGGAATTTCATCACCTACATCACAAGTACCACTTTGCTCCACTTGGGAGCCGTTATTTTCGTCAAACTCCACGTTACACGTCTCCTCAATGAGTCTGGTGGACTTGTTGAGGACAGGGTAAGCATGAGAGTTTGTAGCATAACCAACAAATATGCCCTCATGAGCTCTAGCCTCAAATTTAGACAAACGAACACCTTTCTTGAGAATGAAACACTTACAACCGAACACCCGAAAGTACTTGAGGTTGGGCTTGTTGCCGATGAGTATCTCATAAGGAGTCTTGTTCAAGCCTTTGCGAAGATAGAGCCGATTGGATGCATGACATGCGGTGTTGATGGCTTCGGCCCAAAAGTTGTATGGAGACTTGAACTCCGCCATCATGGTCCTAGCCGCATCCATCAACGTTCGGTTCTTCCTCTCCGCAACACCATTTTGTTGAGGGGTGTATGGAGCAGCATATTGGTGCCTGATCCCCTCATCACTAAGAAACTCATCCAAGGTGTAGTTCTTGAACTCGGTGCCGTTGTCACTTCTTATTGTCAGGATCTTTGCATTGTGTTGACGTTGAGCTTCATTAGCGAAGTCGATGACGGTTTGTTGAGTCTCACTCTTCCTCTTGAAGAAGTATACCCAAGTGTATCTTGAATAGTCATCCACAATCACCAAGCAATACTTTCTTCCTCCAAGACTATCAAAAGATGGAGGCCCAAAGAGATCCATGTGAAGGAGCTCCAAGGGTCTCTTCGAGTAGATGATGGTTGATGGAGATGTCAAAACCGGCGGATCTCGGGTAGGGGGTCCTGAACTGTGCGTCTAGGCGGATGGTAACAAGAGACGAGGGACACGATGTTTTTACCCAGGTTCGGGCCCTCTTGATGGAGGTAAAACCCTACGTCCTGCTTGATTAATATTGATGATATGGGTAGTACAAGAGTGGATCTACCACGAGATCAAGGAGGCTAAACCCTAGAAGCTAGCCTATGGTATGATTGTTGTAATGTATGTTGTCCTACGGACTAAAGCCCTCCGGTTTATATAGACACCGGAGGAGGCTAGGGTTACACAGAGTCGGTTACAATGGTAGGAGATCTACATATCCGTATTTCCAAGCTTGCCTTCCACGCCAAGGAAAATCCCATCCGGACACGGGACGGAGTCTTCAATCTTGTATCTTCGTAGTCTTGGAGTCCGGCGGATAATGATAGTCCGGCTGTCCGGACACCCCCTAGTCCAGGACTCCCTCAGTAGCCCCTAAACCAGGCTTCAATGACGATAAGTCCGGCGCGCATAATGTTCGGCATTGCAAGGCGGGTTCCTCCCTTGAATAGTCCAGAGAAGATCATAAACACCAGGATAGTGTCCGGCTCTGCAAAATAAATCCCACATTCCACCCTAGAGAGAATAAAATGTACACTTAATTCAATCTGCTGACGTATTATGCGGCGTGACATCACACCGCTACCAAGCTTTTGTTTGAATCATTTTTTTACTATACCACCTCAGCACGTTTAGCGAAGCGGTTTCCTTGGCACGTCTTGTCGAAGCAGAGATCGTGTTCCCCTTATTCCGGGATTCTCATCAATACTTGCATGGGTAACCCAACCGTTCCCGTCGCCACGCCTCCTCTATCGAAGGTGAATCCCAAACGGTCACGGAGACGGCTCTTGGTATTTTTTCCCCCTTTATAAGAGGACCAAGGCTTGCCCTTGTTCTTCAATCTCGCATCGAATCTCCTCCTCGCTCCCAGTTCCAACACCCAGAGCCTCAGATTCGAGCGCTTCGGATCCTTAACCATGTCCGGTTCCGACCTCCAGGGCCGGTGGATGTCCTCCTCCGTTACAGAGGAGGACATATCGAAGTTACGTGAGGCCAAGTACCTGGCTTACGAGGTTTCGCACAGGTTGCCCGCCCAAGGGCAGGCCGTGCCCGCCCCCGAGCCCGGTGAGTTCGTTGTCTTCGTATCCCACCTCCGTCGGGGTTTAGGCTTCCCGACGGACCCCTTCGTGAGAGGACTCATGTTCTATTATGGGCTGGACTTTCACGACTTGGCTCCGGAGTCCATCCTCCACATCTCCGCATTCATTATCGTCTGCGAAGCCTTCCTCCGCGTCACTCCCCACTTCGGCCTGTGGCTGAAGACCTTCAAGGTGGAGCCGAAGATGATCGGGGGGCGTCAAGCGGAGTGCGGCGGGGCGGCCATAAGCAAAAAGGCCGATGCCCCGTGGCCTGAAGGTTCCTTCCAAGAGGAACTCGGACTGTGGCAGCAGGAGTGGTTCTATATCACCGCTCCGAAGGGCAGCAGGCAAAAGCCGTCGCCTTTATTCCGCCCGGGACCTCCACGCCAGCTGGTGTCGTGGGTCAACCAAGGGCTCAATTGGGGGCCATCCGAAGACGTGCCCTCACTGCAGGGCCGGATTTGAGACCTCCAAGCGAGGGAGATCGACCTGATCATGGTGATGCAGGTTATGCTGATCAGGCATCTTCCGCCCTGCAAACGCCGTCCTCTCCGTCTATGGGAGTTCAACCCGGAGGGACCTCGGATTCTCCAACACTTTATGGGTGCGACACCCGTGGAGATGTACAAGTTGTTCTTCGGACCGCAGGTGGCGTGTCCGGAATTAGCCGAGGACGCGGGCCTAAGCCGCAATTGCCCGGATACTCAGGTAAATAGCTCAGAGTCCGGACTTTCTGTTTATACGCCTTTCTAGAGTTCGCCTCCTGACTCATCACTCTTCACAGGAATGGGTGGCGCGATCAAGGCTGATAAGGTGTTCGGCCCCCCTCCCAGAGACCGCACTGGACCCCGTGCTGGTCAGAATGTTGGAGGTCGCGCCCACAGAAGGGGGCGAAGGGGAAAACAGAGGAGCTAATATTTCGCCCAAAGGGGCGCCTGAAGAGGGGGGAATCAAGAACCCCTCCCTCCAGGGGGAGAAGAGGACCGCCTCCAAAGATCCGGAGGCCAAAGCCCCTAAGCGCGGGAAGAGATCTTCACCGGGGGGTCCGGCGTCCGGAGAGAATCCGGACGCACAATCATCGCCAAAGGATCAACCCTCCAGCGAGCCGTGAGTATGAAAAAGGGAATTAATTAGTAAGGAAATGCCTTCATTTGTGCCTCTGTGGGTGACCGAAATATTTATATTGCAGTTCGGATCCGCAGCCTTCTCAGATGAGTTCGTCTTCGGGAGACCTTCTTCCGGAGATGATGGAGAGTGATACGCCTCCATCTGCAGCGCCGTCAGATAAGGCGGGCGAGCCTGAAGTATTGTCACGGAGGGTATCCCCGAGTCCGGAGGGGCCAGAGAGTTCGGCACCCACTAGTATCCGGCCGGGAGAACTAAAGAATCTGCTTGAGAGGGCGTCCATTTCAGAAGATCACCGTGCGTTGATGCGTATGGTGATTGGAAGGATTTCGTCCGCCGAGAGCGGATTGCGCAATGCCGCCATGAGTTTGCTGGCGGGATTTGAGGTATGCGAGAATGATGCACCCATTTGTCTTTTAACAGTTTTGCATATAAAAATGCGCCCTGCATAGATAGTAGCCCCTGGGACTCGGTAGGTTGTCGGGAACGACAGCGTGCCGAGGATCGAAATCGCAAGTAATGAATGCCGCCGTTCCTATGCAGGTGGCGGATAGTCCGAGGGCTAGCCGGACTAGTGAGTTTGCCGAGTTGAGTCGGCAACTTGACATGGCGGATGCGGACATCGCACTTGTCAACCGGCGACTTGACGAGTCGCAAGGTAAATGAGTTCTCCGCAGTCGCTTTATTTAAGGGGGTCGAAGCCCTCCTCTGATAAATTATATGCTGTTGTACAGACGGTGTTGCTGCTGTGGAGATCCTTCGGGCTGAACTTGCTCGAGCTAAGGAGCAAGCCCGAAGGAGTGACGCGGCTGCCTCTAGGGCGGCCGAGGAGTTGAAAGCCGAAAGGGCTGCGCACTGCCTAAGCAGGGCGGAGGTGGCCGAATTGGCCATGAAAGTAAAGGATGCTGCCGACCGCAATGAGGCTCTTGAAAAGGAGCGCTTATCAGAGCGGGAATACCTGAAGAAGGCCACCGCCGAAGCCAAGGATGCCCGCTCTGCAATGCGGGCTATGAGGGAGGAACTGCGCCAAGCCGGAGATATTGTGGCTGGCAAGCCTTTTCTGCTGCGTCGCCGGTTTATGGATGGAAAATATGCTCAATTTGAGCGGCTGTGGAGTCCAGAGGATCCGTATATGGACTTAGCTGCAAGTGCGGCTGATGCCGTTGAGCACTTCCGGAGCCAGGAGGATCACAAGATGGAAGAGCTATACTGGTCTCAATTCCATAGTCCGGGCCGCTCACTTTCGTTGACAGACCGGTTGGCCGAATGGGCCGAACTAAATAGATTGTCCGGACTTGCCATGACTGACATCGTGGCTCATGTCTGGCCAGAGAGGCCCAAGGCGACGAGCTACTTCGGCTTACTGCAACAATTCCTTGGAGCGGTGCCGCATATAAAGGAGATGAAGCGGTCGGCCTGCATCGAGGGTGCGCGAATGGCTCTTGCCCGTATGAAGGCGCACTGTCCGGAGATGGATGCCACCGCTGTTGCTGCCCAGGATTCGGATGAAAACCGGCTCCCCGCCGAGCACTATTTTGGGGAAGTTATGCGTGGCACTCGTGTAATAGAGTCGCAGTGCTCGAAAAATGTTACGTTCAAATGAACGTATTAGCTTGTAAAACGATGATTATGTTATAACTGCTTTTTATACTTGTGCGTCCCAAGTAGTAAAACTTCTCCTGTGCGGCCGTTTACGTATACATTTGTATAACTTGAAAGATTGCAGTCTTCGGCTTCAGCCCCCACGCACAGGGTGCGGGGGTGTTCGCAAAAATAGCGCGTTTCCACACTTAATCCGACGTCTCGGTCCTGTTTAAGGAGGTGGTAGCGTAGCGAACGAGGCAATCCGGACTATAATGCTTTATCACTTTCACTTAGCCAGTGGAGCTCGAGGGTGGGGCTACGATATAGCCCCTGGTGGCACCGCCCATCTCCGAATTCGTGGTGCGTACGTGCCTGACCGGGAAACGGTCCTTCGTCAAAGCGGGGAATTCTAAACATTCCGGTAGTCGATCGAGTGGTTGACCAGTCTCTCGCTGTATCATGACAGTCAGTTTTCGGCTTTCTCTACTGAGGTGCTCGCCCAGCCGAACTGGGGCACAATCGCAGTAGTTCTCCTGGTGCCGCGTTAGCCGGTGATACGGAACGTAAGGCAGCAAAACACAGGAGCCGGGCAAACCCAACATTTGACCAAAGACATGATTCGGAGCTGATGCATATAATGCCTAACTCGAGACGCCGAACACTCCCTAAGGTGTTCGGTCTTTATAATAATGGGCAGAGATGCCCTAAGCCCCTAGTGTCCAGGTACGGGCATGGTCTTCTGACGCGGCCGATGCCAAAACGTCAGGCTCCGCTTTGGCTATAGGAAGAAACCAAGGGAGAATAACAACAAGAGACAGTAAAAAAGGTTTACGTAGGGTCTTAATCTGAAAAGAATCCTCACAACGGGTCCCTACTGCACGTCTGCGCCTGTGTCTCCGTTGTGCCGTTTATTCTGGACGGGTATGCACGTTGTTCATCTGTAAAAAGAGGGGAACGTTTAGTTTGAAAATAAATCGTGCGAAAAATATGTGTAAAAGAAGAAATATAAATAATTAAAGCGGGGTTTGTATGAACCCGCGGTTGTTTGTGCGCGCAGCCCCCTGTGAAGAGGTATGCGGCTAGGGAGCCCCTAGCCTGCTGAAGCCGGATTCGTCTATCCGAGTCCGGGGTCTTTAAGTGACCCTCGCACTGAAATGACGCCACGCGGACCGGGCATCTTGAGTGTAAGAGATGCGTAATGCGGTATGGCGTTGAAGCGGACAAAAGCCTTTCGTCCCAAGAGTGCTTGATATTCACTTTCAAATGGGACGATGTGAAAAATTAATTTTTCGCGTCGAAAATTGTTCGGCGATCCAAACACGACTTCTAGTAATATAGAGCCTGTGCACTTGGCGTAAGGGCCTGGCGTCACTCCTTTGAAGGAAGTGCGGCTGTGTCGGATTTTGGTAGGGTCTGTCCCCATCCTACGGATTGTGTTTGAATATAGCAGGTTTAAGTCGCTGCCTCCGTCCATTAGGACGTTAGTAAATTGTAATCCGTCTATTATGGGATTCAATATCAGGGGAGTCCGTCCCGCGTTTCGAACGCTTCTGGAGTAGTCCAGGTGGTCGAAAGTGATTGGCTTTGATATCCAATCTCTATGGTTTGCTGGTTTGGACCACGCGAAGCTCTTTTTCGGAAGTGCCGCATTGTTTTTCCGTATTATCACATTAAGTGAGTTTACTGTTTTGACCTCTTGTGGGAAAGTCTTTTGTTTTCCAGTGCTCTGCTGGTGGGGTTTATCTTCTTCGCTTGACGCATCGAGCCCCTTGTGTTCGACATTTAGTCAGCCGGACTGTTTAAAAACCCAACAATCCCTGTGGGTGTGATTTGCAGGCCTTCCGGGGGTACTGTGGATTTGACATATCCGACCCAAAATCTTGTTTAAGTTGGACAATTCGTCACTGTCATCCTTGAGAGGCTGTGTTTTGTTGTTGGGCCGCGAGCTTTTGAATCCGGCGTTGACTGCCGTGCTCTTTTGGCGTTTCTCTTTATTCCAACGCTGCTCTTTTCTGTGCCGTGATTTTCCGTTTCCATCTCTTATCTCGGATGTACTTGGGTCGCTGGTGCTGCATCTTGCTAGGCAGCTATCTTCTCCCGCACAGAAGCGGGTCATGAGGCTTGTTAGTGCGGATATTGTCCTCGGTTTCTCTTGACCGAGGTGCCTGGCAAGCCATTCGTCTCGGACATTATGCTTAAAAGCTGCTAAGGCTTCGGCGTCCGGACAGTCGACTATTTGATTCTTTTTGGTAAGGAACCTGTTCCAGAATTTCCGCGCTGACTCTCCGGACTGTTGAGTTATATGACTTAGATCATCTGCATCCGGAGGGCGGACGTAAGTCCCTTGAAAATTTTCTCTAAACGCATCCTCAAGCTCTTCCCAACTTCCAACAGTGTTTTCTGGGAGGCTTTTAAGCCAATGACGGGCTGGCCCTTTGAGCTTGAGGGGTAGGTATTTTATGGCGTGGAGATCGTCTCCTCTGGCCATGTGTATGTGCAGTATATAATCTTCTATCCAGACTCCAGGGTCTGTTGTTCCACCGTAGGCCTCATTGTTTATGGGTTTAAATCCTGCTGGGAATTCATGGTCCAGCACCTCATCGGTGAAACATAGTGGGTGTGCGGCGCCCCTGTATTTGTGTGTGCCGCTATCATCGGGCACTTGACGTGTTGCCTTGCTTCTTGGGGCCTTCTCCTTTGGCCCGTAGATGGACCAGGCTGGGCCATCTATCCTTCCAAGTTCGTTGGTTGGTTTATGTGTGGCGCCGCCGTCAGAATTTGGCCTATCATCTGGCCGTCTATCCAACCAGGCAGCCCCTTTATTTTTGGACGGTGGAGGCTCTATGGCCTCCTCGTCGAATTCTGGTAGCAGCTTGCGCTTCGGGTAGCTCTTTGATTGGTGGCCATTGCCGTACTTATCTGCGGTTTTGAGCACTTTGCTCCATCTCATTCTGAGTGTGTCTTCCGCTGTATTGAGCCTCCGTTTTTCCTTCTTCAGGCTTCTTGCAGTACTGACGAGTCTTTTCCGAAGGTTCTTGCTCTCCGGCGGCATGTCCGGCATGAGATCGTCCGGGCTGTTGTTTTTGCCGAGCCTGGACTTATTATCTGACTCGTCATGTTCGGACGGTTGCTTATCTGCATGTTCGTCGTCCTCTTGTGAGCCCTGCCGTATTGCGGGCTCCTTGGGAGCGTTGTTGTCGTCGAGGCGGGACTTAGGGCGGCGTCTGCGCCGCCGTTTTGGTCGTTTATCGGCGGGGTCATCTTCTGCCGCTGCCCGTTGGTCCTCGTTATCGCTCTCCTTTGGGGTGTCCACCATATATATGTCATGCGACGAGGTGGTCCTGTCGTGTTGTATAAGCTCTGTTTTTTGTTCGTCTCCGGCATTGTCGTCCATAGCGTCGATGTCTTCGGGGTCGTAGTCTAGCATGTCGGTTAGATCGTCGACAGTGGCTACAAAGTGGGTGGTGGGTGGGCTCTGAATTTCTTCGTCGTCCGTACCCCAACCATCCTGGCCATAGTCCGGCCAGGACTCTCCTGATAATGAGAGATGCTTTAGTGAGTTCAAGATATCGCCAAAAGGCGAGTATTGGAAGATGTCCGCGGCGGTGAATTCCATAGCCGGCGCCCAATCCGGATCGATTGGTAGGGGCGCGGGAGGTTCAGAGTCCGGCAAGGAGTCCGGCGCCTCGGAATCACGAGTTTCGCAGGGGACAAGATTAGTGTTCGGCTCCATCGCCATGGATGTTGAAGCCCCCAGGGCGGCGTCTATCCACCGGCCCTCGATCTGGGCGATCGGCTCCGGGCTAATGGCCGAAGCGGACCCGTGTGCGGCCACCAAGGCACTGTTCGGTGGCAGAGCTAGATCATGCCCGTCGTCACAGTGCGGCGCACTTGGCTGTGGCTCGAGTCCGTCGAAGATCTAGTCTCCGCGGACATTGGCCGTGAAGTTTAAGCTTCCAAATCTGACCTGACGGCCAGGGGCGTAGCTTTCGATCTGCTGCAGATGGCCAAGTGAATTGGCCCGCAGTGCAAAGCCGCCGAATACGAAGATCTGTCCGGGGAGAAAAGTCTCACCCTGGACAGCATTGCTGGTTGAAGATGCCATCAAGCCTATCGGTGACGACACAGAGGAACTCTCAATGAAAGCACCAATGTCGGTGTCAAAACCGGCGGATCTCGGGTAGGGGGTCCCGAACTGTGCGTCTAGGCGGATGGTAACAAGAGACGAGGGACACGATGTTTTTACCCAGGTTCGGGCCCTCTTGATGGAGGTAAAACCCTACGTCCTGCTTGATTAATATTGATGATATGGGTAGTACAAGAGTGGATCTACCACGAGATCAAGGAGGCTAAACCCTAGAAGCTAGCCTATGGTATGATTGTTGTAATGTATGTTGTCCTACGGACTAAAGCCCTCCGGTTTATATAGACACCGGAGGAGGCTAGG
This sequence comes from Triticum timopheevii, assembly GCA_963921465.1. Lineage (NCBI taxonomy): Eukaryota > Viridiplantae > Streptophyta > Magnoliopsida > Poales > Poaceae > Triticum > Triticum timopheevii. The sequence goes on along the minus strand of OY997266.1, from coordinate 118,096,653 downwards.
GTTACACAGAGTCGGTTACAATGGTAGGAGATCTACATATCCGTATTGCCAAGCTTGCTTTCCACGCCAAGGAAAATCCCATCCGGACACGGGACGGAGTCTTCAATCTTGTATCTTCGTAGTCTTGGAGTCCGGCGGATAATGATAGTCCGGCTGTCCAGACACCCCCTAGTCCAGGACTCCCTCATTGAGCCTTTTCATGAAGCTTTCCTTCGATACAAGCACTGCAAGCACGACCTTTGGCAAAACTAACATTTGTTAGTCCACGGACATGGTCCCCCTTGAGAAGACTTTGCAAAGATCTCATAGTGACGTGGGCTAAACGGCGATGCCAAAGCCATCCCACGTCAACTTTAGCCATTAGGCATGTCGCGGTCTTAGTGGGTCGCTCCAAAAATTTTATCACATAGAGACCGTTCTCGACATGCCCAACAAAGGCTACTTTAAGAGTCTTGCTCCACAAGAGGGCCACGGTATCAATGTCAAATAATGTAGCAAAACCCATGAATGCAAGGGACTCAACAAGCATGACTTTCTCGATCGTTAGATCGGAGAAATGACAACCTTGCCAAGACCCAATACCTTAGAATGTGATGCATCACCCCACTCGACATTGGTGGGCATAGATGGAATCTCTTGCACGTCCACCACCAAGTCCTTGCTCCCGGTCATATGATTTGTTGCTCCACTATCGAGCAACCATGATCCCCCACCGGAAGCAAACACCTACAAGAGATCAATGCTTGGTTTTAGGTACCCATTTAGTAATGGGTCCTTTGATGTTAGTAACAAGGGTCTTGGGAACCCAAATAGACCATTCAATGTACTCATAAGGAGAACCAACAAATTTAGCAAATACATGTCCATCACTAGCACGGCACAACACATATGACGGGTTAAAGTCGCCGGCTTTGTTTGAGGAAATGCTTTTGCCCTTTTGGGCATCAACTCCCTTCACTTTTTCCTTCTTCTCCTTAGGAGCACCCTCTCCCTCTTTCACAAACGTTAGTTTGAGAGGAGGAGGATGATTGGTCTTGTTGTTCTTCTTCTTCTTGCTCTTGGACTTGGGTGCAAACCCAATCCCTTCTTTGGCCACAACTTCCTTTTGATTGCTCAAAAGGTTGTTGAGGTTCTTCTCACCTTGAATGCAAGTCACAAGTCCTTTCTCAAGTTGATCCTTCAACTTGGCATTCTCCTCCACAAGATGCACATGCTCACAACACGGGTTAGTAGCACATGCATTATCAATTGATACCATATGAGGAAAGGTGGCTTTTTCCTTGATTAGCTTAACTTGGAGTTGAGCATGAGACTCTTTGAGGTTAGCATGAGTACCCTTCAAGACCTTGTGGCCTTGTCAAGTATCTCAAACTCCTCTTTGAGTCTAGCATGATCAACCCCAAGTTTAGCCTTCTCGGAGGTTAGCACACGAGACACGACAAGAGCATGATCAAGATCTTTCTTTAACTTAGCATGGTCATCATTGTGTGACTCCTCAAGAGTCAAACGATGCACACGCTCTTCCTCAAGAGCATTAGAGAGATCCGATATCTCATCGGCATAGTCACGACTATGACCTTCCATCTTGGAGATGGTTTCTTCGTGAGCCTCGATCATGTCATTGGCCTCACCAAGTTGTTCCAAGAGAGCAACAAAGTGCTTCTTGGACTTACCCTTGAGCTTATTCATAAAAGACTGAAATTCATTCACTTCCTCATTAGACTCAACATGTTCATCAATGCAATCCTCCAAGGAGGGATTAGTAATGATGGTGGTTGTGATGTTGGGGGTTACCTTGTTTGAAGCTTTAGCCATGAGGCATTTGGCGGTGATGTTTTCGTTGGGTGAATCAAAGAGAGACACCCGGGGAGTAGTAGCAATGGCAACGGATGCCATGGCCATAGCTTCTTCATTTTCATCTTCATCGTCATCCTCTTGGTATTCTTCTTGAACCACCAACCCACGAGTGGGAGTCTTCTTGGCGAAGTTGTTCTAGTTGGGGAAGGACTTGGCTTTGTCTTTTCGGATGAACTTGCCACCATTGTCTTCCCGCTTCTCGTAAGGACAATTCGCAACGAAATTGCTCACATTGCCACAGTTGAAGCAAGTTCTAACTCGTTGCTTGCCCTTGAAGCCACTTGAGTTGTTCTTGTTGAAGTTGGGCCTTGAACTCTTCTTGCTCCAAAATTGTCTTGAAGCAAGGGCCATGTGCTCATGGTAATCAAATTTGGTGTCTTCGGGGTTGCTTTCCTCATCTTCCACTTCTTCCTCTTCTTCCATAATAACCTTGGCCTTCAAAGCAAGGTTGGGCTTCTTTGCCCTTTGAGAACGGAGCACCGCATTGTCGGCGGTCTTGTCCAAGATGCTCATTGCAACGAACTCATCCAACACTTCACTTGAGGTCATGGAGTGGAAGTCCGGTCGTTGACGAATGACGGAGGACATGGCCTTGTTGTAGGGCATCATGGCCTTGAGGAACTTTCGCTTGATCCAATTGTCATCCGTGTCCTTGCTTCCATGATCTCGGAGTGCGACCGCGAGTTTGGTCACTCTTCGAAAGAGCTCACGAGGTTCTTCATCTTCTTTCATTGCAAACTCATCGGCTTCATCTTGCACCACTTCATAGTTGGAGCGTTGACTGCTATCACTTCCTCAATAGAGACCCTCGACACATTTCCATGCTTCTTTAGCCATGGCATGGGGTCGAAGATGAGGGAGATCTTAGGGAAGGATTGCATCTTGGATGATGAAGAGAGCACTCTCATTGAATTGATTGTCCACGGCTTTTCTAGAGGTGAAGTTGCTTGGGTCATGAGGATAAAAACCTTCTTCAATGATTCTCCAAAGGTTAGTGTTCACATGCTTTAAATGATGCTTAAAGCGATAGACCCAAGAATCAAAATCTTCATGTTTCTCATATTTAGGAGGAGGACCGGCATGATTCAAATGAGTGGAGGCGATTGGCCCTCCATAAATTGGAGGTTCCACATGGGCAAAGATGCCGGTACCATTTCTACCACTAATAGAAGGACTCTTTTCAATGTTAGCTTCCCCCTTGTCGGAGGTGGCATCCGTCACCTTGTTGGTGGGATCACCCACTTTCATCGGCGAGGTAGATTGTTTAAGTCCTTCTAGGAATTCCTTAAACATGTCCTTGACCTCGGTCGTCATGGAGGTTTTCAATGTTTCCAAAGCCACATTGAATTCCTCATGTGAGATCGAGTTACCCCCATCTCCCGTAGATGAGATCGGATTCGCACCGGAGTGCTCTCCCACCTCATCTACGACATCAACCATACTCTTCGGACGGTAAAGCCCTTAAAAAGAGACGAGGCTCTGATACCAATTGAAAGGATCGATATGGTTGACTAGAGGGGGGGGGGTGAATAGGCAACTAACAATTTTTAAGCTTTTCTTTACCAAATTAAACTTTGCAACAAAATAGGTTGTCTAGATGTGCAACTAAGTGAGCAACCTATATGATGCAATAACAACTAGCACACATGCAAGCAAAGGATGTATAACAAGTAGGCTTGCAAAAGTAAAGGCACGAAATAACCAAGAGTGGAGCCGGTGGAGACGAGGATGTGTTACCGGAGTTCCTTCCTTTTAAAGGGAAGTACGTCTCTGTTAGAGCGGTGTGGAGGCACAATGCTCCCCAAGAAGCCACTAGGGCCGATGTATTCTCCTCACGCCCTCACACAATGCGAGATGCCGTGATTCCACTATTGGTGCCCTTGAAGGCGGCGACTGAACATTTACAAACAAGGTTGGGGCAATCTCCACAACAATTGGAGGCTCCCAACGACACCACAAAGCTTCACCACAATGGAGTAGGGCTTCGAGGTGACCTCAACCGTCTAGGGTGCTCAACACCCAAGAGTAAAAAGATCTGCTAGGGATAAGTGGGGGGAATCAAATTTCTCTTGGTGGAAGTGTAGATCTGGGCCTTCTCAACCAATCCCGAGCAAATCAACAAGTTTGATTGGCTAGGGAGAGAGATCGGGCGAAAATGGAGCTTGGAGCAACAATGGAGCTTTGGGGGAAAGAGGTCAGTCAACTTGGAGGAATAATACACCTTTATATAGTGGGGGAACAAATCCAACCGTTACCCCACTGAGCAGCCCCGCAAAGAGCGGTACTACCGCTAGGGTAGGGTGGTACTACCGCTGAGAGCGGTACTACCGCTCCCTACCCAGAGCGGTACTACCGCGGGAGAAGAGCGGTACTACCGCTTGAAGCGGTACTACCGCTTCTACTACCGCTTCTAGTACCGCAAAACCCGACACGAGAAAACATCGGTCTCGAATCGAGGCGGTACTAGCGTGGAACAGCTGCAGTACTACGGCCGAAGCCCGCAAGCAGTACTACCGCTCTGCGGAGCGGTACTACCACCGAGGGCGGTACTACCGCTTCGTGGAGCGGTACTACTGCTGGAGAGCTTCGGCGGTACTACCGCTGAGACCGCGGTACTACCGCTAGCACAGAACGGAGCAGGTACGGAAGAGAAGGTGCAGCTCCAAAGATGCGAAAGGAAGACGACGGGTGTGATAGAGATGTGTACGTGTTGATTCTACCCTAGTCTTACCAAAGCGGATCCCCTCTTGATAGTACGGTGACTCCTACGAAACTAGTCCACCAACAACGAAACGAAGGAGCTACACCATCTTGAATAAAACATCGAGGGAAGGAAATCGTCTCGTGCCAATGGATGAATCTCTGAAAGAACTAAACGCACACGATTAGTCCGCAAAAGCATTGTCATCAATCACCAAAACCACTTGGGGATAAATATGCCCTTACACTTGCTCATCGGGTTCATAGGTTAAACCCCTGTGTTTACGATCATAATTGCTCTTCTGGCGGGACTGCGACGCCTTGAGATTATCCCGGACAATGCGGACTTGCTCTCCAGCTTGTTGGATAATGTTTGGACCAATGAGCGGTCGTTCCCTAGTTTCTGAGCAATTCAGAGGGGTTCGACACTTACATCCATAGAGTACCTCGAAGGATGCCATCTTCAAGCTAGCTTGATAGCTGTTGTTATAAGATAATTCGGCGTAAGGGAGAGATTCTTCCCACTTCTTGCCAAATGAGATGACATAGGTAAGCAACATATCTTCAAGGATTTGATTGATTGCTCAACTTGACCTTGGGACTGGGGGTGATAAGTGGTGCTCTAGGTTATATGGGTGAAAGCACAAGTGCTCCCGGCTACGTCTTGAGCTTGCGTTGGTTTTCCTTGAAGAGGAAAGGGTGATGCAGCAATAGTAGCGTAAGTATTTCCCTCAGTTTTTGAGAACCAAGGTATCAATCCAATAGGAGGCTCCTCAAAAGTCCCACGCACCTACACAAACAAACAAAGAACTCGCAACCAACGCAATAAAGGGGTTGTCAATCCCTTCACGGCCACTTGCGAAAGTGAGATCTAATAGAGATAGTATGATAAGATAAATATATGTTTGGTATTTTATAATATAGATGCAAAAGGTAAAGATGCAAATAAAAGTAGTTTGGGAGAAAATATGATAAGAGATAGACCCGGGGGCCATAGGTTTCACTAGTGGCTTCTTTCAAGATAGCATAAGTATTACAGTGGGTGAACAAATTACTGTCGAGCAATTGATAGAAAAGTGAATAATTATGAGATTATCTAGGCATGATCGTGTATATAGGCATCACGTCCGCAACAAGTAGACCGACTCCTGCCTGCATCTACTACTATTACTCCACACATCGACCGACTCCTGCCTGCATCTAGAGTATTAAGTTCATAAAGAACAGAGTAACGCATTAAGCAAGATGATATGATGTAGAGGGATAAACTCAAGCAATATGATATAAACCCCATCTTGTTATCCTCGATGGCAACAATACAATACGTGCCTTGCTGCCCCTGCTGTCATTCGGAAAGGACACCGCAAGATTGAACCCAAAGCTAAGCACTTCTCCCATGGCAAGAAAGATCAATCTAGTAGGCCAAACCAAACTGATAATTCTAAGAGACTTGCAAAGATAACTCAATCATACATAAAAGAATTCAGAGAAGATTCAAATATTATTCATAGATAAACTTGATCATAAACCCACAATTCATCGGATCTCGACAAACACACTGCAAAAAGAGTTTACATCGAATAGATCTCCACAAGAGAGGGGGAGAACATTGTATTGAGATCCAAAAAGAGAGAAGAAGCCATCTAGCTAATAACTATGGACTCGTAGGTCTGTCATAAACTACTCACAACTCATCGGAGGGGCAAGGATGTTGATGTAGAAGCCCTCCATGGTCGATTCCCCCTCCGGCAGAGTGCCGGCAAAGGCTCCAAGATGAGATCTCGCGGATACAGGAGGTTACGGCGGTGGAAATTGTGTTTCGTTGGCTCCCTGGATGTTTTCGGGGTACATAGGCTTATATAGGAGGAAGAAGTACGTCGGTGGACGCCCGAGGGGCCCACGAGACAGGGGGCGCGCGCCCTCCTATCTCATGGAGGCCTCGGCTGCTTCTTGACTTGCACTCCAAGTCCTCTGGATCACGTTCATTCCAAAAATCACGCTCCCGAAGGTTTCATTCTGTTTGGACTCCGTTTGATATTCCTTTTCTTCGAAATACTGAAATAGGCAAAAAACCCAGCAATAGGGGCTGGGCCTCCGGTTAGTAGGTTAGTCCCAAAAATGATATAAATGTGTAAAATAAAGCCCATAAACATCCAAAAGGGGTAATATAATAGAATGGAACAATCAAAAATTATAGATACGTTGGAGACATATCAAGCATCCCCAAGCTTAATTCCTGCTCGTCCTCGAGTAGGTAAATGATAAAAAGAGAATTTTTGATGTGGAATGCTACCTAGCATAATTATTAATGTAATTTTCTTTATCGTGGCATGAATGTTCAGATCCAAATAATTCAAAATAAAAGTTCATATTGATAAAAGAAATAGTCACACTTCAAGCATACTAATCAAAGTAATCATGTCTTCTCAAAATAACATGGCAAAAGAAAGTTCATCCCTACAAAATCATATAGTTAGGCTATGCTTCATTTTCGTCACATAAAGATGTTCCCAACTTCTATACCCCCGATGACAAGCCAAGCAATTGTTTCATACTTAAATAATCTCAAACTTTTTCAACCTTCACGCAATACATGAGCGTGAGCCATGGATATAGCACTATGGGTGGAATAGAATATGATGATGGGGATTGTGTGGAGAAGACAAAAAAGGAGAAAGTCTCACATTGACGAGGATAATCAACGGGCTATGGAGATGCCCATCAATTGATGTCAACATGAGGAGTAGGGATTGCCATGCAACGGATGCACTAGAGCTATGAATGAATGCTCAACAAAAGAAAACTAGTGGGTGTGCATCCAACTTGCTTGCTCATGAAGACCTAGGGCATTTGAGGAAGCCCATCGTAGGAATATACAAGCCAAGTTCTATAATGAAAAATCCCCACTAGTATGAAAAAGACAACTTATGAGACTCACTATATGAAAATCATGGTGCTACTTTGAAGCACAATATATGAGACTCACTACATGAAGAACAAGGTGCTACTTTGAAGCACAAGTGTGGAAAAAGAGATAGTAACATTGCCCTTTTTATTTATTTATTTATTTTTCTTTTTCTTTTTTTCTTTTTCTTTTTCTTCTTTTTTTTGGGCCTTTCCTTTTTTTTCTTTTGGCCTTTCTTCTTTTTTTCTTTTTTTTCTTTGGGCAATGCTCTAATAATGATGATCATCACACTTCTATTGATTACAACATATGAAGTACAACTCGAAACTAGAACAAGATATGACTCTATATGAATGCCTCCGACGGTGTACCGGGATGGTGCAATGAATCAAGAGTGACATGTATGAAAAATTAATGCATGGTGGCTTTGCCACAAATACGATGTCAACTACATGATCATGCAATGGCAATATGACAAAAGTAAAGTATGTCATGATGATGATAAACAGAACGGTGGAAAGTTTCATGGCAATATATCTCGGAATGGCTATGGAAATGCCATAATAGGTAGGTAAGGTGGCTGTTTTGAGGAAGATATAAGGAGATTTATGTGTGATAGAGCGTATCGTATCACGGGGTTTGGATGCACCGGCGAAGTTTGCACCAACTCTCAAGGTGAGAAAGGGCAATGCACGGTACCGAAGAGGCTAGCAATGGTGGAAAGGTAAAAGTGCGTATAATCCATGGACTCAACATTAGTCAAAAGAACTCATATACTTGTTGCAAAAAATTAGAAGTCATCAAAAATCAAGCACTACGCGCATGCTCCTAGGGGGATAGATTGGTAGGAAAAGACCATTGCTCGTCCCCGACCGCCACTCATAAGGATGCACAAGCCAGGTACACTTCATGTTTCAAATTTGTTACACAACTTTAACCATACGCGCATGCTACGGGACTTGCTAACTTCAACACAAGCATTCTTTAAATTCATAATCACCCAACTAGCATGACTTTAATATCACTACCTCCATATCTCAAAACAATTATCAAGCATCAAATTGATCATAGCATCCAATTCACTTCCTATGATAGTTTTTATTATACCCAACTTGGATGCCTACCATTCTAGGACCAATTTTATAACCATAGAAAATACCATGCTATTCTAAAAGACTCTCAAAAAGATATAAGTGAAGCACTAGAGCAAAAACTATCAAGCTCAAAAGATAAAAGTGAAGCACATAGAGTATTCTAGCAAGTTCTAATCAAATAGGCTTCTCCCAAAAGGTGTGTACAGCAAGGATGATTGTGGTAAACTAAAAAGCAAAGACTAATATAATACACGACACTCCAAGCAAAACACATATCATGTGGCGAATAAAAATATAGCTCCAAGTAAAGTTACCAATGAACAAAGACGAAAGAGGTGATGCCTTCCCGGGGCATCCCCAAGCTTAGGCTTTTGGCTATCCTTATTCCATAGTCCATAAAAGCTTTACCTAAAACTTGAAAACTTCACAACACAAAACTCAACAGGAAATCTTATAAGCTCCGTTAGTGAAAGAAAACAAAACCACAACATAAGGTACTATAATGAACTCATTCTTTATTTATTTTGGTGTTAAACCTACTGTAATCCAACTTCTCTATGGTTTATAAACTAATTTACTAGCCATAGATGCATCGAAATAAGCAAACAACACACGAAAAATAGAATCTGTCAAAAACAGAACAGTCTGTAGCAATCTGTAACTAACGCAAACTTCTGGAACTCTAAAAATAATACCAAAATAGGAAGTCCTGGAAAATTTGTTTATTGATCAGCAGAAAAAATAATCAACTCAAAATCACGTTTCTGTGATTTAACACAACTAAATTCGTGCGTGCAAAGTTTCTGTTTTTCAGCAGAATCAAATCAACTATCATCATAGGTTATCCTATAGGTTCTACTTGGCACAAACACTCACTAAAAGATAAAAACACATCTAAACAGAAGGTAGATGCAAGATTTATTAAATAACAGCAAGGAAAAATATTGGGTTGTCTCCCAACAAGCACTTTTCTTTAAAGCCTTTTAGCTAGGCATTGAGATTTCAATGATGCTCACATGAAAGACAAGAATTGAAGAACAAAGAGAGCATCATAAAACATGTGACAAACACACTTAAGTCTAACATACTTCCTATGCATAGGTATCTTATAAGCAAACAAATTAGCAAGGCAAGCAAAAACTAGCATATGCAAGGAAGAACAAAGAGATGATAGCAATCTCAACATGAAGAGAGGTAATTTAGTAACATGAAAACTTCTACAACCATAATTTCCTTTCTCATAATAATTACATGTAGGATCATAAGCAAATTCAACAAAATAGCTATCACATAACATATTCTCAACACGATCCACATGCATGTAAAGTTGACACTCTTCCAAAATAGTGGGATTATCATTAACTAAAGTCATGACCTCTCCAAACCCACTTTTATCAAAAATATCATAAGATTGAACATTCTCCAAATATGTGGGATCTAAAGTTGACACTCTTACAAACCCACTTTCAATATTATTGCAAACACTATTATCAATCTCATATTCATCATGGGGCTTAAATAAATTTTCAAAATGATAAGAAGAATCACTCCAGTCATGATCTTTGCAACAAGTAGTAGACATAGCAAAACTAGCATCCCCAAGCTTAGGGTTTTGCATATTATTAGCATAATTGACATCAAGAGAATTTATAGTAAAATCATTGCAATCATGCTTTTTATTCAAAGATCTATCTTGAATCACTTCATAAAGTATTTCATCACAATTTTTAGATTCACTGATTTCAAGCAAAACTTCATAAAGATAATCTAGTGCACAAAACTCACTAGCAATTGGTTCATCATAATTGGATCTTTTAAAAAGATTAGCAAACGGTTGAGGATCCATAGATCTTAGGTTCTCTATTTAGCAATTAATAAGCATCTAATCGAACCAAATGAGCAAACAAAAGGGCAAGCAAAAGAGAGAAGAGAAGATTGGGAAAGAGAGGGCGAATAAAATGGCAAGGGTGAAGTGGGGGAGAGGAAAACGAGAGGCAAATGGAAAATAATGTAAATGCGAGGGAGATGAGTTTTTGATGGGTACTTGGTATGTCTTGACTTGAGCGAAGACCTCCCCGGCAACGGCGCCAAAAATCCTTCTTGCTTACTGCCTGATGGAATATCTGGAAGGTTAGAAATGACAGGGCATTCAGGAACATCAGACCTTCCTTCAGAGCATGGAGATATGGATTTATTCATGACCTCACTATGCTTTCTCATAGAATCAAGCAGAAGCACAAGGAAGCCTTACTTAAATGGATTGATTTCCTTCCTCCCTGAAGGGAGTTGCTATAGCCCCTCTTTGTTCATTTGTATTTTGTAGGTTCCTTTTTCTCCTGTATAGTTTTCTTTTGATGTTCTTTTTTTCCCTTGTTTTCTTTCCTCCTCTTGAGGAAAACTTTGTATTAGTCCTGTTTTGTCTTGCTTTCAATAAAATACTGTGGGGTGTAAGCCCTGCAGTCTTCAAGGTCAAAAAAAATATGACCATCAAAAAAAATCCTTCTTGCTACGTCTTCATCTTGCGTTGGTTTTCCTTGAAGAGGAAAGGGTGATGCAGCAATAGTAGCGTAAGTATTTCCCTCAGTTTTTGAGAACCAATGTATCAATCCAGTAGGAGGCTCCTCAAAAGTCCCACGCACCTACACAAACAAACAAAGAACTTGCAACCAACGCAATAAAGGGGTTGTCAATCCCTTCACGACCACTTGCGAAAGTGAGATCTAATAGAGATAGTATGATAAGATAAATATATTTTTGGTATTTTATAATATAGATGCAAAAAAGTAAAGATGCAAATAAAAGTAGATTGGGAGAAAATATGATAAGAGATAGACCCGGGGGCCATAGATTTCACTAGTGGCTTCTCTCAAGATAGCATAAGTATTACGGTGGGTGAACAAATTACTGTCGAGCAATTGATAGAAAAGCGAATAATTATGAGATCGTCTAGGCATGATCATGTATATAGGCATCACGTCCGCAACAAGTAGACCGACTCCTGCCTGCATCTACTACTATTACTCCACACATCGACCGACTCCTGCCTGCATCTAGAGTATTAAGTTCATAAAGAACAGAGTAACGCATTAAGCAAGATGACATGATGTAGAGGGATAAAATCAAGCAATATGATATAAACCCCATCTTGTTATCCTCGATGGCAACAATACAATACGTGCCTTGCTGCCCCTGCTGTCACTGGGAAAGGACACCGCAAGATTGAACCCAAAGCTAAGCACTTCTCCCATGGCAAGAAAGATCAATCTAGTAGGCCAAACCAAACTGATAATTCTAAGAGACTTGCAAAGATAACTCAATCATACATAAAAGAATTCAGAGAATATTCAAATATTATTCATAGATAAACTTGATCATAAACCCACAATTCATCGGATCTCGACAAACACACCGCAAAAAGAGTTTACATTGAATAGATCTCCACAAGAGAGGGGGAGAACATTGTATTGAGATCCAAAAAGAGAGAAGAAGCCATCTAGCTAATAACTATGGACCCGTAGGTCTGTGGTAAACTACTCACAACTCATCGGAGGGGCAAGGATGTTGATGTAGAAGCCCTCCATGGTCAATTCCCCCTCCGGCAGAGTGCTGGCGAAGGCTCCAAGATGAGATCTCGCGGATACAGGAGGTTACAGCGGTGGAAATTGTGTTTCGTTGGCTCCCTGGATGTTTTCGGGGTACGTAGGCTTATATAGGAGGAAGAAGTACGTCGGTGGATGCCCGAGGGGCCCACGAGACAGGGGGGCGCGCCCTATAGGGGGGCGCCCTCCTATCTCGTGGAGGCCTCGGCTGCTTCTTGACTTGCACTCCAAGTCCTCTGGATCACGTTCGTTCCAAAAATCACGCTCCCGAAGGTTTCATTCCGTTTGGACTCCGTTTGATATTCCTTTTCTTCGAAATACTGAAATAGGCAAAAAAACAGCAATACGGGTTGGGCCTCCGGTTAGTAGGTTAGTCCCAAAAATGATATAAATGTGTAAAATAAAGCCCATGAACATCCAAAAGGGGTAATATAATAGAATGGAACAATCAAAAATTATAGATACGTTGGAGACGTATCACTCCCTGGATGATTTTGGTAATTATTGTCAATATATCTCTTATTGGACTAACGCTTTTAAGTAGTGTATTTCAGACAAGTTCAACAAGGGCATGGAAAGGACAAGAGGATGTGGAACCCCTTCAAGGTGTCAAGGACATGCATTGGCTAAAGCTCAAGACTCTTCATCTTTGTTTTAGTGATCCAAGATCACATTGAGTCCATAGGAAAGCCAATACTATTAAAAGGGGATGAGGTGTTGCGTAATGGCTTGCTTGCTCAAATGCTTAGTGATATTGCTCCAAATACCCTCAACCACTTTCTCCATCAAAATATGTCAAAATCCCAAAGTCCAATGCGGCCCCACCTATTCTTTCTATCCGGTGCCACCGAGTTCACATGACATAGCCACTGCCAGAAACCCTAACAGTTCGGTCTTGCCGATATGGATCTCGATCTCACCGAGATGGCCTTGCCAACTCTCTATTGTCTGTTGCAATTATTTTGGTCTCACCGAAATAGCGATCGGTCTCACCGAGATGGCTTGACCAACTCTCTGTTGCCCTATTGCTTCACTTCGGTCTCACCGAGTTGATGAAATCGGCGCTACCGAGATGAGGTTTGCCCTAAGCCCTAGCACATTGGTCCCACCGAGTTGTTCCAGTCGGTCCCACCGAGATTCCTAACGTTCACATTTTGAACTAATCGGTCTCACTGAGTTCATCTATTCGGTCTGACCGAGTTGGGTCAAATGTGTGTAATGGTTGGATTTTGTGTGGAGGCTATATATACCTCTCCACCCCCATCTCCATATGTGAGAGAGCCATCAGAATGTGCCTACACTTCCAGCATACATTTTCTGAGAGAGAACCACCTACTCATGTGTTGAGATCAAGATATACCAATCCTACCACAAGAATCTTGATTTCTAGCCTTCCCCAAGTTGCTTTCCACTCAAATCATCTTTCCACCATATCCAAATCTATGAGAGAGAGTTGAGTGTCGGGGAGACTATCATTTGAAGCATAATAGCAAGGAGTTCATCATCAACACATCATCCATTACCTTTTGTAGAGTGGTGTCTCCTAGATTGGTTAGGTGTCGCTTGGGAGCCTCCATCAAGTTGTGGAGTTGAACCAAGAAGTTTGTAAGGGCAAGGAGATCGCCTACTTTGTGAAGATCTACCCGAGTGAGGCAAGTCCTTCGTGGGTGATGGCCATGGTGGGATAGACAATGTTGCTTCTTTGTGGACCCTCGTGGGTGGATCCCTCTATGGACTCGCGCAGCCGTTACCCTTTGTGGGTTGAAGTCTCCATCAACATGGAAGTACGATAGCACCACCTATCGGAACCACGCCAAAGGTCTCTGTGTCTTCATTGCGTTTGCACATTCCAAATCTCATCCCTTTACTTTCTTGCAATTAGCATGCTTTATCCTTTCCGCCACATATACTCTTGTCATGCTTGCTTGAAATGTATTGTGAATGCTTAAACTTGTGCTAAAACTCCACCTTAACTTGAAAAACTTAAAAACTGCCACTTTTACTTGTGAAGGGTCTAATCACCCCCCCCCCTCTAGACCCCTCTTCTCGATCCTTTCAATGGGTTCCCATTGCTTCTTGGAAACTATCCCAGAACTTAGAAGTGAAAATACTGCGATAGTCTGAACTGATCTCTTTCGAGATGCCATGGAGTGTCACAATTTTGGAGATATATAAGTTTGCTATTGACTAGCAGTGATTGTCTCCTTGACTGGCAGAAAGTGTGCGACTTTCGAGAATTGGTCAATGACGACAAAGATAGCATCGTTACCTTTTTGGGACTTGGGAAGGCTAGTGACGAAGTCCATCTGAATCTTATCCCATTTCCATTACGGAATAGGAAGTGGTTGCAGAAGTCCAGCCGGTTTCTGATGTTCTGATTTGACGCAACGACAAACATCACATTCTTCGATATAGCGAGCAATGTCTTGCTTCATCTTATACCATCAGTATCTCTGACGAATGTCTAGATACATTTTAGTACTTCCCGAGTGAATAGAGAAAGGTGTATCATGTGCTTCTTTCATCACTTTATCTGTCATAAGCTCGAATCAGGGTACCATAATGTGATCTGGGAAGTACAATGTTCCACCTTCAGCAAGCGAGAAATCTTTGGCTTTCTCTAAGGAAAGATCCCGTTTCATTCGATCAACTTCAACATCTTTGGCTTGTGCAGACTTAATAGCCCTTAAGAGAGTCAGTTCCAGAACAAGGTTATTAAAGGAACCCCGCGGAACGAGGTGAAGGTTAAGCTGTCAAAGTTTTTCATGATGGCGGGGTTGAGATTTCTGGACCATATAGTTGTTGCAATAAGACTTGCAGCTCACAGCGTCAGCCATGACATTAGCCTTGCCAGGGGTATAAGAAATACCGCAGTCATAATCTGTAATAGCTTCCATCCATCGGTGTTGACAGAGGTTTAGATCTGGCTGAGTAAACAGATACTTCATGCTTTGATGATCGGTGAAGATCTCGTAATGATTACTGAGAAGGTAATGTCGCCACAACTTCAGTGCATTGATAACAACAGCAAGCTCGAGGTCATGACCTGGTAAGTTCTGTTCATGAGGGTGCAACTAATGAGAGGCATAAGCAATCACCATATGCTCTTGCATTAGGACACATCCTAATCCTTGACGGGAGGCGTCAAAGTAAATGACAAAATCCTTTTGGGAATCTGGAGGAGCAAGCACTGGGGCAGAAGTAAGCTTCTCCTTGAGTGCCTGGAAACTTTCCTGACACTTTTCAATCCAATCAAACTTAACGCCCTTGTGAAGCAGACTAGTCAGCGGCTTGGCGATCTTGGAGAATTTCTCGACAAAACGACGGCAATAGCTGGCGAGTCCAAGAAAGCTTCTGATCTATTTGACATTCTGTGGAGGAGTCCAATCAAGAATAGCCGAAAGTCACTCTAGGTTGACAGCAATACCATCCTTGGAGATTACATGACTAAGGTAGGTGCTACTTCTTGATCTTGCGTTGGTTTTTCCCTTGAGGAGGAAAGGGTGATGCAGCAAAGTAGAGATAAGTATTTCCCTCAGTTAAGAACCAAGGTATCAATCCAGTAGGAGATACAAGCAAGTCTCCAAACTATGCACCTGCACAAACAATCAAACACTTGCACCCAACGTGATAAAGGGGTTGTTAATCCCGTCATGCTCACTTGCAAAGGTGAGATCTGATACAGATATATATAAAAGATTACTAAAACGTAAAAAAAAATAAAAGTAAATAAATTGCAGCAAGGTATTTTGGGCTTTTTTGGTTTATAGATCTGAAAATATATGATGGAAAATAGACCCAGGGGCCATAGGTTTTACTAGAGGCTTCTCTCTTGAAGGAAAATAATACGGTGGGTGAACAAATTACTGTCGACCAATTGATAGAAAAGCGCAAAGTTATGACGATATCCAAGGCAATGATTATGAATATAGGCATCACGTCCATGTCAAGTAGACCGACTCCTGCCTGCATCTACTACTATTACTCCACACATCGACCACTATCCAGCATGCATCTAGAGTATTAAGTTCAAAAGAACGGAGTAATGCCTTAAGCAAGATGACAAGATGTAGAGGGATAAACTCAAGCAATATGATGAAAACCCCATCTTTTTACCCTTGATGGCAACAATACAAATATGTGCCTCACTCCCCCTACTTTGTCACTGGGCGAGGACACCGCAAGATTGAACCCAAAACTGAGCACCTCTCCCACTGCAAGAAAAACCAATATAGTTGGCCAAACCAAAATGATAGTTCGAAGAGAAATACAAAGATATCAAATCATGCATATAAGAATTCATAGAAGATTCAAATAATATTCATAGATAAGCTGATCATAAATCCACAATTCATTGGATCTCGACAAACACACCACAAAAAAAGATTACAACGGATAGATCTCCAAGAACATCGAGGAGAACATTGTATTGAAGATCAAAGAGAGAGAAGAATCCATATAGCTACTAGCTATGGACCTGTAGGTCTGTGGTAAACTACTCACGCTTGATCGGAAGGGCAATAGAGTTGATGTAGATGCCCTCTATGATCGAATCCCCCTCCGGCAGGATGCTGGAAAAAGCCCCAAGATGGGATCTCACGGGAACAAAAGGTTACGGCGGCGGAAAAGTATTTTCGTGGACACTTCTGTCAGTTTGGGAATATTTCTGATTTATGGGCCAAAGATTAGGGTTGGAGGACTCCTTGAGGGCTTGTGGAGCCCTGGAGACTCTTCTGAATCCCTCTCCAAGTCCTACGTGTGTCTCCTGGTCCAAGAAAAATCATCATAAAGTTTTACTCCATTTGGACTCCGTTTGATATTCCTTTTCTGTAAAACTCAAAAACAAGGAAAAAATAGAAACTAGCACTGGGCTTTGGGTTAATAAGTTAGCCCCAAAAATAATATAAAATAGCATATTAATGCATATAAAACATCCAAAATAGATAATATAATAGCATGGAACAATCAAAAACTATAGATACATTGGAGATGTATCAAGCATCCCCAAGGTTAATTCCTACTCGTCCTCGAGTAGGTAAATGATAAAAACATAATTTAGATGTGGAATGCTCCCTAACATATTTATCCATGTAGTTTTCTTTATTGTGGTATGAATATTTAGATCCATAAAATTCAAAACAAAAGTTTAATATTGACATAAAAACAATAATACTTCAAGCATACTGATGCCTGCTGGAACTACGTCGGTATTTCCCCAAAGAGGAAGGGATGATGCAGCACAACAACGGTAGGTATTTCCCTCAGTGATGAGATAAAGGCTGTCGAACCAGTAGGAGAACCACGTAACACCACGTAAACAGCTCCTGCACACAAAGAACAAATACTTGCAACCCGACGTGTTAAAGGGGTTGTCAATCCCTTTCGGGTAACGACGCTAGAAATTGGCACGTGGATGAGAGAAAGTTGTAATAGATTAAATAAATAGATCGTGAATAAAATAAAGTGCACCAAAGTATTTTTGTGTTTTTGGATTAATAGATCTGAAAATAAAAGTTGCAAAATAAATAAAAAGGCAAATAGCAAAATAGATCTGAAAGTATATGATGAGAAAATAGACCCGGGGCATGTAGGTTTCACTAGTGGCTTCTCTCGAGAAAAATAGCATACGGTGGGTAAAAAAATTACTATTGGGCAATTGATATAACTTCAAATAATATGATGATATCCAAGCAATGATCATTATATAGGCATCACATCCAAGATTAGTAGACTGACTCCTGCCTGCATCTACTACTATTACTCCACGCATCGACCGCTATCCAGCATGCATCTAGTGTATTAAGTTCATGGAAAAACAGAGTAATGCAATAAGAACGATGACATGATGTAGACAAGATCTATTTATGTAGAAATAGACCCCATCTTGTTATCCTTAATGTCAATGATACATACGTGTCGGTTCCCCTTCTATCACTGGGATCAAGCACCGTAAGATCAAACCCATCACAAAGCACCTCTTCCCATGGCAAGAAAAATCGATCTAGTTGGCCTAACTAAACCAAAGATTCGAAGAAGAAATACGAGGCTATAAGTAATCATGCATATAAGATATCAAAAGACTCAAATAACTTTCATGGATAAAAACATAGATCTGATCATAAACTCAAAGTTCATCGGATCCCAACAAACACACCGCAAAAAGAGTTACATCAAATAGATCTCCAAGAGACCATTGTATTGAGAATTAAAAGAGAGAGAGGAAGCCATCTAGCTACTAACTACGGACCCGTAGGTCTAGAATGAACTACTCATGCATCATCGGAGAGGCACCAACGAGGATGATGAACCCCTCCGTGGCAGTGTCTAGATTGGATCTGTGGTTTCTAGAACTTGCAGCGGCTGGAATTGATTTTTGTCGACTCCCCTAGGGTTTCTGGAATATTGGGGTATTTGTAGAGCAAAGAGGCAGTGCGGGAGGCGGGCGAGGTGGGCATAACCCACCTGGCGCGCCTTGGTGGGTTGTGCTTCCCTTGGATCCCCCCTCAAGTGCTTTCTTGGCCCATTGTGTGTCTTCTGGTCCAAATAAATTACCAAAAAGTTTCGTTGTGTTTGGACTCCGTTTGGTATTGATTCCTACGAAGTAAAAAACAAGCAAAAAACAACAACTGGCACTGGGCACTATGTCAATAGGTTAGTCCCAAAAAATGATATACAGTTTCTATAAAATGATTGTAAAACATCCAAGAATTATAATATAACAGCATGGAACAATCAAAAATTCTAGATATGTTGGAGACATATCACATACTAATAAAACAATTGTGTCTCCTCACAATAACATGGCCAAAGAAAGTTATCCCTACAAAACCATATAGTCCGGCTATGCTCCATCTTCATCACACAAAGTATTAAATCATGCACAACCTCGAGTAAGTAAACCACCAAGCTTAATTCCTTCTCGTCCTCGAGTAGGTAAAAGATAAAAACAGAATTTTTGATGTGGAATGCTACCTAACATGTTCATCACATATTCTTTTCTTTGTAGCATGGACATTTGGACTTCTATATGGTTCAAAGCAATAGTCTAGTTTTGACATGAAGATTTCAATACTCAATCATATCAACAAGCAACCATGTCTTTCAAAATATCAACACTAAAGCAAGTTATCCCTAGCCCATTATGCTCAATCATTGATAAACACACTCGCATATTAGCTACACCCAATGCTCAAGTAAGATCATAGTGCCCCTTAGTTAGTGCTCTATAAGAGAAGATGGAGACTTAAATAAAAATAAAAATTGCATAAAATAAAAGAAAGGCCCTTCGCAAAGGGAAGTAGGGATTTCTAGAGGTGCCAGATCTCAAAGCGAAAAAGGTAGAGATAAAACATTTTTGGTGGCATGCTTTTCCTATCAAAGAAAATGACCGAGTAGTTCCTAGTACTTTCCATGCTATATATATCATAGGTGGTTCCCAAACAGAAAATAAAGTTTATTCCTTTTTCCACCATACTTTCACATTCCACGGCTAACCGTATCCACGGGTGCCGTCCATACCAACACTTCCCAAGGAATTTATTATTTGACAACATAAAGTAAATTCATTTTTCATTTCGGGACTGGGCATCCCTAATACCTTTGCCGTACTCTCATGCAATGACAAGTGAATAAACACTCATCTTGGGAATAACACATCTAGCATGGAAAAATATCAGCCACCCCCTACTGTTTCATGAGTGGTACAAGCACACAAAAGGGATTTTTTAAATTAGAGATGGCACATACAAATTTTCTTAGAACGGCACGAAAATACCGCATGTAGGTAGGTATAGTGGACTCATGTGGCAAAACTGAGTTTAAGGATTTTGGATGCACAAGTAGTGATCATACTTAGTGCAAATGAAGGCTAGCAAAAGATTGGGAGGCATCTAACCAAGAAACGAAAAATCTCATAAGCGAGCAAATAACACCAAATAATGCACCACAAGTAGGATATAATTTCACTACTTAACTATTGACTTTCGTGCTTGCATAGGGAATCACAAACCTTAACACCAATATTCTTACTAAAGCATATACTCATAAATATGACTCACATATTATATCAACATATCGCAAAACTATTACAAGGAATCAAGTTTATTTTGTCCAATGATCTTCATGAAAGTTTTTATTACATCCCTCTTGAATATCTATCACTTTGGGAGTAATTTCATATGTTGCTTTTGATAGCTCAAACAAATCTAAGTGAAGAACACAAGCATACAATTTTCTTCTCTCAAAATAATTTAAGTGAAGCAAGAGATAATTTCTTAAAGAAATTACTAACTCTCAAATAAATCTAAGTGAAGCACGAGAGCATTTCTTCAAAAATAATAAAGCACACCGTGGTCAAAAAGATATAAGTGAAGCACTAGAGCAATTCCATTCAAAAAGATTTAAGTGAAGCATAAAGAGCAAATCTAACAAGTCATAGTGTAATTTTGGCTCTCTCAAATAGGTGTGTCTAGCAAGGATAGATGACTTAAAACAAAAAGCAAAACAAGCAAAGACTCATATCATACAAGACGCTCCAAGCAAAACTCATGATATGTGACGAACAAAAATATAGCTCCAAGTAAAATACCGATGGTCATTAGAAGAAAGAGGGGATGCCACTCGGGGCATCCCCAAGCTTAGTTGATTGCTTCTCTTTTAGATAATAGCTTGGGATGACATGGGAAATCCCCAAGCTTAGGCTCTTCTTAATCCTTATTCATTCATCCATCGTGATCTCACCCAAAACTTGAAAACTTCAATCACACAAAACTCAACAAAACCTTATGAGATCCCTTAGTATAACAAAGCAAATCACTACTCTAAGTAATGTTGCAAACCAATTCATATTTTATTTTTGCATTATATCTACTGTATTCCAACTTTGCTATAGGTTATGCCCTCCAATACAACCATATATTCATCAAAATAAGCACACAACACAAAGAAAACAGAATCTGTAAAAAACAGAACAGTTTGTAGTAATCAGGGAACTTCGTATACTTCTGTAACTCAAAAAATTCTGAAAAATTAGGACAACGTTGGAAATTTGTATATCAATCTTGTGTAAAGAATTCAGAGCAAAGCACTTTCCTGTGATTTATGAAAATTATTTTTCTGAGTGCAAAAGTTTCTGTTTTTCAACAAGATCAAATCAATTATCACCCAACATGATCCCAAAGGCTTTGCTTGGCACAAACACTAATTAAACCATAAAAACACAATCATAACAGTAGCATAATTTTGCAAACACTCAAGAACAGAAATAAAAAGACAAAAATAAATTTTATTCATTGGGTTGCCTCCCAACAATCGCTATCGTTTTATGCCCCTAGCTAGGCATAATGCAAAGGATCTAAGTGTTGTCATCTTTTGTTTCCACTTCCCTTGGAAGTGTTTTTGTCAGATGGTTTTGCAAAGACAACATAAAACACCTCATCCATAGAGACTTTAGCACTATCAAGTGGCTTATCATTGTATCCCCTTTGATTTCCGGCAACAATCCAAGAATAGTGTTGATTAACATCATTGAAAACTTGTTGGATTATGTCTAAAACAAGGACTCCCTTTTTAAGATTCTCATAAAAAATCATTATTTCGAAGCAAGAGTCTTAACATATAATCACTATTATAAAGGACCTCATCTATTACCGATTTTTTACGGTTCATACCATGAAAATCAAAGATCTCCCTAGCTTCCCGTATTATAGTCAAATTCATTCATAAGAACAAGGGTAGCCAAATTTTTAGCTTTGGGATTCTTTATAACAGGTAACTCATAAAACAATCTTTGCAAGGTAGGATGAGTACAGATGAATTTATTCTCAAGTTTCAGAACTAGTGCTGAAATAGCTTCTGCATATGATTTTGTTATTTTAAGTATGGGAGTATCATCAAGAGTTATATTTCCGACACAATTGAAAAATTCTTGGATATGTTCTTTTCTCATAATATTCCCTTGCCACAAAACAAAAGTTTTAGCATCCGGATTTCTAGATCGTCCAATTTTAGGAGTTAGGCCATCATCTGTTTCTGCCATGCCAAAGTCACTCATGGTGACAGGTTCAAGCAAATAGGAGATCTGACGAGAAAACAACGAACGAAAGCGAATAAAACGACAAATTTTGTGAAGTGGGGGAGAGGAAAATGAGAGTCAAATGGCAAATAATGTAAATTGCAAGGAGATGACATTTGTGATTAGGAACCTGGTAGATGTTGATGATGTCTCCCCAGCAATGGTGCCAGAAATTAGCGAGTTGTCGGGAGACTATCTTGACTTGATCCTCCCCGGCAACGGCGCTAGAAATTCCTTTTGATGTCTGCTTGAACTACGTTGGTATTTCCCCGAAGAGGAAGAGATGATGCAGCACAATAATGGTAGGTATGTCCCTTAGTGATGAGACCAAGGTTATCGAACTAGTAGGAGAACCACGCAACACCACGTAAACAGCTGCTACACACAAAGAACAAATACTTGCAACCCGACATGTTAAAGGGGTTGTCAATCCCTTTCGGGTAACGGCGCCAGAAATTGGCATGTGGACAAGAGAAAGTTGTAATAGATTGAATAAACATATCGCGAATAAAATAAAGTGCAGCGAAGTAGTTTTGTGTTTTGGGGTTAATAGATCTGAAAATAAAAGTTGCAAATAAATAAAAAGGCAAATAGCAAAATAAATCTGAAAGTATATGATGAGAAAATAGACCCGGGGGCCGTAGGTTTCACTAGTGGCTTCTCTCGAGAAAAATAACATACGGTGGGTAAACAAATTACTGTTGGGAAATTGATAGAACTTCAAATAATCATGATGATATCCAGGCAATGATCATTATATAGGCATCACGTCCAAGATTAGTAGACCGACTCCTGCCTGCATCTACTACTATTACTCCACACATCGACTGCTATCCAGCATGCATCTAGTGTATTAAGTTCATGGAAAAACGGAGTGATGCAATAAGAACGATGACATGATGTAGACAAGATATATTTATGTAGAAATAGACCACATCTTGTTATCCTTAATGGCAACGATACATACGTGGCGGTTCCCCTTCTGTCACTGGGATCAAGCACCGTAAGATCGAACCCATCACACCTCTTCCCATGGCAATAAAAAACGATCTAGTTGGCCTAAATAAACCAAAGATTCGAAGAAGAAATACGAGGCTACAAGCAATCATGCATATAAGAGATCAAAAGACTCAAATAACTTTCATGGATAAAAACATAGATCTGATCATAAACTCAAAGTTCATTGGATACCAACAAACACACCACAAAAAGAGTTACATCAAATAGATCTCCAAGAGACCATTGTATTGAGAATTAAAAGAGAGAGAGGAAGCCATCTAGCTACTAACTACGGACTCGTAGGTCTAGAATGAATTACTCACGCATCATCGAAGAGGGACCAATAAGGATGATGAACCCCTCCATGATTGTGTCTAGATTGGATCTGTGGTTTCTGGAACTTGCGGCGGCTGGAATTGATTTTCGTCGACTCCCCTAGGGTTTCTGGAATATTGGGGTATTTATAGAGCAAAGAGGCGGTGCGGGAGGCGGCCGAGGTGGGCACAACCACCTGGGTGCGCCTGGGCCCCCAGGCGCACCCCTGCAGGTGGTGCTCCCCTAGGAGCCCCCCTTAGGTACTTTCTTGGCCCATCATGTGTCTTCTGGTCCAGAAAAAATCACCAATAGCTTTCGCTGCATTTGGACTCCGTTTGGTATTGATTTCCTGCGAAGTAAAAAACAAGCAAAAAACAACAACTGGCACTAGGCACTATGTCAATAGGTTAGTCCCAAAAAAATGATATACAGTTTCTATAAAATGAATGTAAAACATCCAAGAATGATAATATAACAACATGGAATTATAAAAAATTATAAATACGTTGGAGATGTATCACATACTAATAAAAACAACTGTGTCTCCTCAAAATAACATGGCCAAAGAAAGTTATCCCTAGAAAATCATATAGTCTGGCTATGCTCCATCTTCATCACACAAAGTATTAAATCATGCACAACCCTCGATGATAAGCCAAACAATTGTTTCATACTTTTTATGTTCTCAAACATTTTCAACTTTCATGAATACATGAGCGTGAGCCATGGATATAGCACTATAGGTGGAATAGATTATGGTGGTTGTGGAGAAGACAAAAAGAAGGAGATAGTCTCACATCAACTAGGCATATTAACGGGCTATGGAGATGCCCATCAATATATATCAATGTGAGTGAGTAGGGATTGCCATGCAACAGATGCACTAGACCTATAAGTTTATGAAAGCTCAAAAAAGAAACTAAGTGGGTGTGCATCCAACTCGCTTGCTCACGAAGACCTAGGGCAATTTGAGGAAGCCCATCATTGGAATATACAAGCCAAGTTCTATAATCAAAAATTTCCACTAGTATATGAAAGTGACAACATAGGAGACTCTCTATCATGAAGATCATGGTGCCACTTTGAAGCACAAGTGTGGAAAAAGGATAGTAACATTGTCCCTTCTCTCTTTTCTCTCATTTTTTTGTTTGGGCTTCCAGGCCTCTTTTATTTTTTTGTGGACTTCTCTGACCTCTTTTATTTTTTATAAAGTCCGGAGACTCATCCCAACTTGTGAGGGAATCATAGCTTCCATCATCCTTTCCTCACATGGGACAATGCTCTAATAATGATGATCATCACACTTTTATTTACTTACAACTCAAGAATTACAACTCGATACTTAGAACAAAAATATGACGGAACCATGGAAGTTGCATGGCAATATATCAAGGAATGGCTATGGAAATGCCATAATAGGTAGGTATGGTGGCTGTTTTATGGAAGGATATATGGTGGGTTTAATGCACCGACGAAAGTTGTGCGGTACTAGAGAGGCTAGCAATGGTGGAAGGGTGAGAGTGTGTATAATCCATGGACTCAACATTAGTCATAAATAACTCACATACTTATTGCAAAAAGTCTATTAGTTATCGAAACAAAGCATACAAGCATGCTCCTAGAGGGATAGATTGGTAGGAAAAGACCATCGCTCGTCCCCGACCGCCACTCATAAGGAAGACAATCAATAAATAAATCATGCTCCGACTTCATCACATAACAGTTCACCATACGTGCATGCTACGGGATTCGCAAACTTTAACACAAGTATTTCTACCAATCCACAATTACTCACTAACACGACTATAATATCACCATCTTTATATCTCAATACAATCATAAGGAATCAAACTTCTCATAGTATTCAACACTCTTTTATATGAAAGTTTTTATTATATCCCTCTTGGATGCCCATCATATTGGGACTAAATTCATAACCAAAGAAAATTACCATGCTGTTTAGAGAGACTCTCAAAATAATATAAGTGAAGCATGAGAGTTCAACAATTTCTATAAAATTAAGCCACCGTCGTGCTCTAAAAAGATATAGGTGAAGCACTAGAGCAAATTGCCTAGCTCCAAAGATATAAGTGAAGCACATAGAGTATTCTAATAAATCACGACTCATGCGTGTCCCTCTCAAAAGGTGTGTACAAAAAAGATGATTGTGGCAAACTAAAAAGTAAAGACTCATATCATACAAGACGCTTCAAGCAAAGCACATATCATGTGGTGAATAAAAATATAGTCTCAAGTAAATTTACCGATAGACGAAGACGAAAGAGGGGATGCCATCCGGGGCATCCCCAAACTTAGATGATTGGTTGTCCTTGAATATTACCTTGGGGTGCCTTGGTCATCCCCAAGCTTAGGCTCTTGCCACTCCTTATTCCATAGTCCATCAAATCTTTACCTAAAACTTGAAAACTTCACAACACAAAACTGAACAGAAAACTCATGAGATCCGTTAGCATAAGAAAATAAATCACCTCTTTTTGTTACTGTTGTGAACTCATTATTTATTATATTGGTGTAATATCTACTGTATTCCAACTTCTCCATGGTTCATACCCCCCGATACTACCCATAGATTCATTAGAATAAGCAAACAACACATAGAAAACAGAATCTATCAAAAGCAGAACAGTCTGTAGAAATCTGGAAACTTCAAATACTTATGTAACTCAAAAAATTCTGAAAAATTAGGACATCCTGGTAAATTTCTATATAAATCTTCTGTAAAAAATTCATATCAAAATCATGCTTCTGGGATCTTTGAAAATTATTTTACTGGGCGCAAAAGTTTCTGTTTTTCAGCAAGATCAAATCAACTATCACTGTAAGCCATCCCAAAGGTCTTACTAGGCCCAAAAACTAATTAAAACACCAAAACACAATTACTACAGAAGTAATAATTTTTATTTATTTAAAAATATAACCATAAACCAAAAACATAAAAATATAATTGGGTTGCCTCCCAACAAGCGCTATTGTTTAACACCCCTAGCTAGGCATAAAACATAGGACTTGGTATTGTCATCTTTGGTATGCAATTCCTTTTTAATCAAATCTTCCAAAACATTTCTAGCATATCTATCATTTACTTTATTTCCCTTCTATTAGGTGAACTTAATTCATGAAAAGGACTTTGATTAGTGATTTTGACCTTCATAAACTCGTAAGCTCGATCATCACCATATATATCATCATATAAAATACGAATCTCATTCTTAATGGGTTCCCTAGTCATCTCTTACAACCAATCATCATTAAATCATGAATAAATTCCCCTTGTTATCCAATCAAATTTATCATAAGTCTCAAGGTACAAATTTTGAGTAATTTCCAAATAGGTAACTCTCCTCCTAAGATTTTCACTATAAGATTGATAACCTCTAGATTCCAAACTACGCAAAGTTTCTTTATCGTGGAGAATTTCTTCAATTGGAGGGTGTTCAACATCTTTATTATAGAAAACAAAAATTTCCCTAGCCTCTTGTATTATAAAATCAAATTCCCACATAAGTGAAGGAAATATGCCCTAGAGGCAATAATAAAGTTATTATTTATTTCCTCATATCATGATAAATGTTTATTATTCATGCTAGAATTGTATTAACCGGAAACATGATACATGTGTGAATACATAGATAAACATAACGTCACTAGTATGCCTCTACTTTACTAGCTCATTAATCAAAGATGGTTATGTTTCCTAACCATAGACATGAGTTGTCATTTGATTAACGGGATCACATCATTAGGAGAATGATGTGATTGACATGACCCATTCCGTTAGCCTAGCACTTGATCGTTTAGTATGTTGCTATTGCTTCCTTCATGACTTATACATGTTCCTGTAACTATGAGATTATGCAACTCCCGTTTACCGGAGGAACACTTTGTGTGCTACCAAACGTCACAGCGTAACTGGGTGATTATAAAGGAGCTCTTCAGGTATCTCCGAAGGTACATGTTGGGTTGGCATATTTCGAGATTAGGTTTTGTCACTCCGATTGTCGGGGAGGTATCTCTGGGCCCTCTCGGTAATGCACATCACTATAAGCCTTGCAAGCAATGTAGCTAATGAGTTAGTTACAGAATGATGCATTACGTAACGAGTAAAGAGACTTGCCGGTAACAAGATTGAACTAGGTATTGGATACCGACGATCAAATCTCGGGCAAGTAACATACCGATGACAAAGGGAACAAAGTATGTTGTTATGCGGTTTGACCCATAATGATCTTCGTAGAATATGTAGGAGCCAATATGAGCATCCAGGTTCTGCTATTGGTTATTGACCGAGAATATTTCTAGGTCATGTCTACATAGTTCTCGAACCCGTAGGGTCCGCATGCTTAACGTTACGATGACAGTTTTATTATGAGTTTATAAGTTTTGATGTACTGAAGGTTGTTCGGAGTCCCGGATGTGATCACGGACATGACGAGGAGTCTCGAAATGGTCGAGACATAAAGATTGATATATTGGAAGCCTATATTTGGATATCGGAATGGTTCCGGGTGAAATCGGGATTTTACCGGAGCACCGAGGGGTTACCGGAACCCTCCCGGGGGTTATTGGGCCTTCATGGGCCCTAAGGGAGAAGAGGAGAGGAGGCAAGAGGTGGGCTGCACCTCTCCCCTCCCTAGTCCGAATAGGACAAGGAGAGGGGGTGGCGCCCCCCCTTTCCTTCCCCTCTTCCTCCTCCTTCCCCCTTCTCCTTCTCCAACTAGGAAAGAAGGGAGTCCTACTCCCGGTGGGAGTAGGACTCCGCCTTGGCGCGCCCTCCTTGGTCGGCCGCCCCCTCCCTCTTGGCTCCTTCATATACGGGTGCAGGGGGCACCTCTAAACACACAAGTTGATCTTCGTGATCGTTCCTTAGCCGTGTGCGGTGCCCCCCTCCACCATATTCCACCTCGGTCATATCATTGCGATGCTTAGGCGAAGCCCTGCGTCGGTAGAACATCATCATCATCACCACGCCGTCGTGCTGACGGAACTCATCCTCGAAACCCTGCTGGATCAGAGTCCGGGGATCGTCATCGAGCTGAACGTGTGCTGAACTCGGAGGTGCCGTACGTTCGGTGCTTGGATCGATCAGATCGTGAAGACGTACGACTACATAAACCGCGTTGTCATAACGCTTCCACTTACGGTCTACGAGGGTATGTGGACAACACTCTCCCCTCTCGTTGCTATGCATCACCATGATCTTGCGTGTGCATAGGAAATTTTTTGAAATTACTTCGTTCCCCAACAGTGGCATCCGAGCCAGGTTTTATGCGTTGATGTTATATGCACGAGTAGAACACAAGTGAATTGTGGGCGATACAAGTCATACTGCTTACCAGCATGTCATACTTTGGTTCAGCGGTATTGTTGGATGAAGCAGCCCGGTCCGACATTACGCGTACGCTTACGCGAGACTAGTTTTACCGCCGTGCTTTGCACACAGTTGACTAGCGGGTGTCTGTTTCTTCAACTTTAGTTGAACAGAGTATGGCTACGCCCGGTCCTTGCGAAGGTTAAAACAGCACTAACTTGACGAACTATCATTGTGGTTTTGATGCGTAGGTAAGAACGGTTCTTGCTCAGCCCGTAGCAGCCACGTAAAATTTGCAACAACAAAGTAGAGGACGTCTAACTTGTCTTTGCAGGGCATGTTGTGATGTGATATGGTCAAGACGTGATGCTATATTTTATTGTATGAGATGATCATATTTTTTAACCGAAGTTATCGGCAACTGGCAGGAGCCATATGGTTGTCGCTTTATTGTATGAAATGCAAACGCCCTGTAATTGCTTTACTTTATCACTAAGCGGTAGCGATAGTCGTAGAAGCAATAGATGGCGTAATCACAAGATGCTATGATGGAGATCAAGGTGTCACGCCGGTGATGATGGTGATCACGACGGTGCTTCGGAGATGGAGATCACAAGCACAAGATGATGATGGCCATATCATATCACTTATATTGATTGCATGTGATGTTTATCCTTTATGCATCTTATCTTGCTTTGATTGACGGTAGCATTTTAAGATGATCTCTCTCTAAAAATTATCAAGAAGTGTTCTCCCTGAGTATGCACCATTGCAAAAGTTCTTTGTGCTGAGACACCACGTGATGATCGGGTGTGATAGGCTCTACGTAAAAATACAACGGGTGCAAAACAGTTGCACATGTGGAATACTCAGGTTAAACTTGACGAGCCTAGCATATAACAGATATGGCCTCGGAACACGAAGACCGAAAGGTCAAACGTGAATCATATAGTAGATATGATCAACATAGTGATGTTCACCATTGAAACTACTCCATCTCACGTGATGATCGGACATGGTTTAGTTGATTTGAATCACGTGATCACTTAGATGACTAGAGAGATGTCTGTCTAAGTGGGAGTTCTTAAGTAATATGATTAATTGAACTTAAATTTATCATGAACTTAGTACCTGATAGTATTTTGCTTGTCTATGTTTGTTGTAGATAGATGGCTTGTGTTGTTATTCCGTTGAATTTTAATGTGTTCCTTGAGAAAGCAAAGTTGAAAGATGATGGTAGCAATTACACGGACTGGGTCCGTAACCTGAGGATTATCCTCATTGCTGCACAGAAGAATTACGTCCTGGAAGCACCGCTGGGTGCCAGGCCTGCTGCTGATGCAACTGACGACGTTAAGAACGTCTGGCAGAGCAAAGCTGATGACTACTCGATAGTTCAGTGTGCCATGCTTTATGGCTTAGAACCGGGTCTTCAACGACATTTTGAACGTCATGGAGCATATGAGATGTTCCAAGAGTTGAAGTTAATATTTCAAGCAAATGCCCGGATTGAGAGATATGAAGTCTCCAATAAGTTCTATAGCTGCAAGATGGAGGAGAATAGTTCTGTCAGTGAACACATACTCAAAATGTCTGGGTATAATAATCACTTGATTCAACTGGGAGTTAATCTTCCTGATGATAGTGTCATTGACAGAATTCTCCAATCACTGCCACCAAGCTACAAGAGCTTCATGATGAACTATAATATGCAAGGGATGGACAAGACTATTCCCGAGCTCTTCGCAATGCTAAAAGCCGCGGAGGTAGAAACCAAGAAAGAGCATCACGTGTTGATGGTCAACAAGACCACCAGTTTCAAGAAAAAGGGCAAAGGGAAGAAGAAGGGGAACTTCAAGAAGAACAGCAAACAAGTTGCTGCTCAAGAGAAGAAACCCAAGTCTGGACCTAAGCCTGAGACTGAGTGCTTCTACTGCAAGCAGACTGGACACTGGAAGCAGAACTGCCCCAAGTATTTGGCGGATAAGAAGGATGGCAAAGTGATCAAAGGGACTACGGATTAAGCGAAGATTGGCTAAGGACAAGGTGACGATGCGTGTGGGAAATGGTTCCAAAGTCGATGTGATCGCGGTCGGCACGCTACCTCTACATCTACCATCGGTATTAGTTTTAGACCTAAATAATTGTTATTTGGTGCTAGCGTTGAGCATGAACATTATATCTGGATCTTGTTTGATGCGAGACGGTTATTCATTTAAATTAGAGAATAATGGTTGTTCTATTTATATGAGTAATATCTTTTATGGTCACGCACCCTTGAAGAGTGGTCTATTTTTTATTGAATCTCGATAGTAGTGATACACATATTCATAGTGTTGAAACCAAAAGATGCAGAGTTGATAATAATAGTGCAACTTATTTGTGGCACTGCCGTTTAGGTCATATCGGTATAAAGCGCATGAAGAAACTCCATACTAATGGACTTTTGGAATCACTTGATTATGAATCACTTGGTACTTGCGAATCGTGCCTCATGGGCAAGATGACTAAAACGTCGTTCTTCGGAACTATGGAGCGAGCAACTGATTTGTTGGAAATCATACATACTGATGTTTGTGGTCTAATGAATATTGAGGCTCGCGGCGGGTATCGTTATTTTCTCACCTTCACAGATGATTTGAGCAGATATGGGTATATCTACTTAATGAAACACAAGTCTGAAACATTTGAAATGTTCAAAGAATTTCAGAGTGAAGTGGAAAATCATCGTAACAAGAAAATAAAATTTCTACGATCTGATCGTGGAGGAGAATATTTGAGTTACGAGTTTGGCTTACATTTGAAACAATGCGGAATAGTTTCGCAACTCACGCCACCCGAAACACCACAACGAAATGGTGTGTCCGAACGTCGTAATCGTACTTTACTAGATATGGTGTGATCTATGATGTCTCTTACTAATTTACCTCTATAGTTTTGGGGTTGTGCTTTAGAGACGGCCGCATTCACGTTAAATAGGGCACCATCAAAATCCGTTGAGACGACGCCTCATGAACTGTGGTTTGGCAAGAAACCAAAGTTGTCGTTTCTTAATGTTTGGGGTTGTGATGCTTATGTGAAGAAACTTCAACCAGATAAGCTCGAACCCAAATCGGAGAAATGTGTCTTCATAGGATACCCAAAAGAGACTGTTGGGTACACCTTCTATCACAGATCCGAGGGCAAGATTTTCGTTGCTAAATTCGGATCCTTTCTAGAGAAGGAGTTTCTCTCGAAAGAAGTGAGTGGGAGGAAAGTAGAACTTGATGAGGTAACTGTACCTGCTCCCTTATTGGAAAGTAGTCCATCACAAGAACCGGTTCATGTGACAACTACACCAATTAGTGAGGAAGCTAATGATATTGATCATGAAACTTCAGATCAAGTTTCTACTGAACCTCGTAGGTCTACCAGAGTAAGATCCACACCAGAGTGGTACGGTAATCCTATTCTGGAAGTCATGTTACTTGACCATGGCGAACCTATGAACTATGAGGAAGCGATGATGAGCCCAGATTCCGCAAAATGGCTAGATGCCATGAAATCTGAGATGGGATCCATGTATGAGAACAAAGTATGGACTTTGGTTGACTTGCCCGATGATCGGCAAGCCATTGAGAATAAATGGATCTTTAAGAAGAAGACTGACGCTGATGGTAATGTAACTGTCTATAAAGCTCGACTTGTTGCAAAAGGTTTTCGACAAGTTCAAGGCGTTGACTACGATGAGACTTTCTCACCCGTAGCGATGCTTAAGTCTGTCCGAATCATGTTAGCAATTGCTGCATTTTATGAATATGAAATTTGGCAAATGGATGTCAAAACTGCATTCTTGAATGGATTTCTGGAAGAAGAGTTGTATATGATGCAACCAGAAGGTTTTGTCGATCCAAAAGGTGCTAACAAAGTGTGCAAGCTCCAGCGATCCATTTATGGACTGGTGCAAGCATCTCGGAGTTGGAATAAACAATTTGATAGTGTGATCAAAGCATATGGTTTTATACAGACTTTTGGAGAAGCCTGTATTTACAAGAAAGTGAGTGGGAGCTCTGTAGCATTTCTGATATTATATGTAGATGACATATTATTAATTGGAAATGATATAGAATTTCTGGATAGCATAAAGGGATACTTGAATAAAAGTTTTTCAATGAAAGACCTCGGTGAAGCTGCTTACATATTGGGCATCAAGATCAATAGAGATAGATCAAGACGCTTAATTGGACTTTCACAAAGCACATACCTTGATAAAGTTTTGAAAAAGTTCAAAATGGATCAGGCAAAGAAAGGGTTCTTGCCTGTATTACAAGGTGTGAAGTTGAGTTAGACTCAATGCCCGACCACAGCAGAAGATAGAGAGAAAATGAAAGATGTTCCCTATGCTTCAGCCATAGGCTCTATCATGTATGCAATGCTGTGTACGAGACCTGACGTATGCTTAGCAATAAGCTTGGCAGGGAGGTACCAAAGTAATCCAGAAGTGGATCATTGGACAACGGTCAAGAACATCCTGAAATACCTGAAAAGGACTAAGGATATGTTTCTCGTATATGGAGGTGACAAATAGCTAGTCGTAAATGGTTGCGTTGATGCAAGCTTTGAAACTGATCGGGACGATTCTAAATCGC
Source organism: Triticum timopheevii (assembly GCA_963921465.1). Taxonomy (NCBI): domain Eukaryota; kingdom Viridiplantae; phylum Streptophyta; class Magnoliopsida; order Poales; family Poaceae; genus Triticum; species Triticum timopheevii. Next base: position 118,063,155 of record OY997266.1, on the reverse strand, counting down.
AAACCGGATACGTGTTTTTATTAAACGGTGGAGCTGTAAATTGGTGCAGTTCTAAACAAAGCGTCGTGGCGGGATCTACATGTGAAGCGGAGTACATAGCTGCTTCGGAAGCAGCAAATGAAGGAGTCTGGATGAAGGAGTTCATTTCCGATCTAGGTGTCATACCTAGTGCATCGGGACCAATGAAGATCTTCTGTGACAATACTGGTGCAATTGCCTTGGCAAAGGAATCCAGATTTCACAAGAGGACCAAGCACATCAAGAGACGCTTCAATTCCATCCGGGACCAAGTCCAGGTGGGAGACATAGAGATTTGCAAGATACATACGGATCTGAATGTTGCAGACCCATTGACTAAGCCTCTTCCATGAGCAAAACATGATCAGCACCAAGACTCCATGGGTGTTAAAATCATTATTGTGTAATCTAGATTATTGACTCTAGTGCAAGTGGGAGACTGAAGGAAATATGCCCTAGAGGCAATAATAAAGTTATTATTTATTTCCTCATATCATGATAAATGTTTATTATTCATGCTAGAATTGTATTAACCGGAAACATGATACATGTGTGAATACATAGACAAACATAACGTCACTAGTATGCCTCTACTTGACTAGCTCATTAATCAAAGATGGTTATGTTTCCTAACCATAGACATGAGTTGTCATTTGATTAATGGGATCACATCATTAGGAGAATGATGTGATTGACATGACCCATTCCGTTAGCCTAGCACTTGATCGTTTAGTATGTTGCTATTGCTTTCTTCATGACTTATACATGTTCCTGTAACTATGAGATTATGCAACTCCCGTTTACCGGAGGAACACTTTGTGTGCTACCAAACGTCACAGCATAACTGGGTGATTATAAAGGAGCTCTTCAGGTGTCTCCGAAGGTACATGTTGGGTTGGCGTATTTCGAGATTAGGTTTTGTCACTCCGACTGTCGAGGAGGTATCTCTGGGCCCTCTCGGTAATGCACATCACTATAAGCCTTGCAAGCAATGTAGCTAATGAGTTAGTTACAGAATGATGCATTACGTAACGAGTAAAGAGACTTGCCGGTAACGAGATTGAACTAGGTATTGGATACCGATGATCAAATCTCGGGCAAGTAACATACCGATGACAAAGGGAACAAAGTATGTTATTATGCGGTTTGACCGATAAAGATCTTCGTAGAATATGTAGGAGCCAATATGAGCATCCAGGTTCCGCTATTGGTTATTGACCGAGAATAGTTCTAGGTCATGTCTACGTAGTTCTCGAACCCGTAGGGTCCGCACGCTTAACGTTACGATGACAGTTTTATTATGAGTTTATAAGTTTTGATGTACCGAAGGTTGTTCAGAGTCCCGGATGTGATCCCGAACATGACGAGGAGTCTCGAAATGGTCGAGACATAAAGATTGATATATTGGAAGCCTATATTTGGATATCGGAATGGTTCCGGGTGAAATCGGGATTTTACCGGAGCACCAGGGGGTTACCGGAACCCTCCTGGGGGTTATTGGGCCTTCATGGGCCCTAAGGGAGAAGAGGAGAGGAGGCAAGAGGTGGGCTGCGCCCCCTCCCCTCCCTAGTCCGAATAGGACAAGGAGAGGGGGGCGGCGCCCCCCCCCCCTTTCCTTCCCCTCTTCCTCCTCCTTCCCCCTTCTCCTTCTCCAACTAGGAAAGAAGGGAGTCCTACTCCCGGTGGGAGTAGGACTCCCCCTTGGCGCGCCCTCCTTGGCCCGCCGCCCCCTCCCCCTTGGCTCCTTTATATACGGGGGCAGGGGGCACCTCTAAACACACAAGTTGATCTTCGTGATCGTTCCTTAGCCGTGTGCGGTGCCCCCCTCCACCATATTCCACCTCGGTCATATCGTTGCGGTGCTTAGGCGAAGCCCTGCGTCGGTAGAACATCATCATCGTCACCATGCCGTCGTGCTGACGGAACTCATCCCCGAAACCCTGCTGGATCGGAGTTCGGGGATCATCATCGAGCTGAACGTGTGCTGAACTCGGAGGTGTCGTACGTTCGGTGCTTGGATCGGTCGATCGTGAAGACGTACGACTACATCAACCGCGTTGTCATAACGCTTCCGCTTACGGTCTACGAGGGTACGTGGACAACACTCTCCCCTCTCGTTGCTATGCATCACCATGATCTTGCGTGTGCGTAGGAATTGTTTTGAAATTACTACGTTCCCCAACAATAAGGATAATAGTGACAATCTTTTTATCCTTAGGATGATTAATATAGGGAAGTTCATAAAATACCTTTTGCAAAGTGGGGTGGATGTGCAAAAAATTTCTTTCTAGTTTTTCAACAAGCATGAAAATAGCATCCGCATAGAAATTTGTATCAAGAATAATAAATCTCTTATTCATAGGCATTGCTCCTGTACAATCAAAGAATTCTTGAATAACACTCTTCCGAATAATATTACCGTCTCCCACGTGAAAAGTTTTTGCCTTATAATTAGGAGGTGTTTCAGTTTCGTGATGCAAAGAACAAGCATCAAGTTTTTCCTCAAGATTCATGCTAGCAATATTCCCAAAATTTTCAATGATAACCTCCCCATATTCAGACATGGTGGCAACAAACCGATCTAGCAACCGAGCAAAAGAAAAGCAAACAAAAAGACGAACGGAAGAACGACGAATAAAAAGGCAAATATTTTTGTATTTTTTGAAAACGTTGTAGAAGTGGGGGAAAGGAAAATGAGAGGCAAATGGTAAATAATGTAATGCAAGAGATGAGAGTTTATGATGGGTACTTGGTAGGCTTGATGTAGATCTCTCCAGCAACGGTGCCAAAAAGTCTTCCTGCTACTTCTTGAGCTTGTGTTGGTTTTTCCCTTGAAGAGGAAAGGGCGATGCATCAAAGTAGAGATAAGTATTTCCCTCAGCTACGAACCAAGGTATCAATCCAGTAGGAGATACAAGCAAGTCTCCAATCTATGCACCTGCACAAACAATCAAACACTTGCACCCAACGCGATAAAGGGGTTGTCAATCCCTTCACGGTCACTTGCAAAGGTGAGATCTGATAGGGATAGATATAAAAGATTACTAAAACGTAAAACAAAATAAAAGTAAATAAATTGCAGCAACGCATTTTTGGGTTTTTTGGTTTATAGATCTGAAAATATATGATGGAAAATAGACCGGGGGCCATAGGTTTCACTAGAGGCTTCTCTCTTGAAGGAAAACAATACAGTGGGTGAACAAATTACTGTCAAGCAATTGATAGAAAAGCGGAAAGTTATGAAAATATCCAAGACAATGATTATGAATATAGGCATCATGTCTGTGTCAAGTAGACCGACTCCTGCCTGCATGTACTACCATTACTCCACACATCGGCCGCTATCCAGCATGCATCTAGAGTATTAAGTTCAAAAGAACAGAGTAACGCCTTAAGCAAGATGACATGATGTAGAGGGATAAACTCAAGCAATATGATGAAAACCCCATCTTTTTACCCTTGATGGTAACAATAAAAATACATGCCTCGCTACCCCTACTTTGTCATTGGGTGAGGACACCGCAAGATTGAACCCAAAACTAAGAACATCTCCTATTGCAAGAAAAACCAATCTAGTTGGCCAAACCAAACCGATAATTCGAAGAGAAATACAAAGATATCAAATCATGCATATAAGAATTCAGAGAGGACTCAAGTAATATTCATAGAAAAGTTGATCATAAATCTACAATTCATCGGATCTCGACAAACACACTGCAAAAGAAGATTACATCGGATAGATCTCCAAGAACATCGAGGAGAACATTGTATTTAAGATCAAATAGAGAGAAGAAGCCATCTAGCTACTAGCTATGGACCCGTAGGTATGTGGTAAACTACTCACGCTTCATCGGAAGGGCAATAGAGTTGATGTAGATGCCCTCCATGATTGAAAACCCCTCCGGCAGGATGCTGGAAAAGGCCCCAAGATGGGATCTCATGGGAACTGAAGGTTACTGTGGTGGAAGAGTATTTTGCTGGACGCTTCTGTTGGTTTGGGAAATTTAAAGGCCAAAGATTAGGGTTGGAGGACTCCTGTGGGGCCCACAAGCCAGGGGCGCCCCCCTAGGGTGCGCCCTGAGGGCTTGTGAGCCCTCGAGACTCTTATGACTTCCTCTCCAAGTCCTACATGTGTCTTCTGTTCGAAGAAAAATCATCGTAGAGTTTTATTCCGTTTGGACTCCATTTGATATTCCTTTTCTGTAAAACTCAAAAACAAGGAAAAAACCAAAAACTGACACTGGGCTCTGGGTTAATAAATTAGTCCCAAAAATAATATAAAATAGCATACTAATGCATAAAACATCCAAAACAGATAATATAATAGCGTGGAACAATCAAAAATTATAGATACGTTGGAGACATATCAGTAGGATACTTCAGGTAACCCAATTCACACTTGGAATACTTGGCATATAGTTGATGCTCTCGAAGTTTTTCTAGTACAAGACGAAGATGTTCGCCATGTTCTTTGATAACCCACAAGTATAGGGGACGCAACAGTTTTCGAGGGTAGAGTATTCAACCCAAATTTATTGATTCGACAAGGGGAGCCAAAGAATATTTGCAAGTATTAGCAGTTGAGTTATCAATTCAACCACACCTGGGGATTAATTATTTGCAGCAAAGTGATCGGTAGCAAAGTAGTATGATAGTTTTGATAGTAGTAGCAATAGCAATAGTAACAGTAAAAGTGATAGCAATGATTTTATAGCAAGTGTAACGGTAACAGTAGAGTAGTAACTTAGCAAGAACAATATAAGAGAAATTCATAGGCATTGGATCGATGAATTCGTTGGATGATATTCATTATATAACAGTCATAACCTAGGGCGATACGACACTAGCTCCAGTTCATAAATATAATGTAGGCATGTATTCCATAAATAGTCATATGTGCTTATGGAAAGAACTTGCATGACATCTTTTGTCCTACCCTCCCGTGGCAGCGGGGTCAAAATGGAAACTAAGGGATATTAAGGCCTCCTTTTAATAGAGAACCAGAACAAAGCATTAACACATAGTGAATACATGAAATCCTCAAACTACGATCATCACCGAAAAGTATCCCGACTTCTGTCACTCCGGGGTTTACGGATCATAACACGTAATAGGTGACTATAACTTGCAAGATCGTATCTAAAACATAGATACAATGGTGATAACATAAACTGTTCAGATCTGAAATCATGGCACCCGGTCCCAAAGTGACAAGCATTAAGCATGGCAAAGTCATAGCAACATCAATCTCAGAACATAATGGATACTAGGGATCAAGCCCTAACAAAACTAACTCGATTACATTATGAATCTCATCCAACTCCTCACCGACCAGCGAGCCTACGAAGGAATTACTCACTCCCGGTGGGAGCATCATGGAATTGGCGATAGAGAAGGGTTGGTGATGACGAATATCTAAGATCCCCCTCTCCACAGCCCCAAACGGACTCCAGATCTAGCCTCTCAATGAAGAACAGGAGGTGGCGGTAGCTCCGTCTCATGAAACGCGATAATTCTTCCTCCCTGATTTTTTCCTCCAAAAGTAGGATTTTATAGAGTTGGAATCGGGCTCTGCGGGGGCCACCAGGTGGGCACAACCCACCTAGGCACGCCAGGAAGGGGGCGCGCCCTGGTGGGTTGTGCTCATCCAGGGCTCTGGTGGTTCTTGGCTCCACTAATTAAAAAATCTCCAAAAAGTTTTGTGCCATTTCGAGAACTTTATTTCTGCACAAAAACAACACCATGGTAGTTCTGCTAAAAACAACGTCAGTCCGGGTTAGTTCCATTCAAATCATGCAAATTAGAGTCCAAAACAAGAGGAAAGCGTTAGGAAAAGTATATACGATAGAGACATATCGTTCTTCTTTATTCTTGGAATATACAAGGATATCATCCAGATAAACCACGACAAACTTGTTGAGGTACTATGAATATATATTTCATCAGATGACAGAATGTCGCTGGAGCATTGGTTAAGCTAAAAGACATGACGGTGTACATGTATGAACCATACCGAGTAATGAATGCGGTCTTTGGGATGTCCTCTTCACGAACCCAGATATGATGGTAACCCAACCTCAAGTGAGTTTAGAGAAGACTGATGAACCAGCAAGTTGATCATACATATCGTTGATCCGAGGAAGGGGATACTTGTTCTGAATTGTTGCTTGGTTGATAGGCCAGTAGTCTTGGACCAAACAGTGCATACCATCCTTCTTCTTGACAAAGAGAGAAGGTGCTCCCCAAAGTAGAGGAACTTGGACGAATGTAACCCTGACGAAGTGAATTGTTGATCCCCCCCCCCCTAAGTTCAAGGAGTTCATGTGGTGGCATCTTGTAGGGTCGCTTGGCAATAGGAGTGATGCCTTGTTTCAAGTCGATGACGAATTCGACAACTCGAATAGGGTGTATTCCTGGGAGTTCTTCTAGAAAGACGTCTTGGAATTCACGAACGACTGAAATGTTTTCAATTCCCTCAAGAGGTGATTCGTACAGAGCATTCAAGGAATAAAGTCATGCTTCGACATTTCGAGCAAGATGAGCGTGGTAGCTTAATATCTCATTAGAGGGATGTAGGAGGTGGACGGTTTTAGTGGCGCAAACGATTAAAGCAGTATGTGTTTTCAGCCAATCCATTCCCAGTATGAGGTCAATGTTGGAAGACTTCAGAATAATGGGAGAGGCATGGAATTCCAACCCTTCAATTTCGATGGAAATGCTGTGACTAACCATGGAGGTTTGACATTGGTCCGCAGGGTTTTTTACCACTAGCGAAGTGCTCATATCTTCACATTTAATGTCGTGTGTGTATGGAAAAGTTTCTGACATGAATGAATGTGATGCTCCTGAATCAAATAAAACAGAAGCTGGTAGTGAATTAACAAGAAGGGTACCCATCACAATAGCAGGCTGGTCTTGAGCTTCATTCAGATCAACGTGGTTAGTCTGACCATGACCATAAGGCCTGACATTTTTGTTGCGGGGCTGATTGTTACCATGGCTAGTTGGAGGTAGCACAAGTTGGTACTGATTCTGAGGGCATTCTCTGGCATGGTGACCTGGACGGCCACACTTGAAGCACAACCCGTCATAGGTACGGGGAGCAGGAGCTCGAGGTGGTGCAACATGAAGTCTTGGTAGCCTAGGTGGTGGTGGAGGCAGACGAGGCGCATCATACGATGGTCTTGGTGCAGGTGCAGTTGGACGATACATGCTGTGGGGGATCCATATCTGACGCTTCTGCAAGGACGGGCCCAAAGATGAGTCAGCGTCACGGTTGCGCCTGATGGATCCCTGGTGTTCCTGCAGACCTGTCTCAACCTGAATGGCCTTGTTCACCAAGGTGGCAAAATCACCAAAGTCATGCACAAGGAGCACATGCTTGATATCAGCTTGAAGTCCATCACGAAACTTTCCCTGTCTACATGCATCAATAGCAATTTCTTCTTCCGCATAGCGGGACAAGTTAGGAACTCCTGCTGATAAGCATCCACAGTCTTGTTTCCCCGAGTGAGGTTGCGGAACTCTTGCTTCTTCTTATCCATGATTCCCCGAGGAATGAAGCGGGCACGGAAAGCACCTTGGAATTCCGGTCAAGTGATGGTTGTTCCAACAGGTAAAGAACGCATGTGGCTATTCCACCATTGAGCAGCGGGACCTTTCAGGTAGTAGGATGCAAAAGTGACATAGATGGCAGGGGCAACACTAGCGGACTCCATCTCATAAGTGATGTCACAGAGCCAGTCATCAACATCAAGGGGCTGAGTTGAGCTGTGGTAGATGGCAGGGTTGAGGCGCGCAAAGTCTTGCAGTGTCACTAGGGCTGGCTGCTGATTCATATTGGGTCGCGGAAAGTGATCAACAACTCCTTCCATAAACTGGCAATTTAGCTCAAACTATTGTATCATTCCGGCCATATATTCGGGCGGTGGTGGAGCGTTGGCACCACGGCCATGACCAGCGAGCCTAACCATCCTGCTAGAGGGTAACAAGGATAGTTTAGCATTGAGAAATTGCAGAGACAAGGAAATATTCATGAAAGAAATACGATGGATACAACATAGCAGTCAAACACGACATACAAATCCATACATTGAGTCGGTTACAAGCCAAAAGTACAAGTTCAGAAAGGGAAAGGTAGTCTAGACCAACCAGACGGCACGCAGGCATGCGGTGGAGGGATACAACAATGGGACATGGCGATATGTTACAACAACATCGGGAAAAACCTCTAAAGTTAGGCAGCTGCCGGTGACGAAAAGCTAGACGGTGCTCGAGAGAAGGAGCTTGCGCTCCACGATTACTCTGGTGCAGGTACTGGTCCTGAACTGGAAGGACAGATCCACGTGCAGGGGTATCACCTCCAACAGCCGGTCACACAAGACCTAGTGGCACTCTGTCCTGTGCGGGTAAAGGATGTACTCTGGCTGAATCCTCGTGCTAGCTGCTGGCAGCATCTGTGTCAAAGTGTCGTAGTGTCGAGCACGAGTAGCGTACAACTCGATGGCAAGAGCTCGAACAGTGTGATCTAGAGCCTCAATTTACCAAACCATAACATTGGGAAACATAGCATGCATTTTCAAAAATTTCCTACAATCACGCAAGATCTATCTAGGAGATGCATAGCAATGAGAGGGGGAGAGTGTGTCCACGTATCCTCATAGACCAAAAGTGGAAGCGTTTGCTCAACGCGGTTGATGTAGTCGAACGTCTTCTTGTTCCGACCGATCCCGAACATACGATGCCTCCGAGTTCTGCACACGTTTAGCATGGTGGCATCCCACGAGCTCTTGATCCAGCAAAGGGTCAAAGGAGTAGATGAGTTCCGTCAACACGACGACGCGGTGATGGTGATGGTGATGTGATCCGCGCAGGGCTTCGCCTAAGCACCGCGAGAATATGACCGGAGGCGTAAACTATGGAGGTGTGTCTTCTAGGGACGCCCCCTGTATATAAAGGAGGGAGGGAGAGGAGGCGGGCCTAGGAACGCTCCAAGTGGGAGGAGTCCTACTAGGACTCCCACTAGGATTCGCCCCCCTTCCTTTTTCTGGAGGGGGAAAGGAGAGTAGGAGAGGGAGAAGGAAAGGGGGGTGGCACCCCCTTCCCCAGTCCAATTCGGCCTCCTCCCTTGTGGGGGGGCGCACCAGCCCCTTGTGGGTTGGTTAGCCTTCCTACTATGGCCCATATGGCCCATATCTTCCATCGGGGGGGGGGGGGGGGGGGTCCGGTAACCCTTTCGGTACTCCGGTATGTACCCGATACACTACGGAACCCTTCCGGTGTCCGAATAGTACCTTCCAATATATCAATCTTTACCTCTCGACCATTTAGAGACTCCTCGTCATGTCTGTGATCTCATCTGGGACTCCGAACAACCTTCGGTCACCAAAACACATAACTCATATAATACATATCGTCATCGAACGCTAAGCGTGCTGACCCTACGGGTTCGAGAACTATGTAGACATGACCGAGACACCTCTCCGGTCAATAACCAATAGCGGAACCTGGATGCTCATATTGGTTCCCACATATTCTACGAAGATCTTTATCGGTCGAACCGCTATGTCAACATACGTTATTCCCTTTGTCATCGGTATGTTACTTGCCCGAGATTCGATCGTTGGTATCTTCATACCTAGTTCAATCTCGTTATCGGTAAGTCTTTTTACTCGTTCCATAATGCATCATCCGGCAACTAACTCATTAATCAGATTGCTTGCAAGGCTTCATATGATGTGCATTACCGAGAGGGCCCAGAGATGCCTCTCCGATACTAAGAGTGACAAATCGTAATCTCAATTATGCCAACCCAACAAACACCTTTGGAGATACTATAGAGCATCTTTATAATCACCCAGTTACGTTGTGATGTTTGATAGCACACAAGGCATTCCTCCGGTGTCCGGGAGTTGCATAATCTCATAGTCGGAGGAATATATATTTGACATGAAGAAAGCAGTAGTAATAAGACTGAACGATCATAATGCTATGCTAACGGGTTGGTCTTGTCCATCACATCATTCTCCTAATGATGTGATCTTGTTCATCACATGACAACACATGTCCATGGCTAGGAAACTTAACCATCTTTGATCAACAAGCTAGTCAAGTAGAGGCATACTAGAGACACGGTGTTTTGTCTATGTATTCACACATGTATCAAGTTTCCGGTTAATACAATTTTATCATGAATAATACATTTATCATCATATAAGGAAATATAAAATAATAACTTTATTATTGCCTCTAGGACATATTTTCTTCAAACCTAAGGGTCGTAACGATGGCTCACGTAGGGGGTACAAACAACAGTGTAGTATCCAGTCACATCCTCAGCTGGGACGCACGGAGTGTATCTGAACCCAGTCTCCTCCAAGTGAGAGTGCTCTCCACGGAGGCAGGTGATAGCAACAAAGGCGGCATCATGGACTGCCATCTCAACGGTCACTCCAACACCCCGGAAGGTGTGCAACTCATAGGTGGAGTTATCCCCCGTAGTTAACAACCACAGCGCGGTACTGCTCCTGGTTGAACTCGCGGTAGTCCTATGTGACGTTCTCTGTGTCCAATAGGGACCGCGATACACACACGAAGGCGACGACAGGCCGATCCATTTATTGCGCCTGTGGCGGACAATACACTCTAGGATCCCTACAGTAGCGGTTCGGTTCACAGTAGCGACTGTTCATTTAAAATTCAACATTTTTTACAATGCGGATATTTCTTGAAAATTCCTGAACACATTTTAAAAATGGGGTTATTTTTTGAACTGTGATCAAATTCTGGAAATAGTCCACCTTTTGAAATTCCGAACCATTTTCAAAAACACAAACAATTTCTGAATTTATGTGTTTTCTCAAACGGGAATATTTTCAAATTACAAAACATATATGAAAATACTAATATGTTTTGAAATCCTAAATAACTTTTGAAAACACAAACATTTTTAGAATTTTAAAATTTAAAAAATCCAATTTTTTAAGCACACATTTTGGAAAAAATAAAATAAAAATGGGTAAAGGCATGGCACAAAAAATGAAAAAAAGACAGGCCTAAATGGGTCATTGACCTTTTAGAAGGTACTCAAAACCGTGGTATATGGAACGCTAAACGGGTTGACCGAATTAGTCGCTCGCCTCGCTCACTCTGTGCATTTTCCCGACAAATCGACACAAAAAGCGTCATCTAGGATCTGCCCTTTCTTGGACGGTGATCAAAGAGATGTAGCAAGATGAAGCCACCAGCCTCATCCGACCCAAAAGAAGGAAGAAGTCCAACCGGTTGTATGATCCAGAGACGGGAGCTCCTATAGGGCGCCCTCTGCGCCGTGGAACCAACTAGCGCTCACTGTAGCCCTCAGTTGGGCCGGTCCACGAAACGCGAGCATAGCAAACTTTCAGCGCAAAAAAGCAGCTTTGTCCAGGATTCAGACTCACGGTGTTGGATTCTCGCACGAGTTTTGCTAACAACTAGAGCTACTCAATTGTAGTGACTGAAAATAGCGCAAATAATATATGAACAATCCTGCATGCACTATATCACTTATATTTTGGAATTATTTGAAAATGTGAATTTGGAAAGTTTAGTCAATTTGGAAAAAATATCATCATTTTTGAAGAAAAGTTGATCGATTTCGAAAAAATCATCAATTTTCAAAAAGTAAACAAAAATTGAAAAAGTTCATCAATTTGAAAAGGTTCATCTATTTCAAACAAAATACAAAAAGAAAAAATGTTCATCAATTTTTCAAAAAGTTCATTGATTTTTGAAAATAACATTCATCGACATTGAAAAAAGTTCATCGATATTTTTTTGAAAAAAATCATCTGATTTGAAAAGGTCATCGATTTTCAAAGAAAAGTTCACGAATTTAAAAAGATCACATATTTTTAAGAATACAAAAAAAACAAGAAATGAAAAAAAAAGAATAAACCAAACTGAAGAACCAAATAAAACAAAGAAACAAAGTAAGTGTGGACAAGCGGGTGAGATGTCCTGCTGTTGCTACGCTTCCTTTTGAACGATGTGGTTGCTAGTTCGATCATGTCGCCAAAACCTTTTCCGTTATTAACGGAAAAAGATAGAAGGGAAAATGGGCCGGCCCAGAGCGGAGCGGGAGTGTGAGCTCGTTTGCGATTAAAGAAGAAGTGGACGCCTGAAGGGGACCTCCTATACGCCGCTAATTGCGGCAAACAATCGATGAATCGCATAGGGTATAGCTGACCTGGCCGGCCCATTTAAGGTAGCGAGCCGTGAAAAATAAAAGAAAAACTACGAAACTACGCCCCTGGTGGGAGTCGATCCCACAAACAGCGGCAAACACGACCACACAGGTAACCAGTGCGACGGCAAACTCCACTAAGAAACGAAAGCAACTGTATAGTACAACCAGCAGTTCACATTTTTTTTCAAAAATGTACGTCTGTGAGATTGATCACACGACTTCAAGTGAGTGAACGAACATCGCTACCAACTGTGTTTACAGACTTCTTTGTCCAAAATGCCAGCTCATTTTACATGAAGTTTACACGGCAAAAAAAACTTTTTTAAAAATATCGAACGTGGTTTTCTTTCTCACAAAAGCAAATATACTTACGAAAACAAATATTTTCAAAATTTGCTCACAGGCTATGTTTGGAATCACAAACATTTTTGGTAAAAATAGGAACAAATAGAAATAAAGAATGTTTTTCGAAACTATGAACAACATTTTTTAAAAACAGGAACAAGAATTGAAAAACTCTGAATCCAAAATTATGAATATTTAACGCAAATATCATATGAAATTCTCTCAAACATTTTTTAATTTGCGGTAAAAATATGAAAACTTAAAAAAAGTTGAGTTTGTGAACTTTTTTGAAAACAGGAACTTTTTGGAAAAAAATGCGCACATTATTCTAAAAAATGAACAATTTTTGCGAGACAAGAGCAATTTTTTATGTAATTAAGCGAACATGTTTTGATATTGCAAACAAATTTGGAAACATGAACATTTTTCAATTTGTTAACAGTTTTGAAAACAAGATCATATTTTTAAATCCGCAAACCTCTTTTGAATTTGTGTATAAAATTTAAAAATGCAAACATTTTCAAAATTAATCATTTTTGTATTTTCGAACACTTTTCGAAAAGAAGTGAACACATTTTGAAGTACTAATCTTTTTTGGAATTTCTGATGAAAATTTGAAAATCGGAACAAAATCTGGAAAAACGAACAAATTTTAAGAAATACGAACATTTTCAAATTCCAGAAAAATTTGTTAACAAAAGAAATAATTGTGGAAAGGAAAACTGAAAGATAATTAAAAATAAAAGAAAACAAAAAAGGAACACGGACATAGGGACATTTTTGTGAAGAAATTGTGAATACTTTTTGTAGTTCGAACAAAAATTTGAAACCCTGAACATTTTTTGAATTGGTGAATAAAAAAAATCTAAAAATGAAATATTTTATGAAATTCCAAACAAAAACATTGAAACCGCGAACAGTTATTAAAATTCTTGATCATTTTTAAAATTTATAACCAAATTTGTAAACTGTGAACATTTTGCGAAATTCCTGAACATTTATCGAATGTTCAACACTTTTCCAATTTGAGAACGAAATTTCCTAAAACTGAGGACAATTTTTTGAATTTGTGAAATTTTTTCAAACATGAACATTTTTCGAATATGTGAACATATTTTGTGAAAACGAACAAATTTTGAGTTACCCAAACATTTTTCAAGAACCTTAATATATTTGGAATTTGTGAACAATTTATTAAATCACGAACAATTTTTGAATCTTTAGAACAAATTTGGAAGCTTGGACTATTTTTTGAAGCACGAACATTTTTTGAATCTTGAGAACAAATTTAGAAACAGAGAACAATTTAAAAAAATAATGAACAAATTTGGAAGCGCGAATAATTTTTTAAAGCATGAACATTTTTTGAATCTTGAGAACATATACTGAAATGGGGAACTGTTTTGAAAAATTCCGAACAAATTTAGAAGCGCGGACATTTTTTGAATATGTGACAAAAATGAAATGTGGTACATATTCTGAATTTTGAAACTTTTTTGTGTAACAAGAACATTTTTTGAATTTTTAGAATTTTTTTCAGAAACTGAACATTTTTTGGATACATGAATAAAATTTAAAATTTCCGATTTTTTTGAAAAAGAGAGAAGAATAGAAAAAATAAATAAATAAGAAAACCCTAAACATTTTGTAAAACTGCGAACATGTTCTGAAAAAGAAAAATAAACTTGAGAAAGAAAATGAAACAAAAAACGAAAAACAAAAAAATGAAAAACCGGTTGGACGTACTATGTATACTAGTATGCTGGTACGTGCATAGCACGTGCAAAGTTTTAATTTATGTGTTTCGATGGAAAGTCTTAAGGAACCAGCCATCTTTTTGTGTGTGTATGTAAAGCTCTTGTGATAATTATTATAATGGGATAGTTTCATTAACCAGTACTACAATGGGGTTCAGATGCACTTTAATGGGATAATTTCTCGTAGTTACATTTGTTCCCAGATTTTTTTATGTATTTTTTTTAGAGAAAAGGTTGGGCCCTGGCTTTTGCATCATTAATTATTATGCACAAAAAATCGAGAAAAAGATGCATTTGAAGCTAGTGTATGCTCTAATCACAAGGCTGCTTCTAATGAGCTGCTAATTCTGCCATATCATGTACAGTTCGGCCTAGTAAATCCCGTGAAGCATTTGGGACAGGCAGATGGCATCACCTGCTAATCCATTAAAATACTGATCGTATTTCAGCTTCTAGAGCCATTGTTCTGCCTACGCAAGGTCTTGCAAGTACTGTTGTCCATGTGACCTACAGTGAATGCCTCCGAAGGGCCTAGAATTTTCAGGAACAAAGCGAGATGATACACTGGTACTGTAGACGCGAATCCCTTCACTTTGAGCCATAGGATTGACCCTCATCAACGGCTCAAGTTGCTTCTCAGGCTTAGGATTCAAAATTTCAAAACTCATACACTATATAGTAGTAAAGAAGAGAGCGGCGAATAGAATTTTCCCGCCTGAAGTGCCGAGTAGGAAATGCCTTCAGAGATTTGGGAGATGGGCAAGAGCTTTCGTCTTGCACTAGGACAGTGATAGAATGGGCCGGCCCAATTCGGTTGGTTTTAGGAAGTTTCTTGGTTGGGACAAATTTTAAAGGAATTTCCTAACGGATTCTCGCTACATCGAGTTGTCGAGGCTTCGCACAGTGGGCGAGCGCCTAGCGATCAATATAGGTAGAGCAGGCGCTACAGCGTCCGGTTTTGGGAGCCTTGTGGAGGGTTCCCGGACGGTTTTGGGAACCTTCTAGAAGGTTCTTGAACCGGTTTTTCACTGGTTTTTTCTATTTGCTTTTTCTTTTTTTTCTTTGTTTTTCAGTTTCTTTATTTCATCTTTCAATTTTCTTTTCTTCTCTTTTTATTTTCTTTTTGTTCATGTTTCAAATTATGTTTGGGAGTTTCAAAAAATCTTCCCATTTCAAATTCGCGCTTCCAAATTTGTTCTCCATTTCAAAATTTGTTCTCAACATTCAAAAATTGTTCCTGCTTTAAAAAGTTGTTCACGCTTTGTTCTCCAATTCAAAAATTGTTCTCAACATTCAAAAATTGTTCCTGCCTTAAAAAATTGTTTACGCTTCCAAATTTGTTCTTCATTTCAATATTTGTTCTCGACATTCAAAAATTGTTCGTGCATTAAAAAATTATTCACATCGTTTCAGAAACTGTTCACCTTTTAATGTTTTGTTCACAAAACAGAAAATATTTTGTTTCCAAAAAAGTTCCCATTTCCAAAATTTGTTCACAAATACAAAAAATGTTTACATGTTTAAATTTTGTTTGCAAATGCAAAAATGTTTGGGAATTTCAAAAAAATGCTCCAAATTTTGCTCACAAATTCAAAGCTGTTCAGGAATTTCAAAATTTCTTCCTGTTATTCAAATTTGTTCAGAAATTCGAAAAAAAATTGGTTTCAAAATTTGTTCAGATATGCAAAAAAATGTTCTCATGTTTAATTTTTGTTCAAAATTCAATAATGTTTGCGAATTTTTAAAAAACTTTCCTTTTTCCAAATTTTGTTCACATATTGAAGGTTCATGTTTTTCAAATTTAGTTCGAAAATTAAAAAAAATGCTGGAATTTTTTAAAGTAGTTTTAAATTTTGAAATGTATTCAATTTTTGAATTTATTATTGTTTTTCTATAAATGTTTTATGTTTACAATAAGTAGTTCATTATTTCGAAAAATGTTCTCGTATTTAATTTTTGTTCCCTTTTGAACTTTTTTTGAGTTTCCCAAATAATGTTTTCGTTTCAAAAAGTATTTCCTTTAAAAAAAATCATATTTGGCATTTTTGTAAAAAAGTTTTAATCTGCCACGTATTATAGTTCATATATACCGGGCTGCCATTTTCCGCACTAAACCTCAGTTATACAGTGGCTATGGACGCGCTTTCATGACGGGAGTACTTGTGTTCGATCCCTCGCCCACAAGTTTTTATGGATTTTTGTGAACTTGTTTTATTTTTGGCTGCTTCTGTTCGGTTTTTTTATAGTGGCTGCCAATCTTTAACATAATAGCTTGCCTGGCGGAGTGGCTAGCGCATAGTGGGCGCATGTAGGGATCGCGGGTACGATTGCAGAACTGGCGCTCTCTTATTTTTGGCATCTCTTTCATTCAGCGAAGGACAGCGAATGGGCAGGCCCACGTGAACCGCATCCTGTGCGAAACGGCGACTTCTTGCCGCAATAAGCGGCATATAGGAGGTCCCAATTTTAAATGCTTCTATGCATTTTTTTCCCGGGTTTCTTCACCGGTTCTCTTATGATTTTTATACTTTCTTCTTTCTTTCTTTTTTTTAACAGATGACTATTATTTTTTATACATATTGTGTATTTTTGTTAGATGTGGAACATTTTTTATACGCATTGAATATTTTTTAAATACATGTTTTGAATATTTTTTAATCTAAATGTTAAACATTTTTCAAGTACACGTGGAACTTTTTTGAGTGGCACGAAACACTTTTTTAAGATAAGACAAACATTTTTTTTACATTGTATGAACATTTTTTAAATGTCACGAGCACATTTTTTAAATGTGTGAACATTTTTAAAAACTGCATGCCCTCCGATCCGAATTAACTGACACAACCGCTATATAATGTCTTGCTTATATTGTATAGAGGGCTCGTCAATTAATTCAGATTGGAGGGAGCACATTTTTTTGAACGTGTGCAAAATATTTTTTTAGTTATGCAAACACTTTTACACTGTATCAACATTTTAGAAAAATGGCATGAACATTTGTTTGAAACATGAGAGCATTCTTTAAATATGACGAACATTCTTCTAATACTATCAACCTTTTTCTAAAAGTTGTGTGGACATTTTGTGTATGTGCAATTAACCTTTTAAAAAATTCATGTGAATTAATTTTTGAAGTATATGTATTTAGAATATTTCAAAAATGAAAAAATGAATGAAACACAACCGCGTAACAAAAACACGCTATCCTATTTTGCCGGCCCACTACAGCCTTGCTTCTTACCTTGTCGCTCTGGGAGATGTTAGTGAGTAGAGTGCTTAGGCTTGACCAAGGGCCACGAGTGACTCCTCGCGGAAAAAGTCACCAATGAGATGAGGGTACGAAGTTGACTGAACACAATTACTACTTTCCCATCCATTCCGCCCCGATCCCCTTCTCCTCCTACCTCTAGAACCCTAATTTCTCGCCAAATCATGTACTCCCTCTGTTCACTTTTACAAGACCTTGAAGACATTTCAGGCAATGTGCAAAACATTCCATTTTAAGGTGTTTTAAACGACTTACACGAATAAACAGAGGGAGTACCAAAACCGTGAGAGCTCGTGAAATTGAGTAGGCAAACGTGACAGAGGAAGGTGTTAAGAGTAAGGAAAGTGGTTTTGCGAAAGATAATACTCCCTCTGTCCTATTTACAAAGTTGTACTGAGATTGAGACACTTATTTTAGGATATAGGCGTACATACTACGGTAAGGGCGAAAGCGTTAAGAATATGTTCAAGGGAGTGTCTGACTAGGTTTTTTTAGGTAATCATGACTAGCTTTATTTCAACTCAAACATAGAAACATCATCAACAATTAATCCATGGTCGATTGAGGTGGGTTCTCCATCCACAGAGACGGAGGATGAACCCTAGCCATACTCGCGAACTCATGGGTAACACTATTTGTCTCAGGTATACAATGCTCGATAATAATCTTCTCAAAGGTTGATAATGTAGGTGTTGCTATTCTTTTTGACTTAGAACAAGACCTTGTATATAGGAGTAGACGACAAAGGGAGTAATTGTAGACTGTAGTGCTCTTACATATTAAACGTCATTTATCTCAACCCTATTACCCTAGCGTACAACATCGAAGACATGCCGGTTAGATCGATGTATCACGGATTCCCGGTCATCGATCATACGTTTTGCTGCGGCTCCACGGCAGCGGCCCCTGCCTCAATGTTGATGATGTACTCGATCTCGTCGGCGACTTCCTTCATGGACGGCCGGTTCTGCCGGCGATCCTCGAGGCAACCGAGCGCGAGGAACCCGAGCGCCTTCATCGTGTCGAGCTCCAGCTGCGTGGCGCGATTCTTCATTGCCGGGTCCACCACGTCCAGGAGCCGCTCCTCGTCCGCCGCCCGCTGCACGTGCACGGCGAGGTTGACATCGTCCTCGCCGCGGCCGAAGTCGATGGCGCGCTTTGCGGTGAGGAGCTCCAGCAGCACCACCCCGAAGCTGTAGACGTCGCTCTTGTCGGTGAGCTGGTAGTTCCTGTAGTACTCCGGGTCGAGATAGCCCAGCGTCCCTTGCGCGCAGGTGGAGACGTGGCTCAGCCCGGGCTCCGCCAGCCGGGAGAGGCCGAAGTCGGAGACCTTGCCGTCGAGCTGCTCGTCGAGGAGAATGTTGCTGGACTTGATGTCTCGGTGGTAGATGGGCGGCGAGGCGGAGAAGTGGAGGTAGGAGATGCCCTCGGCCGTGTGGCGAGCGATGGCGAGGCGGCGGCGCCACGGGAGCGGCGGCTGGCTCATGGCGCCGTAGAGGTGGTCGGCGAGCGTGCCGTTGGGGATGAACTCGTAGACCATGAGCGGCTGCTGGAGGTCGACGCAGCAGCCGAGGAGGCGGACGAGGCTCCGGTGGTTGACCTGCGACAGCACGCGCACCTCGTTGAGGATCTGGTCGGTGGACTTGGTGTTGCCGAGCTTGGCGCACTTGACGGCGACCAGGGTGCCGTCCGGGAGCGCGCCCTTGTAGACCTCGCCGTAGCCGCCGACGCCGAGGAGGTTGTCGCGGGAGAAGTTGGCCGTGGCGCGCTTCAGCTCGCGGCTGGTGAAGTTCTTGGCGGTGCGGCCGCTGGAGTTGTTGGCGTTCAGGATGTCCTCGCGCTCCTTGGTCAACCTCTCCCGGGCTAATTGGATGCGCCTCTGCCGCCGGTAGAGGAACAGCCCTGCCGCTATCAGTAGCAGGGCGCCGCCCAGGCCGCACACTATCCCTGCATTGCAAATTTACTGCTCAGTTTGATCCAATCCAGTGATTAAACTCAGGAAGGAAATTCTAGTCGATTGAGTAAAAAGCAGTTATGTGTATTGCCGTTGCCGGTCTCCAATTTTGTTTCGAACAGACCAACGGCTGCGTTTAGCAAGCCGTGCTGATAAATCTGCTCTTTTTTGGTCTCGTCTATGCGGCAGTCTGTACTGATTAGAAATGTTATACTTCTTCCATTCCATAACCATAATGTAGTGACTAGTGAGTATAGAATTTTTTTTATAAGTCAAACTTTGTCCATGTTTAGAGAGTTTAGTGCTAAAAAAATACATTTAGAATACCAAATGCATATCATTGCATACATCATGAGTTAAGTACATATCATTGCATGCTGGTCTAAGACGACCGAGGTTTAGCAAGACTGTTTAAATACTTTTCTAGAAAATATTTTTAATTCAAATTTTGGTTGAATTCAAGTGAATGTTTCGGCCATTTGGCCGAAATGGAAACCAAAAGTGGTGAAATTTACTGTATTTCAGAGATTTTTGTTGTCGCTGAATTTTTTCTGAAACTGAAAGTTGAAATGACACTCCAACTGAACAACCATAGCCGGGAGGAAAATGTTAGCTCCGTGACTCCCTCTCCCGCCCGTTATGCTTGTCTCACCCCTCCATCGCCGGGTCTGTGTCCATTCCTGGCGTCGCTCAAGTCTCCTTCTGAGTCCAATATGGCGATTGTGCTAGAGTTGCTCTTAAATATGGGGCTGTTCCATCCAGTTTGTGAAGCCTAATACATGTTTATATCTCTATCTAAAATTGACCGACAAATTCCTTATGTCCAAGTTGATCATCTTAAACGTCGAATCTTTTAGTCTCAGTCAAATCCTTGAAATAGCTGTTCCCTTTCATCCCACGCCAAAACATCGTTTTGGTGTCCGGGATTGCTGGTCTGGCATTAGTCAAACCGGGGTTGTTCCTTGTAGCTTAACATGGTGCGTGTGTGTCAATATTCAGTCTTAGGACCAGATGTTTAGGGTATGCAGGGCCTGGCACTTCCATGATACGACCGGTGTTCACGCCGCTCGTCCACGTACAAGTCTAGGACGGCACGGCGGCACGGAGCACACAGCAGTCGCTGCCGAAGCCCAAATTCAGAGCACGAGGACCCATGGCCAGTCAATGCTTGTTTTTCTAAGAGAGAAAGCCACCAATGTTGACCAAAACTGTAGTGAATGCGGCGTTTTCTTTAGTCAGAGCCGAACATATCTATAGCTACAGTCGCATCGCAACAGTTCGTCGCTTGACATGACACCACTGATCTAAGCTAAACGCAACAGGAGCAGACAAAACAGATTTGCAAGTGACGATGAGAGTGTGTGAAGGTAACAAGGGAGACGTAATACCTGCGATGAGAGGGGCGCGGTTGGATCCCTCGCAGTCTCCAGCGCGCTCGCAATCAGAAGGAACTGCACAAAAAAGCATACGCGATGGATGAGCCGATGACCAAAATGAACCAGCTCGAGCTCAGTTCGGCGCCGGTATATCGCCAGATGATTCGTCAGCAACGTACTCTGCTGGCACGAGCCGGCGACGGGGTCCCACGCGAGCCCGGGCACGCACAGGCAGCGCCGCACCGCGCCGGCCGCGACCGGGTCGCCGGCGCACGTGGCGTTGGCGCCTTCCTCGCAGTCCGCCTGCGTCTGGCAGAGCGGCTCCCTCGGCGTCGCCCACTGCAGCTCGAGGCCGAGGCGGCCGCCCCACGTCGCCGGCGGCTGCGCGGGGTCGAGGTTCACGAAGCTGGTGTAGGCGCTGCAGAGCTCGGGCGACGCGCGGATCCGGTGCGACGTCGACGACCCGCCGGCCACGAACGTGCAGCAGAGCGGCAGCGGCGCGCAGGGCGACCGCGCGGCGTCGGCGTAGGCGTGGCAGAGCGAGCTGGACGAGCAGTTGAGCGGGGAGCGCAGCAGCGCGGAGGTGCAGTTGAGGAGCATGATGGTGTTGGAGGAGCTCACGTTGAACGGCAGCGACGGGTCCAGCTGCACGCCGCGGCCGGCGGGGGCCCCCACGGACACGCACGTGTCGTTGGACACCAGCGGCGCCGGGGAGACCACCAGGCGCTGCGCCGCCGGGGAGACGGAGGTGATCGGGTAGGAGGTGCCGTTGAGCGCGTCGAAGTAGAGCGTCGACGCGCCGGCCGCGCACCGGACCTTGTACGCCGGGTCACCGCACCCGTCCGCCGTGCTTAGCGGGTACGGCACCGCCGTCGAGCCGCACGGGGGGCAGGCCCGCGCATGGCCGCCCGGCGGCAACAGCGCCGCGAGGATGGCGACTGCTGCAACCTCGAAGAGGAACAGGGGACGACGGCCGCAAAACGGTCTCGCCATTGCTTCAAGCTTCTTTGCCGTTGCTGTACGGCTGGCTGATCGATCCGCGAACTATTTAAGGTGCGGTTCAATCTCGGTGGTTGCGTTGAGTGGAAGGTCGGAAATGTTTGACTCGTTTGGCAGCCGCCTTGACTTGTGCCATTTGGAAGCTTATCTTGGAAACCAACAAGGCTTTCTGTGTTTGCATCTGTTTGAAGCTTATTACCCGGGGACCCATGTGGAGTGTCGTGTTATCTGGAGCAATATCCTCGCTTCACTGACGACTTTGCCGCACTACCTTCGTCCCACACCAACAATGTTGAGTCGTACATCCAAAACGATATGATTCAGTCGATCTAGAGTGAAGCAACGATGTTATTACCCTTTCACCCACACGAACAATATCAGTAAAGATTTTTGAAAGCATCTTCAGTCGCCCATTCAGAAAGATGGGAAGCCTTGATCGATGAATCTGGTTGGGCGGGGATGATACCTTAGAGGTTCAGGTTGTTGAATCACAATATTTTCAGTATGATGTCAGTGTAAGATTTCACCTCCATAAAATTAAATCAACAAAAAAACTTGACATACTAAGATAAACTCATCACATCTGAATAATCAGATCTGCAAAAAAATAAAACCCTTTAACCCTATGTTATTATACTTAATTGGTTCGGACCACTCTGCTTGCTCAATTCGCATCCATGAGCCAAAGGTCAACTATTTTGCCGCAATGACCGACAAATAGGAATTACCGCATGTGAGAAGGGAACTATATCTTGCGAAAAATCCTATATGACGAACGTTGTGTCAAGCCGTCGAGGCTTCGCACAGGTTTCACAAGCGAGCGGCGCGACCTGGGGTGGCTCGTTAATGGTTGCAGTGATCTCGGTTTTGGGAACTTCTAGAGGTTCCCAAACCTTTTTTTTCGGTTTCGGGAACGCGGTTTTTTTCCGGTTTTGGGAATCTTTTAGGAGGTTCCTGAACCGGTTTTTTTCCTGTTTCTGTCTCTGTTTCTTTTTTGATTTTATTCTGTCATGTTCAATTTTTTTACTTTTCTCTCCTTCTCCCTCTTTTTTGTTTCGTCTTCTTTTTTTATTTTTCCAATTGTTTCTTTATATGTTTGTGTTTTTCAAAATTATTCGCAAACGTCTACAAATGGTCGCATTACCAAAAATCGTTCATGTTTTCAAATTTGTTTGGGAGTTTCAAAAAATGTTTTCATTTACAAAAATGTTCTTGTTTTTAATTTTATTTGGGGGAGTTTCAAAACACATGTGCGCGTTTCCAAGAATTTTTCACGTTTTCAAATTTTGTTAATAGTTTCAAAAAATGTTCCAATTTAAACAAATGTTTATATCTTCAAAAAAATGTTCATATTTTTTGAAATATTTGAGTTTTTTCATAATTTGTTCACAAAATTAGAAAAGTGTGCGCATTTTTTTATAAACTTGAAAAAAATTGTATATTCTAAATTTATTCAGAAATTTCGAAAAAAAAATTATGTTTCCAAAAAATTGTTCACATGTTCAAATTTGTTCGGGATATTTAGAAAAATGCTCATGTTTGCAAAAAATGTACAAGTATATCTAAATTTGCTCACAAATTCAAACAAAGTTTGGGAATTTTGAAAAATATTCGTAAATTGGAAAAATATATTATCAAAATAAAAAATGTTCATATTTAAAAATTATATTCGCATATTTGAAAAAATGCTCGCCTTTTCAAAAAAAACGTTTACATTTTTTAAATAAGTTCATTTCTTTACATACATGCTATTAAAACACATTTAGAAATTAAGAAAACGTTTTAAAAAATGCACTAGCTACAGTACTCGTGTAGGTTTTACTCACCTACGGCTTGTCCGTTCGACTAGATAATTCTGAAAAGAAAGCGCAACTTATGCGTCAACAAAGCTTGCTTGGTCTGTTGGGTAGCATTACGTGCACCGTCGCTGGAGATCATGAGTTTGATACCGCGCAAACGCACGTGACACATAGTAGGTCCTAGGAACACCCGCTGAAGGGACGATCGGGATGGGCCGCCTCAGGACCGCGGGAGACCACAACCTCCATTTTATATTTTCTGTTTTTGTTTCTAGTTTTATCTTTTCCTTTGTTTTATTGTTTATACTTTAAAATATTCTCTCTCTCTCTCTCTAAGAAGAATGTTGGCCAAGTTTTAAAAAAGTTAAATGTGTATAGAGAAAATGCTTGTCGCGTATACCAAAAATGTGCACAAAATATTTATAAAAAATTTGATCATTTATTTTAGAAAAATAATTAAGCATTTGTAGTTTTTCTAAATAAGTATCTGAATAAATGTTGACCAAGCATTTGAAAAATGTTAAATGTGTATAGAAAAAATGTGACCATGTATTAAAAAATGATGAAATTTCATAATCATGTATATAAAATGTTAATCAAGCTTTTGAAAAATAATGAACAAATATTTAAAAAATGTTGATCAAGTATTTGAAAAATGTTAAATGTGTATAACAAATGTTGACCATGTATAAAAAATGAACATTTTTTGATCATTTACATAAAAAATGTTAATCAAGCACTTGAAAAGTATTGCGTGAGTATTTAAAAAAATAATCAAGCATTTGGAAAATGTAAAAATGTGTATCAAACAAATGTTTACCATGTGTATAAAAAAATATTGCATTGAGAAATTTTTTAAATGTGCATAGAAATAATGTTGACCATGTATTAAAAAATGTTAAGCTTGTATTTAAAGAATGTTAATCAAGCATTTAGAATAATTTAGGATTGTGTATAGGAAAAATCTTGACCATCTATTCAAGAAATGTTAATCAAGAATTTGAAAATATTTAAAACTTGTATAGAAAAAATGTTAACCATATATTAAAAAATATTTTAAATTTTATTATAGAATATGGTAAATATGAATTAGAAAAATGTTGTTGATATATATACAAAAATGTAGAATAAAAATCAAAAGAAACAAATAAAACGTAAAAAATGAATCCAAAAAAGAACAAAATAACCAAATAATTAATAGAATTGAAGAAACAAATGAAAACAAAATGAAAACAAAACAACAAATCGGATAAGAAAAAATAAATGAAACGAAAAAAACACAGAAAATCGACAAAGAAACAGAAAAAATAAACAAGAAAAGAAGAAAATGTGTAAGAAATTAAAAAGGATGAAATTCTAAAATAAGATAAAAACAATGAAAGAAACAAAGGAAAAAAAAATGAAAATAAAGGGGGGAAGAAATAAGCCAGAGAAAACAAAAAGGAAATGAAGAAAAAAAGAAAAATTCAGTAAAAACAGGAAAAGAAACGAACGTGTAAAAAACGGCCTTTTCCTTTTAAAAGGTCGCGCCCTACTTAGTATACACAAATCCGATGTTGGCGCTATGGCTAGCAGCGCTGCCTCGCAAATTGAAGAAAAATGTGCCAGTGGTCCGGTCTGTATAGTGTAGCGTTGGAAGAGAGAAATCCACCGTCTTGCTTAATGAGATATAGCTCGCGTGACGCCTCCGCGTAAAGGTCCCCGGCGAGCGACCTGGCGCGTACTACCCTCACGTGCTGGGTGTCCATATGGGCCGGCCCTTTTCCCTTTTTTTCCTTCCAATTCATATCTAATTTTTCGGCTTTTACCTCTCAAATCCTTCCGCATCCCATGACAGGATTAATCTATTCACCCACGATCTCTACCTCTCAGTACGTGGGTGACATATGTCGCTAGGATAGTAAGGGTTAGGGGCACGTTCGTTAAATTTCCTCGGACGAGCGGTTTTTCACTACAGCTATAAATACCCCTTGCCCTCCTCTGAGCTCATTTACTCCGCTCGATCTCTATCCCTCGCTCGAGCTCTCTGACCTAGCGGTTTTTCACCGCTACACTTCATCGTCACCGGGGAGGAAGAGCTTTAGTGCCTCGACCTCGTCGTCGTCGTACTCGGGTCGGCCACGGAAATCTTCAGCTTCGCCGCCAGCGTAGCTGTCTTCTTTCGCCAAGTTAGGGCGTGAAAGATCTGAACGGACGAACTTCTATAGTTCACCTCTCAGTTTGTCGCGTTCTTCGTCAAGGGTGAATAAAATTTACTTTTACTGCCCTTGTTGATTCTGATGATTTCCACAAAATCTTCAAAAGGTGTTTATTCTTCAATTCCAAAGTTGCTTCTGTTATTAATTTGTTTCTCTAAGATGTGTTTTTTTCTTCAAGATTTCTCAATTGTGTGGATTTTCAATCTATACAACTCTGGAACCTAAGACGAAAACTCTTAGTGAAATTCCTCAAGACTCCACTGGTCAAATTCTCAAACTTGATTCCGTTTAAAACAAATTATGAGAACACATATGACTTCTCCAAATTCTTCGCACCTATACTTTATTCATATGTACACATGTCAGCTGCTGAATCACTAGGTTCTCATCAACTTAACTCATTTGCAGTGTTCCTTGAAGAAAAATTGCATACCTCTTCAGAGACTTCAATTTTTCAAAATCCTCAGGTGAAGAAAATGACTAATGGTAAGCGTCCTCAGAAGGGAGGAAAAAGTCCTGAAATAAACACTGCTTTCGAAATCCCTGATGATATATATGAAGAATATTGTACTCCTAATAGAGCCAAGCATGGCAAGGAGAACAAAAATCAGCGCAAGGTGCGCATTCAGTGGATTGAACGCATATGGGCAAGAGAATGGAGAGAATATCGCTATGTTACTCCAAAGTATATGAAGAAATTCGCTATCAATCCTCCATGCCCGAGACCTCCATTGGCTCCAGGCCAAGCTGCTAATCCCACAAGCATCAAAAGAGGTGAGGGATTTCCCAAGGAGTGGGCCAAGCGCCAAAGAAAATTGGCCAAGGTAGCAAAAAAAGCAGTGAAGAAATTCAATGAAGATTTTGCAGTTGTTGCTGCTGCCGAGGCCTCTGCTAGCAAGCCCAAGAAGCCTATGCCGAAGAAGTCTGCTGTGAAACCACCTTCTTCAGCTGCAATGCCCTCAAGGCCAAGCTCATCAAAGCCCTCATGGCCTACTGCTCAAGCAACATCTTCAAGTGCAGCACCTGCTCCATCTACTGCAAAATCCTCAGTTGCACCTGCAAAGTCCTCAGCACCTGTGCATATTGCCACGTGCCAACGGACAACTGGCATCTCAATTGCTTCAAAAGCCTATGCTAGTTCCTCAGCTCAGCCCCAGTCCTCAACAGCTCCAATATTGCTGAAGAAAAAGGTTGTTGCTAGACGCGGCACAAGGCCAAGTCCTCACAAGAAGTAGGTTGCCTTTGAAATTCCGTCAAGTGGTGATGAAGCTGATGATGATGAACTTGTTGAGATCATCAGAGACCGGCAACATCGGCCACTAGTGCCAAAGGCAGTGTTGTGCCACTTTTGCTGGATCCGAAGAAGATCCTTGACTTCATTGATCTATGGCACAAGGATCCCAACACACCTCTGCCTGATTTGAATCTCTCGCCTGGTGAAAGTCATATGCTGATAGCCTTTATCGCTGAAGAAAAATTGAAATTTGATAAGGCCAGGCAAGCGAAGAAAGCTCAATACAAGAAGGAGCGCTTTCTAAAGAAGAATGTAGTGAACATGTCTCCTGAAGAACTTGCGACTCTCCAGATTGAGATCAAAGCTCTCAGTGATGAATTTGACACATACCATGCAGATTGGATAGGCGCCAAGGTCAGATCCGTCAGACAGGCAAAAGGCTTCAAGACCAATGTTGCTGCTGAATCGCAACAAGAAATTCCTCAGGGTGAAGCATCTGCTTAGCCCACTAAAGAACATGTCAGCAAAGCTGATGAAAATCAGGCTGTTGAAGATATTAAGAGTGTCAGGGATGCTGAAGAAATTCCAGCTCTTGATGAAACTGCCAGGGTAACCACAATGTTGCGCCTGAAGAAACTGAACCTGCAGGGCAACTGCATCCGTTGTGCGTGAAGAAACTGTGCCTCTTTGATCTGCTCCTCCTGCAAAGCCATCACAGATGAAAAGCATCAACCTTCCTTCTGCATTAGAAGCAAAGAAAACAAAGGCTATGGAGAGGGCAGCTGTGAAGAAAAGGAAAGCATCTACAACCTCAGAGTCTTCACGTCCAAAGAAGGTGAAGACTTTGACAAGCTCATTCGCCAACCCGATTGATGTTGTTCCTCTCTCAAGCATGCCATCAAAGGAGATTGTTCCCTTTCGTGAGGAATATGTCATACCTGATGACAGTGATGAAGAGAATCCCTCTGCTGCTACGTCAGAGCAGTTGGATGAAGAAATTGCAGTGGATGTGATCCCTTCACCAATGTTGGTATCATCGCCCATGCCCCAGTTCACTACTAAAGAGGCATGTGTTGAAGAAATTGACGCTGAATATGAGGATGTGGACATTGGGTCTACGACTCCAGTATTGAACGATGATTATTGGGAAAGACATCATCCCAATTCTCCTCTGACCACACCTCTGCAGCAAATTCCTCAGTCCCCTGTTATAATCGAAGAAATTCGGGCTCTGAAGGACATGAAGCTTCTCTTCACTCCATTCCTGAAGAAGCTCTAGCTACTAATGCTGAAGAAATGGAGTTCAAGACTGTTGCTGAAGAAACTGTTGTTGATATTCCTCAGTCTGTGGCTCCAGAAATTGTGCATCAAGAGGTTGTGAAAATTTCAGCTGAAAATCTTCAGCCCAAACAACAAAATCCTCATTCCAAGAAGAAGAAATTCAAAGATAATGATTTCTTTGTTGAGCATAATTTCTTCACGGATTTTAATCCCTATGACTGTGCAATACTTTGACACAAGCGCTTCTGGACAGCAAGTCAGATGAATTACTACTCAACAATTCTATTTGACAAGGACAAGGTTTTTGAACATCAACAAATTCCTCATGTGGACATGGAATCATTGCCCTGCTTTCAACCTGTCCTCAGTATTCTTTATGAAGCTGGCCTGCTGAACATCTGTTCTGAGATCTGCGACTGGAATGAAGAACTTATTCTTCAATTCTATGCTACTTTGCACCTCACATGAAATGTGGAGGATGCGAATTCATGGGTGCTTGACTGGATGACAGAAAACACTCACTACAAAGCTCCGACCTTTGAATTGCTTCATGCCGTACCAGTCAGTCCTCCCACTGAAGGTGCACTGAAACTCTATGAGGAACCTGAACTTTCAAATCATCTGATGCAAGTATTGATGAAGCCTTTGAAGGTTGGCCAAGCTCCAAGGACCACATTCCTCGTAAAGGAATTGCTTTATGCGCCAAGGACAGTATTCCACATATTGACCAAAACCCCCAGTCCAATTAAGGGACAACTTAGATGTAGAAGAAGTTGTTGGCGTAATGAAGAATCTGCTCTTTAACATCATGCATGGTATTCCTATCAACTACCACGATTTCTTCATGAGGACTTTGGCCAATGCTTCTTTGTCACCTTTTGAGTTGGAGCCTTACGCTCCCTGGATCATGAAATTCATTAGATCAAGGTCTTCAATTCATTACAAGGCTGACTTTCAAAATCATCTCAGCTATTTGCCCCCAATTGAAGTCCTCAAATGGACTATTTCCTCAGCTGATGAGAAGGGCAAAACAGTTGTCATTGATGAAGGCACTCGTCCTCTGGACGGTCAATTTCGCAAGGCTGCTTCATATTCGACCAATGATGACTCTACAACACAAGATTTTGTCGCCAAAGCTACAAAGCAAAATCCTCAAGCCACTGCTCCACGTGTTATGACTGATCGTGAGCTTCTCCTCAGTCTTCATCAGGAAGTGGATAGAAGTCACAAGTGCGTCAAGCGTCAATTTGATGCTATTCTTCAGAACATGATCGTTACTCAGAACACTATGAAGAAGAATCATCATTATCTGCATCATGTCTTCGACTGCACCTGGGCTATTCTTTCACATCTATACACTACTGAAGAACTCAAGGAAATGGACTTTCAACAGGACTTTGACTCGTCTCAGCCACCATCGAAGAAATTCAAGAAGTTCAAAGTTCCTCAGCTGGTCGCCAGTTCATATTCTTCATTGCGTGAGACAAATGAAGCTGAAGATTTGGACGACACTGTGGCAGGCCCTACATCAACGGACGACCCCAACAACACTGGCGCTCCTCCATCGACATCATGATGATATTCTTCAGGGGCGTTAGTCCTCATTTTTTTCGTCCCTTTTGGTCATTTGATGACAAAGGGGGAGAAATTTGAGTTAGTCTTCAAGCGAGTCTAATACATGGGTGTTTTTTTTGCTAAGTTACAACTATTGTTCTTCTGAAGTGTTTGCTTTGCCGAATTGTACACTTAAGTCCTATGTTGCTCTAGTACTTTTGAATGCTTTCTGCATGCTTATTTCCTCAAGTACTTTAATGCACGCATGCTGAATTATGTCAGACACCATATTTCATCATGCATTTCAAATTCTTCATATTATATGTCACAAGCGTGTATGAATTACAAGATATAGGGGGGATCTCCATGATATTACTCCATAATGTGCATTTGCTGTCCAAAGCAAAATAATCAAATATGCACATCTTTAGGGGGAGTTCTTCTATATCTTGCAATCAAATTCCTCAATATTAGCATTTACACTTCACATGGTTATCCCCATTGAAAACTTAACCTATTTGTCATCAATCACCAAAAAGGGGGAGATTGTAAGTGCATCTAGTGCCCCTTAGTGATTTTGGTGTATTGAAAACTTATAGGTTAAGGGACTGATATGTTTGTGAGTGTACACAGGCTCTATAAGTCGATGAGGAGTTTGATATTTATGATGAAAGTCGACCCCTAAAAATGTATGTCTTCAGGTGAAGACTTTGGTTCTCCTGAAGACTTTGAAAGTGAAGAAAGTGGTGTGACCTTGAAGACTTGGATATTCATGCGAGGACTATGAAGTGTGAAGACTTTTGTTTTCATAGTTTCATTTTCTCTTTCTTGAGTCATAGGAAACACCGTAATGTTAAAGGGGGTCGAGGTAAAACTAAGGAAACACTTTCCAAGTGATGCTCAACTCAAAATCCTACACCTACCCAATCCTTTCGAGTGAAGCCATTGGAAACCTCATTAGTTCAGTCAAGTTCTTCAGTGATAGAGACGAAGATCTTCTGTTCTCTGAGGAATTTGTTTTGACTGAGGAGTTAGGAATTCGCCAGTGTGGATTGGCTACATAGTGAGGAACATGATAGCCCTGAGGAATTTGATTCTCAAATATCCGACCGTTGATGTGCTACGCGCCAGCTGTTCCAAAATATCTACCCACCTAATGGTCATATCATTGAAGGGCATTTATGTCTTATCATGTCGGGCTGCTCCCTAGGCTATAAATAGCCGCCCCCTACAACCACTAGCTGGTTGGCTGCTCCGAGAAAAACTGACACTTGTCATTGAGAGCATCCCATCCTCCGAGGACTTTGAGCGAAAATCATCAAGTGAGGAAAAACCCAAAATCCAAACATCTACAACCCAAAGTGATTGAGCATCACTGAAGAGATTGTTCCTAGTGGAACCGACGCTTGTTACCTTTTGAGGACTGTGCATCCTCCAGACGGTTAGACGTCATGGTCTGGCATCCAAGAGGAATTGTGGATCGCTGAGTGACCAAGTCTGTGAAGGTTTGGAAGTCATCTGAATACTTACCACGAGTGATTGGGCGAGGTCTGTGTGACTTTAGCTCAAGGAGAATACAGTGAGGACTGTGTGTCCTCTGGTTCAAATACCCAGCCGTTCCAACCAGACATACAAGTGTCACATCAGTTGGAACTGGTCTACCAAATCATTGTCTTCACCAGGCCATCTGGTTCTATTTCCTCAACCCTTTCATTTCCTCATTTATGTGTTGATGAACCTGATCATTGCTGTTTGAAGACTTTGACTGAAGACTTTCTCTATTTCCCCAATCCTATTTCTTCAGTCACATAGTATTCAGCCTGCTTATCCTGTTTTGACGCTATCTATACTCTATGCTTGTTTTCATTTCATCATGATGACTATGTTGTTGCTCTGTTATGCTTATACCTGAGTACTTATTCTGCTGCTAGTGTGTCTTTGCCTAGGAATTTCTTCACCTAGAAATTCCTCAGAGAAGAATTTGTAAAAATCGCCTATTCACCCCCCTCTAGTCGATATAACACACTTTCAATTGGTATCAGAGCAAGATACTCCGTTGTTCCGTGCAATTTTGGTTTAACCACTTGGAGTTTTAGTTATGTCGACTGCAGGAATGATCAAGGTCTCGGCAGGGTGTCCGACCTTCGATGGGATGGACTACCCCTACTGGAAGAATAAGATGCACATGCATCTTGAGGCAATTGATAACGATCTCTGGTATGTTGTGGAAAATGATGTTCCTTCTGTCACTCTGTTTGTGAATGCTGCTGATGTGAAGAGATTCAAGCAACTTGACTCTCAAGCAAAGAATATCATATGTGGTCATCTAAGCAAAGGACAGTACAACAGAGTGAGTGCTTTGGAAACAGCAAAGCTGATCTAAGACAGGTTGTCCAAGGTCAACGAAGGAGTCTCCACTCAACGTGACCCCCGAGTTGATGTTCTTCGCAATCTCTTCAACCGCTTCAAAAGACTCGACAACATAAATGTTCAGCAAACCTTCGATCGCCTCACTGACATCTCAAATGAGCTTCAAGCACTTGGTGCCACTGCCATCACCGACGATGAGGTGGTGAAGAAATTGCTGAGATCACTTGATTCCTCATTCGATACTCTTGCACTGATGATTCAAGAACGAGGAGATTACAAGTCACTAGATCCTGCTGATATCCTCGAGAGGCTAAATACTCATGAGTTCCAGCTTGCTGAGAAGAGAGATCTCTATGGGTCGAGGTATGGAAGATCACGCGCATTGAAGACCAAGGCAGTCTCTGAATCTGAAGGTGAAGATTCTGGTAGCAGCCTTGGTGATCCTGAAGAACTGGGCCAGGAGCTAGAAATGCTCGTGAAGAAATTCCAGAAGTTCTCTCGGCGTGGTCGCTTTGGAAAATCTTCAAGAAGTGATGATTCCTCATCCCGTGACTACAAGAAGAGGACTTGCCACAAATGCAAGAAACCTGGTCACTACATGTCTGATTGTCCTCAGTGGGAAAAGGAATCAAAGAAGAAGAAGATGATAGTTCTGATGACTCGATGTCAGTATACAAAAGTATGGACCCTTTTGTACTCCTTACTTGTGCACGGGCAGTCATAGCCACACCTGCGGCAAGGCTTGGCAGGGTAGTAGAAGACAGAATACAAGACAACCAAGAAAAGCATTCCAGCTAGTGAATAAAGAGCAGAAGATAAGCTAGACCTCCCTTGGCAACGCCCTTGCCGGGGCGGCTTGCGTATCCCCGGCAAGAGCCTTGCCGGGGCGACCTGCGAAGCCACCACCCACGAGGTTGAGAGCTCTGGCACCATCGACAACGTCAAGGCCTAGACTCGACGACGCATGCGTAGTAGCATGCAGATCTTTGTGAAGACTGGTGGCTTGCGGGTCTACGTGAAGACCAGAAGACAAAGACCCCCCGGCAAGGCCCTTGTCGGGGACGACTGCGAGGCCCCGGCAAGACACAATCGCGGGGCCATAGCCAGGCCCGCACCCGACAAGTTTTCGCCACCTCACTACCGTTCCAGCACGACGACCAGCCTGCCAACTAAGCAAGCACCTGCGTGGTGGCATGAAAATCTTCGTGAAGGCCCTGCCACCGCGCCAGCACAGTAGCTAGCCAGCCAGCCTGGCGCTGCATACCTCATCAGCCTGGACACATGTCAAGGCAGGATGAGGCGACAACGGATGGGACGGGTTCTGTTGCCATCCCCGATAAAGTTGGAGGGCACGTAAGCAGCGCATTTAATGTGTTTGTCCTATGATGTTAGTGATAAGCTTGTACACTATAGCTACTTTGCACCTCCTGTGTGCCACTATGGCGACACCTTTGACATATAAAAGGAGGCCCGGGGCGTACTAGAGAAGGATTCGGACTTTTTGGACTGGGCATGCATAGCAGCTAGTCTAAGAACTCAAGAACACTAAATATACACCCAAAGTAGGACTAGGATTTTACGCTCCTCAGCGGCCCGAACCTGGGTAAAAATACCTCGTGCTGATCACCAGACCTGCTCTTTGTGCAACTCTCTCCCCGCCAACCGTAGAAGGGACCCCCGTGATCCCATAGGTGTCCTTTCCTCGACATCTTTGGCGCGCCGGGTAGGGGGGAAAAGTTGTGCAAATCTGATCTAGAAGTTAGTGCATCAGTTTCTTCATCACCATGGCTCCAAAGAAGAAGACGATCATGGTGATCGGTTCTTCTAGGGCCGGTCTGCCCGTGCCAGTGCAAACAGACGACGGGGCAGACGCTGGTGGCGGAGGAGATCAAGACCATCCACATCATTCTAGTACCATCAGCCAGGCAAGAGGTGTCGTCTGCGGCCGGGACGACGATCCGCGTAGCAACGGAAAGCTAAGTCACGCCAAACCTTGAGTGTTTTTCTTTTTGTAAGGTTATTTTCCTCGAATGGTTTTGGTTCTTGTATGGAAAACCTGCACGCGAAGGAACCTTGCCACAATTGGTAGCGCCCTTGTTCTGTTTCGAGTCCGCTCAACAGTTCAAGTGGGTGCACTAAGAACGACAAGGTGTCTTGCCGGCAGCGACACCCCCAGTAGGCTGCTAAGGATCCGTTCCTCAAAGCACTCGCGGCAAGGGCGCGCGTGCCGGCAAGCCTATCCAACTAAGCATAGGGTGTAATACATACAAAGAGAAATCAAACAGGAAGATAACATGCATTCAGTTCAAAGCACAACAAGTTATATTACATCAGTGGTTTCCGCGGTTCTAACTTAAGATAAAATCGTCTTGGGTATGAATTCGCAGCAGCAATGAGAAATGGAGTGGCTAGTACCGGCCCTGGCCTTCCAACCTCTTGACTCCGTCAACACAGCTGATGATGGGCTCGATATGCTCTCCGAGCGCCTTGAGGTCTGCATCCCCTGACAAGCTCTCAAGCGCGTTGGCAAAGTCGACGCTGGGGTTCCAGTACGCCACCTTGGTGAGCACCTTGATCAGGGCACCCCGGCAAAGCTTCTGGGCCTCGTTGGCCAGATGAGTTGCTCTGTTGGAGTGGAGCAGCACCAGGGCGTCGAGGACGCCCTCAAAGAATAGGGTCAGCCTGGCACTCTCGCTCACCCTCTCTTCATGGGAGAACCTGAAGTCTGGCATGCCCATGGTAGATAGCTGTGTGGTGAGCCTCTCCATAGCGTCGACAAGGCGGCTGGTCCAGAGCTTCGTGCCATCCACAAAGTCGTTGTGGGTGGCGGCGGCAATCTGCAGCAGTTATTTCTCATCTATGAGATCCTTGATCAGGGCCTTTTCATGGGCCCTGGTCTTCGAGAGTGTCCCCTCCAAGGTGTCCAGCTTCAGCTTCAGATTGGCGATGGGAATCGTTGGCCTCGGAGAGTACACTACTAGGGAAAAGCCTAGCAGCAGCGCGGGTTTTGGGCCTATTAGTAGCGCGGGGGCCGGCGCTACTAATAAGGCGCTACAGCTAACGTATAGCAGTAGCGCGGGTGCCACCCGCGCTACTATTACGTCCTTTAGTAGTAGCATGGGTAAAAACCCGCGCTACTACTAATCTCTAATCTCTGATTTTTTTTGAATTTTTTCGATTTTTTTTATTTCCCCCCCTAATTTTAAAATTTCTGAATTATTTTAACCTCAAATCTCTAATCACCCCTCATCGCTGCTCAATTTAATCTCTAATCACCCCTCATCATTCCAAATCATTTAACTTCCCGGACGGTCACCCATCCTCTCACTACTCCAACCTGAGCACGCTTAACTTCCGGGTTCTATTCTCCCTCGTTTCCAAGTCTGCATTTGTTGTTTTCCTGACAATAGTAAGATGTCAATCCTATTAACCTCGGGAATTTAGCTTGAGCATGAAGTCACACATTTCACTGTTTGAGTTTGAAACTATTGTTCTAAAAAATTAGTAACAGTAATATTTCTTGAATAATTAGTTTGACCACAGTTTGACCATAGTTTGACCAGATTTGACCACAGTTTGACCATAGTTTGACCAGATTTGACCAAAATTCAAAAAAACTAAAATAATTATTTAGTAACACTAATATTCTTGAATAATTAGTTTGACCAGATTTAACAAAAATAAAAAAAAAACTGATTTTTTTTGAATTTTTTGCCTCCAGATCTTGAAAGCCCCGTAACTTTTTTTCTGTTAGGTTTTTGAGGATTTTCAAAATTTGGATGTAACTTTTCCAGTAGATGATTTTTCATATAAAAAACTTTTTCATCCGAGTTAGTATGCAAAAGTTATGCCCATTTTTACAAATTCTCGAGAGATTTTGCAAATAAAGTCGAAATTCATATTTGCAAATTTTCCCAACAACTAGACCACATATCACATGGGAAACTTATTTTCTTTTATTTTTTTTTTGACATTTTCATCATTTTCTTTTATTTATTTTTAAACTGAAAAGGCGATCGGGGGGGGGGGGGGGGGTAGAGTTTGAAAATGGGACCTTTAGTAGTAGCGCGGGTTTTTACCCCTCGCTACTACTATGGCACCACTTAGTAGTAGCGAGGGCTAAAAACCAGCGCTACTGCTATCTCCCTTAGTAGTAGCGAGGGTTAAAAACCCGCGCTACTACTATGGCATGTCCCGGGGGGCACGGTAGAGACTGCTTAGTAGTAGCGTGGGTTAAAAACCCGTGCTACTGCTATCAACTTAGTAGTAGCGAGGTTTAAAAACCTGCGCTACTAGTAAGTAGCAGTAGCGAGGGTTTTTAACCCTCGCTACTAGTAAGATTATGTGTATAGGCTTTTCCCTAGTAGTGGTAGCTTGGTCTTGTCGGAGATGGTGACCTGCAAATCCACCAAGGCGTGGATAGTCATGTCCCTGTCCTTCTTCAGCGTCAATATCTCCTTCTTCAGCTCCTCCAGCTTCTCCACCTTGCTGACCAGCTCGTTCTTGGTGGCCTCTGTGGCCTCAGCACCATCAACGACCTCTTTCAGCTTGTCGGCATGGTCCGGGGCCAGAGCATCAAGTGTGCTTTTGTGCTCCTACTCCAGCTCCTGGGTCTGCTGCGCGACAAGCTTCTCGACCTCTTCGTCCTTGCCGTGGAGCTTTCCGGCAAGTGCCGCTTCACGAGCAACAAGGTCTTCTTCTTGGGCGTCAAGCAGAACTTGGCGCTGCCTCTGATCAGCTTCATCCTTGGTGGCCTGTGCCTTCGCCACCTCTTGGGCCTTTTTGATGTCAGCCTGCTTCAGGAGCAGCTCTTGCCATTGCTCACCCAGCTGGTCCTGGGCGGTCTTCAGATCTTGCTGGGCCTCGGCGAACCAGACTTCCATCTGAGCAACGCGCTCTTGGAAGTCTGCTTCAGCCTTGTCCACGGCCGCCATCCTGGAGTCCGCTTTATCCTTGCGGGCGCGGTAGAGCGCCTGAAGCTTCTGGAAGTTGGCACTCATGGTCTGGAGGAGCTGGTCTTCCCTGGAACCACTGTTGCTGGCGCTCGGTTCGTCGACAACTTGGAGCCCGGCAGCGGCAGGGACCTCGTCGTCAAACACCTCCCCTTCGGTTGGCACTCCGGTGCTTGCCGTCCTTGGGATGCTGATGAACAAATCATCGTCCACCTTCAAGTACTTGCTCGGGGCGAGGGCTGTAGAGGATGAGGGTTGGTCGCCAACCACCTCCTCCCTGGCAGCTGAGGGCTCCAGGACCGGTGCAGCGCTAGGCGCTCCTACGGCAAAGTTCCCGTCAGTATGGTCACCTGTTTCCTTGCCGGCCTCCCCGGCAGACCCCTTGGCGGCCTCCTTGGCAGCAACCTTGGCGGCTTCCTCGGTAGCAATTTTGGCGGCCTCGGCTTCGGCATCCTCGGCGGTCTCCTCAATGATAGCATCGACGTCCGTCTAGTCTGTCGGGAGAGGGTCTAGGAACCAAAAAGGAAAATGAGGCAGAGCCAAAATCAAAGCTCAGAACAAGAAAAAGGAAAGAAAGTCACATGGCAAAGATGGCAAGGGACAGGAGGCAAGTGACTTACCTGTGATGAGCTGAGGAGAAGTGGTTCCCTCCCCGGCAACGCCTGTTGCCGGGGTAGAGCCGCCGACGCCAGTGCTTGCCATTCCTTCCTCCATGCGCAAGGGCTCGTCGGTGGATTCCCTTGCCAAGGACCCTCCTCTGGGTTGCGTAGTCGATGGGGGCGGCGTGTCAGGGATGGCCCTCAATGGATCATCCTGTTGCCGCTCTCCTCCTGCAAACCTGACAAGGTCAGCGCTGAAGATGCATGTCCCGACGCCCGCCAACGAGAAATGGGTAACATACTCACGCTGGGGGCTGGAATGGGGGCTGCATTGAGGGCTGGCGTCAGGGCTGATGGTGATCGTCGTCGGCGCACATGAAGTACTTGCCGGGAGCTCGTCGCCCATCGAGGCCTTGGCTCTCTTCGCCACCATCTGAGCCAGCGTCTCCGTATCATTGCAAAGACAAGATCGAGTCATGATAAAATAATCTAAATGGAAGATCAGGGAATAAATAAGGAGGCAAGATGCTTACTCATATTCTCCTTCTAGCCTCCTCTTCCTCTTCGGGCTAAAGGACCCGAGGTCGAAATCAGCCTCCGGGACGATGTCCGTGAAAGGAGGAGGAGGAGATGGGGCCCTGGGCCGCTTCGCCGAGGAGGAGGCAGCGGCCGCAGCTTTCTTCACTGCTGCCGCGGCCGTGCGCCTCGTCTGACTCATGGGTTGCGCCTGGGCCTCTTGCCGCTGCATGGTCTTGCCAGGCCGGACTAGCTTGCCGGAGCCGGCCCGATGAAGGACACACTTCTTTAGGGCTGAAGGCTCGTACGCATTGGACGCCTCCTCGGCCGACTCGGCAGCCACCTCTTCAGCAAGGGGAACCCCGACGCCGGTGCCGTTGTGCTCCCCGGCAGACCCCGTCCACTCAGCAAACTTCTTCTCCTCATCAGCTGTCACGCCCAATATGCGACCCTATCCTAAAGGGACTTGAAGGTCCCACCAAGGATAGAAGCACATATTGGAGACGCTTTTGCAAGGTGGATATCATTGCATCAACATTACATAATAGATGGGGATACATACAAGAGGCATACAATGCCACACGAATACAACATCATCTTACATAAGAGCGCCATCCGACTACGGATGAAACACAAACAGAAACTCAAATGACATCCACCCTGCTAGCCCAGGCTGCCGACCTGGAACCTATCCCCTGATCGAAGAAGAAGCAGAAGAAGAATTCCAAAACAAGCAAACATCGCTCTCACGTCATGATCATCGCAAAACCTGTACCTGCAACTGTTGTTGTAGTAATCTGTGAGCCACGAGGACTCAGCAATCCCATTACCATGGGTATCAAGACTAGCAAAGGTTAATGGGTAAGGAAGGGGTAAAGTGGTGAGGTTGCAGCAACGACTAAGCATGATATGGTGGCTAACATACTCAAGTAAGAGCGAGAAGAGAGCAAACGGAACGGTCGTGAAGCTAGCAATGATCAAGAAGTGATCCTGAGCTCCTACTTACGTCAAACATAATCCAAAACCGTGTTCACTTCCCGGACTCCGCCGAAAAGAGATCATCACAGCTACACATGCGGTTGATGCGTTTTAATTCGGTCAAGTGTCAAGTTCTCTACAACCGGACGTTAACAAATTCCCATCTTCCACATAACCGCGGGCACGGCTCTTGAAAGTTTATACCCTGCAGGGGTGTCCCAACTTAGCCCATCACAAGCTCGCACGGTCAACGAAGGATATTCCTTCTCCCAGGAAGACCCGATCAGTCTCGGAATCCAGGTTCACAAGACATTTCGACAATGGTAAAACAAGACCAGCAAAGCCGTCCGGATGTGCCGACAAATCCCGATAGGAGCTGCACATATCTCGTTCTCAGGGCACACCGGATGAGCCAGACGTCGGGTTGGCATAGACCCTGGTTGCCCAGGGGGCGCCGGACATCGCTCGGTTCGGACTACCACTTAGAGAAGCACTGGCCCCGGGGGGGGGGGGGGGGGGGCTAAAATAAAGATGACCCTCGGGTTGGCCGACCCAAGGGAAAGGTATAGGTGGTGGTGAAGCAAATGGTAAAACCAATGTTGGGCCTTGCTGGAGGAGTTTTATTCAAAGCGAACTGTCAAGGGGGTCCCATAAATCACCCAACCGCGCAAGGAACGCAAAATCAAGGAACATAACACCGGTATGACGGAAACTAGGGCGGCAAGAGTGGAACAAAACACCATGCATAAGGCCGAGCCTTCCACCCTTTACCAAGTATATAGATGCATTAATTAAATAAGAGATATTGTGATATCCCAACATAATCCTGTCCATCATGAAGCAATCTTCAACTTCACCTGCAACTAACAACGCTATAAGAGGGGCTGAGCAAAAGCGGTAACATAGCCAAGCAACGGTTTGCTAGGAAAGGTGAAAAGGTTAGAGGCTGGCATGGCAATTTGGGGAGGCTTGAAGAACAAGTGATAGGAAGCACAGCATAGCGATAGAACGAAGCAACTAGCATAGCAATGATAGTAATGAGATCCAAGGTGACGGTCATCTTGCCTGAAATCCTGCAAGGAAGAAGAACGAGTCCATGAAGAAGACGAACGGATGAAGCCGAACCAAGCGTAGACGAACGAATCCTCACGATCGCAACGAAACAGGAACTATCGAGAAGAAGCACACAACATAGTAAACACACCACACATGAACAAGGCATGATGCTCAACCAAGTATGATGCATGACACGGCTACATGAAGATACTCATACCAAGAGATGATGCATACAAGAGCAACACATCAAAGCAAGTTTAAATGAGGCCGGAAACAACATATGACAAATCCGGTAAGTCCTCATATGCAAATTTAGAAATTGGTCCAGAACTGAACAAACATTAAGTTGAAGTTGTTAAACAGCAAGCTAAGATGCACCAAGATGATCTACACAAAATTCTAGTCAAGTTACATATAAAGTTCATTTAATTTGGAGCTACGGCCTAGAAGATATGAGCAAAACAAGATAAGCATGGCATTGATGCAAAATGCATCCAAACATCAAGCAAACACATCAAAACATGAATGCAACAAGGTAACATGAAACTACATGCAAAACTAAGCAAGTTTCATATAGATCACACTCAAAACGAAGCAACGTTTCAACACATACACTCTATACAAGTTTAAAGGACAAACTGTCTAAAACAGCAACTAGGCATCTAGCAAGCGTCAAAACAATATGCTACAACACCTCAACATAAGAAAAAAGGCATGGGCATGAAGTACAGGTAAAGCATGACAAAACATGAACACTGAGCTATCTCCAGAAATCACTATAACATGCTCAAAAGGACATGGCAAGATTGCAAATAATAACAGTTTCAGACTTAACAGAAATAACATCAGGTTGCAATGTTTAGAGCTATCAAACAACATGTTACAGGAACTTAACATGGCAAACAAAGGCATGGAATGCTAATACTAAAGACAAAGAACAAAACTTCCTTACTTAACTAATTCCAAAGATCAACAGAAAATATGGTAGCATCCATGCAAACAGGGCATATGATATGACAGATTCAGACATGGCAGTAACAACAATAAGTAGGCATGTTGGTGAGCTTGTACAACTCACCACAGAGCAATACATGGCATGAAAAGGTGATCAACAGTAAGAACACATGGTTTTTAAGCTAAGCATGGCAAGAGCAAGTTAATAGGGTGCATGGATCACTAGAAAAACACATGGCAAAACTGAACTTAATGTTAACAGGCTGACAGCAACATTATTTAGCAATTTGAGAGCAAGATTACAACAAGCTACAACAGGCTATAAATACAAAGAAAGGCGTGGTTGGATAGAACATCACATGTATAACAAAACATCCTTAGTGAACATCTCCAGATTATGCATGAAATGACTTGTAGCAGCAGGTTAACATATCATCAGGATATAGCAGATTCAGCCTAGCAAAATAGCAACAGCAAGTACCCTACTTCACGAGCTCGATGCACTCACTACAAGAATAAAAAAAAATACATGGATTGCACCACTGTAAAGATTGCATGATGTAGCTCAAAATTCATGTAGACATCAAGCTCATAAGATGCACACACAAAATGCAATGAAAAAGACAAATCACCAAGTTCTATTAACAGATAGCAGTTAACATCATATAGCACTCTTGCAACGATGATTCGGGCATCAAGATGGACTCAAACAAACATGACACAATGGAACAAAATGTAGAGCATCTCATGATGAACAATTTGATATATCATGCGCATGAAATAGAGCTACGGATGCAGAGTTATGATGCGATGAACATGGCTAAAAAACAGAAAAGGACAGGAAAACGGGTCAACCCTAGGGTTTCGGATCCGATCCAGATCTGGGTGCAAGGAAGTCGAGGCACGTTGGAGTGTGACCGGAGGAGTCGCCGGAGTAGATGAAGGTGGTGGCCGGAGTCGTGGGAGCTCGGTGCGGCGTGGTGGAGCTCGGCTTCGGTGAGGGCATGCCGGCGAGGAAGCGGGCGGAGCCGGCGAGGGTGGCGGCGGACGGCGGTGAGGCGGCGGCCGGAGATTGGCATCGGGCGGTGGAGGAGGGCGGCGCCGGTGGGAGACGAGGCCCGGCGAGGTCGGCGTGGGGTGCGGGAGACGCGCCGGCGGGGTCGGACGCCGACAGGCGACGGGGCGGCGCCGGTGGAAGGCGGCGGCAGGGTCGGACGCCGACGACGAGGCAGCGAAGGGCGGCGGCGGCAAGGCGCGCCGATGGACGGTGGGGCTGGCGCGGGAGGCGGGCGCGGGTGGCGGCGCGCACTCGGGCCCCGATGGGCTCGGGCGG
This sequence comes from Triticum timopheevii, assembly GCA_963921465.1. Taxonomy (NCBI): domain Eukaryota; kingdom Viridiplantae; phylum Streptophyta; class Magnoliopsida; order Poales; family Poaceae; genus Triticum; species Triticum timopheevii. The sequence goes on along the minus strand of OY997266.1, from coordinate 118,020,388 downwards.
GCCCCGCTCGGGCCTGGGCGGGCCGACGGCGGCGGGAGGAGAGAGAGGAGGCGCGACAGGTGGCGGCTCGGGAGCGGCTGCGTGTGGCGGCGCGGGCGTGTCCGGCGGCGGGCGGACACGTTCGGCGGCTGAGAGGGAGAGAGGCTAGGGTTTAGACCGAGAATTTCGGGGAAGGCACATATTTATAGGTAGAGGGAGTTAGGAGACTCCAAATGGAGTGTAGTTTTCGCCCACACGATCGTGATCCGACGCCGGAGAACATGGAGATGACTTAGATGTGTTATTTGGCTGTTTGGAGGGGTGTTGGGCTGCAACACAAAGGAGGCCTTTGCGGTTACTCGGTTAACCGTTGGAGCATCAAACGACCTCCAAATGGCACGAAACTTGACAGGCGGTCTACCGGTGGTATACCAAGGCCGTTTGGCAAATCTCGGTATTCCGAGAATGTTTAACACCCGCTCACAATAAGAGACAAAAGGGGAACGCCGGAGGACATAGGAGTGTCGGATTGCAAAACGGACAACGGGGAAAATGCTCGGATGCAAGAGACGAACACGTATGCAAAATGAGATGCACATGATGACATGATAAAATGCAACACGCAAGCAAATGACATGTCAACGATGGCGAATAACTGGAAGACACCTGGCGCATCGGATCCGAGGTGTTACATCAGCCTCATCGGCCTCGTCCTCCATGGTGCCAAGGCTGTCGGCCTCCTCGGCAAGTGCTGCCTCCTCCACCCTACTGGCAATGTACGCCATCTCTTCTTCAGTGGTTGGGCGGATGAGCTGCGGCTCGGCACGGATGGTCTTCTCCGACAAGTTGTCGAAGAACCCCTGCACTAGTGCCGCTTCTAGCTCATCCCAGGTCAGATCAAGGCCATGCGCATTGAACACCGGCATCATGGTGATGATGGAGGTCAGGCAAGAATTGTTGCTCAACGGGTCCACCCCCGCTGACAACCTGAATGGATTGTCGACCTTGCCGATCTTGGTGGCCTTGCCGGTCTTCTAGGCCTTGCCGGCCTTGTCAACCTTGAGCCGAAAAAGCTTCTGGCAGAGGGACGCATGCTGCATTACTGTGAAGTTGTAATTTAGGCTGGGGCGAAGCCTCATGATGTCTGCCGCATTCTTGACGTCCCAGGCCGGCCTCCCCTTATTGTGTAGAGAAGCAATGCAGCGGCGGATGAAGTTGGCCCCAACCATCTCAAGCGTGAGCCTGGCTGATGTGAGGCGATGGATTCTGGTGGTACCGACCGTGAGCTTCTTGTCATTGGCGTCGAACTCGCCCCAGTCTTTGCCACGGACCGGCGGCTTCTGACGGACCTGTCAGAACTCCCAAGGCTCCTTCTCCACGATCCAGCACCACTGGCCCCGCCATTCATCCCACTTCTCCTTCTGGGCCCCCTCCGGGTACGTGCTTTTGCTCAAAGCCCTTGGGATCCAAGTGATGCAGCCAGAGATAGCATCTCCTGGATGGATGCAGGGGATGAAATAATGGCGAAAGAGTGCCGTGTTGGGATGTACCCCAGAGAAGCCCTCGCAAAGGTGGGCGAAGAGGGCCATGCACGCCATAGCATTCGGCGTAAAATCCAGAAGATGGAAGCCGTAGGTGTGCATGATGTTGTTGAAGAAATCTGAGAAAGGGGGCAGAGCCCGCAGTAGAAGTAATCGACGAAGAAAGCATATTTATCTGGGCCAGGCTTGGCGAAGGGAGCAGGGATAATGTGCATGGAGGGATGCCCCGTCGTCTCTCGCCCCCACAGGCATCAGAATCGGTCCCTGAGCGTGAGCGTGTTGACCGTCGAGGTGAATATGGCATGCTTCTTCCGCAGCTTCACCAGTTCGCTTTCCGGCACCTCCTTCCCCTCGGTGGCCTTGGCCACTCCCTTGCCCTTGCTTGCCTTGGGCTCCATGGGGTGAGAGGGGGCGAGGGATCAAGAGCAATGGAAGCGCAGCGGCGGCGAGCGGAGGTGAGAGCTCTGGTTTGGACTCGAGGAAGAAGAGGGGAACGATGGTTCCTAGATTGGGAAAGGAAAGAAGGGTAAATGAGCAGCGCCCCTGCGGATTCCTCTTTTTATGGGGAAGGCACGGGCGCCTCTTTACTGTTCAACGTGAGGCATCGCAAGAGTGCTGTGACCGTTCCACGCACGACCCTCACGTCACGTACTCAATGTAGATCATGGGGAAGCGCAACTGACAAGAAGATTGCAGCGGTTAAATCTCTGCCACGTGTGTCCGTGCACTATTTTTGGGCCTGGCCCAACGACGCTTCGCGCTTATGTGTGGCCCAGGCCTGTGGGCTCCTGTCGGTGCACAAAAGTATGGGCCCTTCTGTACCCCTTACTTGTGCATGGGCAGTCGTAGCCACACCTGCGACAAGTCTTGGCAGGGCAGTCGAAGATAGAATACAAGACAACCAAGATAAGCATTCAAGCCAGTGAATAAAGAGCAGAAGATAAGCTAGACCTCCCCTGGCAACACCCTTGCCGGGGCGGCTTGCGTAGCCCCGGCAAGAGCCTTGCCGGGGCAACCTGCGAAGCCACCACCCACGAGGCTGAGAGCTCTGGCACCATCGACAATGTCCAGGCCAAGACTCGAGGACGCATGCGTAGTAGCATACATATATTTTTGAAGACTAGTGGCTTGCGGGTCTACATGAAGACCAGAAGACAAAGACCCCCCGGCAAGGCCCTTGCCGGGGACGACTGCGAGGCGCCGACAAGACCCTTGCCAGGGACAATCGCGGGGCCACAGCCAGGCCCGCACCCGATAAGGTTTCGCAACCTCACTGCCGTTCTAGCGCGACAACCAGCCTGCCAACTAAGCAAGCACCTGCGTGGTGGCATGCAGATCTTCGTGAAGGCCCTGCCACCATGCCAGCACAACAGCTAGCTAGCGAGCCTGGCATTGCAACCTCGTTAGCCTTGGACGCGTGTCAAGGCAGGATGAGGTGGCAACGGACGGGACGGGTTCTGTTGCCATCCCCGATAAAGTTGGAGGGCACGTAAGCAGCGCATTTAATGTGTTTGTCATACGATGACAGTGATAAGCTTGTACACTGTAGCTACTTTACACCTCCTGTGTGCCACTGTGGCAACCCCTTTGACATATAAAAGGAGGCCCGGGGTGTACCGGAGAAGGATTCAGACTTTTTGAACTGGGCATGCATATCAGCTAGTCTAAGAACTCAAGAACACTAAATATGCACCCAAAGCAGGACTAGGGTTTTACGCTCCTCAGCGGCCTGAACATGGGTAAAAATACCTCGTGCTGATCACCAGACCTACTCTTTGTGCAACTCTCTCCCTGCCAACCGTAGAAGGGATCCTCGTGATCCCATAGGTGTCGTTTCCCCAACACTCGAAGAAGAAGAAATCTCAAAGTCCTCGTCATCAAAATCTTCAAAGTCTTCATCTCACAAGAAGAGCAGTTCCAAGAAGGCTCGGGCATTTATTGGCAAGGAAATGGACTCTGAAGCTGAATCTGAGGAAAATGTGGAAGAGGAGGAATCTGAGGAGTCAGACTCTAGTGTGGCAAGCCTAGCCCTCGCTACTGCTTACGTTAGCAAGTCCATCTTCAATGCTGAAGAAAATGACCTCCCCAACACTGCTAACAAGAGCGTCGATGTGTCAGGACCCCGACTCAATGCCACATCGATCTAGCATGTAACACCTCATATCACTTTGCGGCCTCACGCACGGTATCCCCACGGGTGTCGTCTTACCTTTGCCCGGGACCGTTTGCGCCTTTTGGCACACGTATATGATAGTGTCGCTAGCATCCATATGACAAGGAGCCCGGGCTGACATGGCTAGTCGTAAACCCAAAGTGGCACAAACTTACAGGGACAGGCATCCATGACCCAGCATCGAACGTGTCGGTCATCAGCGAGTGAATCCAGGCTGTAGCACTGGGCTAGCAGGACTCCGGTGAATCGGGCTATAGCGGGCTAACAGGACTCCGGTATTCATCGCATGACATTTCCACGAAGGGACAGACACAGGAACGAAGAAGGACACATGCCGGCCAGCCTAAGTGTTCCGGAGCAGTAGCAAGCTACCATGGCTCGGTGGAAACACTAGGAGACATTTCCCGGTAAGAGGGGCTACTAAGGATAAACAACTAGATAGTCAGATCCCACACATACCAAGCATTTCAATAACATGCACACAATATGCTCGATATGTGCAAATACAACATGGCATCACAACATGACTCTACAACTCAAGTATTTTATTCAATAGGCTCCGAGGAGCGAGATATTACAAACATGGGTCTCATGACCCAACATTCAGAGCATACAAGTCAAAGCACATGCGGAAGCTTAACATGTCTGAGTACAGACAACTACAAATGAAAAAGGCTGAGAAGCCTGACTAACTACCAGATCCTGCCGAGGGCACAAGATCGTAGCTGAGGTAACAAGCTAAACGTCGAAGTCCACGCGGAACTACTAGCGAGACTGAAGTCTCTCTGCAAAAACGTAAAATAGGCAAACGTGAGTATAAATGTACCCAGCAAGACTTACATCAGAACTAACTACATATGCATCATTATCAACAAAGGGGGTGGTGGAGTTTAACTGCAGCAAGCCAGCTTTGACTCGGTGGCTAACCTGAACTACGACTGCAAGTAACTCTTTTGAGGTGGCGCACACGAGTCCACATATTCACCATATCAATACACCACTATGGATCCGCTCCCGTCTCCCTACGAGAACGCCATCCATAGCACTCACACTTATCTTGCGCATTTTAGAGTATCCACTTTCACTTGTCTATGAACTGTACAAGGGGTCCAAGTTTCCATATCCGAGGAATCCGGCTATTCGAATAGATAATGATAACCCTGCAGGGGTGTACTTCTTCACATACGCTCTCACCACTTATCGCCCTGTACACGTCATGTACCTCGGCAACCTTCAAGCGGAAGCCGGGCAAGGGAGTCGGCCACGGCCTACCTAAACACTCAAGTCTCTCGTCCAGGTTTATCGCCTATTCGGGTTCCATCCGCAAGGAGATCCGGCCGGGGTGTCGCTCACGGCCCCAAACGATGTGTGCAGGGTTCCCAAGTCCACCATCCGGGTGCCACTTGGTACACCGGGCCACTGTGCCTACTCTGTCCCAAGCCCACCTGTACCGGGTGCCACTTGGTAGACTACTAACACTACCTACAAACACCAGAAACTAGTTGCAACTCCTGGACAGAGAACAAGGGTGATTAAGAAGCCGAGAGGGGTCGAGTTACCGGAACCCAATGTGTGGTAGTAACTGTTCATGGATCACAAACACAGAACTCAGTTCCTGAGGACGGCTGCAATGAGACAACCCACCATGTACTCCTACATGGCCTCTCACCGCTACCTTTACCAAATCGTGTTCATACACTTAGCTCACACACAGTAGGACATGTTCGCACACCTCTGATTCATTCCCGATGAATCAGACCTGACACAACTCTAAGCAATAGCAGGCATGACAAACAAGCATGAATGAGTAGGCACATCAGGGCTCAAACAACTCCTACTCATGCTAGTGGGTTTCATCTATTTACTGTGGCAATGACAGGTCATGCAGAGGATAAAGGGGTTCAACTACCGCAGCAAGTAACAGTTGTATCGTTGTTGTCCTAATGCAGTAAAAGAGAGCAGGAGCGAGAGAGTGGGATTGTATCGGAATGAACAAGGGGGTTTTGCTTGCCTGGCACTTCTGAGGATAGTATAGCTCTTCATCGGTGTCATCGAACTCATCGTCGAAACCACGTCTATCGAGAGGGGGCAAACACCGGCAAACAAGGAAGAACACAATCAATGAATGCACAATATGATGCATGATCATGACATGGCAATATGCTGTGATTTGAGCTAATGCAACTAGCAGCAAGTTAAATGGAGTTGGTTTGAATCCAAGATTCAAATTCAAACTCCACATGTGGTTATTTAAATGCCATTCATACCATTTGTCCTAAACAGTAGTCACAAGTTGTTCTAACATGCATGAAACCAGTACAGATGGATAGATTGGATTTTTCTGATCATTTTTCATATATAATTTATTTCATTTGGAGTTACGGTTGATTTTATATGATTTTTACAAGTTTTAACTATTTTCTGGAATTTCCTGGATTTATTTTAAATCCAGAAAATGGTTAACTGCGTCAGCATGACGTCAGGGTGACGTCAGTAGGTCAAAGGCGCCAGCCCAGGTCAAACCTGACGGCTGGGATCCACAAGTCAGTGACTGTGGCTAATCCTAATATAACTTAAACCTAACCTAGTTTAATTAGTCGGGCCGGGCCCGCATGTCAGTGAGTCAGTGGCTTAACTAAAATTAGTTATTAATTTAACCAAAAGTTAGCAGGGCCGGGCCCACCTGTCAGTGACCCTGGGGAAGTCAAACAGGGTCAAATCCCGGGCCAGTGGGGTCAAACCCACCGGCGGCTTGACGCCGGCGAGGCCAGCCGCGGTGGCGAGCCTCGGGTTTGTGTCTCCGGTGACCAAACGGCCGGCGGAGGGCATCTACGTGATGCAGATGCACGTCCGCATCGGGTGGGGGTGGCAGCTGGGCCTAGGGTGGCCGGAGTTGTCGCCGGCGATGACCTTGGTGGTCGCCGGAGTTCGGACGAGGTCGGCTCCGATGCTAGGGGGCACGGCGAGGCGCGTGAGGAGTGCTACGGGCTCGTGCGAGTGCGGCGGAGACGATGACGTGCTCAGGATCGATCCAACATGGCTGTGGCCACGACGGCGATGTGCGGTGGCGGCGGCGGGTGCGGCCGAGCTCGGTGCTGTTGCTGTGGTGCTCGAGAGCGAGAACGGGAAGGGGGAGGAGGAAGAGGAGCTCACGGGGAGTCGGTTGAAGCAGACGGCGAGCTCAGGGAGGCCCTGTGGACGACGAATCGGGCGGCGGCTTCCGGCGGCCGTGGACGGGGAAGAAGGGTCGCGACGTCATCTTGGGGTCCTCCGGCCTTGCGTGGGTCGGCGGAGAGGTGCTCGGGTTCTAGGCAGAGCTCGTGGGCTTGTCAGAGAAGCGAGGGCGAGGCGGTGGCCGCGGCAGCAGCAAGTGGCGGCGACGGGCTCCGCTCGGGCGCGTGAGGGAGAGAGAGCAGATGAGGGGGAGGAGCGAGGGAGAGCGCGAGGGGTTCCAGGGAGAGTGAGAGAGAGGCCAGGGGTGTCGTGGCGTCTCCAGGCGCATCGAGGAGGGAGGCAACCAGGCAGGAGGTGACCAAGCGCGACGGCGGTGCTCGCCACCGAGCTGCTTCGTGCGCTGGCACGGGAAGAAGACAGGCATGCCCCTGGTGGTTGGGCTGCACAGTGTTGGGCTGTCCAGGTGGGCTTCGGTGAGCGCCAGGTAAGTTTCAAGGTGAGTTTCTGTTCCTGTTTTCTATTTTGTTTAATTTGTTTTGATTTGATTTTATACCAAATCATTTTTTATAAATCCTGAAATTAAATATGGGCAATAACAGAATTATCTCAAAGGCCCTTAGATATTTCCAGAATTGTTGGAGCATTTAATAATATTATTAGCAATTAAATGCCCCAAATCAAATATTTATGACTTAAATTCAGTGCCCAACTTGTTCCCTAAAAATGTTCATTATTTTTGGTATGGATCAAAACCATTGCCAAAAATATAAAACATCAAAGAAGAGCATTTTGGGTTCTTGAATGCAGTTTATTTAAGCTGGACCTATTTGGATTTCAAGGTCCTAGGGTTTGATCATCCCCCATTTCAAAGTTTCATAGAATTTAAACATGATGCACACATGAAGCTAGCCCAGTGCATTGCTAGAAGCTAGGGATGTGACAACTCACCCCCACTAAACGAGAATCTCGTCCCGAGATTCAAGACGTGAGGTAAGAGGAAAGGGGGTCACAAAATTATCACAATCTTCATGATCCATTTGCCCTTCTTGAAGATGTTGACTCATTGCTTCAAATTGATCTTGACGTCTTTGCTTTCGAGATCTTCATTCAGCATGACAACGAGGGGAAAGGGACAACTCTAGAAGAATCGATCTTCTCAAAGATCGAGCAACTCAGGGTCAACTCATGGAGTGAGGCATTGAAACATCTCTAGAGCTGACACACAAAACACACATCAAGAGGGATGGAAAGATGACGGAGATTCAATTTGGTAGGCAACAGTTCCACGCTGAAGTAGGATGCTGCATGGTTTCAAAGTAGCGAGGAGTTGAGTTGCCAGGATACCATAACGGGGCACCTTAGGGAAGGCGACTCGTAGAAATATCCCCTTAAGTGGCAAAAAGAATTACCTTTGATTCAGAGATCAATGAAACTCTTTATACCAGCTTAAGGCAAATTACAATCGATCATTTGGAGAAGTTTGAAAGATTGGCATACTCAGTTTGGAAAGGAAACTAGAGTTATAAGACAACTTGACAAACGGAAGGCACATTCCAATTGATACCGAAAATATAACCTAGTGACTGAGCGTGCTCTCAAGAACTTGAGCATTTCCATATTCATCAAGGTTTTACCAACATCCATGTCGAGGATCCTGGCAACACATCATACTATCATGATGAATAACGACGGAGGATGCAGATGCAAAGGAAAGATAACACTTTCTCAGATTTCACCTTGGCGAGGCCAAGGAAAGAAAATCTGGATGATCGACCGAGAGACATTTAGCACTCCGCTTCTAATGTTCTCCTTGATGTGCTAGCGTAACCCATTCATTGAAATGGTTTGGTATCTAGAACATCAAGTAAAAGGTCAGACTTCGGAAACACAAGAATCCATAAGGAACAACTACAGAGGTAAAACCTGCGAGATCCTTATGGGGAGGTGGCCAACTTCTTCAATCAAGATACTACAATAATAGGTCTTCCGGCTGGGTGTGTCAGCCACGGCATCCACTTTACCGGTTACGAGAAACCAATATTATAGTTCTTGGGAAATGTTCCAACCATCATATCTGCCTGAGATTGAGATCTGGCTGGTGTCAGGATATTCCAAACTCATCAAGTCTAGAAAAGAAAGTTTGCAACACAAATCGATGAGACGACGTTGCGAGATTCTCGGGAAAAGAACTACGATAGCAAGCTCCAAAACATGAGCTGGTTCTGCTACACACCTGCGAACACACTGTCCTAGACAAGCGTGACCACGTGGCAGTCTTATAATAAAACACTACCGAGTTCAGGTGGGGAACCATCATTGAGGATATCGGAATCTTGTGCATGACCTAGGATAGCACAATAATTCCTTTTCCTTGAACAAATCAGTCAGTGGCTTGGTGTGCTACGGAATTCATATAGAATGAAGATGATCAGTCTAACAGACCACAGAATACTTGGCACATGCATAACCGACTTGGGATGGTTCCAGAGGAAACAAAACTAACTTTCTCAAATTCACCTGCGGCAACTTGCATCGAATGCACATGAATGAGAGGAAGTCACTTCTTTCATCCAAACATATACTTCATGAACGGGGCATGAAGAAAATGCTTACACAAGTTTTCCAACACCAGCTGGATGTTCAACATGAATCATGGAAGAGACAAAATGCTGCTGATGGGCTCAACAGCAACTCATCGGAATTTCCATATCACTGGACTTCCACCACTACGTGAACAATGGGATGGTATTGGTCAGACCAAAGATGTAATGGTGTATGCTCGAGGAATCAACCACGAGTAAGACAACATTACAAATATCGTTGGTTCTGATTTGATTTGACGATAGCCCATACTCAAATCAAAGGTTCGGGTAAGACAATAGATCCAACAATTGACCACGAGGATCAACCAATGAAAATATCATCTTTCTTCAACACACACATGCAAACAAAGATATCCCTTTGGAATGAACTGAGTCGGACAAGCTTTCATCTTCCAACTCTCCAAGTTGTTGTTTAGCTTAACCAACCAGCTCAGGGGTATCCAACACGGATTCTTGGAGAAAGGGTGGTTTACAAGAAACCAACTTGATCACGAACTCAACATAGTGGTCAGGTGACAACCTGGTAATACTTCCGAGAAGATATACGGAAAATCACGAACCACCGGTATGTTACTAAGATCGAGAGAAATCTTGCTTTTCAGGGCAAAACAATATGATCAAATAAGCAAGGGACTGAATAGTCCTAACTCATTGATCGAGGAGTGCACCAGAATAAGGACTAGGTAGCACGATCAATCCTAGGATGATGATTAAATAATCAGCACACTAAGAATGAAGTTGTTGTCCGTTTAACTACCAAGCAACGGAGTTGCTAGCAGTATTGATTTCACACACCACGATTCACTGGTCGGCATTCCGGTTACAATAACACGGAAACCGAGGAATGAACAATGATGGCAAGAAGTATCACTGTATCAAGAGTTCATAGGATGGTGTGCAATTCCCATGACATTCTTGATATAAAGATGGTAATACTCCAAGGTAGAACAGAGCAAAAGCTAGATTAGCAATTTGATCTGCGGAACACAACGACTTTGACCCAATCCTGGATATGGATGAGGTACTGGAGTTTGTTTCTCCTAGTCATTCCGAATAGAATGGCTTGACGGACCACAAGAGTAATAGGCATTGATAAACAAATGCACGCATACTCTTGACTATCAATTGATAGACGAAGGTCAGAAGACAACTAAAGAGGGACAACTCGAAGAACGTATGATTTTCTCAGTTGTGGATGCATAGATTAGTATGTCGAACCAAGTTCAACATTTCTTCCGGATAACCCATGCGGGAAGGTAGGACTGGCAGATTCACAACACAGGATAGGAAACTCATTGAGAGCACTCTTGTTGTGATCTTTCGGTTCAAGAGAACTTCTGCCAAAATGGTTCATGGTATTTGGAAGAAGGGAATACCACGGACCTCGAGGGCTATCGTAAAGGTTACTAATAACCTAAGGGAGCTAGAAATTACTATCAACATGAAGTAGGGTGAATCTCAGGCTTCAAAACCCAGGAGTAGAATACCTACTAACTAAATGGCATCATGGGATGCTTTCGAGAATGATGGCCAGAATCATCACACTAGACACAGAACATGGCTAGCGTACTAGGTGGTACTCTAAGACACCTAGGGTCATAATAATAGCTCCAACGTATACGTCGAGGCAATAGAGTACCTCAACTTGCTAAATAGTGTGATTAATCTGGCCCAAAGGAACATCGGAAACATGAGGAAGGGATTTGCAAATGCATCAGACTATTTAGAAACCTGGGATGACTCGGACAGCATAACAGCTGTAAATGCTCAAAAGGTTTGAGACATGCTACAAAAATGGTGGCATAACCACTCAGAAGCACAATATCAAGGTTTCGAGATCAACAGTTAACATACGGAAGTAGTAGGAACTGAACAGAGGCTTAAATCCAGCAATCTTGCAAGTCTACAGATTAGTAACACGTCATCCTAATAGAAGGCCTAGTTCTTAATCCCCGTAGAAGAGAAGAGGTTGACTCAGATCAGAAGGCCGTGAGGTATAAGGAGTAAAAAGAGCCTTACGTTCCATCCCACAATCAATTCCCCTACATATAACTAAAGCATTTCTAGACTCAACTTCGACCAGTTTGGCTTGGTAATCCTACAGGCAGTCAAGCTCTGATACCAAAGCTGTCAGGACCCCAACTCAATGCCACATCGATCTAGCATGTAACACCTCATATCACTTTGCGGCCTCATGCACGGTATCCCCACGGGTGTCGTCTTACCTTTGCCCGGGACCGTTTGCGCCTTTTGGCACACGTATATGATAGTGTCGCTAGCATCCATATGACAAGGAGCCCGGGCTGACATGGCTAGTCGTAAACCCAAAGTGGCACAAACTTATAGGGACAGGCATCCATGACCCAGCATCGAACGTGTCGGTCATCAGCGAGTGAATCCAGGCTGTAGCACTGGGCTAGCAGGACTCCGGTGAACCGGGCTGTAGCGGGCTAACAAGACTCCGGTATTCATCGCGTGACATTTCCCCGAAGGGACAGACACAGGAACGAAGAAGGACACATGCCGGCCAGCTTAAGTGTTCCGGAGCAGTAGCAAGCTACCATGGCTCGGTGGAAACACTAGGAGACATTTCCCGGTAAGAGGGGCTACTAAGGATAAACAACTAGATAGTCAGATCCCACACATACCAAGCATTTCAATAACATGCACACAATATGCTCGATATGTGCAAATACAACATGGCATCACAACATGACTCTACAACTCAAGTATTTTATTCAATAGGCTCCGAGGAGCGAGATATTACAAACATGGGTCTCATGACCCAACATTCAGAGCATACAAGTCAAAGCACATGCGGAAGCTTAACATGTCTGAGTACAGGCAACTACAAATGAAAAAGGCTGAGAAGCCTGACTAACTACCAGATCCTGCCGAGGGCACAAGATCATAGCTGAGGTAACAAGCTAAACGTCGAAGTCCACGCGGAACTACTAGCGAGACTGAAGTCTCTCTGCAAAAACGTAAAATAGGCAAACGTGAGTACAAATGTACCCAGCAAGACTTACATCAGAACTAACTACATATGCATCATTATCAACAAAGGGGGTGGTGGAGTTTAACTGCAGCAAGCCAGCTTTGACTCGGTGGCTAACCTGAACTACGACTGCAAGTAACTCTTTTGAGGTGGCGCACACGAGTCCACATATTCACCATATCAATACACCACTATGGATCCGCTCCCGTCTCCCTACGAGAACGCCATCCATAGCACTCACACTTATCTTGCGCATTTTAGAGTATCCACTTTCACTTGTCTATGAACTGTACAAGGGGTCCAAGTTTCCATATCCGAGGAATCCGGCTATTCGAATAGATAATGATAACCCTGCAGGGGTGTACTTCTTCACATACGCTCTCGCCACTTATCGCCCTGTACACGTCATGTACCTCGGCAACCTTCAAGCGGAAGCCGGGCGAGGGAGTCGGCCACGGCCTACCTAAACACTCAAGTCTCTTGTCCAGGTTTATCGCCTATTCGGGTTCCATCCGCAAGGAGATCCGGCCGAGGTGTCGCTCACGGCCCCAAACGATGTGTGCAGGGTTCCCAAGTCCACCATCCGGGTGCCACTTGGTACACCGGGCCACTGTGCCTACTCTGTCCCAAGCCCACCTGTACCGGGTGCCACTTGGTAGACTACTAACACTACCTACAAACACCAGAACCTAGTTGCAACTCCTGGACAGAGAACAAGGGTGATTAAGAAGCCGAGAGGGGTCGAGTTACCGGAACCCAATGTGTGGTAGTAACTGTTTATGGATCACAAACACAGAACTCAGTTCCTGAGGACGGCTGCAATGAGACAACCCACCATGTACTCCTACATGGCCTCTCACCGCTACCTTTACCAAATCGTGTTCATACACTTAGCTCACACACAGTAGGACATGTTCGCACACCTCTGATTCATTCCCGATGAATCAGACCTGACACAACTCTAAGCAATAGCAGGCATGACAAACAAGCATGAATGAGTAGGCACATCAGGGCTCAAACAACTCCTACTCATGCTAGTGGGTTTCATCTATTTACTGTGGCAATGACAGGTCATGCAGAGGATAAAGGGGTTCAACTACCGCAGCAAGTAACAGTTGTATCGTTGTTGTCCTAATGCAGTAAAAGAGAGCAGGAGCGAGAGAGTGGGATTGTATCGGAATGAACAAGGGGGTTTTGCTTGCCTGGCACTTCTGAGGATAGTATAGCTCTTCATCGGTGTCATCGAACTCATCGTCGAAACCACGTCTATCGAGAGGGGGCAAACACCGGCAAACAAGGAAGAACACAATCAATGCAATGCACAATATGATGCATGATCATGACATGGCAATATGCTGTGATTTGAGCTAATGCAACTAGCAGCAAGTTAAATGGAGTTGGTTTGAATCCAAGATTCAAATTCAAACTCCACATGTGGTTATTTAAATGCCATTCATACCATTTGTCCTAAACAGTAGTCATAAGTTGTTCTAACATGCATGAAACCAGTACAGATGGATAGATTGGATTTTTCTGATCATTTTTCATATATAATTTATTTCATTTGGAGTTACGGTTGATTTTATATGATTTTTACAAGTTTTAACTATTTTCTGGAATTTCCTGGATTTATTTTAAATCCAGAAAATGGTTAACTGCGTCAGCATGACGTCAGGGTGACGTCAGTAGGTCAAAGGCGCCAGCCCAGGTCAAACCTGACGGCTGGGATCCACAAGTCAGTGACTGTGGCTAATCCTAATATAACTTAAACCTAACCTAGTTTAATTAGTCGGGCCGGGCCCGCATGTCAGTGAGTCAGTGGCTTAACTAAAATTAGTTATTAATTTAACCAAAAGTTAGCAAGGCCGGGCCCACCTGTCAGTGACCCTGGGGAAGTCAAACAGGGTCAAATCCCGGGTCAGTGGGGTCAAACCCACCGGCGGCTTGACGCCGGCGAGGCCAGCCGCGGTGGCGAGCCTCGGGTTTGTGTCTCCGGTGACCAAACGGCCGGCGGAGGGCATCTACGTGATGCAGATGCACGTCCGCATCGGGTGGGGGTGGCAGCTGGGCCTGGGGTGGCCGGAGTTGTCACCGGTGATGACCTTGGCGGTCGCCGGAGTTCGGACGAGGTCGGCTCCGATGCTAGGGGGCACGGCGAGGCGCGTGAGGAGTGCTACGGGCTCGTGCGAGTGCGGCGGAGACGATGACGTGCTCAGGATTGATCCAACATGGCTGTGGCCACGACGGCGATGTGCGGTGGCGGCGGCGGGTGCGGCCGAGCTCGGTGCTGTTGCTGTGGTGCTCAAGAGCGAGAACGGGAAGGGGGAGGAGGAAGAGGAGCTCACGGGGAGTCGGTTGAAGCAGACGGCGAGCTCAGGGAGGCCCTGTGGACGACGAATCAGGCGGCGGCATCCGGCGGCCGTGGACGGGGAAGAAGGGTCGCGGCGTCGTCTTGGGGTCCTCCGGCCTTGCGTGGGTCGGCGGAGAGGTGCTCGGGTTCTAGGCAGAGCTCGTGGGCTTGTCATAGAAGCGAGGGCGAGGCGGTGGCCGCGGCAGCAGCAAGTGGCGGCGACGGGCTCCGCTCGGGCGCGTGAGGGAGAGAGAGCAGAGGAGGGGGAGGAGCGAGGGAGAGCGCAAGGGGTTCCAAGGAGAGTGAGAGAGAGGCCAGGGGTGTCGTGGCGTCTCCAGGCGCATCGAGGAGGGAGGCAACCAGGCAGGAGGTGGCCAAGCGCGATGGCGGTGCTCGCCACCGAGCTGCTTCGTGCGCTGGCACGGGAAGAAGACAGGCATGCCCCTGGTGGTTGGGCTGCACAGTGTTGGGCTGTCCAGGTGGGCTTCGGTGAGCGCCAGGTAAGTTTCCAGGTGAGTTTCTGTTCCTGTTTTCTATTTTGTTTAATTTGTTTTGATTTGATTTTATACCAAATCATTTTTTATAAATCCTGAAATTAAATATGGGCAATAACAGAATTATCTCAGAGGCCCTTAGATATTTCCAGAATTGTTGGAGCATTTAATAATATTATTAGCAATTAAATGCCCCAATTCAAATATTTATGACTTAAATTCAGTGCCCAACTTGTTCCCTAAAAATGTTCATTATTTTTGGTATGGATCAAAACCATTGCCAAAAATATCAAACATCAAAGAAGAGCATTTTGGGTTCTTGAATGCAGTTTATTTAAGCTGGACCTATTTGGATTTCAAGGTGCTAGGGTTTGATCATCCCCCATTTCAAAGTTTCATAGAATTTAAACATGATGCACACATGAAGCTAGCCCAGTGCATTGCTAGAAGCTAGGGATGTGACACCATGACTATGCTCCCACCTATTGCTTCATGGCAAAAGGTTCCAAGGTACTCAAATATTCCCCCTCTGAATCTAGTGAGGATGAATCTAATGACAATCTCAAACCTAGTTATTCCAAACCTGCTAAGATTGCTGTCGAACAACAAAAGGCTTTGGAAAAGGTTCAAAATCTGCTAGACAAAAGTAATGACCTGCTGGGCGAGGAATTGAATCGAACTAAAACTTTGACTGATAATCTTCAGAGACTTCAGTTTAAGTTTGAGAATCTTCAAGGTCATCATAACTCTCTCTTAACCTATCATCAGAAGCTTTCTTATGAATTTCTTCAGAGAAAGCAAGATCTTGAGAAGTTGAGGGTGATTTGTGAAGATCTTCACAAGGAAAATGATTCATTGCTTGCTCAACAGATCAGTTCCGCTCAGGAAGAATTTATTCCACCATGTTTAAAATGCATTGAGCGTGAATCTGCTAATTCTTCACCTAAATGTTCAAATGCTTCTATTGCTGCAAATTCTTCAACTATCTCTGTGGTCACAAATTCTTCATCTGAGGATACCACAAGTATCACTGACAATGATGTGGGGTTGAGGGAATTGTATGTGAAAAGCATGTACAAAAGCCTCAAAGGGCATCAGAGTCTTTGCGATGTGCTCAAAAAGCAGATCTTGAACAGGAACCCTAGGAAAGAGGGTATTGCCTTTGAGAGGAAACTCAATGCTGATGGGACCTACTGGAAACCTGAGCAGTATCCCAAAACCTCATGGGTTGCTGCGAAAGGACCTCCTGTAGATCCATCCACTTTATCTGGCTTTACTTGTAAATCTTCATATTCCTCTGATGAGTCATTTGACTCCAACTATAAACTATTCAAGAATTAGAATGGTGAAGTATTTGCTCGATATGTTGGAACTAATTGCAGGAATGGTCCCCCTATGAACAAAATCTAGGTTCCCAAAAAGTGCCTTGAAAGTCTTCAGGTGAATGTCATCATGACTCCACCTGTGAAGAATAGGAACCCTAGATCCAATTCTTCATATGGATCAAAATCATCATATGGATCCAAGTCCTCATATGGACCAAATTCTTCTTTTGGATCAAATTTCTCACGTGGATCAAAATCCTCATATGAACTTCATCGTGCTAACACTTCTGTTTCACAGGGAAAGTCTAAAGGCTATGAATATGTGCATTATTCTTCAAATCATTATGTTCATAGGTCCTCGAAAAATTTCTCTGCTTATTCATATGCTTACCCTAACCCCTCTTCTGTGAAACAAAGTGCACTGGCTTCAATGCCGTCTTTCTCTTATGGAGCTCGCAGAATGATGAACTCTTTGCCAGCCCTCCAGATGTGGGTGGTGAAGAAAAAGAACTAATCTCTTATGCAGGGTCAGGTCTCCAGGTGAACTTAATCGTCTGAAGAATTTGCTGGAGACCTGAATATACTTGAATGGACGCAAGCTAATCATGAAGAAATGAATTACTCATTTCTCACGTCCTCATACTGTTATATCTGTTATACTTTTGATGAAATTCAATATGATGAAATTGATATCATATTCTTCACTGATGAAGTATATGGGTTCATAAGTTGCACTAATTCATCTGCAGGATGAACAACCCAAAGCTACTGAGTGGGTCCTCGACAGTGGATGTACAAATCACATGACCAGTGACAGGAACTTATTGATGGACACTGCTTTATCTCCATATCATCTGAAGCATCTCACCTACGTTGACAAAGGCAAAAGCAAGGTGTCGGTGTCAAAACCGACGGATCTCGGGTAGGGGGTCCCGAACTGTGCGTCTAGGAGGATGGTAACAGGAGACAAGGGACACGATGTTTTTACCCAGGTTCGGGCCCTCTCGATGGAGGTAAAACCCTACTCCTGCTTGATTGATATTGATGATATGGGTAGTACAAGAGTAGATCTACCACGAGATCAGAGAGGCTAAACCCTAGAAGCTAGCCTATGGTATGATTCTTGTTCGTCCTACGGACTAAAACCCTCCGGTTTATATAGGCACCGAAGAGGGTTAGGGTTACACAGAGTCGGTTACAATAGTAGGAGATATACATGTCCGTATCGCCAAGCTTGCCTTCCATGCCAAGGAAAGTCCCATCCAGACACGGGACGAAGTCTTCAATCTTGTATCTTCATAGTCTAGGAGTCCGGCCAACGGTGATAGTTCGGCTATCCGGACACCCCCTAATCCAGGACTTCCTCAGTAGCCCCCGAACCAGGCTTCAATGGCGATGAGTCCGGCGCGTAGATAGTCTTCGGCATTGCAAGGCGGGTTCTTCTCCAAATCCTTTGTACCTGTTGAATAGCGTCCGACTTCTTGTAAATATTGCGCTCCTCGGCTTCCACGCCCAATAATGGCTATCTTCCACATGTCGAACGAATGTGAAAAGCCAGGGTATTTTTACATTTATCCCCCTAGCTGCGCAAATGAGCTGCCTATAAAAGAGACGAGGATCTAGATCTGAATCACACCATCCTCCCCTTGCGAGTATTCATCAGAGCGCATCTGACAGAAATCCATTCCATCATGGACAGTCGACGCGACTCCTCCTCTCGTCCTCCCAGCCCTCAGCCTGGAGATTGGGAGAGATGCTCCGTCCCGCACAGTGAGCTAGTGGCGCTCCAAACCAAGGGATTTCTTCCCCCAGCTTTCATGGTTCCGGTTTGAGCCGGACTCGCCACCTATAAGGGCGGAAAGCAAGCGGAGAGCGTCCCCAGCCCCTCCAAAGGAGAGCGGGTATGCCTTGTCTCTTATTTGTTAAGAGGGCTTGGATTTCCAATTCATCCGTGAGGGAGTCCTGGACTAGGGGGTGTCCGGATAGCCGAACTATCATCATCGGCCGGACTCCAAGACTATGAAGATACAAGATTGAAGACTTCGTCCCGTGTCCGGATGGGACTTTCCTTGGCGTGGAAGGCAAGCTTGGCGATACCGATATGTAGATCTCCTACCATTGTAACCGACTCTGTGTAACCCTAGCCCTCTCCGGTGTCTATATAAACCTGAGGGTTTTAGTCCATAGGACAGAACAACAATCATACCATAGGCTAGCTTCTAGGGTTTAGCCTCCTTGATCTCGTGGTAGATCCACTATTGTACTACCCATATCATCAATATCAATCAAGCAGGAGTAGGATTTTACCTCCATCAAGAGGGCCCGAACCTGGGTAAAAACATCGTGTCCCTTGTCTCCTGTTACCATCCGCCTAGACGCATAGTTCGGGACCCCCTACCCGAGATCCGCCGGTTTTGACACCGACATTGGTGCTTTCATTGAGAGTTCCTCTGTGTCGTCACCGATAGGCTCGATGGCTCCTTCGATCATCAACAACAACGACGCAGTCCAGGGTGAGACTTTTTTCCCCGGACAGATCTTCATATTCGGCGGCTTTCCACTGCGGGCCAATTCGCTTGGCCATCTGGAGCAGATCGAAAGCTACGCCCCTGGCCGTCAGGTCAAATTTGGAAGTCTGAACTTCACGGCTGACATCCGCGGAGACTTGATCTTCGATGGATTCGAGCCACAGCCGAGCGCGCCGCACTGTCACGATGGGCATGATTTAGCTCTGCTGCCGGACAGTGCCCTGGAGGCCGCACACGAGTCCGCTCCGACCCATAATTCGGAGCTGACCGCGCAGATCGAGGGTGGGTGGCTAGACACCGCCTCGGGGGCTGCTACCTCTATAGCGATGGAGCCGAATACCGACCTTGTCCCTTGTGAAGCTCATGACTCTGAGGTGCCGGACTCCTCGCCGGACTCCGAACCCCTCGCGCCCCTACGAATCGAATCCGGTTGGGCGCCGATCATGGAGTTCACCGCTGCGGACATCTTTCGACAATTACCTTTTGGCGACATCCTGAATTTGCTAAAGTATCTCTCGTTATCAGGAGAGCCCTGGCCGAACTGCGGTCAGGACAGTTGGGATGCAAACAATGAAGAAATTCAAAGCCCACCCACCACCCACTTAGTAGCCACTATCGACGATCTAACCGACATGCTAGACTTTGACTCCGAAGACATCGACGGTATGGACGACGATGCCGGAGACAACCAAGAACCAGCGCCTACTGGGCACTGGAAAGCCACCTCTTCATACGACATATACATGGTGGATATCCCAAAGGATGCGAATGGCGAGGAACAGCGGGGGAAGGCCCCTCCAAGAAACAGCCTAAGCGCCGGCGTCAGCGGCGCCGCTCTAAATCCCGCCACAACAAGAATGGAGATTCCGGCACCGGAGATAATAACACCCCAGACAGTGCCGAAGACAACCCCCTCCAGCAAGATTCAGCACAGGAGGACGGAGAAGCCAGCCCTCATGAGAGAGCGACAGACGAAGAGGTAGAGGATGATAATTACATGCCTCCCTCTGGAGACGAGGCAAGCCTCGACGACGATGAATTCGTTGTGCCTGAGGATCCCGTCGAACAAGAGCATTTTAAATGCAGGCTTGTGGCCACGGCAAGCAGCCTCAAGAAAAGGTAGCAACAGCTTAGAGCTGATCAAGATCTGCTAGCCGACAGATGGACTGAAGTCCTTGCGGCCGAAGAGCATGAACTCGAACGCCCCTCCAAAAGCTACCCCAAACGCAAGCTACTCCCCCGATTAGAGGAGGAGGCATATAAACCTTCATCACCAGCGCACAATACGGCTGACCGACCATCCTGTGGCCACGATAGAGAGGCCTCTAGGCCCTACACTAAAACCGTACCCCGGCATCGCTCGAAAAGCACAAAGCCACAGGGGAACGCTCCGGACTTGCAAGATATATTGAAGGATAAGGCAAGACAATCAAGATCGATCTACGGATCGCGTGGGCGCCCCATGATACGCAACGACAACTGCCGCGCCGGACACAGCAAGTCCGGCCGGGCCGAACACAGTAGACAAAGCTCATTTGAGCTACGTCGTGATATAGCCCAATATAGAGGCGCCGCACACCCACTATGCTTCACAGATGAAGTAATGGATCATCAAATCCCCGAAGAGTTTAAACCCGTGAATATTGAATCCAATGATGGCACAACAGACCCTGCGGTTTGGATCGAAGACTATCTCCTTCATATCCACATGGCCCGCGGTGATGATCTTCACGCCATCAAATACCTCCCACTCAAGCTTAAAGGACCAGCTCGGCATTAGCTTAACAGCTTGCCAGCAGAATCAATTGGGTGTTGGGAGGAACTGGAAGCTGCATTCCTTGATAACTTCCAGGGCACGTATGTGCGACCACCAGACGCTAACGACCTAAGCCATATAATTCAGCAGCCAGACGAATCGGCCAGACAATTCTGGACACGGTTCTTAACTAAGAAAAATCAAATCGTCGACTGTCCGGATGCGGAGGCCCTCGCGGCCTTCAAACATAACATCTGGGACGACTGGCTTGCCCGGCACCTGGGACAGGTAAAGCTGAAATCCATGGCAGCCCTCACATCACTCATGACCCGACCCGCTTCTGCGTGGGAGAGGACAGCTGGCTAGCCCGCAGCAACAACCTCAGCAAAAAATCTGGCAGTCCGGATACCAAGGACCACAATGGCAGGTCGCGTCGCAACAAGCACAAGCGCCGCATTAACGGCGACAATACTGATGATACGGCAGTCAATGCCGGATTCAGAGGCTCCAAGCCCGGTCAGCGGAAAAAGCCATTCAAAAGAACTACTCCGGGTCCATCCAATTTGGACCGAATACTCGACCGCTCGTTCTAGATACACGACACCCCCGAAAAGCCAGCTAATCACACCAACAGGGACTGTTGGGTATTCAAGTAGGCAGGCAAGCTAATTGCCGAAAACAATGACAAGGGGCTGCATAGCGATGACGAGGAAGAGACCCGACCGCCGAACAATAGAGGACAGAAGGGTTTCCCCCCACAAGTGCGGACGGTGAACATGATATACGCAACCCACATACCCAAGAGGGAGCGGAAGCGTGCGCT
This sequence comes from Triticum timopheevii, assembly GCA_963921465.1. NCBI lineage: Eukaryota > Viridiplantae > Streptophyta > Magnoliopsida > Poales > Poaceae > Triticum > Triticum timopheevii. The sequence continues at coordinate 117,998,644 of OY997266.1, read as the reverse complement.
TAGGGACGTATACACGATGGAGCCAGTCGCCCCGAAGTTCTATCCATGGTCCTCCTGCCCGATCACTTTTGATCGAAGGGACCACCCCACCAGCATCCGCCACGGCGGATTCGCCGCATTGGTTTTAGACCCAATCGTCGATGGATTTCACCTCACCAGAGTCCTGATGGACGGCGGCAGCAGCCTGAACCTGCTTTATCAGGATACAGTGTGCAAGATGGGCATAGACCCCTCAAGGATTAAACCCACAAAGACGACCTTCAAAGGCATCATACCAGGTGTAGAGGCCAATTGTACAGGCTCAGTTACACTGGAAGTGGTCTTTGGATCCCCGGATAACTTCCGAAGCAAGGAGTTAATCTTCGACATAGTTCCATTCCGCAGCGGCTATCATGCTCTGCTCGGACGGACCACGTTTGCAAAGTTCAAAGCGGTGCCGCACTACGCATACCTCAAGCTCAAGATGCCAGGCCCTCGAGGAGTCATCACGGTCAACGGAAACACTGAACGCTCTCTCCGAACGGAGGAACATACAGTGGCTCTCGTGGCAGAAGTACAGTGCAGCCTCTTAAGGCAATTCTCGAGTCCGGCCGTTAAGAGACTGGACACGGCTAAACGCGCCCGGAGTAACCTACAACAAGACCACCTGGCACGTTCCGAGCACGCGTAGCAATGCGGCCCCAACCCCAGCCCTTGCAAAATTGCAAGACTGGTCCTTCGCGTACATCATTATGCTCTGGAGATACCATGGGCATAGGGGGAGGGGCACGACCACGACAGGCCCAGAATGCGACTTAACCACACCAGGGGCTCCTGTCATTCTTTTTTTCCTTTTTCTTTTTTTTCTTACCCACAGAACTCCGTTCACCAGAGGCCCTGTCCGGCAGTAGACCTGCCGAACTCACGATGCAGGGAAGTAGAAAGGCTACGACGAGTATCCAGGTGGTCTCCATTACGAGCATTAAATTTGTTTTATACACCATTCCGCAGCCTACCCCTTGAGGGGGACATGTTTAATAGTCCCATCCCTTGCTTACCGCACTATTTGTATCGTTCTGCATTCATGGCAGTATTTCTTGAATAAACAATGCATCGCCTTTTTGCTTATAATTGCATTCCTTTCTTATACATATGTTCGTTTATGACATGTTGCATCCGTACACTTTGGTACGGCTAAATACACCAGGGGCTTAAGTTCCCCACATTATGGTGTCATAAGTCCGAACACTTTCACAAGTGCGGCACCCCGAACTTATAGCATTATATGCATCGGCTCCGAATCATGTCTTGGGTCAATAGTTGGGTTTGCCCGGCTCCCATGTTTTGGTACCTTACGTTCCGTTATATCGGCTAAGGTAGCGCTGGGAGAACCACTGCGATTGTGCCCCAGTTGAGCTGGGCGAGCACCTCAGTGGAGAAAGCTAAAACTGACCGTCATGATGAGGCAAGAGCTACTCGCTGTTCAAGAGGTTTTTTTGAGTCCCTAAAGACTTATGCCGCTTAGAGCGAGGAACCGGCTTCGTCTGGCCCAGGCGTGGCTAGCACCCCGAACTCGGTCTTCCGAACACTAGGGGCTTCGCCGAAATTTAAAATTATAGAATTCTATGGCTAAGTGAGAGTGTTCAAGCACTATAAGTCCGGTTGCCTTGTTCGTTGTGTTGAGCGCCTCCCTAGATGGACCCAAAAATGGGAACAAGAGCGCTCAAGTTTATCCCAAACACCCCAGCACTCGTGGCATGGGGGCTGAAGCTGACGACTTGCCATCTCTCAGATTTGATAAACGGCTGCACAGAAGGTAATATTTTAAATTAACAAGCGTTGCTTAGCGCATATGAACAAAGTTTTCAGCACACAGGATAACAAAATGCGAGTCTACTCAAATACTACATCTTTGGAGCACTCACCCGCAATAATGCGGGCACCCTTCAGGACACCCTTATAATACATCTCGGGCGTGCGATACTCCTTGCCCGGCGGTGGCGCGTCCGTCACAAGCTTCTCAGCGTCCATCTTGCCCCAGTGCACCTTAGCACGGGCAAGGGCCCGACGGGCACCTTCAATGCAGGCGGAGTGCTTGATGACTTCAACCCATGGACAAGCATCCACCAGCCGCCGCACCAGGCCGAAGTAGCTCCCAGGCATGGCCTCTTTGGGCCACAGCCGAACTATGAGGCCCTTCATGGCCTGTTCGGACACCTTGTGGAGCTCGACCAGCTGCTTCAGCTGGTCGCTAAGGGGCACCGGATGTCCGGCCGCAGCATACTGAGACTAGAAGACCTTCTCCGTCGAGCTCCCCTCCTCGGCCCTGTAGAAAGCGGCAGCATCGGACACGCTGCGGGGCAGATCTGCGAACGCTCCTGGAGAGCTCCGAATTCGGGTAAGTAATAGGTAATTCACATTCACATGCTTGCTTTGCATGAAAAATTCCTTACCCGCCGCTATTTTCTTCAACGCCTCGATTTCCTGGAGGGCCTTGTGGGCTTCGGCCTTAGCAGCTTTGGCACTCTCAAGAGCCGATGCAAGCTCGGACTCTCGAGTCTTCGAGTCGCGCTCCAAACTCTCATGTTTTTCCACGAGAGCCTGGAGCTCTTTCTGTACCTCCGCCACCCGCGCCTCCTGCTTCTCTCGCCCAGCACGCTCCGCGGCCGCATTACGTTCAGCCGCGGACACCGCCTCCTTCAGGGTCGCCACCTCGTTCGTGGCCCCTGGAGTACCCACGTTATCCTTGTCATTCCTCTTGCAACCAAATCCTTTTCTGTAAGGTACAACTTTAATAAGGTGTTACTCACCTTCCTTGTCCTCGAGCTGCTTCTTGGCACGGCCGAGCTCGTTCTCGGACCGCTCGAGGATTTTCTTCAAAGCATTGACCTCCGCACTCAGTGCGGCAGAGGTCAGCAGCGCAACCTGCATTCCCATATTGACAATTTTTTTAAGACTCCTGCGTATATCTTTTTAGATCCTCCGTCTGGTTTTTCTTTCCGAACACCGAACCGAGCATCAGGGGCTACTGTCTATGCGGTACTATTTTACATATATTAACATTCTTACCTCAAAGCCTGTTAGAAGGCTGCTGCAGGCCTCGGTCAGCCCGCTTTTGGCAAGCTGAACCTTCTGAATCACCGCACTCATGACAGTGCGGTGTTCCTCTTTGATGGAAGTGCCGTTGAGCGCCTCCAGCAAGTTATCCGGCGTCCCCGGTTGGACGGAGGCCGCTGGCGTCACAGTCTTGCCCTTCTTACGAAGGGGCCGCCCGCCGGATTGCGGAACCACTGCAGGTTCCGGTGCGGAGTCCGGTATGAAGTCCGGGAGGTTGCCCTGTGGCACCTCTGGGGCCTCCTCCTCTGGGTGGGTCCCTCTATGGGATCCCACCTCGGCGTCGTCGGCGTCACGAGGGGTGGAGGCGGTCGAAAGTGAAGTACTATCCACATCCGACGTACCCAAGGACCCGCTCGACGAAGCGGGAAGATCGTCCTTGGGCGGACTGCAGGGTTGTATGCGGCATTAGAAAGACACCATATGGCGAAAAGAAAAACCATGAAGTTATTCGGGAGTCCAGGGGCTTGGCCCTTGAGGGCCACTCCTCATCGCCGTCGCCGACGTTGGCGGAACAGTCCGGGGGAAGGGTCCTTCCCTTCTTGGACCCTTCGGCCTCCCTTGTTGGGGAGGCCTTCCTCTTCTTCTCTCACCCCGCTGGGGGAGAGGCCTCTTTCTTCTCCTCCTCGTCCTCGTGGGAGGAGTCCGCCTTGGAGTCATCAGACGATGAATCTGATACCACCTGACGCCGGGAACTCCTCCGAGTTCCCATGGCCTTCTTCTTGGCCTTCTTCTCTGGCACTACGTAAAGTGCCGGGACTAGCAGCCCTGTTAGACGGGCATCCGCTGGGTCTTCTGGAAGGGGAGCCGGACAGTTAACCTGTCTCGACGTTGCTTGCCAGGCCTGTTAAAGGTGTTGGGAGTTTAGATCCCGCATAAAGTCAAAACATTAAAAGCAAGTGTCCCATAAAGGATAACATGGCTTACCTCGCCAGCCGAACACTGCGAGCTGAATCCGCGATCTTCGGTAGCGGATGCGGGAGCTTCGGCACCCTTGAACAACACCCTCCAGGCATCTTCATACGTAGTGTCGAAGAGCCCGCTCAAGGTCCGGTGCTGTGCTGGATCAAACTCCCACAAATTGAAGTCCCGTTGTTGGCAGGGGAGAATCCGGCGGATGAGCATGACTTGGATCACATTCACAAGCTTAAGCTTCTTGTTCACCAGGGTTTGGAGACAGGACTGGAGTCCCGTCAGCTCTTCCAAACTACCTCGTAGCAGGCCCTTCTCTTTCCAGGAGGTGAGCCGCATGGGGATGCCAGATCTGAATTCGGGGGCCACTGCCCATTTAGGGTCACGCGGCTCGGTGATGTAGAACCACCCCGATTGCCACCCTTTGATGGTTTCCACGAAGGCGCCCTCGAGCCAAGTGACGTTGGGCATCTTGCCCACCATGGCGCCTCCGCACTCCGCTTGGCCGCCCTTCACAATCTTCGTCTTGACGTTGAAGGTCTTGAGCCACAAGCCGAAGTGGGGCTGGATGCAGAGGAAGGCCTCGCACACGACGATAAACACCGAGATGTTGAGGATGAAATTCGGGGCCAGATCATGGAAATCCAGGCCGTAGTAGAACATGAGCCCCCGGACAAAGGGGTGGAGTGGGAAGCCCAGTCCGCGGAGGAAATGGGGAAGAAATACCACCCTCTCATGGGGCCCGGGGATGGGGATGAGCTGCCCCTCGTCGGGGAGCCGGTGCGCGATGTCGCTGGACAGATATCCGGCGTTGCGCAGCTTCTTGATGTGCCCCTCTGTAACGGAGGAGGCCATCCACTTGCCTCCCGCTCCGGACATGGCTGGAGAAGGTCGAGGTGAGATGTGCGGACTTGGGCGCTGGAGCTCGAGTGCGCGGAGATGGATAAGCAAAGGAGGAAGAAGGCGTAGGTAAAAAAGGTGGATCCTTATCCCCTTATATATGGGCGGACGAAACTATGGGTCCCCACCGGCCTGGTAAAACTCGCTTATCTCCCAAGCGCCGCAATCAATGGCGCGGTTGGGTTACCCACGTCCGTATTGATGGGAATCCCGGAATAAGGGGAACACAATCTCTGCTTCGACAAGACGTGCCAAGGAAACCGCTTCGCTAAACGCGCTGAGGTGGTATAATAAAAATGATTCGAGTAAAGGTTTGGTTGTGGTGTGACATCACGCCACAAAATACGTCAGCAAATTGAACTTGTGTAAATATTATTCTCTCTACGGTGGTATGTGGAATTTATTTTGCAGAGCCAGACACTATCCTGGTGTTCACAATTTTCTATAAATTATTCGGAGGAGGAACCCGCCTTGCAATGCCAAAGACAATATGCGTGCCGGACTCGTCGTCATTGAAGCCTGGTTCAGGGGCTACTGAGAGAGTCCTGGACTAGGGGGTGTCCAGATAGCTGAACTATCATCATCGGCCGGACTCCAAGACTATGAAGATACAAGATTGAAGACTTTGTCCCATGTTCGGATGGGACTTTCCTTGGCATGGAAGGCAAGCTTGGCGATACGGATATGTAGATCTCCTACCATTGTAACCGACTCTGTGTAACCCTAGCCCTCTCCGGTGTCTATATAAATTGGAGGGTTTTAGTCCATAGGACAGAACAACAATCATACCATAGGCTAGCTTCTAGGGTTTAGCCTCCTTGATCTCGTGGTAGATCCACTCTTGTACTACCCATATCATCAATATCAATCAAGTAGGAGTAGGGTTTTACCTCCATTGAGAGGGCCCGAACCTGGGTAAAAACATCGTGTCCCTTGTCTCCTATTACCATCCGCCTAGACGCACAGTTCGGGAACCCCTACCCGAGATCCGCCGGTTTTGACACCGACAATCCGTTTCTCCGGGGGCTCCTGGAGTTCTACAGCCTCCAGCTGCACAACCTTACGCCTGCCTCCATTTTGCATATTGCGGGCTTCGTGGCCCTTTGCAAGCTGTTTTTGGGCATCGAGGCTCATTTTGCGCTGTGGAAGAAGCTGTTCTGCCTTGTGCCCCGTTCTCAAGAGGGGTCAATATATCAAGTGGGCGGAGCCGAACTATGGCGCATCGTTGGGACCGGATATCTATCTGGTACCCCGAAGAGGGCATCCGAAGACTGGGCTTCGGAATGGTTTTATATAGAAGATGTCCCCCTCCCGGACCCTATCCGGATCGGCCTCCCTGAGTTCAATAACGCTCGTTTGAAGAAACGCCTAAGCTGGCGTCCACGGAGCCCTCAGAAGGAAAATGACAGGGACGTCCCTTACCTAATGAGCCGAATTAGGTTGTTAGCTCATTCCGGACTGACCATGATCGGTGTCATGGCCACATGCATTATGCGGGGGGTGCAGCCGCTCCAGTATAGAGGCCACCCCATGTGGGATTTCAACGGGGAGGATGATGCCACCCGCTGCGGCCGTAAGGGGTCGGGATCGGTCGCCGATCTGATGAAGATCTTGTCCGCATTGTACAAGGGAGAAGAGGAGGAATTCCTCCGTGTCAATCCGCAGAGCGGATTTTCTATGAACAATCCTCCAAGCTGGGTAAGCGGACATTTATTTGGCCTATCCGATCCGTACTCCCATAGTCAAGTATCTCATTTTGTGATTTCGGCGCAGGAACTGTGCCGGGCCGTAAAGCATATAAACAGCCCACCTCCACAACCCGAGGATCCGGAACGGTTCCTCGATCCGACCTCCCAAGAGGATCCAGACATATCGGTGGAGCTGATCGATGGGGTATTCCACCAACTGAGCATTGATAATGCCTTGGTCGCCATTACGGCCCATTACCCTGGAATACTTCCCGCCTCGCAGGTAATTGAGATCAAAGTCCCAAGACTTTAAAAATGACCCATCCGTGCTTATTTTTGATCACCGTATACCATCGGCGTTTCGCAGGGGGCGCCCTTGAGGCGGAAGGCCGAGCCTGCGGCGGCTAGCCAACAAGGGGCAGTACGACCCAGCAGGCTGAAAAGAAGTGCGGTCTGGATCGAAACTCCGGTGCAATGGTATGGCGTGTCACCTTACTCCCGGGCTTTATTCCCGGGAGACATACTAACAGTCGTGCTTTTTCAGGAAGAAGAGCGCTCGCCGGACTGTATCTGGAGAGGTTGCCAATCAATCCTCCACTCGCCAGGCTCCGAAGCCAGGTCCAGAAGCGGAGGTGAACACGGGGCGTGCGTCGGATGCTCCTCCGACAGAGGATGCCGACAGGTTATCTGCCACCAATTCCGAGGTGGAGTGTGCCATGAATCACAGGCGTCGCCGGACAGTTCTTCGCGATGCATGTTTCTCCCTAGAGGCATTGGATGCCTTTAATTCGGGAGATGCGCACCTCCATGCCGCTCAAAATGGTCTAGCCAGAGCCACGGAGCAGTATGTAAAAGACATACGGGTGAGAAAATCTTACAGTTATATATGCCAGTAGCCCCCGAGACTTGAAATAGTTAGAATAACTGATTTAAGGATCATTTATTGTGCAAGATCTTACAGAAAAGAATACCCAACTATCCCAGGAGCTGGAGGAGTGCAAAGCCCAACTTGAGGCCGCACTAGCCGCAGCGGGGGAAGCCAAAGAGACCCCCTCTGGTAATATATGCTTCAAAAGATAAGTAAATTGTGAAGTGCAGCGTGTGTATAAGTCTGACAATAATATTGCAGATGGCGCCGGGATAGATCCGGACAAGCAACAGCTCATGCGCCGGTTAAAGGCCGGCGAGAATGTGCTTACAAGGGTGAGGCAGGAGAAAAATAATCTCCAAGATGCCAACACCCAGCTGGGTGAGGAACTAAAGGATGTTCATGCCCAGCTATCTGACTCTGTTAAGGAGAATCGGTGGCTTCGACGCGACATTTTTAGCAAGTGCTTGAACAAACTTTGAGAAAGAGTTCGGTGAGGAAGTCGACTAACAGAGTTATGTCTGTAGGTATGCTCATAGGCCATCCTGCAGAGGAAATGCCCGGTTCTACGGGTGACCTTCTTCCCGAGCTCTTGCAACTGCACGAACGAGTTCGGCAGGTGATGAAAGGCGTCGCCCAGGACTTGTGGCCATCTGTCTCCCTGCCCGAAGGCCTTGGAGAGCTTGCAGAGAGGCTTCAGGGAGCGCGGCAGCACTTCCGCTTATGGAAGATATCGGCCTGCCGTTAAGGCGCCAGGGAGGCCTGGGCCATGGTGAAGATGTGGTACGCGAAGGCTGACCCAAACCACATGGCCGAGGTCGAACCTGCGGGGCCCAATGGGAAGGAGATCCCTGTGAGCTTAGTGTACGGCCAAGTAGAATTGGCCGCAAAGTATTCCCAACATGACTGTAAACTAGACAGCCTGTTGGATGGCATTGAAGAGGAATATGCCCAGTCAAGTTGACTATGTAATTTAAGATGACATGTAAAATGCCTTCTAGCCGGATTGTAGATTGTTTGTCATAGCGGACCTTTTCGCTTCAACCTCGGGACCCAATAGTCCAGAGTGTGTCCGAATACCCTCGCGGTTATATAAGAACCAGGGCATGCATGGAGACCAGGCGTAGGGGTCATTAGTGCTTTATCAGACAAGTGCCCAACTAGTTATGTTATATTACATGGTTAGTAAGAAACATCTTCCAGGGAGAATAGTTTCGTTAGGGGTTCCTTTCCCTGGGGGGCATGCCCTAAAGTGCATGTCCGGACTGCGAAAAAAGCAGAAAAACATCTGGGGGCAGATAAATAAATAGATAAGAAATCGTCTTTTTGTTCACCGACCGAATATTCCCTTAAGAACGCTAGCTTTCGGCTTCACCCAGTCTGAGGTAAACATCCTGCTGACCCGGCAGTAACAATCGCAGAGGTGCTCCCTTTACCACCTAGCCGAACAATTGGGAATGTAGGGGTAAGCACAGGAGCCAGGCAACCCAGCTTTGGCCAAAACTTAAGTCATATCGATGCATATAATGGTGAATAAAAGGTACATGCGGAAGTGTGACACATGTGTTCGGCATGAAGCCCGTATAAATAAGCTTCTGTTAAAGAAGCCCCCAGGTATAATAAGCGCGGATAGCGCTTCAAGTGTGTGCGAACAATGCGCGAACAAGCTTTCAATGGCTGTAATAGAAAAGGAGGGAGAAGGATAGAAACAGAAGACAACTAATATGTAAAATATAGACAGAGGAAGGAGACAAACTCAGAATCCAGCGCTAGGCGTAGAATCTTCGGAGACGGGCTGCGTTCCATGGGTTCGGCTCGAGTCGGTTATCCGATGCATCTCGCAGACGGTACGGTCCACCGGTCAAGACTTGGTCGATGATAAAGGGACCTTCCCATTCGGCCTTTAGTTTGTCCTTTTTCTTGTCCGGCAGACGTAGAACTAACTCGCCAACATTGTAAGTTTTGGCCCGTACTTCTCTGCTTTGATATCTTCGAGCTTGCTGTTGATAGAATGCGGAACGGGCTTTTTCCACGTCACGCTCCTCCTCCAATGTGTCCAAACTGTTCTGCCGATCGAGCTCGGCTTCTCTTTCTTCGTACATGCGCATGCAAGGTGAGTTATGAATTATGTCGCAGGGCAGAACTGCCTCTGCGCCGTATACCATAAAGATTGGTGTAAATCCGGTGGTGCGATTCGGAGTGGTCCGCAGCCCCCAGAGTACGGAGTCGAGCTCCTCTACCCAGTGCGTGTTAGATTCCTTGAGGGACCACACTAGTCTGGGTTTGATGCCGCTCATGATTAGACCATTTGCTTGCTCTACTTGAACGTTAGTTTGAGGGTGATAGACTGAAGCATAGTTGAGCTTGATGCCCATGTTTTTGCACCAGAGTTTGACCTTGTCGGCCGTAAAGTTCGTGCCGTTATCAGTGATGATGCTATGGGGGACGCCGTAACAGTGTACGACCCCTGATATGAAGTCTATCACCGGTCCGAATTCGGCCGTCTTAACAGGTTTGGCCTCTAGGAAGATGTTGGGAGGGACGGCATCACGCTTTGCGCCAATGCGCGCCAATACGTCTGCTGCCTGGTTGTTATCCCGAGCTATATGGTGAAATTTGAGCCCTTCAAACCGAGCTAACATTTTTAGGACGGCGTTGCGATAAGCTGCCATTTTCAGATCCTTGGCATCGAAGTCTCCATTTATTTGGGCTATCGCGAGGTTCGAATCCCCGCGCACCTCTAGGCATTGAATGCCCATGGAGACTGCCATCCGGAGGCCGTGTAGAAGGGCCTCGTATTCGGCTGCGTTGTTGGAGTCCGTATACATTATCTGGAGTACGTATTGAACCGTATCTCCAGTTGGGGATGTCAAAACGATGCCATCCCCCAGACCAGCCAACATTTTGGAGCCGTCAAAGTGCATTATCCAGTTGGAATATGCGCCGTACTCTTTAGGGAGTTCGGCTTCAGTCCATTCGGCGACGAAGTCGGCCAAAACTTGCGACTTAATAGCTCGCCGTGGCTTATAGGTTATGTCGAACGGGAGGAGCTCAATGGCCCATTTGGCAATCTGGCCCGTCACGTCATGGTTGTTTATAATGTCGTTAAGAGGTACTTCGGAGGCTACTGTTATCGAACACTCTTGAAAGTAGTGTCGCAGCTTCCGGGATGCCATGAACACTGCATACGCTATCTTTTGATAATGCGGGTACCATGACTTGCATGGAGTTAGGACAGTGGACACGTAGTAAACTGGTTTTTGAAGGGGAAACTTGTGTCCGTCCGTTTCTCGTTCGACAATGAGCACTGCGCTCACAACTTGATGAGTTGCCGCGATATATAATAGCATTGGTTCGCCTATGTTGGGCGCGGCCAGGACCGGGTTTGTTGCCAATATGGCTTTTATTTCTTCGAGTACGGCTGTGGCGGCATCTGTCCACTCGAAGTGTTCGGTGCGTCGGAGGAGGCGAAAAAGGGGTAATGCCTTTTCTCCTAAACGGGAGATAAAGCGGCTTAAATCCGCCATGCATCCCATCAATTTTTGTATTTGTTTGAGGTCCTTTGGGATATCCAATTGTGACAGGGCTCGGATCTTGGCTGGGTTTGCTTCAATTCCTCTACCGGATACAATGAAGCCCAAGAGCTTTCCGGCTGGTAGGCCGAAAACACATTTTTCCGGGTTAAGCTTAATGTCATATGTTCGGAGATTATCGAACGTGAGCCTCAAATCGTCTACTAGAGTTTTGACGTGCTTGGTTTTGACGACCACATCGTCTACTTATGCCTCCACTGTTTTGCCGATCTGGTTTGCCAGACATGTCTGAATCATGCGCTGATATGTTGCGCCGACGTTTTTGAGCCCAAAGGGCATTGTGTTGAAGCAGAATGGGCAGTATGGGGTGATGAATGCCGTTGCGGCCTGGTTGGGCTCTGCCATCTTAATTTGGTGGTAGCCGGAGTATGCATCGAGGAAACACAATGAGTCGTGTCCTGCGGTAGCGTCGATAATTTGATCGATGAGGGGGAGTGGGAAGGGATCCTTTGGGCAAGCCTTGTTGAGGTCCTTAAAATCGACACATAGGCGCCAGGATTTGTCATTCTTTGGTACCATCACCAGGTTTGCTAGCCAGTCCGGATGTTTTATATCTCTGATGAATCCGGCCTCCAATAGTTTGGCTAGCTCCTCTCCCATGGCCTGTCTCTTGGGTTCGGAGAAACGCCGAAGAGCCTGTTTGACTGGCTTGAATCCTTTTAGGATGTTTAGGCTGTGCTCGGCCAGCCGGCGTGGGATTCCTGGCATGTCTGAAGGGTGCCAGGCAAAAATGTCCCAATTTTCGCGTAGGAATTCTCGTAGTGCGGCGTCTACATCAGGGTTTAATTGTGCCCCAATGGAGGCCGTTTTTGTAGGGTCCGTTCGATGGACTTGGAATTTGACTATTTCGTCCGCTGGTTTAAAGGAGGTGGACTTGGATCTCTTATCGAGTACCACATCGTCCCTATTCACCGTGGAGCGTAGCGTAGTGAGTTCTTCGGCCACTAGGGCTTCGGATAGTGCCTCTAGGGCCAGTGCGGCTGTCTTATTTTCGGCGCGGAGTGCTATGTCCGGGTCACTAGCAAGAGTGATGATTCCGTTGGGCCCGGGCATTTTGAGCTTCATGTACCCGTAATGGGGTATAGCTTGAAAAATTGTGAATGCCTCTCGCCCTAATAGAGCGTGATGTCCGCTACTGAACGGGGCCACTTGGAACGTGACTTCCTCGGACCTGTAATTATCCGGCGTGCCGAACACCACATCCAGTGTGATTTTTCCTGTACAACATGCTTCCTGACTGGGGATTATTCCTCTAAAGGTTGTGCTGCTTCGCTCAATGCGGCTCCAGTCTATTTCCATTTTTGGAGGGTTTCCTCGTAAATGAGGTTCAGTCTGTTGCCACCGTCCATGAGTACCTTGGTAAGGCGAAAGCCATCCACTATTGGACTGAGGACCAATGCGGCTGGTGCTCGGGCTGTTCGGAATTTAGGTTCATCATTGGCATTAAAGGTAATAGCCGTGTCACTCCATGGGTTTATTGTTGCTACTTGGTAGACTTCGGCAAGGCTGCGGAGTGTTCGTTTCCGCATATTATTTGATGCTAAAGTCTAAAAGACTATTAATACCGTACTGGTATCCTTGGACTGGTGTTCTGGAGTTAGAAGCTCTTCGCCACTTTTGGCCACCTGTCGTAGTATCCAACATGCTCTAAGGCTATGAGTTGGAGTGGCACCCTCTGTACTATGAATTTTGCAGGGTCCATTGAGCCATCCTTCCAGTACAGTTCCATTCCCTATAGATGGTTTTTGCCTTTTGGTGTTTAACCCAGGTGCCTGGCGATAATGCACCCTTTTATTTTGGACTGGGGTTGTATTCAGGGCCGGATTGTCCCAAAATTTGATTTCGGTTTTCCAGGCACTTTCCATCACACAGTACTTTTGCACTATGGACACCAAGTCAGCAAAGCGTGTAATTTCACGACGACTTACGGCGTTTAGGATTCCCTTGTCTGTGCAATTATTGCAGAAGAATGAAATTGCGTCCTCCTCGCGACAGTCCTTTATCCTGTTCATAACCAGGAGAAATTTGGCCCAGTAATGGTGTACTGTTTCTGCGGGCTCTTGCCGGATTTGGGATAGATCGCTTATGTTTGGGTTGGCGGGTGGAATTAAATTTGGAACCCCGTCCACTTTAAAACTCAGGGGCCAAGTAGGTTCCGAACTTGGAAGCTTGGGTTCTTGGATGTTGTCCAATGAATCTAGCCCGCTGCCTGACTTTAGGTTCAGGGCTTGAGTAACATCCTCCCCTCCGCAGGAATCTGGCATGGAGGGATCGGGAATCCAGACATACCTAGTCCTTAAGATAGAAGAAGGGTCGCCGTATTGTTGCTCTACCACAACAACGTGGTGGGTAACCTGGGGAGAGTTAATCTCTCTCAGATTGGGTTTAGGCTCAATCTGATCGTAGTCTGTAGCGACTCCCAGGACGGAGATGTGATCCAAGAGCTCGTTTAAGGAAGAGAGCTCCATCGGATCTAACTGCTCGGCGAGTTCCGAGCTGATGTGAAGATTTCTTTCGATGACCCGAGAAGTCATCGCCGGCGTGGTGGCCGGACAGGCGGTCATAAGGAAACCGCCTAGCCGGAGAGTTTGGCCGATAGCCAAAGCTCCTTTAGCAACAGTGCCGTCTTTAAAGACGGGATGAGGCATCCTTCCTGATGGCGACCGCACAGAGGTACTCTTAATGAAAGCACCAATGTCGGTGTCAAAACCGACGGATCTCGGGTAAGGGGTCCCGAACTGTGCATCTAGGCGGATGGTAACAGGAGACAAGGGACACGATGTTTTTACCCAGGTTTGGGCCCTCTCGATGGAGGTAAAATCCTACTCCTGCTTTATTGATATTGATGATATGGGTAGTACAAGAGTAGATCTACCACGAGATCAGAGAGGCTAAACCCTAGAAGCTAGCCTATGGTATGATTGTTGTTCGTCCTACGGACTAAAACCCTCCGGTTTATATAGGCACCGAAGAGGGTTAGGGTTACACAGAGTCGGTTACAATGGTAGGAGATCTACATGTACGTATCGCCAAGCTTGGCTTCCACGCCAAGGGAAGTCCCATCCGGACACGGGACGAAGTCTTCAATCTTGTATCTTCATAGTCCAGGAGTCCGGCCAACGGTGATAGTTCGGCTATCTGGACACCCCCTAATCCAGGACTCCCTCACAAGGTATTGGCTCTAGGTAGGGTTGCAATCTCAAAGGATAGACACATCGACAAAGTCATGCTTGTCGAGTCCTTAGGATTCAACCTCATGTCTATCTTAATGCTTTGTGATCTTGATATGGTTGTTGTCTTTGGCAAATATCGTTGCATTGTGCTAATGGAATCTGACAATTCCAAAGTCTTCGAAGGCTTTAGGAGAGGAGACTTGTATATTGTTGATTTCTCTGCAGGACCATAGACTACCACATGTCTACTTGCAAAAGCTTCAGAAGGCTGGTTATGGCATCAACGACTTGGTCATGCTAGCATGAGGAACTTGCATACACTCGCGAAGAAGAAGCATGCCATTGGCATCGAAGGTGTCAAATTCCTCAAAGATCATCTTTGTGGGGCTTGTGAGGCTGGAAAGATCACCAGAGCCAAGCATCCCTCGAAGACTATCATGACTACTTCTCGTCCCTTTGAATTACTTTACATGGATCTCTTTGGCCCTACTCATTATGCCACATTCACTAATGATGCATCTTTATATGGCTTTGTCATTGTTGATGATTATTCTCGTTACACATGGGTGCATATCATCACTTACAAAACTGAAGTGTAGGAAGTCTTCAAATGATTTTCCTCAAGAGCATCTACGAACTTCGGTGTGAAGATCAAGCATATCAGGAGTGATAATGGGACTGAGTTCAAGAATACTGGTCTTGATGATTATCTTGATGAACTTGGTATTACTCACGAGTTATCTGCCCCTTATACTCCTCAGCAGAATGGCATCGTGGAGCGCAAGAACAGGACTCTTGTTGAGATGGCTCACACTATGCTTGATGAATACAAGACACCTCCTCGTTTTTGGCCTGATGCTATTGATACTGCATGCCACATCATGAATAGGGTATATCTTCACAAATTCTTCAAAAAGACCTCATATGAACTCCTCACTGACAAGAAACCCAATGTAATTTATTTCAAAGTCTTCGGTGCTAAATGCTGGATTAGAGATCCTCATCACAATTCCAAATTTGCACCGAAAGCACATGAGGGTTTTATGCTTGGTTACAGAAAGGACTCGCACACCTAAGAGTCTTCAACACCTATCATCACAAGGTTGTTGAAACTATAGATGTGCAGTTCGATGAAACTAACGGCTCGCAAAGAGAGCACCTACCTCCTGTGCTAGATGAAATGTCACCTAAGGAATCAATCAAGTTCAAGGCTACTGAGGATGTCATTCCTACTGAAGAATCTGCTGAAGAAGTCATTCCAGAACGTGAAGAAAATCATGCTGGTGCTACTAAAGAAAATGGCCCTGAAGAAAATGTTGTTCCAAATCAAAGTCGTCCACCTGCTCATCCTCGCGTTGCAAATGAAGTGCAGATTGAGAGAATCATCGATGACATCAACGCACCAGGTCCTCTCACACGCTCAAAAGCTTCACATTTGTTTAACTTTGGTGGGAATTTTGCGTTTGTCTCTATCACAGAGCCCACTAAAGTTGATGAAGCATTTCTGGAGCCTGAGTGGATTCAAGCTATGCAAGAGGAATTACATCAATTCGAGCTCAATAATGTGTGGGAGCTTGTCAAGCGACCAGACCCACGCAAGCACAATATCATCGGCACAAAATGGATCTATTGCAACAAGCAAGATGAAAATTGCCTTGTGGTGAGGAATAAGGCTCGTCCTGTAGCTCAAGGCTACACACAGGTTGAAGGAATTGATTTTGATGAAACTTTTGCACCTATTGCTAGACTTGAGGCTATTCGCATATTGCTGGCTTATGCTCACCATGATAATATCATCTTATATCAAATGGATGTGAAAAGTGCATTCCTCAATGGTAAGTTTTAGGAAGAAGTATATGTTGCTCAACCACCAGGTTTTGACGATCCAAAACTTCTAGACCATGTCTTCAGACTCAATAAGGCCCTCTATGGCCTCAAGCAAGCACCTCGGGCGTGGTATGATTCGTTGAAGGAATTCCTCATGAAGAAAGGCTTCAAACCCGGTTCACTCGACCCAACTCTTTTCACCAAAACATATGATGATGAATTGTTCGTGTGCCAAATATATGTTGATGATATTGTTTTTGGCTGTACTAACCAATGTTACAGTGACGAATTTGCCTATATGATGAGTGAGGAATATCAAATGTCTATGATGGGAGAGTTGAAATTCTTCTTAAGTCTTCAAATTCATCAACAACACAATGGCATATTCATATCCGAGGATAAATACCTCAAGGATGTGTTGAGGAAATTCGGCATGCAAGATTGCAAAGGCGTCAAAATCCCTATGCCCACAAATGGGCATCTATGCACCGATGAAAATGGTAAAGACTTCGATCAAAAGGTATACCGCTCCATGATTGGCTCTTTATCGTATCTATGTGCATCTAGGCCGGATATTATGCTTAGTGTTTACATGTGTGCCCCATTTCAAGCTACACCGAAGGAATCACACCATAAGCCTGTGAAGCATATTCTTCGATATCTAGCTCACACTCCAACACTTGGATTATGGTATCCCAAGGGATCGACTTTTGATCTCATTGGATATACTGACTGTGACTATGCTGGTGATTGGTGAAGGAAATATGCCCTAGAGGCAATAATAAAGTTATTATTTATTTCCTTATTTCATGATAAATGTTTATTATTCATGCTAGAATTTTATTAACCGGAAACTTAGTACATGTGTGAATGCATAGACAAAACATAATGTCCCTAGTATGCCTCTACTTGACTAGCTCGTTAATCAAAGATGGTTATGTTTCCTAACCATAGACATGTGTTGTCATTTGATGAACGAGATCACATCATTAGGAGAATGATGTGATGGACATGACCCATCCATTATCTTAGCATTATGATTGTTACAGTTTCATTTCTACTGCTTTCTTCATGACTTATACATGTTCCTCAAACTATGAGATTATGCAACTCCCAAATACCGGAGGAACACCTTGTGTGCTATCAAACGTCACAACGTAAATGGGTGATTATAAAGATGCTCTACAGGTGTCTCCGAAGGTGTTTGTTGGGTTGACATAGATCGAGATTAGGATTTGTTACTCCATCTTTCGGAGAGGTATCTCTGGGCCCTCTCGGTAATGCTTATCACTATAAGCCTTGCAACTTTGCAAGCAATGTGACTAATGAGTTAGTTGCAGGATGGAGTATTATGTAACGAGTAAAGAGACTTGCCGGTAACGAGATTGAACTAGGTATGATGGTACCGACGATTGAATCTCGGGTAAGTAACATACCGATGACAAAGGGAACAACGTATGTTGTTCTGCGGTTTGACCAATAAAGATCTTTGTAGAATATGTAGGAGCCAATATGAGCATCTAGGTTCCACTATTGGTTATTGACCGGAGATGTGTCTTGGTCATGTCTACATAGTTCTCGAACCCGTAGGGTTCGCACGCTTAACATTCGATGACGATTTATATTATGTGTTATGTGTTTTTGATGACTGAAGTTTGTTCAGAGTCCCGGATGAGATCACAGACATGACGAGGAGTCTCAAAATGGTGGAGACATAAAGATTGATATATTGGATGGCTATATTCGGACACCGAAAGTGTTCCGGAAAGTTTTGGATAAAACCGGAGTGCCGGAGGGGTTATCAGAACCCCCTGGGGAACTAATGGGACACATTGGGCCTTAGTGGAGAGAGAGAGGGGCGGCCAGGGCAGGCCGCACGCCCCCTCCCCCTTGGGTCCGAATTGGACTAGGGAAGGGGGGACGATGCCCCCCTTTCCTACTCCCTCTCCTTCCTTCCCCCTCTCCCGGGAGGTGGACTCCTACTAGGACTTGGAGTCCTAGTAGGACTCCTCTCTCCCAGGTGCACCTACAGGGGCTGGCCAGCCTCCCCCTTGCCTCCTTTATATATGGGGGCAGGGGCACCCTAGAAGACACAAGTTTCTCTTAACAGTGTGCGGTGCCCCCCTCCACAGTTACACACCTCGATCATACCATCGTAGTGCTTACGCAAAGCCCTGCATCGGTAGCATCATCATCACCGTCGCCACACCATCGTGCTGACATAACTCACCCTCGTCCTCAACTGGATCAAGAGCACGAGGGATGTCATGGAGCTGAATGTGTGCTGAACACGGCGGTGCCATACGTTCAGTACTTGATCGGTTGGATCGCGAAGAAGTTCGACTACATCAACCGTGTTATTGGAACGCTTCCGCTTTCGGTCTACGAGGGTACGCCGACACACTCTCCCCTCTCGTTGCTATGCATCACCTAGATAGATCTTGTGCGATCATAGGATTTTTTTTGAAATTATCGCGTTCCCCAACAGTAGCTTCCAAGCCAGGTCTATGCGTAGATGTTATATGCACGAGTAGAACACAAAGAGTTGTGGGCAATAATAGTCATACTGCTTACCACGAACGCCTTACTTTGATTTGGCGCTATTATTGGATGAAGTGGCCCGGACCGACATTACATGACCGCATTCATGAGACTGGTTCTACCGACGTGCTTTTGCACATAGGTGGCTGGCGGGTGTCTGTTTCTCCAACTTTAGTTGAATCGAGTTTGACTATGGCCGGTCCTTGTTATAGGTTAAAACAGCACACTTGACGAAAAATCGTTGTGGTTTTGATGCATAGGTAAGAACGGTTCTTGCTAGAAGCCCGTAGAAGCCACATAAAACTTGCAACAACGAAGTAGAGGACATCTAACTTGTTTTTCCAAGGTTTGCTGTGATGTGATATGGTCAAGACATGATGTGATATAATTTGTTGTATGAGATGATCATGTTTTGTAACAGAGTTATCGGCAACTGGCAGGAGCCATATGGTTGTCGCTTTATTGTATGCAATGCAATCGTCATGTAATTGTTTTACTTTATCACTAAGCGGTAGCGATAGTCGTAGTAACAATAGTTGGCGAGACGATAACAATGCTACGATGGAGATCAAGGTGTCACACCGGTGACGATGGAGATCATGACGATGCTTCGGTGATGGAGATCATGAGCACAAGATGATGATGGCCATATCTGTTAGGGAATGCAGTAATTTAAAAAAAAATCTACAATCATAGGTGATGCATAACAATGAGAGGGGAGAGTGTGTCCACGTACCCTGCAGACCGAAAGCGGAAGCATTTCAATAACGCAGTTGATGTAGTCGAACTTCTTTGTGATCCAACCGATCAAGTACCGAACGCACGACACCTCCGCGTTCAGCACACGTTCAGCTCGATGATGTCCCTTGTGCTCCTGATCTAGTTGAGGACGAGGGTGAGTTCCGTGAGCATGACGGCGTGGCGACGGTGATGATGATGTTACCGGCGCAGGGCTTCGCCTAAGCACTACGATGGTATAATCGAGGTGTGTAACTATGGAGGGGGGCACCACACACGGTTAAGAGAAACTTGTGTGTCTTTGTGGTGCCCCTTGCCCACGTATATAAAGAAGGGAGGGAGAGTGGCCGACCCTCCTACGGGCGCGCCAAGTGTAGGGAGTCCTACTAGGACTCCCAAGTCCTAGTAGGATTCCCTTTCCTTTTCGGAGTAGGAAAGAAGGAAAGGAGGGAGAGGGAGAAGGAAAAGGGGGGGGGGGGCGCCCCCACCCCTTGTCCAAATCGGTTTGGGCAGGGGGAGGCATGTGCCACCTCGTGGCCCTTCTTCCCTCTCTTCACTAAAGCCCAATAAGGCCCATTAATTTCCCCCGGTGAATTCTCGTAACTCTCCGGTACTCCGAAAAATACTCGAATCACTCGGAACCTTTCCGATGTCAGGATATAGCCTTCCAGTATATGAATCTTTATGTCTTGACCATTTCGAGACTCCTCGTCATGTGCTGATCTCATCCGGGACTCCTAACAAACTTTAGTCATCAAAACACATTACTCATAATACAAATCGTCATCGAACGTTAAGCGTGCGGACCCTACGGGTTCGAGAACTATGCAGACATGACCAAGACACATCTTCGGCCAATAACCAATAGCGTAACCTGGATGCTCATATTGTCTCCTACATATTATAAGAAGATATTTATCGGTCAAACCACATAACAACATACGTTGTTCCCTTTGTCATCGGTATGTTACTTGCCTGAGATTTGATCGTCGGTATCATCATACCTAGTTCAATCTTGTTACCGGCAAGTCTCTTTACCCGTTCCGTAATGCTTCATCCCGCAACTAACTCATTAGTCACATTGCTTTCAAGGCTTATAGTGATGAGCATTACCGAGAGGGCCCAGAGATACCTCTCCGATACACGAAGTGAAAAATCCTAATCTCGATCTATGCCAACCCAACAAACACCTTCGGGGACACCTGTAGAGCATCTTTATAATCACTAGTTATGTTGTGATGTTTGATAGCACACAAGGTGTTCCTCCGTTATTCGGGAGTTGCATAATCTCACAGTCTAAGGAACGTGTATAAGTCATGAATAAAGCAGTAACAATGAAACTATGACAATCATAATGCTAAGCTAACGGATGGGTCTTGTCCATCACATCATTCTCCTAATGATGTGATCTCGTTCATCAAATGACAACACATGTCTATGGTTAGGAAACATAACCATCTTTGATTATCGAGCTAGTCAAGTAGAGGCATACTAGGGGCACTATGTTTTGTCTATGTACTCACACATTTACTAAGTTTCCGTTGAATACAATTATAGCATGAATAATAAAAATTTATCATGATATAAGGAAATATAAATAACAAATTTATTATTGCCTCTAGGGCATATTTCCTTCAGTCTCCCACTTGCACTAGATTCAATAATCTAGTTCACATTGCCATGTGATTTAACATCAATAGTTCACATATGTATGTGATTAACACCCATAGTTCACATCGCCATGTGACCAACAACCAAAGGGTTTACTAGAGTCAATAATCCAGTTCACATTGCTATGTGATTAACACCCAAAGAGTACTAAGGTGTGATCTGTTTTGCTTAGAAGAGAAGTTTAGTCAACGGGTCTGTCCCATTCAGAGCTGTATGTATTTTGCAAATATTTTATGTCTACAATGCTCTGCATAGAGCTACTCTAGCTAATCGCTCCCACTTTCAATATGTATCCAGATTGAGACTTAGAGTCATATGGATCGGTGTAAAAGCTTGTATCGACGTAAGTCTTTACGACGAACTCTTTATCACTTCCATAACCGAGAAATATTTCCTTAGTCCTCAATAATTTTGACCAATGTCCAGTGATCTACTCCTAGATCACTATTGCACCCCCTTGCCAAACTCATGGCAAGGTACACTATAGGTCTGGTACACAGCATAGCCTACTTTATAGAAGGCATAGGGAATGACTTTCATTTTCTTTCTATCTTCTGCCGTGGTCAGGCTTTGAGTCTTACTCAACTTTACACCTTGTAACACAGGAAAGAACCCTTTCTTTGACTGATCCATTTTGAACTTTTTCATAAACTTTATCAAGGTATGTGCTTTGTGAAAGTCCAATTAAGTGTCTTGATCTATCTCTATAGATCTTGATGCCCAATATGTAAGCAGCTTCACCGAGGTCTTTCATTGAAAAACTCTTATTCAAGTATCCTTTTATGCTATCCAGAAATTCTATATCATTTCCAATCAACAATATGTCATCCACATATAATATTAGAAATACTACAGAGCTCCCACTCTCTTTCTTTTAAATACATGCTTCTCTAAAAGTCTGTATAAAACCATATGCTTTGATCACACTATCAAAGTGTATATTCCAACTCCGAGATGCTTGCACCAGTCCATAGATGGATCGCTGGTGCTTGCACACCTTGTTAGTACCTTTAGGATCGACAACAACCTTCTGGTTGCATCATATACAACTCTTATTTAAGAAATATCCATTTAAGGAATGCAGTTTTGACATCCATTTGCCAGATTTTATAAAATATGGCAACTGCTAACTTGATTCATATGGTTTTAAGCATCGCTACAGTTGAGAAAATCTCATTGTAGTCAACACCTTGAACTTTGTCAAAAACCTTTTTCCGACAAGTTGATCTTTGTAGATAGTAACACTACTATCAATGTCCGTCTTCCTCTTGAAGATCCATTTATTTTCTATGGCTTGCCGATCATCGGGCAAGTCCACCAAAGTCCACACTTTGTTCTCATACATGAATCCCATCTCAGATTTCATGGCCTCAAGCCATTTCGCGGAATCTGGGCTCAACATTGCTTCCTCATAGTTTGTAGGTTCATCATGGTCTAGTAACATGACTTCTAGAATAGGATTACCATACCACTCTGGTGCAGACTGTACTCTGGAAGACCTACGAGGTTCTGTAGTAACTTGATCTGAAGTTTCATGATCATCGTCATTAACTTCCTCACTAATTGGCGTAGGAATCACTGGAACTAATTTCTATGATGAACTACTTTCCAATTCGGGAGAAGGTACAATTACCTCATCAAGTTCTACTTTCCTCCCACTCACTTCTTTCGAGAGAAACTTCTTCTCTAGAAAGGATCCATTTTTAGCAACGAATATCTTGCCTTCGGATCTATGATAGAAGGTGTACCCAACTATTTCCTTCGGGTCTCCTATGAAGACGCACTTCTTCGATTTGGGTTCTAGCTTATCAAGTTGAAGCTTTTTCACATAAGCATCGCAGACCCAAACTTTTAAGAAACGACAACTTTGGTTTCTTGCCAAACCACAGTTCATAAGGCGTCGTCTCAATGGATTTTGATAGTCCCCTGTTTAATGTGAATGCAGTTGTCTGTAATGTATAATTCCAGAACGATAGTGGTAAATCGGTAGGAGACATCTTAGAATGCACCATATCTAATAAAGTGCGGTTACGACGTTCTGACACACCATTATGCTGTGGTGTTCCAGGTGGCGTGAGCTGTGAAACTATTCCACATTGTTTTAAATGAAGGCAAAACTTGTAACTCAAATATTCTCCTCCACGATTAGATCGTAGAAACATTTATTTTCTTGTTACGATGATTCTCCACTTCACTCTGAAATTGTTTGAACTTTTCAAATGTTTTAGACTTGTGTTTCATTAAGTAGATATACCCATGTCTGCTTAAATCATCTGTGAAGGTCAGAAAATAACGATACCCGCCACGAGCATCAACACTCATTGGACCGCATACATCGGTATGTATTATTTCCAATAAGTCACTATCTCGTTCCATTGTTTTGGAGAACGGAGTTTTAGTCATCTTGCCCATAAGGCACGGCTCGCAAGCATCTAATGATTCATAATCAAGTGATTCCAAAAGTCCAACTTTATGGAGTTTCATTATGCGCTTTACACCGATATGACCCACAAATAAGTTGCACTATCATTATCAACTTTGCATCTTTTGGCATCAATACTATGAATATGTGTATTACCACGATCGAGATTCAATAAACCATCAACATTGGGTGTATGACCATAGAAGGTTTTATTCATGTATACAGAATAACAATTATTCTCTGTCTTAAATGAATAATCGTATTGTAATTAACATGATCTAATCATATTCATGCTCAACGCAAACACCAAATAACAGTTATTTAGGTTCAACACTAATCCCGAAAGTATAGGGAGTGCTCGATGATGATCATATCAATGTTGGAACCATTTCCAACACACATCATCACTTCATCCTCAACTAGTCTCTGCAACTCCTATTTTGAGTTACTAATCTTAGCAACCGAACAAGTATCAAATACCCAGAGATTACTACGAGCACTAGTAAGTTACACATCAATAATATGTATATCAAATATACTTTTGTTCACTTTGCCATCCTTCTTATCTGCCAAATATTTGGGGCAGTTCCACTTCATTTCCTTTGCAGTAGAAGCACTCAGTTTCAGGCTTAGGTCCAACTTTGGGATTCTTCACGGGAGTGACAACTTGCTTGCCATTATTCTTGAAGTTCCCTTTCTTTCCCTTTGCCCTTTTCTTGAAACTAGTGGTCTTGTTTAATCATCAACACTTGATGCTCTTTCTTGATTTTTACCTTCGTCAATTTCAGCATCACGAAAATCTCGGGGATCATTTTCGTCATCCCTTGCATACTATAGTTCATCACGAAGTTCCAATAACTTGGTGATGGTGACTAGAGAACTCTGTCAATCACTATCTTATCTGGAAGATTAACTCCCACTTGATTCAAGTGATTGTAGTACCCAGACATTTTGAGCACATGCTCACTAGTTGAGCAATTCTCCTCCATCTTTTAGGCAAAGTACTTGTCAGAGATCTCATACCTCTTGACATGGGCATGAGTCTGAAATACCAATTTCAACTCTTGGAACATCTCATATGCTCCGTGACATTTCAAAAACGTTTTTGAAGTCCCTGTTCTAAGCCGTAAATCATGGTGCACTAAACTATCAAGTAGTCATCATATTGAGCTAGCCAAACGTTCATAATGTCTGCATCTGCTCCTGCAATAGGTCTGTCACCTAGAGGTGCATCAAGGACATAATTCTTCTGTGCAGCAATGAGGATACACCTCAGATCACGGACCCAGTCCACATCATTGCTACTATCATCTTTCAACTTAGTTTTCTCTAGGAACATATAAAAACATAGGGAAGCTATAACGCGAGCTATTGATCTATAACACAATTTGCAAAATACTATCAGGACTAAGCTCATGATAAATTAAAGTTCAATTAATCATATTATTAAGAACTCCCACTTAGATAGACATCCCTCTAGTCATCTAAATGATCACGTGATCCAAATCAACTAAACCATGTCCGATCATCACGTAAGATGGAGTAGTTTTCAATGGTGAACATCACTATGTTGATCATATCTACTATATGATTCACGCTCGACCTTTCGGTCTCCAGTGTTTTGAGGCCATATCTGCATATGATAGGCTCGTCAAGTTTAACTCGAGTATCTACGTGTGCAAAACTGGCTTGCATCTGTTGTATGTGAACGTAGAGCTTATCACACCCGATCATCACGTGGTGTCTCGGCACGAAGAACTGTCGCAACGGTGCATACTCAGGGAGAACACTTATACCTTGAAATTTTAGTAAGGGGTCATCTTATAATGCTACCGCCGAACTAAGCAAAATAAGAATATAAAAGATAAACATCACATGCAATCAAAATATGTGACATGATATGGCCATCATCATCCTATGCCTTTGATCTCCATCTCCAAAGTACCATCATGATCTCCATCATCACCGGCATGACACCATGATTTCCATCATCTTGATCTTTATCAATGTGTCATCACATGGTCGTCTCGCCAACTATTACTTTTGCAACTATTGCTATCGCATAGCGATAAAGTAAAGCAATTATATGGCGCTTGCATCTTATGCAATAAAGAGACAACCATAAGGCTCCTGCCAGTTGTCGATAACTTTAACAAAACATGATCATCTCATACAACACATCATGTCTTGTCCATATCACATCACAACATGCCCTGCAAAAACAAGTTAGACGTCCTCTACTTTGTTGTTGCAAGTTTTATGTGGCTGCTACGGGCTTCTAGCAAGAACCGTTCTTACCTACGCATCAAAACCACAACGATTTTTTGTCAAGTGTGCTATTTTAACCTTCAACAAGGGCCGGCGTAGTCAAACTCGATCCAACTAAAGTTGTAGAAACAGACACCCGCCAGCCACCTGTGTGCAAAAGCACGTCGGTAGAACCAGTCTCATGAACGTGGTCATGTAATGTTGGTCCGGGCCGCTTCATCCAACAATACTGCCGAATCAAAGTAAGAAGTTGGTGGTAAGCAGTATGACTATTATCACCCAAAACTCTTTGTGTTCTGCTTGTGCATAAAACATCTAAGCATAGACCTGGCTCGGATGCCACTGTTGGGGAACGCGGTAATTTCAAAAAAAAATCCTACGATCACGCAAGATCTATCTAGGTGATGCATAGCAATGAGAGGGGAGAGTGTGTCCACGTACCCTCATAGACCAAAAGTGGAAGCGTTTCAATAACGCGGTTGATGTAGTCGAACTTCTTCACGATCCAAGCGATCAAGTACCGAACGCACGACACCTCCGCGTTCAGCACACATTCAGCTCGATGACGTCCCTCGTGATCTTGATCCAGTTGAGGACGAGGGTGAGTTCCATCAGCACGAAGGCGTGGCGACAGTGATGATGATGTTACCGGTGCAGGGCTTCGCCTAAGCACTACGATGGTATGATCGAGGTGTGTAACTGTGGAGGGGGGCACAACACACGGTTAAGAGAAACTTGTGTGTCTTTGGGGTTCCCCCTGTCCACGTATATAAAGGAGGGAGGGAGAGAGGCCGGCCCTCCTAGGAGCGCGCCAAGTGTAGGGAGTCCTACTAGGACTCCCAAGTCCTAGTAGGATTCCCTTTCCTTTTCGGAGTAGGAAAGAAGGAAAGGAGGGAGAGGGAGAAGGAAAAGGGGGGACCGCGCCCCCACCCCTTGTCCAATTCGGTTTGGGCAGGGGGAGGCGTGTGCCACCTCGTGGCCATTCTTCCCTCTCTCCACTAAAGCCGAATAAGGCCCATTAACTTCCCCTGGCGAATTCCTGTAACTCTCCGCTACTCCGAAAAATACTCGAATCACTCGAAACCTTTCCGATGTTCGAATATAGCCTTCCAATATGTGAATCCTTACGTCTTGACCATTTCGAGACTCCTCATCACGTCCGTGATCTCATCCAGGACTCTGAACAAACTTCGGTCATCAAAACACATAACTCATAATACAAATCATCATCGAACATTAAGCGTGCGGACCCTACAAGTTCTTGAACTATGTAGACATGACCGAGACACATCTCCGGTCAATAACCAATAGCGGAACCTGGATGCTCATATTGGCTCCTACATATTCTACGAAGATCTTTATCAGTCAAACCGCAAACAACATACGTTGTTCCCTTTGTCCTCGGTATGTTACTTGCCCGAGATTCGATCATCGGTATCATCATACGTAGTGCAGTCTCGTTACCGGCAAGTCTCTTTACTCGTTCTGTAATGCTTCATCCTACAACTAACTCATTAGACACATTGCTTGCAAGGCTTATAGTGATGAGCATTATCGAGAGGGCCCAAAGATACCTCTCCGATACACGAAGTGACAAATCCTAATCTCGATCTATGCCAACCCAGCAAACACCTTCGGAGACATCAGTAGGGCATCTTTATAATCACCCAGTTATGTTTGACGTTTGATAGCACACAAGGTGTTTCTCCGGTATTCGGGAGTTGCATAATCTCATAGTCTGAGGAACGTGTATAAGTAATGAAGAAAGCAGTAGCAATGAAACTGTAACAATCATAATGCTAAGATAACAGATGGGTCTTGTCCATCACATCATTCTCCTAATGATGTTATCCCGTTCATCAAATGACAACATATGTCTATGGTTAGGAAACATAACCATCTTTGATTAACGAGCTAGTCAAGTAGAGGCATACTAGGGACACTATGTTTTTTCTATGTATTCACACATGTACTAGGTTTCTGGTTAATACAATTCTAGCGTGAATAATAAACATTTATCATGATATAAGGAAATATAAATAACAACTTTATTATTGCCTCTAGGGCATATTTCCTTCAGTCTCCCACTTGCACTAGAGTCAATAATCTAGATTACATAGTAATGATTCTAACACCCATGGAGCTTTGGTGCTGATCATGTTTTGTTCGTGGAAGTGGCTTAGTCAACGGGTCTGCATCATTCAGATCCGTATGTATCTAATTTTTTGGCTTTTGCCGCTCAAATCCTTCCGCATCCCACGACAGGATTAATCTATTCACCCACGATCTAACACGATCTCCACCTCTTAATACGTGGGTGACACATGTCGCTAGGATAGCAAGGGTCAGGGGCATGTTCGTCAAATTGCCTTAGACGAGCGGTTTTTCACTACGGCTTTAAATACCTTGTACGTCTTCAATGTATCTATAAGTTTTGATTGTTCCATGTTGTTATATTATCATTCTTGGATGTTTTACAATCATTTTATAGTCATTTTATATCATTTTTTGGTACTAACCTATTGACATAGTGCCCACTGCTAGTTGTTGTTTTCTGCATGTTTTTTACATCGCGAGAAATCAATATCAAACAGAGTCCAAATGCAACGCAACTCCTAGAGGATTTTTTTGGGCCAGAAGAAAGCCAATGGGCCAAAGAAGCACTTGTGGGGCTGCTCGAGGTGAGCAGCACCCACCAGGGCGCGCCAGGAGGCCCAGGCACGCCCTGGGGGGTTGCGCCCACCTCGGGTGTGTCGGATTTCGGGTTCCGGCAGACCCTTGAGGTTCGAACACTGGGGTGCGCGCGGAGATTCAACCCTCTACCGGCTCGCTCCTCGCCGAATCGCTAGGATCAAAACTACCAAACATAACAGCACAAGAGACACAAGATTTATACTGGTTCAGGCCACCATTGTGGTGTAATACCCTACTCCATTGTGTGGTGTGGTGGATTGCCTCTTGGGCTGATGAGGAACAATACAAGGAAGAGCAGCCTCGCGAGGGTCTGTTCTTAGCTGGTGCAACGAACTGCTAAGAGGAGTCCGTTCGCTCTATCTACCGGTTTGTTGGTGAGGATCTGGATCCCCTACCCTGGGGGTGGCTAGTCCTATTTATAGGCAAAGGCCCTGGGCCTCTTCCCAAATATTGAGCGGGAAGGGCGCCAACAATTGGCCATTTTTAAGGGGAACAATGGGTACACTTATCCTGACTAAAGTTGGTCCTCGCCTGCCAAAGGCTCTGGTGGTGACGCCTGCTTGGGCTCCACAATGACTTCTTCCCTGCCGTTGGGCTGGTCTTGGTCTTGTTGCACCGAAATGGATGCCTTTGCTTGATGCTCTCGCCTGCGCTTGCTCCCTTTGCACCAAAGAGGAAAGGAGGACACTGCGCGGGCTGGCGCCCGACTGGCGCCCTTGGTCGTCATGGCTTGCGTCATGGGCACCTCGCGAGGTACCCTGCCTTGAAATCTCCGCCTCCTCGTGAGCCAGCCTGAAGAGGCCGTGCCTGAGGAAGCTCCTTGTCGTCCGCCCCGCGAGGCTTGGCCCCTCGCGAGGGTCTTGAGTTTGTGTTGATGAAGATGGGCCGCGCTGGGCCCCCTTTGAGCCACGCCGCGGGCCGCAGGCAGGCAAGTCTGGGGACCCCCGTTCCCAGAACGCCGACAGTAGCCCCCGGGCCCACGGCGCGCCCGAACTTGGCCGAGCAGAGAGGCGAAAGGGCAAGTGCGAAGCGTCTTGGGCCCTAACAGCCTGCGGCCTTGGGCGCCGCGTGGCGGTTGATTGGATGTGGGCGCCTCCGCTTCCCCACAACGCCTTGGTAACCGCACGGATTCGACAAGTCCCTGCATGCAAAGCGGGTCATGATCACCTGCGATCGTGGAGGTCGACGGTTGGCCTTCGCCGGCTATAAGTACGGAACGGTGCGCGCCCTTCCAGCCTATCCCCCCTTGCTTCTCCTTCTTCTTCATGGCTCCACCAAGGAAGTTCTCGGCCGCAGAGAAAGGAAAGGCTCGCCAGGTCGAGTCTACCTCTCCCCCGCCCAAGCGCGGTCGAGGTCGCCCTCGCAAACATCCTATGGCCTCCACGGCGGCCCCCCGCGGTCGCGGTGGTGGCTCTCTGCGCGGCGATGAGCGGCTGGCCATGGTCGGCGGGCGTGTTCCGGCTGTGAGACCCCCGAGGCCGCGCCTCCATGCTGCGGAGGTGCTGCCGGAGTTCATTGTGTGGGCGGTGGAGCCAACCGGCGCCCGGCTTCAGCTCCCTCGCTTCCTCCTGGGTGAGCTCCCAGCTGGCGCCTTGGGTGGCCTCTGGTTCCAGGCAGATGGCTGCTGGAGCCGGGCCTCGCGGGCTTCGCTAGAGGTCTCTGCTACTGGGAGCCTGGCCCTGACTCGCGGCTGGCAGACGTTTGCTCGCGCGCGTGGTCTCCGCCGCCGGTGCTCTCTACACTTCAAGTTCGACGGCGACGCCACCCTCTACGTGAGGGTGTTTGGGGAAGATGGTCGCTGTGCAGGGTGCTGCCCTGAAGATGACGACCGCGGCCGGGGACTCAGCCCCGGCGAGGACGGAGAGGACAGCGCGCGGGCTGTTGGCGGCGCCCGTGACTCCTCAAGCTTCACCAGCTCTTCTTCGGGTAGCGACCCTTCTAGCAGCGGTCGCGGTCAGCCTCCACGCCGTCGTGCCTGCTTGGAGGGCGGCAGCGGGTCTGCCCGCCGTCGCGCCCCAGTGAAGCGCGAGAGGGAGTCCGCCTGAGCCCCGGAGGTGGCTCGAGTCTTCCATGAGGGCCGGCGCGGGACGAGCTTTGCCTGCTTTTGTTCTTTCCTTTCTTTTCTCCTGCGCAAAAAAGACAACAATGTGTGGCCCCGTGGGGGCGTGTTTGGGCTAACGTCGTCAATCATCATACTGTTTCTGTTATTCCAGTATTGTTCCTTTCCGTTGCATGCCCATTAGCAAGTGATCTCTAGTCTCAGCCGTGGGGGGGGGGGACCGACCCAGGCCCTGTATTCATGTCGTGGTGCCCGTGAGGCACGGTCTAGTGGGGCGCTCCGGTAGTGGACCTGGGCCATGAAAACTTGAGCGATATGGGCAGGAACACTCGTGAGGGCCCCCGGGGCTTTCACCTCGCGAGCCCCCGCGCAAGAGAAATCGAGGCAGGAGAGCGAAAAGGTCGAAAAACCATAGGTCAAAAGACGGCGATAGTTTCGATAAAACTTCAAATGAGAATGAACTAGCCAACTGCAGAAAGCAAATGAAAAAGCTGCGTCCGGCATCTAGTCTAGTCTTCGATGTCTTCTCACCAGCGCGGAGCTAAGTGCTGCCACTAGGCGTGGGAGGGAGCCCCAGGGCCTGAGGCCGGCACCCCTGAGACTCCGGGGCGTGTACATCCCTAACTCATTATTACGTGAGAGTGTCACGGGCGGCGAGCTTCACAGGCGTTCGCCTTGTTCACAGGCTCCGGGCCTTTCTTCAGGGAAGCAAGCTTCACGGGCATTGGCCCTCTTCACAGGCTCCGGGCCTTTTCCAAAATGCGATAGCTTCACAGGCGCTTGCCTTCTTCACAGGCTCTGGGCCTTTTCCAAAAAGATGAGCTTCACAGGCATTTGCCTTCTTCACAGGCTCTAGGCCTTCTCCAAAAAGATGAGCTTCACAGGCATTTGCCTTCTTCACAGGCTCTGGGCCTTTCCCAAAAAGATGAGCTTCACAGGCATTTGCCTTCTTCACAGGCTCTGGGCCTTTCCCAAAAAGATGAGCTTCACAGGCATTTGCCTTCTTCACAGGCTCTGGTCCTTCTCCAAAAAGATGAGCTTCACAGGCATTTGCCTTCTTCACAGGCTCTGGGCCTTTTTAGGGGTAAAACCTCCGGAGGTGCTGGATGTTCCACGCGTTCTGTACAGGTACTCCCTCCTGAGTCTCCAAGTGCACGGAGCCGGGCCTGGAAACATGAACAACCTTGAACGGGCCCTCCCACATAGGAGAGAGCTTATGCAGTCCCTCCCTGGAGAGGACCTGCCGGAGCACGAGGTCCCCTACCTCGAGAGTTTTGGGGCGGATGTTGCGGCAGTGGTATCGCCGGAGTGCCTGCTGGTATCTTGCCGCTCGCAGCGCAGCTTCTCGACGACGCTCCTCCCCCAGCACGAGGTCCGTCCCCCGCATGGCGTCCTGCAGCATCTCATAAAACGCCAGGACCCGCGCGGATCGACGCCTGACCTCGTGAGGGAGGACTACTTCGGCTCCGTAGACCAAGAAGAAGGGGGTCTCTCCAGTCGGCTTGGTCGCGGTTGTGCGGATGGACCACAGCACGGACTGAAGCTCGTCATACCAACCTCTGCCGCAGGCCTCCAGTTTCTTCTTGAACGTCCTGGTCTTGAGGCCCCTCAGGACTTCTGCATTGGCCCGCTCGGCCTGGCCGTTGCTACGGGGGTGCGCCACCGAAGCGTAGCATATCTGCGTTCCAAGGTTAGCACAATATGTTTTGAAAAGGTTACTGATGAACTGCAAACCGTTGTCAGTGATGATGCGGTTCGGCACCCCGAACCGGCTCACGATGCCCTAGATGAACTTGACCGCAGAACCAGCAGGGATGGTGCGGACGGCCTCGACTTCTGCCCACTTGGTGAACTTGTCCACGGCGATGTAGAGGTAGCGATAGCCCCCTGGCGCCCGAGGAAAAGGGCCCAGGATATCCAGCCCCCAGACCGCGAATGGCCACGTGAGGGGTATGGTTTGCAGACCTCCTGCCGGCTGATGGATCTGCTTGGCATGGAATTGGCAAGCCTCGCAAGCCTTCACCAGTTCGACAGTGTCATTGAGCATAGTAGGCCAATAGAAACCGCTGCGGAACACCTTGCCGACGACGGTCTGTGACGACGAATGATGCCCACAGTCTCCACCGTGTATATCTGCCAGCAGTTCTTTCCCTTGCTCCCTGGTGATGCAACGCACGGACACATCATTCGGTCATTTCCGCTAGAGCTCTCCATCCCTGATGCAGTACGCCGTGGCTTGCCGCGCCACACGCTCTGCTTCCTCCTCCTTCTCCGGCAAGGTCCCTTGCGTTAAGTAGCTCCGGAGCTCTATGATCCAGCACCCCTCCTGAGGCTCCATCGTCATGAGCAGGCGTGCTCCTGAGGCTGGGCCACATGCTGGGGCTCCCGAGGCAGGTGGCTGAGGAAGCTCCACCCGAGGCTGTGCTGTGCTCGACAATGGCGGCAGGGCCGAGGGCTTGAAGAGCCGTTCCTCGAAGACGCCCGGCTCCTAGGAAACCACCTGGAGGCTCGTTTGGCGATGTCGTCGGCCTCTTGATTAGTGCCGCGGGGCACATGCTGTAGCTCCAGCCCCCAGAACTACTTCTCCATCCTGTGGACCTCCGCAAGGTAGGCCTCCATGTGCTCATCCCTTGGCTCATATACCTTGTTGGAGAAATTGACAAGGAGCTGTGAATCGCCCTTGATAGTAAGACGCTTCACTCCCAGGGCAGCGGCGGCCTTCAGGCCCGCTATCAGTCCCTCGTATTCCGCTATATTGTTGGATACCTTTTTGCCCTGCTGGAAGCAGAGCCGCACGACGTAGTATAGCTTGTCCTGAGTGGGAGATATGAGCACCGCCCCAGCCCCAGCGCCATGCCTGGAGAACGCCCCGTCGAAGTACATGACCCAGCCTTCTGGCGCCTCGCTTCCTGGGGAGAGTGATTGGTCCTCGTCGGCTTTGAGGTCCGGTGCTTCCGTCCATTCAGCCACGAAATCTGCTAGCGCGGCACCCTTGATGACTCTGGTCGTACTGAATTCAAGTTGAAACGCTTGCAATTCAATGTTCCACTCAGCGACCCTACCGGCCGAGTTAGGGCTCCTAAGCACCCTTTCCAAGGGGTATGCCGAGACAACCTTGATCGGGTGACCCTGGAAGTAGTGCCGCAGCTTGCGCGAGGCCACCAGTAGCGCGAGGAGGAGCTTCTACGGCATGGGGTACCGTGCCCTCGCATCCCGCAACACCGTGCTGACGAAGTACACCGGGTGCTCGACGAGGCTTGGAGCGTCGGCGCTGGTGGTGCCCTCCGGAGGCTGTGGCGCCTGCTGAGGCGATGGGGCCTCCGGAGGTTGGTTGCCTGGGGGAAGAGCTTCCTCCGCTCCCGGCGCGCTTTCCTGCGGCGGCTGATCCTCCTCAGCCGTGGTTGCAACCTCTGCAGGTCCTTTTTGGTCCTGCTTTGCCTTGACACGTGCAGCAGCCGTGGCTTTGGTCCGATGCTCCTCCCTAACTGGCACCAGAGCCGCGCTGGCGGAGTAAGGAGTGGCGGCGAGGTAGAGTACTAAGGGCTCCTGAGGGCGTGGGGCCACCATCACCGGAGGGCTGGTTAGGTATCTCTTGAGATCTTGGAACGCTTTGTCGGCCTCTTCAGTCCATTCAAAGGGCCCTTTCTTCTTCATCAGCTGAAAGAAAGGCAGCGCTCGCTCTCCTAACCTGGAGATGAAGCGCCACAGCGCAGTCACGCGCCCCGTGAGCTTCTGCGTTTCTCTGAGGGTCTTTGGTGGGCTCATGTCCTCGACTGCCTTGACCTTTTCTGGGTTGGTCTCGATGCCTTGTTGGGACACGAGGACGCCCAAGAGCTTGCCCGAGGGGACCCCAAACACACACTTCTCCGGGTTGAGCCGCAGGCTTACTGCGTTGAGGCTCGCGAAGGTTTCCTCCAGGTCTTGTATCAGGGTCTTGGCCTCGCGAGACTTCACTATGATGTCGTCGACGTAAGCCTCCACATTCTTCCCGGGCTGCGGGCCCAAGGTGATGTGCATGAGCCGCTGAAAGGTTGCCCCCGCGTTACGCAGTCCAAACGGCATGCATGTATAGCAGTACACCCCACACGGGGTCAGGAAGGTCGTCTTCTCCACGTCTTCCACCACCATCTTGATCTGGTGATACCCGGAGAAGGCATCCAAGAAGCATAACAGGTCACACTCAGTGGTGGAATCGACGATCTGATCGATGCGAGGGAGCGGGAACGGATCTTGCGGGCATGCTTTGTTGAGGTTGGTGAAGTCGACACACATGCGCTCCTTCCCTCCCTTGTTTGGCACAACCACGGGGTTGGCCAACCAATCTGGATATCGGACCTCGTGAATAACCCCCGCGGCTTCTAGCTTGCGGGTCTCTTGGACGATGAAGGCCTGCTTTTCAGTGGACTGCCTCCTCGCCTTCTGCTTCACAGGGCGCACGTTGGGGCACACGTTGAGATGGTGCTCAATTACACCCCGCGGGATCCCTGCCAACTGACCGGGCTCCCAGGCGAACACTTTCTTGTTTGCACGCAAGAACTTGATCAGGGCTTCCTCCTGCTCGGGCCCGAGGTTGGCGCCTATGGTGAAAGTGGCGTTAGTAGACCCGTCCTCGTCGACAGGTACCTGCTTGGTCTCTGCCTTGTCTTGGGTGAACAACTGCTTCTTCTTGGTCGGCGCAGCCCCCTTGGGCTTGGGGGTTTCTGCGTCGGCGGGCCGTGCTGCCGCCGTCTTGAGGGCAAGCTTGAGTACTCGTAGCGCACCTTCGGTGTCCACGGGCACGGTGAGGACGCCGTTGCTCCCGGGCATCTTCATGAGGTTGTACACCGGGTGAGTCGCGGCCATGAATTTGGCCAATGCCGGATAGCCAAGGATGGCGTTGTCGGGGAGGCCAATGGGGGCGATGTCGAAATCGACCAGCTCTGTGCGGAAGTTGTCGTAGGTGCCGAAAGTTACCGGGAGTCGGATCTGCCCCAAGGAGCTGGACGACCCGCCTCCGACGCCCGAGAAAGGTCGGCTGGGTTGCAGCCGCTCCCGGGGTATGCAGAGGAGGTTGAAAGCCTCAACTGAGAGCACGCTGAGGCCCACGCCACCGTCGACGAGGGTCCTGGTGACGGCCACCTGGCAGATGGTGGGCCTGCAGAGCATGGGGAGCGCGCCGAGTTGGTGGGGTGGTCCTCGGAGCTGAAGGCCAGCCTAGCCGACGGCTCCGTCCGACCCGGGGGAGCCCCCTGCCGCGTGGAGGCAGCACCGACCCGGCGGACAAATGGCTTGACGTCGTGGCTGAATGGCGGCGCCTGCAAGCCGCCCAGGAGGGCCGCGACGACCGAGGGAGCCGGCGCGACAGGGTGGGCGAGGAAGAGGCCGCGTGGCTCTTCCCAAGAGGCCACGGGGAAATGCTGGGATGATGCTTGCTGCCCGTTCCCCGTCGGGCCGATGGCGGCGTTGACGGCAGGTGACGGGGAACGACGAGGGCGCCCGCTGACGGGAGTCGTCTGGGCGACGTGGGAAGCGGGGGCGGCTCGGCGCTCGGCACGAGCTCGATGAGCGTCAGACATGGATGCGATGGTCAGAGAAGAACGAGACAACGGAAGGCAGATTCTGGCGCACCCCTACATGGTACGCCAAATGTCGGATTTCGGGTTCTGGCAGACCCTTGAGGTTCGAACACTGGGGTGCGTGCAGAGATTCAACCCTCTACCGGCTCGCTCCTCGCCGAATCGCTAGGATCTAAACTACCAAACAGAACAACACAAGAGACACAAGATTTATACTGGTTCAGGCCACCATTGTGGTGTAATACCCTACTCCAGTGTGTGGTGTGGTGGATGGCCTCTTGGGCTGATGAGGAACAATACAAGGAAGAGCAGCCTCGCGAGGGTCTGTTCTTAGCTGGTGCGACGAACTGCTAGGAGGAGTCCGTTCGCTCTATCTACCGGTTTCTTGGTGAGGATCTGGATCCCCTACCCTGGGGGTGGCTAGTCCTATTTATAGGCAAAGACCCTGGGCCTCTTCCCAAATATTGAGCGGGAAGGGCGCCAACAATTGGCCATTTTGAAGGGGAACAGCGGGTACACTTATCCTGACTAAAGTTGGTCCTCGCCTGCCAAAGGCTCTGGTGGTGACGCCTGCTTGGGCTCCACAATGACTTCTTCCCTGCCGTTGGGCTGGTCTTGGTCTTGTTGCACCGAAATGGATGCCTTTGCTTGATGCTCTCGCCCGTGCTTGCTCCCTTTGCACCAAAGAGGAAAGGAGGACACTGTGCGGGCTAGCGCCCGACTGGCGCCCTTGGTCGTCATGGCTTGCGTCATGGGCACCTCGCGAGGTACCCTGCTGTGAACTCTCCGCCTCCTCGTGAGCCAGCCTGAAGAGGCCGTGCCTGAGGAAGCTCCTTGTCGTCCGCCCTGCGAGGCTTGGCCCCTCGCGAGGGACTTGAGTATGTGTTGATGAAGATGGGCCGCGCTGGGCCCCCTTTGAGCCATGCGCGGGCCGCAGGCAGGCAAGTCTGGGGACCCCCGTTCCCAGAACGCCGACAGGGTGCCCCCGAACCGCCTCTTTGCTCTATAAATACCCAAATAATCCATAAACCCTATGGGAGTCAACGAAATATTGATCCAGCTACTGCAGAGTCCAGAACCACTAAGATCAAATCTAGACACTGTCATGGAGGGGTTCACCACTTCCATTGGTGCCTCTCCTATGATGAGTGAGTAGTTCTTTGTAGACCTATTGGTCCGTAGTTAGTAGCTAGATGGCTTCCTCTCTCTCTCTCTCTTTTGATTATCAATACAATGGTCTCTTGGAGATCCATATGATGTATGTCTTTTGGCGGTGTGTTTGTTGGGATTCGATGAACTTTGAGTTTATGACTAGATCTATGTTTTTCCATGAAAGTTATTTGAGTCTTCTTTGATCTCTTATATGCATGATTGCTTATAGCCTCATATTTCTTCTTAGATATTTTGGTTTTGTTTGTCCAACTTGATCTATTTATCTTGGAATGGGAAGAGGTGCTTTGTAGTGGGTTCGATCTAATGGTGCTTGATCCCAGTGACAGAAAGGGAACCGACACGTATGTATCATTGCTACTAAAGATAACAAGATGAGATCTATATCTGCCGCAATAGATAAACGGATCTCGTCTACATCATGTCATCGTTCTTAATGCATTACTCCATTTTCTCATGAACTTAATACACTAGATGCATGCTAGATAGCGGTCAATGTGTGGAGTAATAGTAGCAGATGCAGGCAGGAGTCGGTCTACTAATCTTGGACGTGATGCATATATATATAATGATCATTGCTTGGATATCGTCATGATTATTTGAAGTTCTATCAATTGCCCAACAGTAATTGTTTTCCCACCGTTTAGTATTTTTCTCGAGAGAACCCACTAGTGAAACCTATGGCCCCCGGGTCCCTTTTCATCATATTTGCCTTTGTGATCTATTTTCTCTTGCATCTATTTTGAGATCTATTAAACCAAAAATACAAAAATACCTTGCTGCAATTTATTTGTTCCGCGATCTATTTATCCTATCTACCACTTTTTACCTCATGTTTTTGCCTATCTTGAGGCGTCGTACCCGGAAGGGATTGACAACCCCTTTAACATGTCGGGTTGCGAGTATTTGTTATTTGTGTGCAGATGTTGTTTACATGGTGTGAGGAGGTTCTCCTACTGGTTCGATAACCTTGGTCTCATCACTGAGGGAAATACCTACCATCGCTATGCTACATCATCCCTTCCTCTTTGGGGGAAATATGACGTAGTTCTAGCAAAGATCAATACCCCTTGCCCTCCTCTAAGCTCATTTACTCCACTCAATCTCTCTCCCTCGCTCGAGCTCTCTGACCTAGTGACACTGCTACACTTCATCATCGTCGGCGAGGAAGAGCTTCAGTGCCTTGACCTCGTCACTGTCGTACTACCGTCGGTCGCGGAAATATACATCTCCGCCGCCGCTGTAGCTGTCTTCCTTAACCAAGTTAGGGTGTGAAAGATCTGAACGGATGAACTTCTACAGTTCGCCTCTCAGTTTGTCGCATTCTTCGTCAAGGGTAAACAAAATTTACTTTTACTACCCTTGTTGATTCTGAAGATTTCCACAAAATCTTCAAAAGGTGCTTATTCTTCAATTTCCATATCCTTAAACACCAAAATTGCTTCTGTTCTTGATTTGTTTCTCTAATATGTGTTTTTCTTCAAGATTCCTCAATTGTGTGGATTTTCAAGCTATACAACTCTGGAACCTAAGACAAGAACTCTTAGGGAAATTCCTCAAGACTCCACTAGTCAAATTCCTCAAACTTGATTTCGTTTAAAACAGAATTCTGAGAACGCATATGACCTCTCCAAATTCTTCGCACCTATACTCTATTCACATGTACACATTTCTACTGTTGAATCACTAGGTTCTCATCAACTTAACTCATTTGCAGTGTTCCTCGAAGAAAAAATGCAAACCTCTTCAGAGACTTCAATTGTTCAATATCCTTAGGTGAAGAAAATGGCTGATGGTAAGCGTCCTCAGAAGGGAGGAAAAAGTCCTGAAACAAACGCTGCTTTCGAAATCCCCGATGATATATATGAAGAATATTGTACTCCTCATGAAGCCAAGCATGGCAAGGAGAACAAAGATCAGCACAAGGTGCACATTCAGCGGATTGAACGCAGATGGGCAAGAGAATGGAGAGAATATCGCTATGTCACTCCAAAGTATATGAAGAAATTCGCTGACAATCCACCATGCCCAAGACCTTCATTGGCTCCAGGCCAAGCTGCTGATCCCACAAGCATCAAAAGACTTGAGGGATTTCCCAAGGAGTGGGCCAAGCGCCAAAGAAAATTGGCCAAGGTAGCAAAAGAAGCAGTGAAGAAATTCAATGAAGATTCTGCTGCTGCTGCTGCTGAGGCCTCTGCTAGCAAGCCCAAGAAGGCTATGCCGAAGAAGTTTGCTGTGAAACCACCTTCTTCAGCTGCAATGCCCTAAAGGCCAAGCTCATCAAAGCCCTCATGGCCTACTGCTCAAGCAACATCTTCAAGTGCAGCACCTGCTCCCTCTACTGCAAAATCCTCAGTTGCATCTGCAAAGTCCTCAGCACCTGTGCATATAGCCACGTGCCAACAGACAACTGGCATCTCAATTGCGTCAGGAGCCTATGCTAGTTCCTTAGCTCAGCCCCAGTCCTCAACAGCTCCAATATTGCTGAAGAAAAAGGATGTTGCTAGACGCGGCACAAGGCCAAGTCCTCACAAGAAGCAGGTTGCCTTTGAAATTCCGTCAAGTGGCGATGAAGCTGATGATGATGAACTTGTTGAGATCATCAAAGACCGCCAACATCGGCCGCTAGTGCCAAAGGCAGTGTTGTGCCACTTTTGCTGGATCCGAAGAAGATCCTTGACTTCATTGATCTACGGCACAAGGATCCCAACACACCTCTGCCTGATTTGAATCTCTCGCCTGGTGAAAGTCATTTGCTGATAGCCTTTATCGCTGAAGAAAAATTGAAATTTGATAAGGCCAGGCAAGCGAAGAAAGCTCAATACAAGAAGGAGCGCTTTCTAAAGAAGAATGTAGTGAACATGTCTTCTGAAGAACTTGTGACTCTCCAGAATGAGATCAAAGCTCTCAGTAATGAATTTGACGCATACCATGCAGATTGTCTAGGTGCCAAGGTAAGATTCGTCAGACTAGCAAAAAGCTTCAAGACCAATGTTGCTGCTGAATCGCAACAAGAAATTCCTTAGGGTGAAGCATCTGCTCAGCCCACTGAAGAACATGCCAGCACAGCTGATGAAAATCAGGTTGCTGAGAGTGTTAGGGCTGCTGAATAAATTCCAGCTCTTGATGAAACTGCCAGGGTAACCATCAATGTTGCACATGAAGAAACTGAACCTGTCGGGGCAACTGCATTTGTTGTGCGTGAAGAAACTGTGCCTCTTTCATCTGGTCCTCCTGCAAAGTCATCACAGATGAAAAGCATCAAGCTTCCTTCTGCATCAGAAGCGAAGAAAACAAAGGCTGTGGAGAGGGCAGCTGTGAAGAAAAGGAAAGCATCTACAACCTCAGAGTTTTCAACTCCCAAGAAGGTGAAGACTTTGACAAGCTCATTCGCCAACCCGATTGATGTTGTTCCTCTCTCAAGCATGCCATCAAAGGATATTGTTCCCTTTTGTGAGGAATATGTCATACCTGATGACAGTGATGAAGAGAATCGCTATGTCAGAGCAGTTGGATGAAGAAATTGAAGTGGATGTGATCCCTTCACCAATGATGGTATCATCGCCCGTGCCTTAGTTCACTGTTAAAGAGGCAGGTGCTGAAGAAATTGACGATGAAGATGAGGATGTGGACATTGGGTCTACGACTCCGGTACTGAACGATGATTATTGGGAGGACATCATCCCAATTCTCCTCTAACCACACCTCTGCAGCAAATTCCTCAGTCCCCTGTTATAATCAAAGAAATTCATACGGGCTCCGAAGGACATGAAGCTTCTCTTCAGTCCATTCCTGAAGAAGCTCCAGCTACTAATGCTGATGAAATGGAGTTCAAGACTGCTGCTGAAGAAACTGTTGTTGATCTTCCTCAGTCTGTGGCTCCAGAAATTGTGCATCAAGAGGTTGTGAAGATTTCAGCTGAAAATCTTCAGCCCAGACAACAGAATCCTCATTCCAAGAAGAAGAAATTCAAAGCTAATGATTTCTTTGTTGAGCATAATTTCTTCACGGATTTTAATCCCTATGACTGTGCAAGACTTCGACGCAATCGCTTCTGGACAGCAAGTCAGATGAATTACTACTCAACAATTCTATTTGACAAGGATAAGGTTTTTGAACATCAGCAAATTCCTCATGTGGATATGGAATCGTTGCCCTGCTTTCAACCTGTCCTCAGTATTCTTTATGACGTTGGCCTACCGAACTTCTGTTCTGAGACCTGCGACTGGAATGAAGAACTTATTCTTCAATTCTATGCTACTTTGCACCTCATAAGAAATGTGGAGGATGTGAATTCATGGGTGCTTGACTAGATGATAGAAAACACTCACTACAAAGATCCGGCCTCTGAATTGCTTCATGCCATACCAGTCAGTCCTCCCATTGAAGGTGCATTGAAACTCTATGAGGAACCTAAACTTTCAAATCATCTGATGCAAGTGTTGACAAAGTCTTCGAAGGCTGGCCAAGCTCCAAGGACCACATTCCTCGTAAAGGAATTGCTTTATGTGCCAAGGACAGTATTCCGCATATTGACCAAAACCCTCAGTCCAATTAAGGGCCATAACTCAGATGTAGAAGAAATTGTTGGCATAATGAAGAATCTGCTCTTTAACATCATGCATGGTATTCCTATCAACTACCACGATTTCTTCATGAGGACTTTGGCCAATGCTGCTCTGTCACCTTTTGAGTTGAAGCCTTACGCTCCCTGGATCATGAAATTCATCAGATCAAGGTCTTCAATTCATTACAAGGCTGACTTTCAAAATCATCTCAGCTATTTGCCCCCAATTGAAGTCCTCAAACGGACTATTTCCTCAGCTGATGAGAAGGGCAAAACAGCTGTCATTGATGAAGGAACTTGTCCTCTGGATGGTCAATTTCACAAGGCTGCTTCATATTCGATCAATGATGACTCTGCAACACAAGATTCTGCCGCCAAAGCTACAAAGCAAAATCTTCAAGCCACTGCTCCGCGTGTAATGACTGATCGTGAGCTTCTCCTCGGACTTCATCAGAAAGTGGGTAGAAATCACAAGTGGTCAAGCGTCAGTTTGGTGCTATTCTTCAGAACATGACCGTTACTCAGAACACTGTGAAGAAGAATCATCATTATCTGCATCATGTCTTCAACTGCACTTGGGCTATTATTTTACATCTATACACTGCTGAAGAACTCAAGGAAATGGACTTTCAACAGAACTTTGACTGGTCTCAGCCACCATCAAAGAAATTCAAGAAGGTCAAAGTTCCTCAGCTGGTCGCGAGCTCATATTGTTCATCGCGCGAGACAGATGAAGCTGGAGATCTGGACGACACTGCGACAGGCCCTACATCAACGGACGACCGCAACAATACTGGCGCTCCTCCATCGTCATCATGATGATATTCTTCAGGGGCGTTAGTCATCATTTTTCATCCCTTTTGGTCATTTGATGACAAAGGGGGAGAAATTTGAGTTAGTCTTCAAGCGGGTCTAATATATGGGCATTTTTTGCTAAGTTACAACTCTTGTTCTTCTGAAGTGTTTGCTTTGCCGAGTTGTAAACTTAAGTCCTATGGTGCTCTAATAATTTTGAATGCTTTCTGCATGCTTATTTCCTCAAGTACTTTAATGCACGCATGCTGAATTATGTCATACACCATATTTCATCATGCATTTCAAATTCTTCATATTATATGTCAAATGCGTGTATGAATTACAAGATATAGGGGGAGACCTCCATGATAGTACTCTATAATGTGCATTTGCTGTCCAAAGCAAAATTCTCAAATATGCACATCTTCAGGTGGAGTTCTTCTATCTTGCAATCAAATTCCTCAATATTAGCATTTACACTTCATATGGTTATCCCTGTTGAAAACTTAACCTATTTGTCATTAATCACCAAAAAGGGGGAGATTGTGAGTGCATCTCGTGCCCCTTAGTGATTTTTGTGTATTGAAGACTTATAGGTTAAGTGACTAATATGTTTTTGA
This sequence comes from Triticum timopheevii, assembly GCA_963921465.1. Taxonomy (NCBI): domain Eukaryota; kingdom Viridiplantae; phylum Streptophyta; class Magnoliopsida; order Poales; family Poaceae; genus Triticum; species Triticum timopheevii. The sequence continues at coordinate 117,955,490 of OY997266.1, read as the reverse complement.
GTGTACACAGGCTCTATAAGTCGATGAGGATTTTGATATTTACGATGAAAGTCAACCCCTGAAAATGTATGTCTTCAACTGAAGACTTTGATTCTCCTGAAGACTTTGAAAGTGAAGAAATTGGTGTGACCTTGAAGACTTGGATATTCATGCGAGGACTATGAAGCGTGAAGACATTTGTTTTCATAGTTTCATTTTATCTTTCTTGAGTCGTAGGAAACACCGTACTGTTAAAGGGGGTCGAGGTAAAACTAAGGAAATACTTTCCAAGTGATGCTCAACTCAAAATCCTACACCTACCCAATCCTTTTGAGTGAAGCCATTGGAAACCTCATATAGTTCAGTCAAGTTCATCAGTGATAGAGACAAAGATCTTCTATTCTCTGAGGAATTTGTTCTGACTGAGGAGTTAGGAATTCGCTAGTGCGGATTGGCTACATAGTGAGGAACATGATAGCCCTGAGGAATTTGATTCTCAAATATCCGATCGCTGATGTGCTACGCACCGGCTGTTCCAAAATATCTACCCACCTAACGGTCATATCATTGAAGGGCATTTATGTCTTATCATGTCGGGCTGCTCTCTAGGATATAAATAGCTGCCCCCTACAACCACTAGCTGGTTGGCTGCTCCGAGAGAAACTGACACTTGTCATTGAGAGCATCCCATCCTCCGAGGACTTTGAGCAAAAATCATCAAGTGAGGAAAAACCCAAAACCCAAACACCTACAACCCTTCAGTGATTGAGCATCACTGAAGAGATTGTTCCTGTGTGGAACCGATGCTTGTTACCTTTGAGGACTGTACATTCTCCAGACGGTTAGGCATCATGGTCTGAGCATCCAAGAGGATTTGTAGATCGCCAGGTGACCAAGTCTGTGAAGGTTTGGAAGTCACCTGAAGACTTACCACGAGTGATTGGGCGAGGTATGTGTGACTTTAGCTCGAGGAGAATACAGTGAGGGCTATGTGTCGTCAGGTTTAAATACCCAGCCGCTCCAACCAGACATACAACTGTCACATCAGTTGGAACTGGTCTACCAAATCATTTCTTCACCAAGCCAACTCATTCTATTTCTTCAACCCTTTCATTTCCTCATTCATGTGTTGATGAACCTGATCATTACTGTTTGAAGACTTTGACTGAAGACTTTCTCTATTTCCTCAATCTGATTTCTTCTGTCACATAGTCTTCAGCTTGCTTATCCTATTTTCACACTATCTGTACTCTGTGCTTGTTTTCATTTCATCATGATGACTATGTTATTGCTCTGTTATGCTTATACCTGAGGACTTATTCTGCTCCTAGTGTGTCGTTGCTTAGGAATTTCTTCACCTAAAAATTCCTCTGTGACGAATTTGTAAAATTCGCCTATTCACCCGCCGCTCTAGTTGATATAACGCACTTTCACCAACTAATTTTGTCGCCCCATTTAGTCGTTTAGCCTTCCACATATAACAGTTTTGGGAACCTTTTCTCTCACCTATTCATGCCATTTTCTTGTTTTTCTTTCTTCTGCTATTGCTTCTAGCGATTTTCTTTGATTTGTTTTTCATTTTATCTTTTCCAAAATGTTCACTTTTTTAAAAAAAATTGGAATTTTCAAAATTTAGAATTTCACAAATATTTCGTGTTTAACAAAAATTGTTTGGTATTTCAAAAAATGTTCGTGTTCTGACATATTGTTTGGAATTTCAAAAGTATTCCCAATTTGTTTAAAAAAAATATAATGGTTACGTTTTTAAAAATTATTGAGAATTTCAAAAAATGTTTCCATTTCCATAATTTCATCATCAATTTCAAAGTTCCCATTTTTTAAATTTGTTTGGGAGTTTTCAAATTCTTTTTGAACACTAAAAGATATGCAACCTCAGAAAGTGCTCCTACTTCCAAAACTGTTTAGAAATCTTAAAAAATGTTCATAATAATAAGCAAAGAACAGTTGCCACTGTGACCCAGTCGCCACGGCATTGGACACACAGAGCATCACATAACACCTTCCCTGAGAAACAAATAACTGGAGGAACTGGCACCATATTTCTTTACTCCATAAGTTTCCATTACGCCTTGTCAGCTGCGCTGCTACAGATCACGCTACTAAAGCGTTGTTTGTTGGCAGAAAAAAATATCTATGTGGCTTTCATGAGAAGTGATCAACAAAAGGGGGAGCTTTTTGTCGTGATTATCGATTAGTTAATTTTGAGAGAATTTCTATGTGTCCAGTCTTACCTCTACTTAACAATATGTTTATTACACACATGTTTTGGTTAACGCATGCCTCCTTAATTAACAATATATAGTTACCTTATGCTACCTCAAATGTCTTTCGTAGAGGTGCGGGAAAATGAAACTAACAAATATGAAGAAATTTCAACTTAGATTCACCTGTTCTAAAACAAATTATTGGACTCCGGATACACAGGCTTACTTATCTAGTCCCATGGGTTTGATCATGATCGATGAGATGAGATTTTTTTGCAACAAAAGTGTGTGGACCATGAGAGGTGAGAAACATCTAGGGTATGATGCGCATAATTACTAACAAGAAAAAAGGATGACATATAATGCATGGGTTCATGAGATAATGATATAACCATATCATTAGATTTTTTTCTCTCCCTTTCTTAGAAGATTTGTTATAAAAACTGACTGAAGGTTCTAATCGAGCTTTGGAAGACAAGAGAGGACAAAAAGAGTGCATGTTCATCTGATCCCGAATCAAATTCTCGAGCTCAATAGATAGTTTAGTTCGGTTGATAGATACTTTTGTAGAGGAGTGGGTGTCCTCAGGTGCAGGATTTTTATCTCCCAATATTCAACATGAACTCCGTAATGTTGTTCAATGTTTAAATTAAAATCTCTAATTCACTAAAATAATAAGTTTTTGAAACCCCAAAAGTTTATTGCTCATATCAAAAGAGTTACATCATGCAGTACAAAAGGGCAACGGGAACGACGGTGGATCACCATCCAAATTTAAATCTAACTTCAGTTCATAAGAATTTTATGCTAATTGATGGGCAACATTATTCGCTTCTTGTGGGCAGTGTGTAAATGAAATTCCTTCAATTAGCAATGCCTTTGCAAAAAAAACCACTAACATTGCAGTATATGGGGTGAAGATATTGGTTTTCCCATTACATGCTTTGATCAATTCCAAAGTATCAGATTCGATAGTGACCTGCGTGCACCCTAAACTCGCGACCATCTCAATCCCTTTCGACACTTCAATGGCCTCCACCGAGGCAGCATCAAGAACGGTCCTTAGGTAGCACGCAGTACCAGCCACGACTTCCCCTTGGTGGTTGTGAAGTACAACACCGACAACCCCTGTTCCATTCTCATGAAAGGAAAAATTCGTGCTTAGTTTATAGCAGCCAACTATTGCTTCACGAAAATAATAGTTAGTTCCCCATGCTTGAATGTAAATTGCAACTGCCTAGACCACGACTACCCACTAAAAACACCATATTTATGAAGGAAATATGGCCTAGAGGCAATAATAAAGTTATTATTCATTTCCTTATTTCATGATAAATGTTTATTATTCATGCTAGAATTGTATTAACCGGAAACTTAGTACATGTGTGAATACATAGAAAAAACATATTATCCCTAGTATGCCTCTACTTGACTAGCTCATTAATCAAAGATGGTTATGTTTCCTAACCATAGACATGGGATGTCATTTGATGAACGGGATCACATCATTAGGAGAATGATGTGATGGACATGACCCATCCGTTAGCTTAGCATTATGATCGTTACAGTTTCATTGCTAGCTTTCTTCATGACTTATACATGTTCCTTAGACTATGAGATTATGCAACTCCCGAATACTAGAGGAACACTTTGTGTGCTATCAAACGTCACAACCTAAATGGGTGATTATAAAGATGCTCTAAAGGTATCTCCGTAGGTATTTTTTGGGTTGGCATAGATCGAGATTATGAATTGTCACTCCGTGTTTCGGAGAGGTATCTCTGGGCCCTCTCTGTAATGTTCATCACTATAAGCCTTGCAAGCAATGTGACTAATGAGTTAGTTGCGGGATGAAGTATTACGGAACAAGTAAAGAGACTTGCCGGTAACGAGATTGAACTAGGTATAATGATACGGACGATCAAATCTCGGTCAAGTAACATACCGATGACAAAGGGAACAACGTATGTTGTTATGCGGTTTGACCGATAAAGATCTTCGTAGAATATGTAGGAGCCAATATGAGCATCCAGGTTCCGCTATTGGTAATTGACCGGAGATGTGTCTCGGTCATGTCTACATAGTTCTCGAACCCGTAGGGTCCACACATTAACGTTCGATGACGATATGTACTATGAGTTATGTGTTTTTGATGACCGAAGTTTGTTTGGAGTCCTAGATGAGATCACGGACGTGACGAGGAGTCTCGAAATGGTCGACACATAAAGATTGATATATTAGACCATGTTATTCGGACACCGGAAGAATTCTGAGAAGTTTTGGATAAAACCGGAGTGCCGAAGGGGTTACCGGAACCCCCCGGGAACTAATGGGCCACCATGGGCCTTAGTGGAGAGAGAGAAGGGCAGCCAGGGCACGCCGCACCCCCCCTTGGAGTCCGAATAGGACAAGGGAAGGGGGGCGGCGCCCCCCTTTCCTACTCCCTCTCCCTCTCCTTCCTTCCCCCTCTCTCCCTTGAAGTGGAATCCTACTAGGACTAGGAAGTCCTAGTAGGACTCCTCCTCTTGGGGCGCGCCCTAGGGGCCGGCCGGGCCTAACCCTTGCTCCTTTATATACGGGGGTAGGGGGTGATAACCCACAAGTATAGGGGGTCACAACAGTTTTCGAGGGTAGAGTATTCAACCCAAATTTATTGATTCGACACAAGGGGAGCTAAAGAATATTTTCAAGTATTAGCAGTTGAGTTGTCAATTCAACCACACCTAGATAACTTAATATCTGCAGCAAAGTATTTAGTAGCAAAGTAGTATGGAAGTAATGGTAACAGTAGCAAAAGTAGCAGTAGCAGTTTTGTAGTAATTGTAACAGTGGCAACGGTAAAGTAACTAAGCAAAGATCAATATGTGAAAAACTCGTAGGCATTGGATCAGTGATGGATAATTATGTCGGATGTGATTCCTCATGCAACAGTTATAACATAGGGTGACACAAAACTAGCTCCAGTTCATCAATGTAATGTAGGCATGTATTCCGAATATAGTCATACGTGCTAATGGAAAAGAACTTGCATGACATCTTTTGTCCTACCCTCCCGTGGCAGCGGGGTCCTATTGGAAACTAAGGGATAATAATGCCTCCTTTTAATAGAGTACCAGACCAAAGCATTAACACTTAGTGAATACATGAACTCCTCAAACTACGGTCATCACCGGGAGTGGTCCCGATTATTGTCACTTCGGGGTTGCTGGATCATAACACATAGTAGGTGACTATTGACTTGCAAGATATGATCAAGAACTCACATATATTCATGAAAACATAATAGGTTCAGATCTGAAGTCATGGCACTCGGGCCCTAGTGACAAGCATTAAGCATAGCAAAGTCATAGCAACATCAATCTTAGAACATAATGGATACTAGGGATCAAACCCTAACAAAACTAACTCGATTACATGGTAAATCTCATCCAACCCATCACCGTCCAGCAAGCCTATGATGGAATTACTCACGCATGGTGGTGAGCATCATGAAATTGGTGATGGAGGACGGTTGATGATGATGACGGCGACGGATTCCCCTCTCCGGAGCCTCGAACAGACTCCAGATCAGCCCTCCCGAGAGAGATTAGGGCTTGGTGGCGGCTCTGTATCGTAAAACGCAATGAATCCTTCTCTCTGATTTTTTTCTCCCCGAACGTGAATACATAGAGTTGGAGTTGAGGTCGGTGGAGCACCAGGGGGCCCACGAGGCAGGGGCGCGCCCAGGGGGTAGGGCGCGCCCCCCACCCTCGTGGACAGGGTGTGGGCCCCCTGGCCTTGATTCTTTTGCCAGTATTTTTTATTAATTCCAAAAATATTCTCCGTGGAGTTTCAGGTCATTCCGAGAACTTTTATTTCTGCACAAAAGTAACACCATGGCAATTCTGCTGAAAACAACGTCAGTCCGGGTTAGTTCCATTCAAATCATGCAAGTTAGAGTCCAAAACAAGGGCAAAACTGTTTGGAAAAGTAGATACGATGGAGACGTATCAACTCCCCCAATCTTAAACCTTTGCTTGTCCTCAAGCAATTTAGATGACAAACTGAAAATGATAAAGAAAAACTTTTACAAACTCTGTTTGCTCTTGTTGTTGTAAATATGTAAAGCCAGCATTCAAGTTTTCAGCAAAGATTATGAACTAACCATATTCACAATAACACTTAGGTCTCATGTTTACTCATATCAATGGCGTAATTAACTAGCAAGCAATAATAATAAAACTCGGATGACAACACTTTCTCAAAACAATCATAATATGATATAACAAGATGGTATCTCGCTAGCCCTTTCTGAGACCGCAAAACATAAATGCAGAGCACCTCTGAAGATCAATGACTAACTAGACATTGTAATTCATGGTAAAAGGGATCCAGTCATAGTCATACTCAATATAAATTAATAGTAATGTATGCAAATGACAACGGTGCTCTCCAACTAGTGCTTTTTAATAAGAGGATGATGACTCAACATAAAAGTAAATAGATAGGCCCTTCACAGTGGGAAGGAGGGATTTGTAGAGGTGCCAGAGCTCGAGTTTATGAAACAGAGATAAATAATATTTTGAACATCATACTTTCATTGTTAACATAACAACCAAGAGATCTCGATATCTTCCATGCTACACATATTATAGGCGGTTCCCAAACAGAATGATAAAGTTTATACTCCCCCTCCACCAACAATCATCAATCCATGGCTTGCCCAAAACAACGGGTGCCTCCAACTAACAACAATCCTGGGGGAGTTTTGTTTGCAATTATTTTGATTTGATTTGAGCATGGGACTGGGCATCACGGTGACCAACCATTTTCTCGTGAGTGAGGAGCAGAGTCCACTCCTCTTGAGACTAACCCGCCTAACATGGAAGATACAGACAGACCTAGTTGATACATGAGCTGTTCGAACATACAAAACAGAATTTCATTTGAAGGTTTAGAGTTTGGCACATACAAATTTACTTGGAACGGCAGGTAGATACCGCATATAGGAAGGTATGGTGGACTCATATGGAATAACTTTGGGGTTTATGGAAGTGGATACACAAGTAGTATTCCTGCTTAGTACAGGTGAAGGCTAGAAAAAGACTGAGAAGCGACCAACTAGAGAGCGACAACAGTCATGAACATGCATTAAAATTAATAGACACTGAGTGCAAGCATGAGTACGATATAATCCACCATGAACATAAATATCGTGGAGGCTATATTAATTTTGTTTCAACTACATGTGTGAGCATGTGCCAAGTCAAGTCACTCGAATCATTCAAAGGAGGATACCACCCTATCATACCACATCACAACCATTTTAATAGCATGTTGGCACGCAAGGTAAACCATTATAAGCTCCTAGCTAATTAAGCATGGCATAAGCAACTATAATCTCTAATTGTCATTGCAAACATGTTTCATTCATAATAGGCTGAATCACGAACGATGAACTAATCATATTTACAAGAGCAAGATAGGTTGAGTTCATACCAGCATCTCTCATCTCAGTCATTTCATCATATATCGTTATTATTGCCTTTCACTTGCACGACCGAACGGTGTGTAAAATAATAGTAGTGCACGTGCATTGGACTAAGCTGGAATCTGCAAGCATCCAATTCAAGGGAGAAGACAAGGTAATATGGGCTCTTTGTTAGATCAACAATAATGCATATGAGAGCCAATCAACATTTTCATCATCGTCTTCTCCTCTCGACCCCGAAAGAAAAGAAACGAAATAAAACTATTTACATGGGAAAGCTCCCAACAAGCAAAAGAAGAACGAGAAATCTTTTGGGTTTTCTTTTAATTACTACCACAAGCATGGAAAGTAAACTAGCTAAAAGCTATAACTATTTTTTTGGTTTTTCTTAAGGTTATTCAAACACACAAGAAGGAAACAAGAAAAAGAAAATAAACTAGCATGGATAGCAAAATGAAAAAGTATGAACACTGACAACTAGCATGAGTGTGTGAACATGAATGTAATGTCGGTGAGAAATACGTACTCCTCCAAGCTTAGGCTTTTGGCCTAAGTTGATCTATGGCCACTGCTGGCTTGGCGGATATCCAAAGTCGTAGTCGGGGTTGTACTGGGATGCATCAGCTATTGCCTCATGTGCTGCAGCTTGGAGCCGAGCTGCCTCCGTCCTCCTCTCGTACTCGTTTGCCTCCTTCCTGGTTATAAAGCATCTCCTTTTTGCCTGAAAGTCAAAGAAAGTGGGAGCAGGGAGAGCAACATGGACAGTGCGACGTCTTTCAAAGATTAGTCAGTATTGGAGGAACTGTTCATTCCTCTCAACAAACTGATGACGAACCATAGCATCATAATCTAGATAAGCGGGAGGCAACTCCATATCATTTTCATGTATGGGTATCTCAAGAAAATTAGCCACATGGGTTGCATAAATCCCACCAAACAAGTCTCCATTTAAACTATTATTATGCAACCTACGTGCAACAATGGCCCCCCAAGTTATATTGTTTATCTCCTAGCACAGCACTCTTGAGAACACTAAGATCTAGGCCACATGTGACATGCCTCATCCTTGCCATTTATGCATCTACCTATAAAGAGAGCAAAATAATGTATAGCAGGAAAACGAATGCTCCCTATGGTAGCTTGTGTTATTTCTCTAGATTCCCCCACAGTGATACTAGCAAGAAAATCTTTAAATTCAGATTTGCGAGGTTCACTAGCACTACACCATTGCGGGAGTTTACAAGCAATATTAAAATATTCTAAGTCCATGGTATAAGATTTATTATAAAGATCAAATAGGAAAGTGTGAGAATTGCGTGAAGATGTAAATTTGAACCTTCTCACAAAAGAATTAGTTAAGTGGTAATACTGAGGGCACTTATCTAGCACGAAGCCCTCGAGTTCAGCATTATGCACATATGCGTCAAATTCCTCCTTAATGCCTGCTTGGACCATAAACTCCTCTAACGGCCATTCACAAGGCCGCACTTGAGCGTCAATCGGTGGTTCATCGTTCGGCTCACGTATTGCGGGCCTGGGTCCATGCTTCCTTGAATAACCACCTTGGTACATTTTCCTAAACATATTTCTTCCTCTGAAAATTTTAGTAACTCAAAATAAAAGTGAACCAAACTCAACAAAATTGATAGCAACTACTCCCACAAGTGCCTAGAGACTATATCATGCATTAGAACTACTTGGGACCATATAAATTTGACATGCAAGCTCAAGAACAGGGTCACCTTAGCAGCAAAAATTTGCAATGAATAAAGCACTAGAACAAAAACTAATTGGACCATTGGAGGAGTCACATACCGAAGAACAATCCCACAAAGCAGTTTTGTGAGTGGGACTTTGAGTAAGGAGAATGAAAATGGCAGCAAGATGAGCTAGAACTCGTGCTTGAGCTGGTTGGTGATTTTTTGGGGAGGGAGAAGGAGTGTGTGGGTGCTGGAATAAGTGGAGGGGGCCACCAGGAGCCCACGAGGCAGGGGGTGCGCCCTAGGGGGTGGGCGCGCCCTGGACCCTCGTGGCCAGGTGGTTGCCCCCTCTAATGTGTTCTCAGTGCCAAATATTCTCAAATATTCTAGAAAAAATCATATTTCATTTTCAGGGCATTTGGAGAACTTTTATTTTCGGGGTATTTTTTATTGCAAGGATAATTCAGAAACAGACAAAGAATACTATTTTTGCTTTATTTAATCTAAATAACAGAAAGTAAAAGAAGGGTACAGAGAGTTGTGCTTTCTAACTTCATCCATCTCATGCTCATCAAAAGGAATCCACTAACAAGGTTGATCAAGTCTTGTTAACAAACTCATTCCGAATCGCATGAAACCGGAGAAGTTTCGAATAGCACTAGGTTACCTCAACAGGGATATGTATGTCCCCAACAATAAGAATATCATATTTCTTCTTGACAGCAGGAAGAGGAAATTCAAAACCTCCAATAATAATCGATGGAATTTTTCCAATAAAATTGATACTGTGAACTTGAGGTTGTTTCCTTGGAAAGTGTACCGTATGCTCATTACCATTAACATGAAAAGTGACATTGCCTTTGTTGCAATCAATAAGAGCCCCTGCAGTATTCAAAAAGGGTCTACCAAGGATAATCGACATACTATCGTCCTCGGGAATATCAAGAATAACAACGTTCGTTAAGATAGTAACGTTTGCAACCACAACAGGCACATCCTCACAAATACCGACAGGTATAGCGGTTGATTTATCGGCCATTTGCAAATATATTTCAGTAGGTGTCAACTTATTCAATTCAAGTCTACGATATAGAGAGAGAGGTATAACACTAACACCGGCTCCAAGATCACATAAAGTAGTTTTAACATAGTTTCTTTTAATGGAGCATGGTATAGTTGGTACTCCTGCATCTCCAAGTTTCTTAGGTATTCCACCCTTAAAAGCATAATTAGCAAGCATCATGGAAATTTCAGCTCCCGGTATCTTTCTTTTATTAGTAACAATATCTTTCATGTACTTAGCATAAGGATTCATTTTAAGCATATCAGTAAAACACATACGCAAAAAGATAGGTCTAATCATTTCAGCAAAGCGCTCAAAATCCTCATCATCCTTTTTCTTGGATGGTTTAGGAGGAAAAGGCATGGGTTTCTGAACCCATGGTTCTCTTTCTTTACCGTGCTTCCTAGCAACGAAGTCTCTCTTATCATAACGTTGATTCTTTGATTGTGGGTTATCAAGATCAACAGTAGGTTCAATCTCTACATCATTGTTATTGCTAGGTTGAGCATCAACATGAACATTATCACTAAATTCATGTTCGTCACCAGATTGTGTTTCAGCATCAGATATAGAAATATCATTGGGATTCTCAGGTGTGTCTACAACAGGTTCACTAGAAGCATGCAAAGTCCTATAATTTTTCTTTTTCTTCTTTTTAGAAGGACTAGGTGCATCAACATTATTTCTCTGAGAATCTTGCTTAATTCTCTTAGGGTGGCCTTCCGGATACAAAGGTTCCTGAGTCATTCTACCACCTCTAGTCACAACTCTAATAGCATTATCATTTTTCTTCTTATTTAACTCATTGAGCAAATCATTTTGAGCTTTAAGCACTTGTTCTACTTGAGTGGTAACAATAGAAGCATGTTTACTAATAAGTTTAAGTTCACCTTTAACTCTAGATATATAATCACTCAAGTGTTCAATCATAAAAGCATTACGTTTCACTTGTCTACCAACATAAGCATTGAAGTTTTCTTGTTTAACAATAAAATTATCAAACTCACCCAAGCATTGGCTAGCAGACTTATAACGAGGGATATCACCTTCGTCAAATCTATAGAGAGAATTTACCTTTACTACCTGTGTCGGGTTATCAAGACCATGTATTTATTCAATAGGTGGTAAATTAAGGCCATGTATTTATTCAACATGAGGTAAATTCTTAACATCTTTAGCTTTAATACCGTTTTCTTTCATAGATTTCTTTGCCTCTTGCATATCTTCAGGACTGAGAAATAGAACACCTCTTTTCTTTGGAGTTGGCTTAGGAGTTGGTTCAGGAAGTGTCCAATTATTTTCATTAGTCAACATATTATTCAATAGCAATACAGCTAGATCAAAAGTTCTTTCCCTGAAAACACAACCAGCACAACTATCCAGGTGGTCTCTGGAAGCATTGGTTAGTCCATTATAAAAGATATCAAGTATTTCATTTTTCTTGAGAGGATGATCAGGCAAAGCATTAAGTAATTGGAGAAGCCACCCCAAGCTTGTGGGAGACTCTCTTCTTCAATTTGCACAACATTATATATTTCCCTTAAAGTAGCTTGTTTCTTATGAGCGGGGAAATATTTAGCAGAGAAGTAATAAATCATATCCTGTGGACTACGCACACAACCAGGATCAAGAGAATTAAACCATATTTTAGCATCACCCTTTTGAGAACGGAAATAATTTAAGTATATAGTAGTAACGAGTTTTCTCATCATTAGTGAATAGGGTGGCTATATCATTTAACTTAGTAAGATGTGGCACAACAGTTTCAGATTCATAGCCATAAAATGGATCAGATTCAACCAAAGTAATTATCTCAGGATCGACAGAGAAATCATAATCCTTATCAGTAACACAGATAGGTGAACTAGCAAAAGCAGGGTCATATTTCATTCTAGCATTCAGAGACTTTTCTTTCAGCTTAGCTAATAATTTCTTAAGATCAGGTCTATCATTGCAAGCAAGAAAATCTCTAGCCGTTTTTTCATCCATAACATAACCCTCAGGCACAACAGGCAATTCATATCTAGGGGAGAATCTTCATCATCACTTTCATCAGTATTATAAGTTTCAATAATTTCATTCTCTCTAGCCCTAGCAAGGTGTTCATCAAGAAATTCACCTAATGGCACAGTATTATCAAGCATAGAAGTAGTTTCATCATAAGTATCACGCATAGTAGAAGTGGCATCATCAATAACATGCAACCTATCAGAATTAATAGCAGAAGCAGGTTTAGGTGTCGCAAGTTTACTCAAAATAGATGGTGAATCAAGTGCAGAGCTAGATGGCAGTTCCTTACCTTCCCTCGTAGTTGAGGGGAAAATCTTAGTTCTTTCGTGTTTCTAGTTCCTCATAGTGATCAGCAGATATAAATCCCAAGTGACTCAAAGAATAGAGCTATGCTCCCCGGCAACAGCGCCAGAAAAAGTCTTGATAACCCACAAGTATAGGGGATCGCAACAGTTTTCGAGGGTAGAGTATTCAACCCAAATTTATTGATTCGACACAAGGGGAGCCAAAAAATATTCTCAAGTATTAGCAGTTGAGTTGTCAATTCAACCACACCTGGATTACTTAATATCTGCAGCAAAGTATTTAGTAGCAAAGTAGTATGGAAGTAACGGTAACAGTAGCAAAAGTAACAGTAGTAGTTTTGTAGTAATTGTAACAGTGACAACGGTAAAGTAACTAAGCAAAGATCAATATGTGAAAAACTCGTAGGCATTGGATCAGTGATGGATAATTATGTCGTATGTGATTCCTCATGCAACAGCTATAACATAGGGTGACACAGAACTAGCTCCAGTTCATCAATGTAATGTAGGCATGTATTCCGAATATAGTCATACGTGCTTATGGAAAAGAACTTGCATGACATCTTTTGTCCTACCCTCCCATGGTAGTGGGGTCCTATTGGAAACTAAAGGATATTAAGGCCTCCTTTTAATAGAGTACCAGACCAAAGCATTAACACTTAGTGAATACATGAACTCCTCAAACTACGGTCATCACCGGGAGTGGTGCCGATTATTGTCACTTCGGGTTTGCCGGATCATAACACATAGTAGGTGACCATTGACTTGCAAGATAGGATCAAGAACTCACATATATTCATGAAAATATAATAGGTTCAGATTTGAAATCATGGCACTTGGGCCCTAGTGACAAGCATTAAGCATAGCAAAGTCATATCAACATCAATCTTAGAACATAATGGATACTAGGGATCAAACCCTAACAAAACTAACTCAATTACATGGTAAATCTCATCCAACCCATCACCATCCAGCAAGCTTATGATGGAATTACTCATGCACGGCGGTGAGCATCATGAAATTGGTGATGGAGGATGGTTGATGATGATGACGGCGACAGATTCTCCTCTCCGGAGCCCCGAACGGACTCCAGATCAGCCCTCCCGAGAGAGATTACGGCTTGATGGTGGCTCCGTATCGTAAAACGCGATGAATCCTTCTCTTTAATTTCCCCCCCCCCCCCCCGAACGTGAATATATAAAGTTGGAGTTGAGGTTGGTGGAGCACCAGGGGGCCCACGAGGCAGGGGGCACGCCCATGGGGGTAGGCACGCCCCCACCCTCGTGGACAGGGTGTGGGCCCCCTAGCCTTGATTCTTTCGCCAGTATTTTTTATTAATTCCAAAAATATTCTCCATGGAGTTTCCGGTCATTCTGAGAACTTTTATTTCTGCACAAAAATAACACCATGGCAATTCTACTGAAAACAGCGTCAGTCCGGCTTAGTTCCATTCAAATCATGCAAGTTAGAGTCCAAAACAAGGGCAAAAGTGTTTGGAAAAGTAGATACGATGGAGACGTATCAGGGGGCACCCTAGAACACACAAGCTTCTCTTAACCGTGTGTGGTGCCCCCTCCACAGTTACACACCTCGATCATACCATCGTAGTGCTTAGGCGAAGCCCTGCGTCGGTAACATCGTCGTCACCATCGCCATGCTATCGTGCTGACGAACTCACTCTCGTCCTCAACTAGATCAAGAGCACGACTAACGTCATCGAGCTGAATGTGTGCTGAACACGGAGGTGTCGTACGTTCGGTACTTGATCGGTTGGATCGCGAAGAAGTTCGACTACATCAACCGCGTTATTGAAACGCTTTCGCTTTTGGTCTACGAGGGTACGTGGACACACTCTCCCCTCTTGTTTCTATGCATCACCTAGATAGATCTTGTGTCATCATAGGAATTTTTTTGAAATTACCTCGTTCCCCAACAGTGGCTTCCGAGCCAGGTCTATGCTTAGATGTTATATGCACGAGTAGAACACAAAGAGTTGTGGGCGATAATAGGCATACTGCTTACCACCAACGTCTTACTTTGATTCAGCGGTATAGTTGGATGAAGCAGCCTGGACCGACTTTACATGACCGCGTTCATGAGACTAGTTCTACCGACGTGCTTTTGCACATAGGTGGCTGGCGGGTGTCTGTTTCTCCAACTTTAGTTGAATCGAGTTTGACTATGGCCGATCCTTGTTGAAGGTTAAAATAGCACACTTGACGAAAGATCGTTGTGGTTTTGATGCGTAGGTAAGAACGGTTCTTTCTAGAAGCCCGTAGTAGCCACATAAAACTTGCAACAACAAAGTAGAGGACGTCTAACTTTTGTTTTGCATGGCTTGCTGTGATGTGATATGGTCAAGACATGATGTGATATAAATTGTTGTATGAGATCACTACTAGGGAAAAGCCTAGCAGCAGCACGGGTTCTAGTTATATCAGTAGTGCGGGGTCCGGCGCTACTAATAAGGCGCTACAGCTAACCCGTAGCAGCAGCGCATGGACGCCCGCGCTACTGCTATACAAGTGTAGCAGCAGCGTGCTGCATGGAAGCTCGCTACTGCTAATAGCTCTAGCGCGCTTTGCCTGGACGCGCTACTGCTACTGTCGCGCTGCTGCTAACTTTTCTCCACTCGCTACTGCTAATTTTAGTAGCTTTTGATTATTTTTTCTGCATATTTGTTTTGTATTTGAACAGGCATTATACAAGAATCTTTAGCACATACAAATGTCATCATGATACACATACAAATGGCTATGAGACCACAAATGTAATCCTAGCATATACATACAAATAGTCTCATCATAATCATCATCCAACACAAAGTGGTATCTCGTCATCATCTCGAAAATAGCGATACATGCAAGTCTCGAATACTTGCAACTACAACGTCATCCATCTAAACAATGATATGCGCGAGAAGAGCTATCACTATGAGTGAGAGCGAAACTATGC
Source organism: Triticum timopheevii (assembly GCA_963921465.1). Lineage (NCBI taxonomy): Eukaryota > Viridiplantae > Streptophyta > Magnoliopsida > Poales > Poaceae > Triticum > Triticum timopheevii. The sequence continues at coordinate 117,939,783 of OY997266.1, read as the reverse complement.
AGTACATGAGGCGGCGGTTACGAGTCCTCTCTCGTGCTAGCGTGAACCTGAAGTAACTAGCTTCTCCTTCTTGACTGCTTTTGAAGCCTTTATGGCTGGCGCCCGAGACCCCATTCACTTGCGCCTGACACTCAGGCCACTCATTGTACACCCTCGGAACCTTCCCTTTGTACACGACATAGCACTGACATCTCGCCATCAAGAAGCTAGGTACCTGTTAGAGATGCATCTTCATCAAGAGGATGTACAATCATATGCAACAAAATATACTAGAGCAACACGAAAAAGAAAGGGTTAGCAACTGGATGCAACATACAGTACGCAAACTAATTAACTAGAGGTACGCAGGTCATCGTACCCAAACTAACAAAGTAGTGTTACGCAAGTTCGGCAGGGACCATGGACATCACAAAGTTTCATCGCTACAGAAAGTATACAAGTTCAACCGACACATATCATCATCATCGGCATCATAAATCACTAGAAGTTCCATCCTTCCATATCATCAAGGATGGACCCTAGCTTCTTGAACAACGTGATGTCATGAAGTTGCATGCCTATGGCCGTGGTGGAACATCCCCTTCTCATCGACGACTTCTTTCATGATGATTGTCGCAATGTCCCTTTGAATGCGAAAGAAGTCATCTCTAAGTTTATAATCCGCTTCTCCATGAGATTCTACCCACTTGTGGATATGATCATCATTTCTACTTGTCATGTGAAGCTTTTGGTGATCCGTGCTGAACTCAATCATGAGATGGAGGATGTAGAATCTATCTTTCTTTTGCTTGGTTTTGGGACATGGATGTAGCAGAAGTTAGTTTTATGCACGAAACCCATCTTCTTGTTCCTTTGTTTCCTGATCTGCACGTGGCCACCTCTAATGCTGAAGCCTTGGAGAGCATCATCCAGAATATTCATTATGTGGGTGTAGTCCTTCTTCTCATAGTCTCTGGAAGGGTCGAAATACACGACATGGGAGACTCGCGGGTAAAGAACGGTCAGGATGGCGCGCCCGTTGCTGTGGGGAAAAGACACTTCAAATTATTCTCCATATGAGCGGAAGGAATGATTGAAATGTCCGAAAGGGTTGTCCGAAACTGACTTACTTTGGATGATAAGGAAGGAGGACAATTTCCTGGTCCTTATTCTGCACCATGAAGTTTTGGAGGTAGTCCCTAGCAGTTTCACGCTCAAAGTCGCCGAGACTCAAGAAAGACTCGTGCATGTAGTACAGATCCATCACACAGATTTGCGAGACTTCTTCTCTCTTCATGACAGAGCTCATATGTAGCGCAAAAAGACGGACGATTGTAAAATCGAGCCGCCTTGTCAGAAACATCTCAAAGATATGGTCAAACCGCAAGAAGAACACCTCCGCGGGCTGTGTGTCGATGTAGCACTTCCCCTCAGGCACACGAGCCGCGTATGTCGGATATCCTAGATCCTTCAAGGCTAGTAGGCTTTTCTCAGTCAACAGCACATGGTTGTGTAGTCTCCTAAGATCCCGTGATAGTGCCTCCAGTGGTTTCGGCGGTCGCATCGGCTCGCCCGTGAGATGGAACATGGCTGCACCTTTCACGGGTACACACTCTTCAGAATCCATCGTCTGGCTGCTATGTGCTCTGGCTTAATTGGAGGCAGCTATCTTCCCTGATCTCTTCCTCTCCTTTTTCTTGGGCACACCTTCCAGACCCTTCCTTAACCCCTGCCCCAGTGTTGCCGGGCTAAGCTCTGTACGACCCCCGGCTAGTTGAGCCTGTGTTGAGGCGGCATCTTCAGGCGTGTCTTGTGAAGATTTCATGAAGAGAGACTTCTTGCAATCCCTGCTACGACCTTCCTGCCCGGGCAGATCATCCATATCCTCATTAGCATGCTGATAGCCCAATTCATCATATGGTTGACTCATCATATCTAAGTCACACTCATACGCGTTTGTATTGAGGAAAGCCATTGGGTCGACCTCCATCTCATCATCCATTCTCTGTTCTACAGGACCGATTACATCAGCCAGTACTATTGCACCTCCTTCCTCACATCGTCCGCCGCTCTCACCCGGCACTACAGGAGATGGTAATTGTGTAGGCGGGGTGGTGGTCTCCGCACATGCTTATTGATGTGCGGTTATTGGTGTGCTCTCGGCCGGCTCCAGACAAAGAAGATTCTTCAGCCATATCAGCACCCAACCCTTGCAGCTTCCAATCAGCGGCGGGGTCTCATCGTCCTCTCCCACATGCCGTACTAGAGGAGGCAAATCCTCGTTCCCCGATTTCACACTGGATAAGTTAACCCTGAAGTGCCCAGCGGGGATCGGCTGGTTGTGGAACGTGGGTTGCAAGGGGTTCATTATCAGCCCCTTTCCCACGTCTACCTTCTGGCCTTTGATCGGGTAGAGTATGGTGCACGGGGTTTCCTCAGCCTGCAAACACATGTATGTGGCGTAAAACATCCGAAAGGCAACGAAAATGGAATATTCTATATATATATATATATATATATATATATATATATATATATGTTGGTGTGACATGTAATTACCGTGATGGCGTCGAGCTCAGCCAAAGACAAAGGCCCACCTAGCGTGCCAGATACTGAGGACGGTCTGCTATGAGCGGGAGCGAGTGCGAGAGGAGGCTCGGTTGCGTGAGCAAGTGATGGTGCGGTGTTGTTGTTGACGGAGTTGCTCACGACGAAACTGGGCAACGGGAAATCATGTACCGTCTTGAATGGATTTTCCTTCGTCCAGTTGATGATAGCTGGAACCAAGTTAGTAGCAAATCATTTCTGCAGGCAGTTACATCTGCATTGACTGCTTGCTGTAGCAACTCATTTTTCTCATCGGCTGTTTTTTTCGCGTCCTCATCTGCTTTTTTCTCGACCACAATCTTCACCTTATCATCGATGTCCACCTGACTAAACTTCTTTTTCTGCTTTTGGCCTCCGGGCCCTCGTTGTAAAACACCTTCCACGTGGTTCCGTCACCATGCACACGACCATATTGTGGCCACTGGCCCAAAGGGAGTCCCTTAAGTTCATTCAAGGTCTGGTTGAGAGGGGTGTCCCACTTGGGCCTCATCTGAGAAGTAGGGCTTTCGGTTGCAAGCTGGTGTTTCTTCTCCTGGAGAAGGAACGTGAACCGTTTAGGAATGTGTAGTCGACTAGATCTGGAGCTAAATGTAAGGTGGTAAAAGAATAATTACCAGTAGTCTAATCAATCTCCTCGTGATCTGGTCCATGTAAAAAACCTTCTTTTCCTTGTCCCACTTGTAGCGGGCCTTGATGAAGTCATGCTCCAAGGGGTTGGTGAACTTCGTGAAGGGGTCTGGGATACCCGCGGCTTCATGTTCCGCATCCTCCTTATCCCATATGGGCCTTTTATCGAGGTAGCTACGGCTTCCGAGGTGATGCTTCCCTGTGTTCCTTTGATAAAGGCTCTTGAACTTCGCAGCCTTAGCCTTGGCTGCCTCGGTAGCGCAACTGTCCTTGAACTTTTCGAATTCCTCTTTCGTAAGTGTCAGATTTTCCTCCAGAATCTTGGACAGGGGTTCCTCGGCCTCAATAGCTCATTTCACCCTCCCTTTCCAGGATGCCAAATCATTGCTGAACATGCCCATGGCGTGATTGTTAATCTTTTTCATCTTCGGATCATCCCACGATTGTTCTATGTTATCATCCCGGTCGGGGAATTTGAATCTCTTGTGTAACTTCGTCAGGAGCAACTGCGTCAAATGTTCTTTACTCCTTATGTCATCGTTGTTGATGCTCGCTCATTCCCGTAGGATGCATCCTACTTGATTCCCATAGCACTTGCGAGGTTCTTCCGGCTCTAATGGCTCAAACTGGCCAGGTGCCATCTTTGTGATCACTAGTCGTCCAATCCCTAGTTTGTTAGGTTTTCGTATCCTTTGCTTCTTCTATTTCTTGTTTTCGGTAGCGGCATCAGCGCCGGTACCTTCCCCGTCGGTCTCGGCGCCGCCATCGGTCTCGGTGCCATCGGTGTCGATGTCGGCATCAGTACCATCATCGAGGCGGACCTGCAAACCTTGACTTTGCAATTGCTTAGCAGTCAAATAGTCGAGGTACTCCTGTTCACCCTCATAATCCATCTCAACTGCATCATGGTCTGAAGGCCCAGTTTCTTCGTTGTTCGACATGTTTCCTATGATTAAGTCTCCTCGTTTAATTCTAAAACTATGGAAAAAATGAGAAATGACATAAAAAAGAAATCTATGTTTGCCAGAATGTCGTTTCCAGCAACTCCCAGCACTCGATATGCCTACTATCTAGCACAAATCATGCCGAAATTCTTGACATGACCTTTGCCAAAAAAATGGACATATTGAGCGCCTGAAATTCACTGAAACGGAAATGAATCAACATGCCGGCATAACATAGGCCACTCGGATCATTTACCCTGCACATAATCATCATGTCCAAATGACATGTCCAAATTCCAAATATGACATGTCCAAAACATCACATGTCCACATATCACATGTCCACTTCAAATTTGCATATAAAAGGAAGAAAAATATAGAACTTGAAGAAAAAACCTAGCTAAATTCATAACTAAATATTTAACCTAATTAACCATCTACCCTAACTACAACCTAAGTAAATTAACCAAAGAACCTAGCTACCGGAGAGAGGAGGAGCGGTGGGGGGCTTACAGAGGGTGCAGGCCCGACGAAGGCCGAGGTTGGGAGGGGTCGGGGTCGAGCACCGGGGCCGGAGCCGCGATCGGTGTCGGGGCCGGGGCCGGGGGCGAGTGTCGGGGCCAGAGCCGGGGTCGGGACTGGGGCCGGAGCCGGGGTCGGGACTGGGGCCGAAGCCGGGGTCGGGGTCAGGGCCGAGGGCGAGCGCAGGGGCGCGGCGAGGGCAGGGCTCCGGCGGCGCGACGGGGGAAGAGAGAGTGTGGGGATTTGGGGGAAAAGAGGCGGGATGAAGAGAGGAGTAGGGATTTTGGGGGTTAAGTAGGAATAGCAGTAGCGTGTTTAGACAAAACGCGCTATAGCTACTCCACGTAGCTATAGCGGTTTTATGTAGAAACTGCTACTACTATCTTGACTAGCTATAGCTCTTTTCTCACAAAAGCGCTGCTGCTATAACCAGTACCTATATAGCAGTTTTCCTGTTTGTTTCCTTCTATTTTCTTTTCCTTTATTTTCTCTCACTTTTCTTTTATTTTTTTCCGAGAGCAGTGAATGAAGGGAAGGCGATATATATTGCATCATTTAACGGTTAAATATGTATACAAAATAGGAACATATATATTACATCATTGGACCCATGCATAATAATGGCTAAGTGTGTATACAAAATAAGAACATATATATTACATCATTTGACCGATAACATACGGTTCCTCAGCGTTGACGTTTTCGTTTTTGAGTCAGCTTCTTTCCCTTCTTGTTCATTGAAGAATAATTGAGCCCCTCATTGTGACTTTGCCTTTTCCATGGAGTATGATTTTTCTTAGGTAATGTAGTATTGATTCTTCTTTTGACGTATACTTCATCATCGTCGTCATCTTCCCTCACTAGGTTGCTGTACTGATCATAGTCTTCCTCATTGGCGACTCCATCCATTCCAATGATGTTCCTTTTGCCTCTCCTCACGACAACACAGCTTGGATTGCGCGGGTCGGTTATGAAGAAACATTGTGTCACGTGCTTAGCGTGTACCCATGGCTCGGTTTTTGCAATTGCATTCACGGTAGCGCTCTTGGCGTCGGGTATAGTCATGGTAGTGAAATTCCAGTTTTCTCTTTTGACATTCTTAGCCCATCTGACACGGAACATCGTCGTGTTGTGCAGTCCAGAGTAGTCAAGCTCCTAGATCTCCTCGACCCTTCCGTAGAATATTTCAGTTGCGCCGTTGTCGCTGTCGGTCATGCATTCCATCATCACCCCTGAGTTCTGATCATCACTATCCATATCTTTGGCCTCCGTGTAGAACGTGTATCCGTTGATATCGTATGCCTGATAGGTTACGAGGTTGGGCGAGGGGCCATGTGCTAAGGCATATATGAACAATCCATCCTTAGAGCCCTCCTCCGGGGGATTAGCAATAATATGCTCTTTGAACCAATGCAGGAAAGTGGAGTTGTGCTCTCTAGTAACTTCGGCATCCGTCCTACATACCACCCAGTCACGATACTTCTTTGCGATAATTTCTTTGTGCAGTGCCACAAAAGGATCTACCTCGTCTAGGTGTTGTAGCACTACCAAGTTTGCTCTATCAAAGTCACTGCGTCGATCTGAGTATGCCACGTGCAGTTCCCTATGACCGTTGGAGTGACCTTCTCCTTCGAGCCTCCCATCGTGCTTGTTAATAGGCAAACCAACACTAACACCAGGCGGCTGGTTTGCGCCATATAGAAAATCTCACAGAAAGAGATGCACTCTTGTGTCAGATAGCCCTGGACGATGCTTCCATCCGGACAGGACATGTTATGAATCAATCATTTGATGATCCCATTCATCCTCTCAAACGGCATCATGTTGTGCAGGAATGACGGCCCCAGGTCTATTTGTCGTCCACAATATGGACACACTGATGCACCATCACGTACGCGGGCGGGAAGTACATCTCAAGCTCATTCAGTATCACAACGATCTCTTCCTGTAGCCTTTAGAGCTGCTTCACACTGATCGACTTTTGAGAGATGACGTCGAAAAAGTTGCAGAGACCAAGAAGCGTGTCACGGACGTGCTTGTCCATTATCCCTCTAAGGGCAACAGGTAGTATCTGCGTCATCATCACATGATAGTCATGGGACTTCATCCCGTTGAACCTTTTCTTGTCCGTGTCTAGATATCTGCTTATCTTGCCACAGTAACCGAAACTAACTTTGGCTCCAGTAAGGCACTTAAAGAATTGATCGATCTCAGCCTGACTTAAGGTGAAGCAAGAAGGGGGGCAATAATCCTCTTTCTTTATTTTCTTGCCCTTATTCTCCCGCGCCTCTGTCTCCGTCTCTGTCTCGTCTGACTTTTTACAGGGCGGCATGTGCAGATCTTCCCTGATATTCAAATCTTACAAGTCTTTTCTTGCCTTCGGCCCATCCTTGGTCTTATCCGGCATGTTCATCTGTGTCGTGAGCAAGCTCTCAAGGACATTCTTACAGATATGCATTTGATCAAGGCAATGAGGTGTATCGAGTTTGTGCCAGTACTCCAAGTCCCAGAACACATACCTCGTCTTCCATACCTTCAGCAGCGGCTCCGGCGCCTTTTTCATCGTCTTTCCTGGCGCGGGGCACTCTTTCCAGTTTTTCAATAACTCATCGATTTCGGTGCCGCTCTGCTTACATGGAGGTCCTCGATGCTCAGCATGACCATTGAATAGATATCCACGGTTTCTCCATGGGTCGTCCTGTTCAAGCCATCTTCGATGCCCCATGTACACGATTTCCCCAGACCTGCCATCTTTCCTTGACGTTAGCTGCTGAGACGTTGTATCATCCATGCACCACGTGGATTCGCAATATCCATGGCACACCTGGCCTGCGACATATCCGTAACCGAGATAGTCGTGCAGTGTCGTGATCAGCGCGGCTCTCATGTAGAAATACTCGCCTTTGCTGGCGTTCCATGTCTTGGCCGGTGTTTTCCATAACGTGTCTAACTCCTATTGAAGTAGCCCCAGATACAAACTAATATTATTTCTTGGTTGTTTCAGCCCTTCAATAAACATGCTCATGTGAATGTACTTCATGCACAACCAGGGGGAGGTTGTACATCCATACAAACACGGGCCATGTGCTATGGTTGGTGTTCTGGTTGCCAAACGGATTCATGCCATCGGTACATGCACCGAGCACGATGTTCCTTGCATCACATTCGAAATACCGATAGAAGTTGTTCAACTCTCTCCACTGGCTTCCATCCTTGACATGTCTCAGCTTCGGATCATCTCCATCGTCGGGCTTCTTCCTCTCCGCGTGCCAGCGCATTAGCTTTGCTTCCTTGGGATCTATGAAATACGGCTGGAGAGGGGAGTGATCAGTAAGTACAATACAACTTTCTAGGGACATTTCTTCCCGGCATTCTTATATCGAGAAGCATTGCACACCGGACATCTTGTTTCTTCCGTGTGCTCCTTCCGACAAATTATGCAATCGTTGATGCATGCATGGTATCTAACGTGCGGCAGATCAAGAGGGCACACGTCTTCTTGGCCTCATCAACACTAGTAGGACATATATTCCCCGCGGGAAGAACATCCTTTAGGTACTTGAGATGCTCATCGAGTCTAGTGTCGGTTCATTTGTTTTTAGCCTTCGTCTTCAGGAGTTGGAGCGTGAAACTCAAGCGAGTCACCTCAGGATTGCAACCATCATACAATGGAGTGTTCGAGTCTACCACCAGTTGCTCCAGCTTAGCCTCCTCTCTAGAAGCAGCTCTCTCAGTACTTGTCTCCTTGCGAAGCAGTGCTTGAACATGAGGGTCCCGCACGATTGAACTTAGTACCAATGAACTCTGCTACATGGAGTCCATGTTCTCTCCGCCTCCATGTCCGACCCCTTCTCCTCCGCCATGTCCGGCCCCTTCTCCGTCGCCATGTCCGGCCTCTTCCCCGCCGCCATTATCGATCATCTCTTCGTCTTGCCCCGTGTCGTCATTGCCTGCCCCGTCGGCGTCCTCAACATCATCATCCTCATCTTCAATTATCCACCGAGTATAGACATCCATGAAACCAGTCATGAGCAGGTGCGCTTCGACACGACCATCGTCATAGGGGTCGAGCCAAACTATTCCTTTGCATTTTTGACACGAACATAAAACCTCTGTCCGGTTATTTTCTTTCATGTCATGCACCGCCGACCGCAACCACATGTCCACCATCGTTACACTAACCATCATGAACGTCTGCATGGTAATAATAAACAAATTGATTATAAAAATGTGTGCATGCATCAAAGTCATACAAAAATTCGGCATGACCTTCCCTAAAAATAGGACATATAGATCTAGAGTTTGCCCGGAATTCGACGAAACAGAAATAAATCGACATTTCGGCAAAACATAGGCAACTCAAAAGCACAATTTGGCCTCGACTCATGCCACACACACAATTTCCATCATGTCGCCCAATTATCATCTCTCACACACACATGCACATATTTCCATTTTGCAAAATCATGAAATTTTAATCACCTCTATCTCGAGATTGAGCACACGGTGGAGATGATGATGTAGGGAGATCAAAAGTGCACAAATCTCTTCTTGACAAAGATAGATCTAGTTAGGGGGCAAATAGGTCACTTAGCTAAATGCTAGATCTACCTAGCTAGCTAATTTGGGAGGAGACAGCTTCAACTATTGGAGGGGGAAGGAAAAAGAGAAAGGAGATGCATTAATGGAGGTGGTGTAGTTAGCTAGGAGTAATGAAGAGATAGCAAGGTAGGTAGAAGAGGGAGAGTAATGGGGGGAGAAGTATTGAGGAAGAAGAAGAGTGAGATAGGGAGGATGTGGGAGGTAGGGGAAAGGGAAGAGAGGAGATGGGGGTGGGGAGGACGGGTGGGAAAAGGTGGTGGTGTGATGCGTCTTAGGAGTAGCGCGAGAGGAGAAACGCGCTACTAATAAAAGCGTAGCAGCAGCGTGCTTTTCTCACACGCGCTACTGCTAAGCGGGGCCAACCGTGTGGCCAATTTCAAAATTAGCAGCAACGACCGGAGCAAAAAGGGCACTACTACTATTGCATTAGCAGTAGCGCATGTCGTGACACCGCACTGCTGTTAAACATAGGTTGGTGGGTACTATCGGTCGATGTTTGTAGGAGCGCAGTTTAGCCGGCACGCGCTACTACTACATTTGTATCAGTAGCGAGTTTTTTGTACCGGCGCTACTACTAATTAGCAGTAACACTTCTTTTTGTGCCGCGCTGCTGCTAAGATTCTGTGTATAAGGTTTTCCCTAGTAGTGGATGATCATGTTTTGTAACAAAGTTATCGGCAATTGGCAGGAGCCATATGGTTGTCGCTTTATTGTATGCAATGCAATCGCCATGTAATTGTTTTACTTTATCACTTAGCGGTAGCAATAGTCATAGAAGCAATAGTTGGCGAGACGACAACGATGCTACGATGGAGATCAAGGTGTCGAGCCGGTGATGATGGAGATCATGACGATGCTTCAGTGATGAAGATCATGAGCACAAGATGATGATGGACATATCATGTCACATATTTTGGTTGCATGTGAGGTTTATCTTTTATGCATCTTATTTTGCTTAGTACGATGGTAGCATTATAAGATGATCCCTTACTAAATTTCAAGGTGTAAGTGTTCTCCCTGAGTATGCACCGTTGCTACAGTTCATCGTGCCGAGACACCACGTGATGATCGGTTGTGATAAGCTCTATGTTCACATACAACGGGTGCAAACTAGTTTTGCACACGCAGAATACTCGGGTTAAACTTGACGAGCCTAGCATATGCAGATATGGCCTCGGAACACTGAGAACGAAAGGTCGAACTTGAATCATATAGTAGATATGATTAATCTGACATGGTTTAGTTGACTTGGATCACGTGATCATTTAGATGACTAGAGGGATGTCTATCTAAGTGGGAGTTCTTAAGTAATATGATTAATTGAACTTTAATTTATCATGAACTTAGTCCCGATAGTTATTTTGCATGTCTATGTTATTGTAGATCAATGGCCCGTGCTATCGTTCCTTTGAATTTTAATGCGTTCCTAGAGAAAGCTAAGTTGAAAGATGATGGCAGCAACTACACGGACTGGGTCCGTAACTTGAGGATTATCCTCATTGCTGCACAGAAGAATTACATCCTGGAAGCACCGCTGGGTGCCAGGCCTGCTGCAGATGCTACTGATGATGTTAAGAACGTCTGGCAAAGCAAAGCTGATGACTACTCGATAGTTCAGTGTGCCATGCTTTACGGCTTAGAATCGGGACTTCAAAGACGTTTTGAGCATCATGGAGCATATGAGATGTTCCATGAGTTGAAGTTAATATTTCAAGCAAATGCCTGAGTTGAGAGATATGAAGTCTCCAACAAGTTCAACAGCTGCAAAATGGAGGAGAATAGTTCTGTCAGTGAACACATACTCAGAATGTCTGGGTACCATAACCACTTGACTCAGCTGGGTGTTAATCTTCCTGATGATATTGTCATTGACAGAGTTCTTCAATCACTTCCACCAAGCTATAAAGGCTTCGTGATGAATTATAATATGCAAGGGATGAACAAGACTATTCCCGAGCTCTTCGTGATGCTAAAGGCTGCGGAGGTAGAAATCAAGAAGGGGCATCAAGTGTTGATGGTCAACAAGACCACTAGTTTCAAGAAAAAGGGCAAAGGTGAAAGTGCAACTATCCCTAGGTAGTTTTGGTAATTAATAACAACATATAGCTCATTGAGCTAATGCTATTCCAAGACTATCATTTCAGGAAAGCTCAATGAATGGCATGGCATGGATGATGAAAGTGGATCTCTCAAAATACTAAGGACAAAGGATTGGCTCAAGCTCAAAAGCTCAAGACTCTTCCATTTTATATTTTAGTGATCCAAGATCACATTGAGTCTATAGGAAAAGCCCACACTATCAAGGAGGGATGAGGTGTTGCTTAATGAGCCTCTTGCTTCAATGTGCTTAGTGATATGCTCCAAAACCCTCAACTACTTTCCCACATCCACAAATGACCTAAACCCAAAGCCAAAATCGGTCACACCGAAACTTCCTATCCGGCGCCACCGATTCCAAAAGTCATAGCCACTGCCACAAACCCTAAGCAAATCGGTCTTATCGATAGGGATCTCAGTCTCACCGAGATGGGGTTGCAATCTCTCTGTTTCCCTTCGTAACGTTTCGGTCTAACCGAAGTGAGCGATCAGTCCCACCGAGATTGCAATGTAAACTCTCTGTTTCCTTTTTGTAACATTTCAGTCTCACCGAAAAGAGCAAATCGGTCCCACCGAGTTTACCTGACCAATTCTCTGGAAAGCTTATTACCAAATCGGTCTCACCGAGTTTGTGTAATCGGTCTTACCGAGATTACGTTATGCCCTAACCCTAACCGAATCGGTCTCACCGATATGCATGTCGGTCCCACCAAAAATCACTAACGGTCACTAGGTTTACTAAATCGGTCCGACCGAGTTTAACAATTCGGTCCCACCGAGTTTGGTAAATTGTGTGTAACGGTTAGATTTTGTGTGGAGGCTATATATACCCCTCCACCTCCTCTTCATTCGTGGAGAGAGCTATCAGAACGAACCTACACTTCCAACTTACCATTTCTGAGAAAGAACCACCTACTCATGTGTTGAGGCCAAGATATTCCATTCCTACCATATGAATCTTGATCTCTAGCCTTCCCAAGTTGCTTTCCACTCAAATCTTCTTTCCACCAGATCCAAACCCATTGAGAGAGAGTTGAGTGTTGGGGAGACTATCATTCGAAGCACAAGAGCAAGGAGTTCATCATCACCATTTGTTACTTCTTGGAGAGTGGTGTCTCCTAGATTGGCTAGGTGTCACTTGGGAGCCTCCGACAAGATTGTGGAGTTGAACCAAGGAGTTTGTAAGGGCAAGGAGATCGCCTACTTCATGAAGATCTACCGCTAGTGAGGCAAGTCCTTCGTGGGCGACAGTCATGGTGGGATAGACAAGGTTGCTTCTTCGTGGACCCTTCATGGATGGAGCCCTCCGTGGACTCGCGCAACCGTTACCCTTCGTGGGTTGAAGTCTCCATCAACGTGGATGTACGATAGCACCACCTATCGGAACCACGCCAAAAACATCAGTGTCTCCAACTTTCCGCTGACTATATACTCTTTGCATGCTTGCTTGAATTGTGTGATGATTGCTTGACTTGTCCTAAAGTAGCTAAAATCTGCCAAACTCTAAAATTGGGAAAATGTTAAGTTTTATTGGTCAAGTAGTCTAATCACCCCCCCTCTAGACATACTTCAAGGTCCTACAAGTGGTATCAGAGCCTTGGTCTCCATTTGCTTTGATTTTCATAGCTTTTGGTGGTCATAGCCTTGGTTTCACAACCTAGGAGAGTATGGCGTCTAGCGAGGGAAATTATCACCGTAGAGGTCCCTACTTTGATGGTACTAATTTTGCTAGTTGGAAGCATAAGATTAAAATGCATATTCTTGGACATAACCCCGCCGTTTGGGCAATTATTTGTATTGGCTTGCAAGGTGAATTTTTCGATGGGAGAGAACCGAACCGTGAAGCTAAAGCGGAAGAATTGAAGATGCTGCAATACAATGCTCAAGCTTGTGATATCATCTTCAACGGATTGTGCCCCAAAGAATTCAACAAAATCAGCCGTCTTGAGAATGCAAAGGAAATTTGGGATACTTTGATTGATATGCATGAAGGTACCGAGTCCGTCAAGGAATCCAAGTTGGATGTGCTCCAAAGTCAGCTTGACAAGTTCAAAATGAAGGATGGTGAAGGTGTCGCTGAAATGTACTCTAGGCTTGCTCTTATCACAAATGAGATTGCTGGCTTAGGGAGTGAAGAGATGACCGACAAATTCATCATCAAGAAGATCTTAAGAGCATTGGATGGAAAGTATGATACCGTGTGCACATTGATTCAAATGATGCCAAACTACAAAGATCTCAAGCCAACGGAAGTCATTGGAAGGACTGTTGCTCATGAGATGTCACTCAAGGATAAGGAGGAACTTCACAACAAGTCAAGTGGTGCCTACAAAGCCTCAAGTGAAGCCCCCACATCATCAAGTGAGAAACAAACCTTCAATGAAGAATTGAGCTTAATGGTGAAGAACTTCAACAAATTCTACAAGAGTAGAAGCAAAGAAAGAAGCTCCAAGTCAAGGTCTTACAATGACAAGAGATCTTCTAGTCGACAGTGAAATTGCTACAATTGTGGGAGACCCGGACACTACTCCAATGAGTGTACGGCACCCTACAAAAGAAGAGAAGACTCTCCAAGAAGAAGGAGCAAAAGAGAAGAATCACCACCAAGAGAGAGGAGGAGTAGAGATGATCGTTATGAATGAAGACCCTCACGGAGAAGCAAGGATTCGGAAAGGAAGGACAAGTCATCAAGGAGCTACACAAAACGAAGACATCAAGCTCATGTTGGTGAATGGGTATCCGGCTCCGACTCGGACAATCACTCCGAGAGAAGTTATCACTCCGACTCCGAATATAGTCAAGATGAAGGTGTTGCCGGTCTAGCACTTGTGTCAACCAACTCCTACGACATATTTGATTCACCAAATGAAGGTGTTGGAAGATGCTTCATGGCCAAAGGTCCAAAGGTAACACATCCCGAGTATGTTGATTTCAATAGTAATGAAGATGACTTGCTTGTGGATGATGATTTACTTGTTGACAACTCTAGTGATGAATACTATGATGAAACGTCAATTAATCATGCTAATCATGCTAAAACGAATGACAATGATAAGGAGAAGATTGAGCTTCTAACTAAAGAATTAAACTCTCTTAAGTTAGCTCATGAAACTATCTACGAAGATCATCGAGAACTTTTAAGGGCTCATGAGAAGTTACGCTTTGAAAAGCTCAATCTTGAGCAAGAGCATGAGTTCTTAAAAGCAATCAATGATGATCTTCGCAAGAAAAGTTCTTCTTACATTGCTAAGCGTTTACTCTTATCTACTTACATGCCTCAAGTCAAGTCTAGTAACAAGTACAAGAAAGATACTTCCTCTAGTAGTAACAATAATAATGTCAAATCCAATATTGTTGCTTCTAGTAGTTCTCTTGATTCCACTAATGATTCTCTTAGCCAAGTTACACATGAGCAAGAAAATAGCTTATTGAAGGGAATTATAGAGAAAGGTGTTTACAAGAGCCTTGCCAGGAGTAAGCAATTCGAGGAAATTGTACGCAAGCAAGGAAGGCACCAGAAGAATCAAGGTGTTGGTTTTGAACGAAAGTTCAATGCCAATGGAGTTTAGTGGGAAGAAGATCAATACCCCAAGACGAAGTTTGTTCCTCAACAAGAGAAGTATGATCCTACTTCCTTCAAGGGAACACAAGCTCAAGATGATCTTCCACCACAAGACCACAAGAACAAAGGTAAGGACAAGCTTCAAGAAGAGATTGATGCATTTGAAGAAGCACCTAAAGCCTCGTTCAAATGGTCCCCAAGACTACGTCAAGTTCTACTTCATCTAGTATAACTACAACTCCAAGGATTCCCATCAAGATGATGTGGATCCCGAAGAAGAAGAACTAGAGAGTTCTTGAGGGTGACTCCGCCAACATTCTTCACTCATATCATTTTGGCAAGAACAAGTGCAATCAACTTCCACATCTTGCACTAGTTCAAGGAGTCACAAACCCTCATGTTGTAAAGGCAAGGGACAAGGTAACCTAATGAATTCATGGACATCATCTTGTATGTGCATCACTCTATGTCTATGGATATTCTTGTTTGTTCCTTGTGGGACTAACCCATGTAGGTAAGTTGAAAGTGCAACTCACTCCAAAGGACTGCTCCAAATGATCTACATCAACATTGAGCATCTACATCTTCAACACCTACATGAAGTCATCATCGACAAAACCCAAGGTTAGTTCACCCCTTTAAGGGGGGATCTCACATCTAGGGGGAGCTTAACTCTAAGAATTGAGTCAAAGCAACCCTAATGGTGTGAACACATTAATGCATTATGTAAAAGTGGTAACCCCACTTGAGCTTAAACGATGAGTATGACCTATGATCAAATGTTCTCATTTCACTCCTAAGTCAATATACTCATATATAGATGACTTAGTCATCGCCAATTGTTTGATAGATGCTAGAATTGGTTGTGCATGCTTTGCCACATATTTCATTTGCTATCTTATTGTGTGAGCATGTTGGTGCATATTTTACTCATCCAAGGACATCCACTTGTTGTTTTGATTGTTTGGATTCTTTTCTTTGTGCCAAGTGGATGGACAAGGATGCCTAAGAACCTTATTTAGCTATCTATGCTTTTCTCATCTCAAATTCTATTCATGCTACATCACAAAATTTGATCAAGTCAGATTTGAACCACTCTGTGTGAGGAGCACTCGGAGTGCCCGATTCGTCATAGACTTAAACTTCCAAAACCTCTTTGTGATTCTCGGCCAAACTGATTCTTCCATTTCGGTCCTACCGAGATCACCAAGTTGATCTGAGTTTTCAATCTCGGTGCAACCGATTTGAACTTTTTGGTCTCACCGATTTGCTGTAACTAAACACAGTTATGCATCTCGGTGCCACCGAGTTGTTCCACTCGGTCACACCGACAGGGTCGGGCTATATATAGCCACGGGCAAAAGTTTGGAAATTTCTCCGAAACACTTCGCCCGTGCAACAGCTCGCTCTGCCATTGTGGTCTCCGGATCGTCTCCTCGCCACCAGCAGCCTCTTGTCGCTGGTCTTCGGCGCCGTCAATGGAATTCGATCCCGCCGTTGCCGTCGTAGCAAGTCCACCGCCAAGTTAGCGTATGGACTTGATCTTTGTGCTATCCACGTCTGATTCCTAGCACATTGTTTTCATATTGATTCTTGCCACAATTGAGATTCTTCTATCCAACCAAAATAGTCCGTAGTTTAGATGCGATTCAAATTTTTAGGGTTAGGTTTCCGCCGAAACCATCTCGGACCCACCGAGTTGAAAAACTCGGTCTCACCGATTTGGTGTATGCTATTGCACTAGTGACTCTCGGTCTGACCGAGAATTACTAATCGGTGCGACCGATTTGAAGATTCCGTGAAACCCTAGCAGCCTCGGTGCCACCGAACTGAAACTCGGTCGAACCGAGATCATCAGTTTAGGTTCCAAAACTGCTTCGGTATCACCGAGTTTGAAAATCGGTTGATCCGAAATGCTTTCTGTGGAAAACTAAAACTGAACTTTTGAATCATTCTTTTTGAAAAACTCTTCATTTTGTGATGCTCATCTATTCTATATCATCTATAACTCTTCGCAGGGTCAGCAGTCAGCTTTTGTAGTATGTCTGATCAGAGTGACAGCCAAAATAGGTCTGAAGAGCAGATGGACTTGAGTGAGGGCACTAGTCCCTCAACTTTAGATGATGGGAGCAGAAGCACTCCTAGCAATTTGCCTAAGGCTGCAACCAGGCAAAGAAGGAGAAGGCAGCCAAGATGCCAACTCAAGAGGAGGCATCTAAGTATTTCTTGAAGACCAAACAAGAGCAGCTTGGTTACTTGATAGCATCAACTCTGAGGATTGAGAAAGGGTTGGCCACACTAACTCAAAACCAGGAGAGCCTGGAGAGAATCATGGAACAAAAATTCTATGATCTAGATATCGAGGTAACTGAGATTCCGTCAGTTGTAGAGCAGCTGCAGGATGACATGCAGGAAAGGAAGGGCAAGACAACCACCAATGTGTTTGCTAGAGTGCCCAGAGCCCAGAGGTCAGTTGCAGTGCCAGTGACAGACACTAGAGCAACAACTTCAACACCAGCTACTGCCCCTTCAGTTCCAGTGCAACCAGCTCCAGCACCAACTCCTCCAGCACCCTCTACTTCAACTGAAGCCTTCGTCCAAGGAGCTATCAAGACACCACCACCAGAAGATCAAGCCTGAGAGTCGATCTAGCACTATGCATTTTCTATGAACTTTTTGGTAACTTGTTGCCAAAGGGGGAGAAAAATGTATAGATCATAGGCTTCGAGAGAGTGTGTTGCTTTTATTCTCTCTTGCTTTATTTGGTGGTTTTTCATACTTTGTTTGCTTTTTGTTGAGATACTATGCATGTGAGACATTGATGATCATGTGTTTGATCATAAGCTACACTTATGCATGCTTGATATTATCCTATCTATCTTATGTGATCACTCACTATGCTTGGTGATGAGTGCATGTATTCATCGTTTATTATTTTGAGCGCTCCACCAAGATGTATGTGACATGGAAGAGTGACCCATGAGCCTAATTCATTGTGCATTTGCAGTCCAAAGCAAATCTTAACCCATGCACTAATTTAGAGGGAGCTCTTGCTTATCACATACTTCTCAAAGCGACGACATTATTCAATCTTATTATCATTTGTCGAAGCTTTGATCTATATGTTGTCATCAATTACCAAAAAGGGGGAGATTGAAAGTGCAACTATCCCTAGGTGGTTTTGGTAATTAATAACAACATATAGCTCATTGAGCTAATCCTATTCCAAGACTATCATTTCAGGAAAGCTCAATGAATGGCATGGCATGGATGATGAAAGTGGATCCCTCAAAATACTAAGGACAAAGGATTGGCTCAAGCTCAAAAGCTCAAGACACTTTCATTTTATATTTTAGTGATCCAAGATCACATTGAGTCTATAGGAAAAGACAATACTATCAAGGAGGGATGAGGTGTTGCTTAATGAGCCTCTTGCTTCAATGTGCATAGTGATATGCTCCAAAACCCTCAACTACTTTCCCACATCCACAAATGACCTAAACCCAAAGCCAAAATCGGTCACACCAAAACTTCCTATCCGGCGCCATCGATTCCAAAAGTCATAGCCACTGCCACAAACCCTAAGCAAATCGGTCTTACCGATAGGGATCTCAGTCTCACCGAGATGGGGTTGCAATCTCTCTGTTTCCCTTCGTAGCGTTTTGGTCTAACCGAAGTGAGCGATCGGTCCCACCGAGATTGCAATGTAAACTCTCTGTTTCCTTTTTGTAACATTTCGGTCTCACCGAAAAGAGCAAATCGGTCCCACCGAGTTTACCTAACCAACTCTTTGGAAAGCTTATTACCAAATCGGTCTCACTGAGTTTGTGTAATCGGTCTCACCGAGATTACGTTATGCCCTAACCCTAACCGAATTGGTCTCACCGAGATGCATGTCGGTCCCACCGAAAATCACTACTGGTCACTAGGTTTACTAAATCGGTCCGACCGAGTTTAACAATTTGGTCCCACCGAGTTTGGTAAATTTTGTGTAACGGTTAGATTTTGTGTGGAGGCTATATATACCCCTCCACCTCCTCTTCATTCGTGGAGAGAGCTATCAGAACGAACCTACACTTCCAACTTACCATTTTTGAGAAAGAACCACCTACTCATGTGTTGAGGCCAAGATATTCCATTCCTACCATATGAATCTTGATCTCTAGCCTTCCCAAGTTGCTTTACACTCATATCTTCTTTCCACCAGATACAAACCCATTGAGAGAGAGTTGAGTGTTGGGGAGACTATCATTTGAAGCACAAGAGCAAGGAGTTCATCATCAACGCACCATTTGTTACTTCTTGGAGAGTGGTGTCTCCTAGATTGGCTAGGTGTCACTTGGGAGCCTCCGACAAGATTGTGGAGTTGAACCAAGGAGTTTGTATGGGCAACGAGATCGCCTACTTCGTGAAGATCTACCGCTAGTGAGGCAAGTCCTTCGTGGGCAACGGCCATGGTGGGATAGACAAGGTTGCTTCTTCGTGGACCCTTCGTGGGTGGAGCCCTCCGTGGATTCGCGCAGCCGTTACCCTTCGTGGGTTGAAGTCTCCATCAACATGGATGTACGATAGCACCACCTATCGGAACCATGCCAAAAACATCTGTGTCTCCAATTGCATTTGAATCCTCCAAACCCTTCCCTTTACTTTCTTGCAAGTTGCATGCTTCAACTTCCGCTGCCTATATACTCTTTGCATGCTTGCTTGAATTGTGTGATGATTTCTTGACTTGTCCTAAAGTAGCTAAAATCTGCCAAACTCTAAAATTGGGAAAAGGTTAAGTTTCATTGGTCAAGTAGTCTAATCACCCCCCCCCCCCCCTCTAGACATACTTCAAGGTCCTATAAAAGGGAAGAAGGGGAACTTCAAGAAGAACGGCAAGAAAGTTGCTGCTCAGGAGAAGAAACCCAAATCTGGACCTAAGCCTGAAACTGATTGCTTCTACTGCAAATGGACACTGGAAGCGAAACTGCCCCAAGTATTTGGCGGATAAGAAGGATGGCAAAGTGAAAGGTATATTTGATATACATGTTATTGATGTGTACCTTACTAATGCTCGTAGTAGCGCCTGGGTA
Organism: Triticum timopheevii; assembly: GCA_963921465.1. Classification (NCBI taxonomy): domain Eukaryota; kingdom Viridiplantae; phylum Streptophyta; class Magnoliopsida; order Poales; family Poaceae; genus Triticum; species Triticum timopheevii. The sequence goes on along the minus strand of OY997266.1, from coordinate 117,919,768 downwards.
TTTGATATTGGTTCTGTTGCTCATATTTGCAACTTGAAACAGGGGCTATGGATTAAACGAAGATTGGCTAAGGACGAGGTGACGATGCGAATGGGAAATGGTTCCAAGGTCGATGTGATCGCTGTCGGCACGCTACCTCTACATCTACCTTCAAGATTAGTTTTAGACCTGAATAATTGTTATTTGGTGCCAGCGTTGAGCATGAACATTATGTCTGGATCTTGTTTGATGCGAGACGGTTATTCATTTAAATCAAAGAATAATGGTTGTTCTATTTATATGAGTAATATCTTTTATGGTCATACACCCTTGAAGAGTGGCCAATTTTTGTTGAATCTCGATCGTGGTGATACACATATTCATAATATTGAAGCCAAAAGATGCAAAGTAGATAATGATAGTGCAACTTATTTGTGGCACTACCGTTTGGGTCATATCGGTGTAAAGCGCATGAAGAAACTCCATGTTGATGGACTTTTGGAATCACTTGATTATGAATCACTTGGTGCTTGCGAACCGTGCCTCACGGGCAAGATGACTAAAACTCCGTTCTTCGGAACAATGGAATGAGCTACTGACTTATTGGAAATAATACATACTAATGTATGCGGTCCAATGAGTGTTGAGGTTCGTGGCAGGTATCGTTATTTTCTTACCTTCATAGATGATTTGAGCAGATATGGTTATATCTACGTAATGAAGCATAAGTCTGAAACATTTGAGAAGTTCAAAGAATTTCAGAGTGAAGTGGAAAATCATCATAACAAGAAAATAAAGTTTCTAAGATCTGATCGTGGAGGAGAATATTTGAGTTTCGAGTTTGGTCTTCATTTGAAATAACATGGGATAGTTTCACAACTTACGCCACCTGGAACACCACGGCGAAATGGTGTGTCTGAACATTGTAACCGTACTTTATTGGATATGGTGCGATCTATGATGTCTCTTATTGATTTACCGCTATTGTTTTGGGGTTATGCTTTAGAGACGGCTACATTCACTTTAAATCCGTTGAGACGACGCTATCAAAATCCATTGAGACGACGCCATCAAAATCCATTGAGACGACGCCTTATGAACAATGGTTTGGCAAGAAACCAGAGTTGTCGTTTCTTAAAGTTTGGGGTTGCGATGCTTATGTGAAAAAGCTTCAACCTGATAAGCTCAAACCCAAATCGGAGAAGTGTGTCTTCATAGGATACCCAAAGGAAACTATTGGGTACACCTTCTATCACAGATCCGAAGGCAAAATCTTTGTTGCTAAGAATGGATCCCTTCTAGAGAAGGAGTTCTCTCGAAAGAAGTGAGTGGGAGGAAAGTAGAACTTGATGAGGTAATTGTAACTTCTCCCTTATTGGAAAGTAGTTCATCACAGAAATCAGTTCATGTGATTCTTACACCAATCAGTGAGGAAGCTAATGATGATGATCATGAAACTTTAGATCAAGTTACTACAGAACCTCGTATGTCTTCCAGAGTACGGTCCACACCAGAGTGGTACTGTAATCCTATTCTGGAAGTCATGTTACTAGACCATGATGAACCTACAAACTATGAGGAAGTGATGATGAGCCCGGATTCGGTGAAATGGCTTGAGGCCATGAAATCTGAGATGGGATCCATGTATGAGAACAAAGTATGGACTTTGGTGGACTTGCCTGATGATCGGCAAGCCATAGAAAATAAATGGATCTTCAAGAAGAAGACCGACACTGGCGGTAATATTTCTGTCTACAAAGCTCGACTTGTTGCGAAAGGTTTTCGACAAGTTCAAGGAGTTGACTATGATGAGACTTTCTCACCCGTAGCGATGCTCAAGTCTGTCCGAATCATGTTAGCAATTGCTGCATTTTATGATTATGAAATTTGGCAGATGATGTCAAAACTGCATTCCTGAATGGATTTCTGGAAGAAGAGTTGTATATGATGCAACCAGCAGGTTTTGTTGATCCAAAAGGTGCTAACAAAGTGTGCAAGCTCCAGCGGTCCATTTATGGACTGGTGCAAGCCTCTCGGAGTTGGAATAAATGTTTTGATAGTGTGATCAAAGCATATGGTTTTATACAAACTTTTAGAGAAGCCTGTATTTACAAGAAAGTGAGTGGGAGCTCTGTAGCATTTCTAATATTATATGTAGATGACATATTGTTGATTGGAAATGATAGAAATTCTGGATAGCATAAAGGGATAATTAAATAAGAGTTTTTCGATGAAAGACCTCGGAGAAGCTGCTTACATATTGGGCATCAAGATCTATAGAGATAGATCCAGAGGCTTAATTGGACTTTCACAAAGCACATACCTTTATAAAGTTTTGAAGAAGTTCAAAATGGTCCAGTCAAAGAAAGGGTTCTTGCCTATGTTACAATGTGTGAAGTTGAGTCAGACTCAATGCCCGACCACTGCAGAAGATAGAGAGAAAATAAAAGTCATTCTCTATTGAGGGAGTCCTGGATTAGGGGTCCTCGGACAACCGGACTATATACTTTGGTTGGACTGTTGGACTATGAATATACAAGATTGAAGACTTCGTCCCGTGTCCGGGTGGGACACTCCTTTGCGTGGAAGGCAAGCTTGGCAATTCGGATATGTAGATCACCTTCTCTATAACCAACTCCGTGTAACTCTAGCCCCCTCCGGTGTCTATATAAACCGGAGGGTTTAGTCCGTAGGACAGGAAGAATAATCATAATCATAGGCTAGCTTCTAGGGTTTAGCCTCTACGATCTCGTGGTAGATCAACTCTTGTAATACTCATATCATCAAGATCAATCAAGCAGGAAGTAGGGTATTACCTCCATCGAGAGGGCCCAAACCTGGGTAAACATTGTGTCCCCCGCCTCCTATTACCATTAGCCTTAGATGCACAGTTCGGGACCCCTTACCCGAGATCCGCCGGTTTTGACACTGACATTGTTGCTTTCATTGAGAGTTCCACTGTGCCGTCACAATAAGGCTTGATGGCTCCTTCAATCATCTGCAACGATGCGATCCAGGGTGAGGTTTTCCTCCCCGGACAGATCTTCGTATTCGGCGGCTTCGTACTGTGGTACAACTCGCTTGGTCATCTCGAGCAGATCGATAGCTACGCCCCTGGCCATCAAGTCAGGTTTGGAAGCTTGAACTACACTACCGACATCCGTGGAGACTTGATCTTCGACGGATTCGAACCCATGACAGGTGCGCCGTACAGTCGCGATGAGCACGATGTAGATCTGCCATTAGACGTTGTTTAGCAGAACGCATCGGCAGCTGCCCTGGCCCTAAATCCGGAGCAGATTGCGTCATCAGAGGACGGGTGGATAGACCCTGAGGCCGCACACTCATCGGCGTTGGAGCCAAACACAAACTTCACCCCCAAAGAGGTATGTGTCATCAGACCCTTGGACTCGTCCTCGACCATAGGCTCCGAACCGCGCACGTCCGTGCCTATCGAATCCGATTGGGCACCGATCATGGAGTTTACCTTCGCGGACATCTTTCAGCACTCGCCCTTGGTTGACATGCTAAATTCATTGAAGTCTCTCTCCCTGTCAGGAGACTCTTGGCCGAACTATGTCCGGCTTGAGTGGGAAGCGGACGACGAAGAAATTCGTTCCCCACCCACCACCCACTTAATAGCCACTATCGATGACTTAACCGACATGCTTGATTTCGACTCCGAAGACGTCGACGGTATGGACGACGATGCAGGAGAAGAACAGGAACCATCGCCCACAAGGCGCTGGACAGCCACCTCATCATATGATATATATATATATATATATATATATATATATATATATATATATATCGTGGACACGCCCAAAGAAAGCAATGGCGACGAGGCCGTAGAGGATAATCCCCTCGAGAAGCAATCTAAGCGCCGATGGTGCCGCTCTAAGCCCCGCCACAGCAAAAATAGCGATACCGGCACACGAGACAATAGCACTCCGGATGGTGCCGAAGACGAAAAAAATCCCGCCCAGCCAAGCTTCGAGCAAGCCGGACAGGATGATGGCCAAGTTAGCCCCGATAAACAGGAAATGGATGGAAATTCGGAGGACGACAATTACATGCCTCTCTTTGAAGACGAGGTAAGCCTCGACGACGAAGAATTCATCATGCCTGAGGACCCCGTCGAGCAGGAGCGCTTCAAGCACCGGCTTATAGCCACTGCAAAAAGCCTGAAGAAAAAGCAGTAGCAGCTTCAAGCTGATCAAGATCTGCTAACTGATAGATGGACTGAGGTCCTAGCAGCCGAGGAATACGGACTCGAGCGCCCAACCAAAAGCTACCCAAAGCGCAGGTTGCTACGTCAACTCGAGGAGGAGGCATTAAAGCCTACACTACTAGCGCAGGATGCGGCTGACCGACCACCTCGTGGCCGGGACAAAGCGGCGTATCAGCCCGAACATCAGCCCGCACCCCGTCGCCAATCAAACAAAAGCACTAAGGCCTGGGGATACACGCAGGACCTGCGAGATGTATTGGAAAACAAAGCAGGACAGTCAATATCGATCTACGGATCACGGGGGCGCGCCCCAACGTGTGACGAGGACCGTCATGCCGGATATACTAAAAGCAAATCCGGCCGGGCCGAATACAACAGACCAGACTCATTTGAACTGCGTCATGATGTAGCCCGGCATAGAGGCGCCGCACACCTCCTATGCTTCACTAATGAAGTAATGGATCATGAATTCCCAGAAGGGTTTAAACCCGTGAACATTGAATCATATGATAGTACAATAGACCCTGTGGTATGGATTGAAGATTTCCTTCTCCACTTTCACATGGCCCGCGGCGATGATCTACATGCCATCAAGTACCTCCCATTAAAACTCAAAGGACCGGCTCGGCATTGGTTGAATAGCCTGCCGGCAAACTCTATTGGCAGTTGGGAGAACCTGGAAGAACATTGCTTGACAACTTCCAGGGCACTTATGTGCGACCACTGGATGCTGATGACTTAAGTCACATAAACCAACAGCCCAGAGAGTTAGCCAGGAAAATCTGGACTCGGTTCCTAACTAAAAAGAACCAAATTGTCGACTGTCCGGATGCCGAAGCCCTAGCGGCCTTCAAGCATAACATCCGCGACGAGTCGCTCGCCCGACACCTCGGCCAGGAGAAGCCGAAGTCCATGGCAGCTCTCATGACACTCATGACCCGCTTTTGTGCGGGCAAGGACAGCTGGCTGGCTCGCAGCAACAGCACATCAAAAAATCCTGGCACTTCAGATACTAGAGACAACAACGGCAAGCCATGACGCAATAGACACAAGCGTCACAACAATGGCGACAACGCCGAAGACACGGCAGTCAATGCCGGATTCAGTGGCTCTAAGTCCGGTCAGCGGAAAAAGCCATTCAAAAGAAATAATCCGGGCCCGTCTAGTCTGGACAGCATACTCGATCACTCGTGTCAAATTCACGGCACCCCCGATAAACCAGCCAACCACACCAACAGAGAATGTTGGGTGTTCAGACAGGACGGCAAGTTGAATGCTGAAAACAAGGAAAAGGGGCTGCATAGCGATGACGACGGCGGCCGCCGAACACAGGAGGACAGAAGAAATTTCCTCCCCGGGTGAAAACGGTGAACATGATATACGCAACACATATTCCCAAGCGGGAACGGAAGCGTGCACTAAGGGACGTCTATGCGATGGAGCCAGTCACCCCAAAATTCAACCCATAGTCTTCCTATCAGATCACTTTCAATCGCAGGGACCATCCTACCGGTATCCGTCATGGTGGTTCGGCCGCATTGGTCCTCGACCCCATCATTGATGGATTCCACCTCACACGAGTCCTTATGGACGGTGGCAGCAGTCTAAACCTGCTCTATCAGGATAAAGTGCGCAAAATGGGCATCGACCCCTCAAGGATCAAACCCACAAAAACCACCTTTAAATGTGTCATACCAGGTGTCGGCGTTCTGGGAACTGGGGGTACCCAGACTTGCCTGCCTGCGGCCTGCGGCGTGGCTCAAGGAGTGGTCCAGTGCGGCCCATCTTCATCAACACATGCTCAAGACCCTCGCGAGGGGCCAAGACTCGTGGGGCGGACGACAGGAGGTTTCCTCAGGCACGGCCTTGTCAGGCTGGCTCGCGAGGAGGCAGAGAGATCAAGGTGGGGTACCTCACGAGGTGCCCATGATGAAAGCCATGACGACCAAGGCCAGGCGGGCGCTGGCCTGCGCAGAGTCCTTTTTTCCCCTTTGGTGCAGAGGGGGCAAGAGCAGGCAAGGGTATCAAGCAAAGGCAACCATTTTGGTGCAACAAGACCAAGACCAGCAGGACGGCAGAACGGAGGTCATCGTGGAGCCCAAGCCAGCGTCATCATCAGAGTCTTTTGGCAGGCGAGGACCAACTTTACTTAGGATAAGTGTACTAGATGTTCCCCTTTAAAATGGCCAATTGTTGGCGCCCTTCCCGCTCAATATTTGGAAGAGGCCCGGGGCCTTCGCCTATAAATAGGACTAGCCACCCACAGGGTAGGGGGAGAGACCGAGATTGATCGATCTGCATCTAGATCGGGATCGGATCCGCATCCAAGACATAGAGAGAGAGGCGACTGAACTCCCCCTAGCAGTTCATCGCACCAACCAAGAATAGACCCTCGCGAGGCTGTTCTCCCCTTGTACTGTTTCTCATCAGCCTCATAGGCAATCCACACACCACAAACTGGAGTAGGGTATTACACCACAATGGTGGCCTGAACCAGTATAAATCTTGTGTCCCTTGTGTTGTTCTTTGTGTAGTTTAGATCCTTACGAGGCGGTGACACATGTGTAGATTGGGGGTGTGATCTCTGCGTACACCCCAATGTTCGAACCTCAAGGGTCTGCCGGAACCCGAAATCCGACATTTGGCGCGCCAGGTAGGGGTGTGACGGAATCTGCCTTCCGTCGCCTCGTGTTTTCACCGCCCCTTCCATCCATGTCAGACGCACGTCGCGCCTGCGCCGAGCGCCGGGCCGCTCTCGCCACTCGCGTCGCCCAGATGGCCCCCGTCGGCGGGCGCCCCCGTCATTCCCCGTCGCCTGCCGTCAACGCCGCCACCGGCCCGACGGGGAACGAACAGCAGGCGTCGTCCCTGCATCCATCAGTGCGGCGAGAAGGCCGCACCACCACTCCGTCGCTGACTCCGGCCGGCTCCTCATCCCACGCCCGTCGTGCTCCTGCAGACGCGCACGCCGTGCTGCTCTTGGCGTGGGAGCTCCTGCACTACCGTCCCGTCAACGACCTCTATGACGAGTGGCTCGCCCGCATCACCGAGCTCATTAGCGCCGCTGGGGGCTCCCCTGCACCGTCAGCGTAAGCGACGAAGCTCCGAGGGCGCCTTAGCCGCCTCCCCCTCAAGAAGGCGCCCTGGCCCCAAGGCGCATGGCCCCTGGGCGGAACCCACTCCGTCCGGCGCCAGCACAGCAAGAGAAGAGCTGCCAAGACATCCCTCGTCCCCAAGAAGCCGCCCGTGTGCTCCCTGCGCCGGCCCGGCACGAGCGCGCACCTGCCCCGGCGCATCAAGACCCCGCGCTGCACCTGGCCGCAGCACACAGAGACCCGCAAGATCAAGCTCTCCATCACCAAAGGGCTCCCGCAGCCACTGCAGGCTGTCGTGCCTTCTCCGCCGAGCTGTGCAGCATGGCCTGGCCGGGCAAGTTCAAGCCCGACCTGCCCCCGCATTATGATGGCATGGCTGACCCTGCTGAGTTCCTCTAGCTCTACGAGCTGGGCATCAAAGCCGCCAACGGGGACGAGAAGGTCATGGCGAACTGGTTCCCCATGGCGCTCAAGGACGGCGCCTGCACCTGGCTCCTGAACCTGGCTCCTGGCACGATATCCTCCTGGGACGAGATGCGCACCCGATTCATCGCCAACTTCCAAGGCACCCGCGACCGGCCCCCGGCCATGAGCGACTTGTGCAGCATCAAGCAGCAGCCGGGGGAGACCCTGTAGAAGTTCATCCAGCGCTTCAACAGCGCTCGCCTTAAGATCCCCAAGGTGTCTGAGGAGGCCATCATCTCAGCCTTCTCCGACGGCGTGCGTGACGTCAAGATGAAGGAGGAGCTCGCGATCCATGAAGACCTGTGTACCTCCCTGGAGCTGTTCAATCTGGCAACCAAGTGCGCCAGGGTTGAGGAAGGGCGCATGTCCCTCCTCGAGCTGCCAGCCGCTGACCCAGAAGAGAAGAAGCCCAAGACCAAGGACGTGAAGCGCAAGGGGGCTGCCGTGCTTGCAGCAGAGCCAGGCATCAAGCAAGGCAGGGATTAGCCTGAGTCATCCAAGGGCAGCCGGTACTGCGTGTACCACGACCTCCATACCCACAACACCAATGAATGCCAAGAGCTCAGAGCCGTGCGAGACGTGCGTGCCGGCCGATGCCCCGAGCGTAGCGACAGGGGCTATGGCCGAGGAGGAGGAAGAGGTGGAGGACGATGGGAAGACCGTGGTCCTCGCCAAGGGTGGCGTGACCGACCTCGCGAGGACCGCTGGCAAGACCAGCCTCGTGAGGGAGGTTGGAGGGACCCACCTCGCGAGGGGGGTTGGAGGGATCAGCCTCACGAGGATCCCCCACAAGGCAATGCAGGCCTCCCTCCTCTGCCACCACAGCCAAGGAGGAACGAAGACCATCACCAGGACGAGGGGGCTGGAGGCTTCCAGGAGCCGCGCGCGATCGCTTGCATCTTGGGCGGCGCACAAGCCCCGGCCTCTCAGCGCATCTTCAAGTAGTTTGCCCGCGAAGTGAATGCAGTGCTCCCCAAGCTTGAGGCCACACGCCCTCTCAGGTGGTCATCGTGCGCTATCACGTTCAGCTCAGCGGATCAGCTCAAGTGCGCGGCCACAGCAGGAGTCCTCCTGATGCTTTGTTCCCCAATCACCAGCAACGTGCAAGTCACTAGAACCCTCATCGATGGCGGAGCAAGGCTCAATGTCCTATCCGTCGAAACGTTCAACAATCTTCAAGTGCCATACAATCAGCTGTAGCCAACCAAGCCTTTCTCAGGAGTCGCTGATGGTTCCACGGTTCTGATAGGGCAGGTCCGCCTTCCTGTTACCTTCGGGAAGCGCGACAACTACCGCACCGAGCTCATTGACTTCGACGCCGCTCACATCCCCCTACCGTACAATGCCATCCTCGGGTACCCAGCCCTGGCCAAGTTCATGGCCATGACCCATCACGGCTACAATGTCCTCAAGATGCCAGGGAGCGGTGGAGTCATCACGGTGCCCTGTGAAGAGAGAGACATTGTGTGTTCCCTGACGTGCCTTCCAAGCCACATCAATTGAAGACCCAGATCACAAGAACGGGAGGCCTCCCGAGGCTGCTCCTAAGAAGAATAAGACATTGCCTGGTCCGACCCCTCGGGAGGCAGGCCCCTCAGGGTCCGCGCCCGTTCAGGGGGCACCCCGTTCTATCGCATAGGAAGGCGCGCCCGGTGCCCTCCTCGAGTAGGGCTCGGGGGATCTCTTCTGGAGGGCCATCGACTTTGCTAAGGTTACGAGGGAGGCGCTCGGGCACCACTTGGAGGCGTGATTCAACGCACGTTTCCCTCAGGAGGAAGCAAGGCAAGGAGGGCCAAACCCTCAGGAATTCATCAGCGAGATCATTCAGGAGCTGCAGGAGTCAAGAGTCATGAGTGGCAGCCGCCGCTTGCCCGCTATAGCTCCCCATCCAGGGAGGATGGTGGGCTGCGCGTCTACATCAACATACCAGGACTCAACCAAGCCACCTATCAGCAGCGCCTCTGGCCCTCACGCGTGGGGCGCTGCGAAGTTCCACCCCATAGCTATGTTCGCATGCCTTACGGCCTGCTAAACGCGGCTGTAGTGCGTCACCGCCTCATGAGGAGCATCTTGGAGGCTTAGCCGGTCAGGCATTCCGCAGACCTGGCGTAGATGGAGATGGTCTGCGAGGAGCCGCCAGCGCCTCTGGAGCCTCCCGAGGCCCCTGGGCCTGGGGGCTCATGAAGATCGTCTCCTGCAGCGCACGCCGTCCGCTACTTCAGCATCCCTCCTTCTTCAGCATCATCAGGTGACATCCTTCAAGTTTCATTTTCAGCTGGGAGCGCCCCCTAGGGCTGCATCATTCCCAGGCCACGTGGGTCCGTCCCTGCGGCGTGTATCCCCTTTACTTCATGTTTTCAGCTTACTTTATCGGGGGCGCCCCTCGGGCAGCATCATCCCCAAAGTTGCTCGGGCCCGACCCAGCGGTGATCGTTTCATTCTGCGTCTATCTAAATGGATTTGCTTCTTCATGGCTAACGTGCTTGACCTAATCGCCCGCTCGATTGACACCAACTGATGAAGCTGCTCCTTCACAGCACGACACTTGCGCATGGGTCCGTCCCTGCAACATCGATAAACCTGGATGGCTGAGCTCTGGCCGCGGCAACCCCGCAGGGCGCCAACTCACCAAGCCTTCAGTGCCTCATCACCCACCTAGAGCAACCAGCAGCTGGCCGACAGTTGTAACGGCAAACCCTCGCTTTTCTCATGATGAACTTGCAGGATCGTTTTAAGGAGCAGCGTCCGGCGAGGCCTCCATGGCGTCTCCTTCGCTCTCGTCCACGCGAACCGCTTGCACGTTAAAGGGGGGTACCTGAGCATCGCGACTCATGGGCTCTTACCGGCTCTACAGCCCTCACCCTCTGGCCTTGTCCACGGCATCGCGACCTGGCATACCAGCGACGGCTGAGCCCGCTTGAGGGCCAGGACCTGAGGATGTAGAGCACGAAGGGGAGCAAAGACGAGGGGGAAGAGGCACGTGGGGGACCTCGCCAGGCAACTCCTCGGCTGCCAACGCACGGGCCCGGCGCCGCGCCAAGGAGTGGTTTTTGACCCCCGAGATAAGTCATCCTCTGGAAACACCAGTTGTCACAACGCCAACCTCGCACCTAATGCAGTTCCATTTTTGGCGACGTCGCACTCCTTTCTCACCGAGCGATGGCTGCTTGAGCGCTAAAGGGGACCTCCTGAGCATCGCGACTCAGGGGCTCTTACTGGACCCCGGGCCGCTCACCTCCTGGCCTTGACCACGGCATCGCGACCTGGCATACCAGCGACGGCTGAAGCCTGCCTTGGGACCGGGACCTGTCAGCGCAGAGCGTCAAGTTCTTGCGAGGTTCGAAACGAGGAACTAAGCTAAGACGGGACGAGCACCCCTCACCACTTCATAATAAGGATCATATTAACAAATGGAACTACAAGCACCTTACAAACCCCCGCGGGGTGTGTTCTTCGATTCCTCGCAGGGAACAAAAGGAGAAGATCCTAAAGAGTTCAACTACGCGCGCCTCCGCAAGAGACGCCATCATCAACAGTGGGCCGTCAACCACCAAGGCCAACCCCATACAGATCAGTGGCGACGGCGGCACGACGAGCCCGCCCGGCTCCGGGAGCGACGCAAGCTCGGGGGCTCGTAGCTGTCGCTCGTCTTCGGGGTTGCGAGGAGCTCGGCGGAGTCGCTGGATCCTCCGACACCTCCGCTACCTGAGGAGCTGCTGGGGAAGCGGTTGACGAGCCTAGTCCTTGCTGCAGCATGATCCCGGCCGCCTTTCTCAGGGCAGCACTCTAGCCGGCGTCCCTCCGTGTCGAAGACCTTGAAGAACATCAGGAAGGCGCCATCGTACTCCAGGTGGATTGCGAGGGCGCCACCCGTCCTGCCGACCCGGGAGATCTCGCCCCCGCCACGGGTCAGGTAGACCCTGCCCAGAGCGACGACCTCAACCTCTGCTTCGGTCGCAGGGGCACTGCAGCAGCATGCTGCAGCCAAAGCTCGATAGGCCCCCTCAGCGGGATCTCAAAGGCGAAGGAAGGAGGGAGGCGAATCCAGGACCGAGGAGGCATGGCGGCGTGAAGCACGAGCTCATGAGAAGAGCCTTCGGTGTGAACTCCTAGAGGAATGACGCGCACCACCGTGATCCGCCGGCGATGACGGCGCCTCTGGCGATGCTGCTCGGTGCCAGCATCTTCAGGGCCCTCGATCCGGGCATACAAGGGCAGTGGTAATCCCAGCGGCGGCCGCTCGAACCATGGCCTCGACACCTCCTGCCAATCACCTCCTTCCCCGTGGCAAGAGACGAGCCGTTTCTTTGAAGGAAGCAGGACAGGACTCTCTCGGGGGGCCTTCCCCTTCTCTTCGGCAGAAAACCGACGGATCGGTGCCATTGGCGAAGGGAGGAGCAAGGACGAAGAGCAAGATGAAGAGTAGCGGGAAGAGATGGATTGGAAGGGCTCGTGCCATTCCGTACATATAGCCGAGGGAGGCCAACCGTCGACCTCCATGATCACAGGTAATCATGACTCGTTTTGCATGCAGGGACTTGTCAAATCGTGCAGTTGCCGAGGCGTTGTGGGGGAGCCAGGGCGCCCACGTCCAATCAACCGCCACGCGGTGCCCAAGGCCGCAGGCTATTGGGGCCCGCAGAGCTTCGCACTTGCCTCTTCGCTTCTCTACTAAGCCAAGTCCAAGCGCACCTTGGGCCCGGGGGCTACTGTCGGCGTTCTAGGAACGGGGGTACCCAGACTTGCCTGCCTGCGTCCTGCGGTGTGGCTCAAGGAGTGGCCCAGTGCGGCCCATCTTCATCAACACATGCTCAAGACCCTCGCAAGGGGCCAAGCCTCGCAGGGCGGACGACAAGAGGCTTCCTCAGGCACGGCCTCGTCAGGCTGGCTCGCGAGGAGGCGGAGAGATCAAGGCGGGGTACCTCACGAGGTGCCCGTGACGCAAGCCATGACGACCAAGGCCAGGCGGGCGCCAGGCGGGCGCCGGCCTGCGTAGAGTCCTTGTTTCTCCTTTGGTGCAAAGGGGGCAAGCGCAGGCAAGGGTATCAAGCAAAGGCAACCATTCCGGTGCAACAAGACCAAGACCAGCAGGACGGCAGAACAGAGGTCATCGTGGAGCCCAAGCCAGCGTCATCGTCAGAGTCTTTTGGCAGGCGAGGACCAACTTTAGTCAGGATAAGTGTACTAGATGTTCCCCTTCAAAATGGCCAATTGTTGGCGCCCTTCCCGCTCAATATTTGGGAAGAGGCCCGGGGCCTTCGCCTATAAATAGGACTAGCCACCCACAGGGTAGGGGGAGAGACCGAGATCGATCGATCTTCATCTAGATCGGGATCAGATCCGCATCCAAGACACAGAGAGAGAGAGGCGACTGAACTCCCCCTAACAGTTCATCGCACCAACCAAGAACAGATCCTCGCGAGGCTGTTCTCCCCTTGTACTGTTTCTCATCAGCCTCATAGGCAATCCACACACCACAAACTGGAGTAGGGTATTACACCACAATGGTGGCCTGAACCAGTATAAATCCCGTGTCCCTTGTGTTGTTCTCTATGTAGTTTAGATCCTTATGAGGCGGTGAGACATGGGTAGGCTGGGGTCGTGATCTCCGTGTACACCCCAGTGTTCGAACCTCAAGGGTCTGCCGGAACCCGAAATCTGACACCAGGTGTAGAGGCCTGTTGCACGGGCTCAATCACACTGGAAGTAGTCTTCGGATCTCCGACAACTTCCGAAGCGAGGAGTTAATCTTTGATATCGTCCCTTTCCGCAGTGGCTACAACACACTGCTCGGACGAACCGCATTTGCCAGATTCAATGTGGTACCGCATTATGCATACCTCAAGCTCAAAATGCCAGGACCTTGCGGGGTTATAACAGTTAATGGAAACACAGAGCGCTCGCTTCGTACGGAGGAGCACACTGTGGCCCTCGTAGCAGAAGTACAGAGCAGCCTTCTTAGGCAGACCACCAATTCGGCAATAAAGCCCCCGGACACCGTCGAGCAAGTCCGGAATACCCTGCAACAAGATCGTCCGGCACGTCCAGAGCTCGCCTAGCAATTCGGCCTCCGTCCTAGTCCCAGTCAAGCGGTGAAATTTGTGCCGCGCGTACATAATTACGCACTCAAAATACCATGGGCATAGGCGGAGGCATAGCTACGACACGGTCCATAATGCGGCTCAACCGCCGCAGGATCCATATATCTTCACACCTTTTCTTTTCAGGTCCCTATTTTCAGGAGGCTCTTCCGATAGTCTGACTATCGGACCCATAATGGGACGGAAACACCAAGGAGACAAGAAGCTTCGACGTACAAGGGAATCCCCAGGTGGTCTTTGATATCGATCACTATACCTATTTTACATACCCGTACGCAGCTTGCTCTTGGTTAAGGACATGTCAAACAGTCTTATTTTGCTTATCGCACCACTTGTACACATACGCCTTGAGGTATTATTCAAATAACAATGGAAAATAATGTACAGCGTCGGCTTACTATTACATTTCTTTATCCTTTTCCTTTACTGCTTATTTATTACAAATTGCACCCGTACATTTTGGTACGTCCAGCTCGCCAGGGGCTTCAGTATATGTAAGTGCATCTAGTGCCCCTTAGTGATTTTGGTGTATAGAAGACTTATAGGTTAAGGGACTGATGCGTTTGTGAGTGTACACAGGTCTATAAGTCTATGAGGAGTTTGATATTTACAGAGAAAGTCGACCCCTAAAAATGAAGTTCTTCAACTGAAGACTTTGGATTACTGAAGACTTTCTGAAGACCTTGAAAGTGAAGAAATTAGTGTGACCTTGAAGACTTGGCAATCATTCGAGGAACATGAAGCGTGAAGACTTTTGTTTTCGTAGTTTCATTTTCCCTTTCTTGAGTCATAGGAAACAACGTGTTGTTAAAGGGGGTCGAGGAAATACTAAGGAAAAATTTCCATGTGATGCTCAACTCAAAATCCTACACCTACCAATCCCTTCGAGTGAAGCCATTGGAAATCTCAAACAGTTCAGTCATATTCTTCAGTGACAGAGACGAAGTTCTTCTGGTCTCTGAGGATTTGTTCTGACTGAGGAGTTAGGAATTTGCCAGTGCGGATTGCCTACACAGTGAGGAACATGATAGCCCTGAGGAATTTGAGAGTCAAAATTCCGACCGTTGCTGTGCTATGCGCCAGCTGTCCCAAAATATCTACCCACCTAACGGTCATATCATTGAACGGCATTTATGTCTTATCATGTCGGGCTACTCCCTAGGCTATAAATAGCCGCCCCCTACAACCACTAGCTGGTTGGCTACTCCAAGAGAAACTGACACTTGTCATTTGAGAGCATCCCATCCTCCAAGGACTTTGAGCGAAAATCATCAAGTGAGGAAAACCCAAACCAAACACACCTACAACCCAAAGTGATTGAGCATCACTGAAGAGATTGATCCTATGTGGATCTGATGCTTGTTACCTTTGAAGATTGTGCTTCTTCCAGACGGTTAGGCGTCATGGTCTAGAGCATCCAAGAGGAATTGTGGATCGCCAAGTGACCTAGTCTGTGAAGGTTTGGAAGTCACCTGAAGACTTACCACGAGCGATTGGGTGAGGTCTCTATGACCTTAGCTCAAGGAGAATACGGTGAGGACTGTGTGTCCGGGACTGTGTGTCCTCGAGTTTAAATACTCAGCCGCTCCAACCAGATGTACAACTGAGATAGCAGTTGGAACTGGTCTACCAAATCATTGTCTTTACCAAGCTTACTGGTTCTATTTCCTCAACTCTTTCATTTCCTCATTTTTGTTGTTGTGTGCTTGTTCATGTCTGTTTGAAGACTTTGACTGAAGACTTTCTCAATTTCCTCAGTTCAATTTCTTTAGTCTGTCCGTCTTCATCTTGTGTTATCATGTGCTTACGTTTTCTATACTCTGTGCTTGTCTTCATTTCATCATGATGATTATGCTTGTGTTCTGCTATGTTTACTTTTGAGTACTTATTCCGCTGCAAGTAGTTCTTCATTTAGGAATTTCCTCACCAGCAAATTCCTCAGTGAAGAATTCATAAAAATCGCCTGTTCACCCCCCGCCCCCCCTCTAGTCGATATAACACACTTTCAATTGGTATCAGAGCAAGATACTCCCTTGTTTTGTGTGATTTTGGTTTAACCGCCTGGAGTTTTAGTTATGTCAATTGCAGGAATGAGGAATGTATCATGCCCCATCTTTGACGGTCATGAGTATCCTCGGTGAAGGCCATGATGAAGAAGCGACTCATGGCTATGGACAGCGAACTGTGGACCATCACTGAGATTGGTCTTACCGATCTATGCAAGATGGCAGGGGCTGATGACAATCGCAAGTACACTCTACTCAACCTCACAGTGAAGGATGTCATCTGCTCCTATTTGTCCCAAAATCAGTTCAAGAACGTCATGCATCTCAATCACAAGAAGCTAATCTGGGACCGGCTCTCTGAGGTCTATGAAGGCCATCAAACATGTCATGATCCTTGGTTTGAGGATTACAAGGAATCTCTCAATGCGATGACATTCAAACCAGAATCATCATCTTCTTCACCATGCCTTATGGCAAAAAGTGCTAGGTAACCGAAGGCTACCTATCTAAGTCCAGTGATGATGAATCTGGAGATGAATTTGGACCCAGCTATGTCAAACTTGCTTCCCTTGCCACTAAACAACAAAGAGCTTTGGAAAAAGTTCAATACATGCTAAATAAGAGCGATGATATGTTGGGTGAAGAAATGGATCAGTCAAAAGCTTTGGCTGAGAGTCTTCAGAGACTTCAGTCCAAGTTTGACACCCTTCAAGGTCATCATAACACTCTCTTATCTAATCATGAGAAGCTTTTTTATGAATTTCTTCAAAGAAAGCAAGATCTTGAGAAGCTAAGGGTGAGTAATGAAGATCTTCAGAAGGAGCGCGATTCATTACTTGCTCAACAAATCAATGCTACTCAGGAAGAATTTGTTCCTCCATGTTTGAAGTGCATTGAATGTGAATCTACTGATTCTCCACCTGAATGTTCAAATGCTTATAATGCTGCAAATTCTTCATCTACCTCTGCTATCACTAATTCCTCATCTGAGGACATTTCTAGTATCACTGATGATGCAGGGCTGAAGGAATTGTACATGACAGGCATGTACAAAAGCCTCAAAGGACATCAGACTCTTTGTGATGTGCTTAAAAAGCAGATCCTCAACAGGAACCCTAGGAAAGAGGGTATTGCCTTTGAGAGGAAACTCAATGCTGATGGAACATATTGGAAGCCTGAGCAGTACCCCAAAACCTCATGGGTTGCTGCAAAGGGACCTCCAGTTGATCCATCCAATTTATCTGGCTTTACATGTGAATCTCCTCATTCTTCTGATGAGTCATTTGACTCCAACTATAAACTGTTCAAGAATCAGAATGGTGAAGTATTTGCTAGATATGTTGGCACTAACTGTAGGAACGGTTCCCCTATGAAGAAAATCTCGGTTCCCAAAAGTTGCCTTGAAAGGCTTCAGGTGAATGTCCTCATGACACCACCTGTGAAGAATAGGAACTCCAGATCAAATTCTTCATATGGCCCAAATTCTTCACATGGATCAAAGTCCTCAAAAGGATCAAAGTCCTCATATGATCATCATAGTGCTAACCCTTCTATTTCGCAGGGTAGAGCTAAGGGCTATGAATATGAGCATTATTCTTCTAATCATTATGTTCATAAGTCCTCGAAGAATTCTCTACTTATTCACATGCTTATCCTAACCCCTCTTATGTGAAATGAAGTGACTGGCTTCTATGCCACCTTTCTCATATGGTACTCGCAGAGTGATGAATTCTTTGCCACCCTTTCAGATGTGGGTGGTGAAGAAAAAGAACTAATCTCCTATGCAGGATCAGGTCTCCAAACGTGCTTAAAACGTCTGAAGGATTTGCTGGAGACCTGAACATTGGCTGAAAGGACGCAGGCTAATCATGAAGAAATGAACTTTCATTTCTCACGTCCTCATAATATTTTATCTGTTCTATTGCTTGATGAAATTGATCTGATTATATTGATGTCATATTCTTCACTGATGAAGTATATGAGTTCGTAAGTTGCACTAATTCATCTAACCCAAAGCAAATGAGTGGGTCCTCGATAGTGGATGTACGAATCACATGACTGGTGACAAGAATCTATTGATGGATGCTCCTTTATCACCATCACATCTGAAGCATATCATCTTCGCTGACAAAGGCAAAAGTCAGGTATTGGGTCTAGGTAAGGTTGCGATCTCAAAGGATCGACACATGGACAAAGTAATGCTTGTTGAGTCCTTAGGATACAACCTCATGTCTGTCTCAATGCTTTGTGATCTCGATATGGTTATTGTCTTTGGCAAATATCGTTGTGTTGTGATCATGGAAGCTGACAATTCCAAAGTCTTCGAAGGCTTTAGGAGAGGAGACTTGTATATTGTTGATTTCTCTACAGGACCACAACCGGCCGTATGCCTACTTGCAAAAGCTTCAGAAGGATGGCTATGGCATCAATGACTTGGTCATGCTGGCATGAGGAATTTGCACACGCTTGCGAAAAAGAAGCATGTCATTGGCATTGAGAATGTCAAATTCCTCAAGGATCACTTATGCGGAGCCTGTGAAGCTGGAAAGATGACAAAGGCCAAGCGTCCAGCGAAGACTATCATGACTACCTCTCGACCATTTGAATTGCTTCACATGGATCTCTTTGGTCCTAATCATTATTCTGCTGTCACAAATGATGCATCTCTATATGGCTTTGTTATTGTTGATGATTATTCTCGTTACACATGGGTGCACATTGTCACTTACAAACATGAGGTGCAGGAAGTCTTCAAATGATTTTCCTCGAAGGCTTCAACCAACTTTGGTGTGAAGATCAAGCACATCAGAAGTGACAATGGGACTGAGTTCAAGAATTCCGGTCTTGATGACTTTCTTGATGAACTTGGTATTACTCATGAGTTATCTGCTCCTTATACTCCTCAGCAGAATGGCGTCGTGGAGCGCAAGAATACAAGACACCTCATCGTTTCTGGATTGAGGCAATTGATACTGCATGCCACATCATCAACAGAGTATATCTTCACAAATTCTTCAAGAAGATTGCTTATGAACTCCTCGCTGACAAGAAACCCAATGTGATTTACTTCAAAGTCTTCGGTGCTAAATGTTGTATTAGAGATCCTCATCACAATTCTAAATTTGCACCGAAAACACATGAGGGTTTTATGCTTGGTTACGGAAAGGACTCGCACACCTACAAAGTCTTCAACAACGTTCTCCACAAGGTTGTTGAAACTGTAGATGTGTGGTTCGATGAAACTAATGGCTCGCAAACAGAGCACCTACCTTCTGTGTTAGATGAACCAGCACCTGAGGAATCTATCAAGTTCAAGGCTACTGAGGATGTCATTCCTACTGTAGGACCTTAAAGTATGTCTAGAGGGGGGTGATTAGACTACTTGACCAATTAAAAACTTAACCTTTTCCCAATTTTAGAGTTTGGCAGATTTTAGTGATCTTTGGACAAGTCAAGCAATCTTCACACAATTCAAGCAAGCATGCAAAGCGTATATGAGCAGCGGAAATTAAAGCATGCAACTTGTAAGAATGTAAAGGGAAGGGTTTGGAGGATTCAAAGGCAATTGGAGACACGGATGTTTTTGTCGTGGTTCCGATAGGTGGTGCTACCATACATCCACATTGATGGAGACTTCAACCCACGAAGGGTAACGGTTGCACGAGTCCACGGAGGGCTCCACCCACGAAGGGTCCACGAAGAAGCAACCTTGTCTATCCCACCATGGCCGTCGCCCACGAAGGACTTGCCTCACTAGCGGTAGATCTTCACGAAGTAGGCGATCTCCTTTCCCTTACAAACTCCTTGGTTCAACTCCACAATCTTGTCGGAGGCTCCCAAGTGACACCTAACCAATCTAGGAGACACCACTCTCCAAGAAGTAACAAATGGTGCGTTGATGATGAACTCCTTGCTCTTGTGCTTCAAATGATAGTCTCCACAACACTGAACTCTCTCTCATAGGATTTGGATCTGGTGGAAAGAAGATTTGAGTGGAAAGCAACTTGGGGAAGGCTAGAGATCAAGATTCATATGGTAGGTGTCAGTGTCAAAACCGGTGGATCTCGGGTAGGGGGTCCCGGACTGTGCGTCTAGGCGGATGGTAACAGGAGACAAGGGACACGATGTTTTTACCCAGGTTTGGGCCCTCTCGATGGAGGTAAAACCCTACTCCTTCTTGATTAATATTGATGATATGGGTAGTACAAGAGTAGATCTACCACGAAATCAAAGAGGCTAAACCCTAGAAGCTAGCCTATGGTATGATTGTTGTTCGTCCTACGGACTAAAAACCCTCCGGTTTATATAGACACCGGAGAGGGTTAGGGTTACACAGAGTCGGTTATAATGGTAGGAGATCTACATATCCGTATCGCCAAGCTTGCCTTCCACGCCAAGGAAAGTCCCATACGGACACGGGACGAAGTCTTCAATCTTGTATCTTCATAGTCCAGGAGTCCGGCCAACGATGATAGTTCGGCTATCCGGACACCCCCTAATCCGGGACTCCCTTAGTAGCCCCCGAACCAGGCTTCAATGACGATGAGTCCGACGCGTAGATTGTCTTCAGCATTGCGAGGCGGGTTCTTCTCCAAATTCCAAATACTTGTCGAATAGTGTCCGGCTCTGATAAATGTTGCACTCATTGGCTTCCACGCCCAATAATGGCCATCTTCCACGTGTTGAACGAATGCGAAAAGCCAGGGTATTTTTACACTTTCCCCCCTAGCTGCGCAAATGAGCCGCCTATAAAAAGAGACGAGGATCTGGATCCGAATCACACCATCCCTCCTCCGCAAACTTTCATCGGAGCGCCTTTGACAAAAAATCCATTCCGTCATGGACAGTCGACGCGACCCCTCCTCTCACGCTCCCAGCTCCCAGCCTGGGAATTGGGAGAGATGCTCAGTCCCGCATAACAAGCTAGTGACGCTCCAAACCAAGGGATTCCTTCCCCCAGCCTTCATGGTTCCGGTTCGAGCCGGACTCGCCACCTATAAGGGCGGAAAGCAAGCGGAGAGCGTCCCCGATCCTTCCAAAGGAGAGAGGGTATGCTTTTTCTCTTATCTGATAAGAGTACTCGGATTTCCAATACATCCGTTTCTCCGGGGGCTCCTTGAGTTCTACGGCTTCCAGCTGCACCACCTTACGCCTGCCTCCATTCTGCACATCGCGGGCTTTGTGGCCCTTTGCAAACTTTTCTTGGGCGTCGAGGCTCATTTTGCGTTGTGGAAGAGATTATTCTGCCTCATACCCCGTTCTCATGAGGGGTCAATATATCAAGTGGGCGGAGCCAAGCTATGGCGCATCGCCGGGACCGGATATCTATCCGGAACCCCGAAGAAGGCGTCCGAAGACTGGCCTTCGGAATGGTTTTATATAGAAGACGCCCCGCTACCGGATCCCGTTCGGATCGGCCTCCCGGAGTTCAATAATGCTCCCTTGAAGAAACGCCTAAGTTGGCGTCCACGGAGCCCGCAGAGAGAAAACGACAGGGACGTCCTTTACCTGATGAGCCGAATAAGGTTGCTAGCTCATTCCGGACTGACCATGATCGGTGTCATGGCCACCTGCATTATGCGGGGGGTGCAGCCACTCCAGTATAGGGGCCACCCCATGTGGGATTTCAACGGGGAGGACGATGCCACCCGTCACAGCCGTACGGGGCCGGGATCGGTCGCCGATCTGGTGAAGATCTTGTCCGCGCTGTACAAGGGGGAAGAGGAGGATTTTCTCCGCATCAGTCCATTGAAAGGATTTTCTATGAACAATCCTCGAAGCTGGGTAAGCGGACATTTCCTTTTTTGCACATCCGATCCGTACTCCCATGGTTAGATATCTCATTTTGTGATTTCGAAGCAGGAACTGCACCAGGCCGTAAAAGATATAAACAGCCCGCCTCCGCAACCCGAGGATCCGGAACGGTTCCTTGATCTGACCTCCCAAGAGGATCCGGACATATTGGTGGAGCTGATTGATGGGGTATTTTACCAACTAAGCATCGATAATGCCTTGGTTGCCATTGCGGCCGATTACCCCGGAATACTTCCAGCCTCATAGGTAACTGAGATCAAAGCCCCAGTACTTTGATAATGCCCCATCCGTGCTTATTTTTGATCACCGTATATCAATGGTGTTTCGCAGGGGGTGCCTTCGAGGCGGGAGGCCGAGCCCGCGGCGGCTAGCCAACAAGGGGCAGCACGGCCACGCAGGCTAAAAAGAAGTGCGGTCCGGATTGAAATGTCGCCGCAACAGTAAGGCATGTCACCATATTCCCGGGATTGATTCCGGGAAGGTATATTAACGCCGGTGCTCCTTTTAGGAAAAAGAGCGCTCGCCGGACTGTGTCCGGGGAGATGGCCAATCGAGCCTCCGCCAGCCAGGCTCCAACTCCGGGTCCAAAAGCGGAGGTGAACACGAGGCATGCGTCGGATGCTCCTCCGACAGAGGATGCCGACAGATTGTCCGCCACCAACTCCGAGGTGGAGAGTGCCATGAATCACAGGCGCCGCCGGGCAGTTCTTCGTGACGCATGTTTCTCCCAAGAGGCATTGAACGCCTTCAATTCGGGAGACGTGCACCTCCGTGCTGCTCAAGATGGTCTAGCCAGAGCCACGGAGCAGTATGTAAAGGACATACGGGTGAGGAGATTTGACAGTTGTATATGCCAGTAGCCCCCGAGACTTAAAATAGTTAGGATAACTGATTTAAGGATCATTTGTTATGCAGGATATTACGGAAAAGAATAACCGACTGTCTCAGGAGCTTGAAGAGTGCAAGGCCCAGCTTGAGGCAGCACTAGCCGCCACAGGGGGAGCCACAGAGACCCCCTCCGGTAATATATACTTCGAAAGATAAGTAGTTTGTGAAGTGCGGCGTGTGTATAAGTCTGACAATAATATTGCAGATGGCGCCGGACTAGATCCAGACAAGCAACAGCTCCTGCGCCGGTTAAAGGCCGGCGAGAATGTGCTTACAAGGATGAGGCAAGAGAAAAATAATCTCCAAGATGCCAACACCCAGCTGGGTGAGGAACTAAAGGATGTTCGAGCCCAGCTGTCTGACTCTGTTAAGGAGAATCGGGGCTTCGTCGCGGCATTTATAGTAAGTGCTTGAGCGAACTTTTGAAAAGAAGAGTCCGGTGAGGAAGTCGAATAACAGAAATATGTCTGTAGGTATGCTCACAGGTCGTCCTGCAGAGGAAATGCCCGGTTCAACGGGTGACCTACTTCCCGATCTTCTACAACTGCACGAACGAGTTTGGCAGGTAATGAGAGGCGTCTCCCATGCCTTGTGGCCATCCATCTCCCTACCCGAAGTCCTTGGAGAGCTTGCAGAGAGGCTTCAGGGAGCACGGCGGCGCTTCCGGCTATGGAAGATATCGGCCTACCGTCAAGGCGCCAGGGAGGCCTGGGCCATGGTGAAGACACGGTACACGAAGGCTGACCCAAACCACATGGCCGAGGTCGGCCTGTGGGGCCCGATGGGAAGGAGATCCCTGTGAGCTTAATGTACAGCCAAGTAGAGTTGGCCGCAAAGTATTCCCCGCGGGACTGTAAACTAGACAGCTTATTAGATGGTATTGAAGAGGAATACAATTAGTCAATTTGACTATGTAATTTAAAATGACATGTAAAATGCCTTCTAGCCGGATTGTAGATCGTTTGTCGTAGCGGACCTTTTCGCTTCAACCTCGGGACCCGACAGTCCGGAGTGTGTCTGAATACCCTCGCGGTTATGTAAGAACCGGGGCATGCGTGGAGACCAGGCGTAGGGGTCATGAGTGCTTTATCAGACAAGTGCCCAACTAGTTATGTTATATTACATGGTTAGTAAGAAACATCTTCCAGGGAAAATAGTTCCGTTAGGGGTTCCTTTCCCTGGGAGGCATGCCCTAAAGTGCATGTCCGGACTGCAAAAAAAGCAGGAAAACATCTGGGGGCAGATAAATGAATAAGTAAGAAATCGTCTTTTAGTTCACCGACCGAATATTCCCTTAAGAACGCTAGCTTTCGGCTTCACCCAGTCTGAGGTACACGTCCAGCTGACCCAGCGGTAACAATCGCAGAGGTGCTCCCTTTACCACCTAGCCGAACAATCGGGAACGTAGGGGTAAGCACAGGAGCCAGGCAACCCAGCTTGGCCAAAACTTAAGTCATATCAATGCATATAATGGTGAATAATAGGCACATGCGGAAGTGTGACACATGTGTTGGGCATAAAGCCCGTATAAATAAGCTTCTGTTAAAGAAGCCCCCAGGTATACTAAGCGCGGATAACGCGTCAAGTGTGTGCGAATAGTGTGCAAACGAGCCTCCAACGGCTTCAGAAAAAAGGAGGGGGAAGGAGAAAAATAAAAGACAGTTAAAGTACAAAATATAGACGGAGGAAGGAGATGAACTCAGAGTCCGGCGCTAGGCGTAGAATCTTCGGAGACGGGCTGCGTTCCATGGGTTCGGCTCAAGTCGGTTATCCGATGCGTTCCATAGACGATACGCTCTGCCGGTCAGGACTTGGTTGATGATGAAGGGACCCTCCCATTTGGGCTTGAGTTTGTCCTTTTTCTTTTCCGGCAGGCGTAGAACTAATTCGCCAACGTTGTAAGCTTTGGCCCATACTTCTCTGCTTTGGTATCTTCGAGCCTGCTGTTGATAGAATGCGGAACGGGCTTTTGCCACGTCGCGCTCCTCCTCCAAGGTGTCCAAACTGTCCTGCCGATCGAGCTCGGCTTCTCTTTCTTCGTACATGCGCACGTGACGTGAGTCATGAATTATGTCGCAGGGCAAAACTGCCTCTGCGCCGTACACCATAAAAATGGTGTGAATCCGGTAGTGCGATTCGGAGTGGTCCGCAGCCCCCAGAGTACGGAGTCGAGCTCCTCTACCCAGTGCGTATTACATTCCTTGAGGGACCGCACTAGTCTAGGTTTAATACCGCTCATGATTAGACCATTTGCTCGCTCGACTTGACCGTTAGTTTGAGGGTGATAGACTGAAGCGTAGTCGAGCTTGATGCCCATGTTTTTGCACCAGAGTTTGACCTCGTCGGCCGTGAAGTTCGTGCCATTATCAATGATGATGCTATGGGGGACGCCGTAATGGTGTACTACCCTTGATATGAAGTCTATCACCGGTCTAGATTCGGCCGTCTTAACAGGCTTTGCCTCTATCCATTTGGTGAATTTGTCCACCATGACCAATAGGTATTTTTGCTTGTGGGTTCCTCCTTTAAGGGGTCCAACCATATCAAGCCCCCAGACCGTGAACGGCCAGGTGATGGGTATAGTTTTGAGGGCGGTAGGTGGCTTGTGGCTTTGATTAGCAAAGAGCTGGCATCCGACGCATCGTTGGACCAAGTCCTGAGCATCTGCCGGGCCGTCGGCCAACAAAATCTTGTATGGAAGGCCTTGCCTACAAGGGCCCGGGCTGTGGCGTGGTGCCCGCCGAGTCCGGCATGAATTTCAGCCAGAAGATTCCGCCCTTCCTCTTTGGAGATACACCTTTGAAGGACTCCGGTTGTGCTTTTCTTATAAAGTTCTCCCTCATGGACCTTATAGGCTTTAGATCGCCGCACTATGCAGCGGGCCTCGTTTTGGTCCTCGAGAAGTTCCTGCCTATTTAGGTAGGCTAGGAATGGTTCTTTCCACGGGGCAATGACTGCCATTATTGTGTGGGCTGACGGTGTTATTTCGTTGGCAGAACCACAACTATGTCAGAATGTTTGGTGTGGGGTAGTGTGGTTGGGTCCGGGATGTTATTTCCGGACTCTCCCTCCCATAATACGGATGGCTTGAAAAGCCTCTCTCAGAAGATGTTGGGAGGGACAGCATCGCGCTTTGCGCCAATGCGTGCCAACACATCTGCTGCCTGGTTGTTCTCCCGGGCTATATGGTGAAATTCGAGCCCCTCAAACCAAGCTGACATTTTTAGCACGGCGTTGCGATAAGCTGCCATTTTTGGATCCTTGGCATCAAAGTCTCCATTTATTTGGGATATCGCGAGGTTTGAATCCCCGCGGACCTCTAGGCGCTGAATGCCCATGGAGACTGCCATCCGGAGACCATGTAGAAGGGCCTCGTATTCAGCTGCGTTGTTGGAGTCCGTGTACATTATCTAAAGTACGTATTAGACTGTATCTCTAGTTGGGGACGTCAGAACGATGCCAGCCCCCAGGCCAGCCAACATTTTGGAGCCGTCGAAGTGCATGATCCAGTTGGAATATGCGCCATACTCTTTAGGGAGTTCGGCTTCAGTCCATTCGGCAACGAAGTCGGCCAAAACTTGCGACTTAATAGCTCGCCGTGGCTTGTAAGTTATGTCGAACGGGAGGAGCTCGATTGCCCATTTGGCAATCCGGCCCGTTGCATCGCGGTTGTTTATAATGTCATTAAGAGGTACTTCGGAGGCTACTGTTATCGAACACTCTTGGAAGTAGTGTCGCAGCTTCCGGGATGCCATGAACACCGCGTATGCTATCTATTGATAATGCGGGTACCGTGACTTGCATGGAGTTAGGACAGTGGACCCGTAGTAAACTGGTTTTTGGAGAGGGAACTTGTGTCCGTCTGTTTCTCATTCGACAACGAGCACCGCGCTTACAACTTGATGGGTTGCCGCGGTGTATAATAACATTGGTTCGCCCATGTTGGGTGCGGCCAAGACCGGATTTGTTGCCAATATGGCTTTGATTTCTTCGAGTCCGGCCGTGGCGGCATCCGTCCACTCGAAGTGTTCGGTGCGCCGCAGGAGGCGATAAAGGGGTAATGCCTTTTCTCCTAAGCGGGAGATAAAGCGGCTTAGAGCCGCCACGCATCCAGTCAATTTTTGTATTTGTTTGAGGTCTTTTGGGATATCCAATTGTGATAGAGCTCGGATCTTGGCTGGGTTTGCTTCAATTCCTCTACCGGATACAATGAAGCCCAAGAGCTTTCCGGCTGGTACGCCGAAAACGCATTTTTCCGGGTTGAGCTTAATGTCATATGCTCGGAGATTGTCGAATGTGAACCTCAAGTCGTCTACTAGAGTTTCGAGATGCTTGGATTTGACGACCACATCATCTATGTATGCCTCCACTGATTTGCCGATCTAGTTTGCTAGACATGTCTGAATCATGCGCTGATATGTTGCGCCGGCGTTTTTGAGCCCGAAGGGCATTGTGTTGAAGCAGAATGGGCCGTATGGAGTGATGAATGCCGTTGCGGCTTGGTCTGGCTCTGCCATCTTAATTTGGTGGTAGCCGGAGTATGCGTCGAGGAAGCACGATGAATCGTGTCCTACGGTAGCGCCGATAATTTGGTCGATGCGGGGAAGGGGGAGGGATCCTTTGGGCAAGCCTTGTTAAGGTCCTTGAAATCGACACACAGGCGCTAGGACTTGTCCTTCTTTGGTACCATTACCAGGTTTGCTAGCCAGTCCGGATGTTTTATATCTCTAATGAATCCGGCCTCCAATAGTTTGGCTAGCTCCTCTCCCATGGCCTGTCTCTTAGGTTCGGAGAAACGCCGAAGAGCTTGTTTGACTGGCTTGAATCCTGTTAGGATATTTAGGCTGTGCTCGGCCAGCCGGCGTGGGATTCCTGGCATGTCTGAAGGGTGCCAGGCAAAGATGTCCCAATTTTCGCGTAGGAATTCTCGTAGTGTGGCGTCTACCTCAGGGTTTAATTGTGCCCCGATGGAGGCCGTTTTTGTAGGGTCCATTGGATGGACTTGGAATTTGACTATTTCGTCCTCCGGTTTAAAAGAGGTGGACTTGAATCTCTTATCGAGTATCACATCGTCCCTGTTCACCGTCGAGCGCAGCGCAGTGAGTTCCTCGGCCGCTAGGGCATCGGATAGTGCCTCAAGGGCAAGTGCGGCTGTTTTATTTTTGGCGCGGAGTGCTATGTCCGGGTCACTAGCAAGAGTGATGTTTCCGTTGGGTCCGGGCATTTTGAGCTTCATGTACCCGTAATGGGGTATAGCTTGAAAAATTGTGAATGCCTCTCGCCCTAATAGAGCGTGGTATCCGCTGCTGAACGAGGCCACTTGGAATGTGACCTCCTCGGACCTGTAATTATCCGGCGTGCCGAACACCACATCCAGTGTGATTTTTCCTGTACAGCATGCTTCCCGACTGGGGATTATTCCTCTAAAGGTTATGCTGCTTCGCTCAATGCGGCTCCAGTCTATTTCCATTTTTCGAAGGATTTCCTCGTAAATGAGGTTTAATCCGCTGCCGCCATCCATGAGTACCTTGGTAAGGCGAAAGTCGTCCACTATTG
This sequence comes from Triticum timopheevii, assembly GCA_963921465.1. NCBI lineage: Eukaryota > Viridiplantae > Streptophyta > Magnoliopsida > Poales > Poaceae > Triticum > Triticum timopheevii. Next base: position 117,891,630 of record OY997266.1, on the reverse strand, counting down.
GACTGAGGACCAATCCGGCTGGTGCTCGGGCTGTTCGGATTTTAGGTTCGTCACTGGCGTTAAAGGTAATAGCCGTGTCACTCCATGGATTTATTGTTGCTACCTGGTGGATTTCGGCAAGGCTGCGGAGTGTTCGTTTCCGCATATTATTTGATGCAAAAGTTTCGAAGACTGTTAATACAGTACAGGTATTGCTGGGCTGGTGCTTTGGAGCTAGAAGCTCTTCGCCACTTTTGGCCACCTGCCGTAGTATCCAACATGCTCTGAGGCTATGAGTTGGAGTGGCGCCCTCTGTACTATGAATTTTGCAGGGTCCATTGAGCCATCCCTCCAGTACGGTTCCATGCCCTTTAGAGGGTTTTTGCTTTTTGGTATTTAACCCAGGTGCCTGGTAATGATGCACCCTTTTACTTTGGAATAGGGTTGTGTTCAAGGCCGGATTATCCCAAAATTTTATTTCGGTTTTCCAGGCGCTCTCCATCGCACAGTACTTTCGTACTATGGACGCCAAGTCAGCAAAGCGTGTAATTTCACGACGACTTGCGGTGTTGAGGATTCCTTCGTCCGTGCAATTAATGCAGAAGAATGAAATTGCGTCCTCTTCACGGCAGTCCTTTATCCTGTTCATGACTAGGAGGAATCTGGCCCAGTAATGATGTACTGTTTCAGCGGGCTCTTGCCGGATTTGGGATAGATCGCTTATGTTTGGGTGGGAGGGTGGAGTTAAATTCCGAACTCTATCCGATCTAAGACTCAGGGGCCAAGAAGTTTCCGAACTTGGAAGCTTGGGTTCTTGGACGTTGTCCGATGAATCTAGCCCGCTGCCTGAAGTTCAGGGCTTGAGTGGTGTTCTCCCCTCCCCGGGAATCCGGCATGGAGGGGTCAGGAATCCGGACATAGCTAGTCCTTAGGATAGAAGAAGGGTCGCCATATTGTTCCTCTACCACAGCAATGTGGTGGGTAGCCTGGGGAGAGTTAATCTCTCTCAGATCGGTTTTAGGCCCAATCTGGTCGTAATCTATAGCGACTCCCAGGGCGGCGATGCAATCCAAGAGCTCGTTTAAGGAAGAGAGCTCCATCGGATCTAACTGCTCGGCGAGTTCCGAGTTGACGTGAAGATTGCTTTCGGTGACCCGAGAAGTCATCGTCGGCGCGGCGGCCGAACAGGCGGTCATAAGAAAACCGCCTAGCCGGAGAGTTTGGCCAATGGCCAAAGCTCCTTTAGCAACGGTGCCGTCTTTAAAGACGGGACGAGGCATCCTTCCTGATGGCGACGGCACAGAGGAACTCTCAATGAAAGCACCAATGTTGGTGTCAAAATCGGTGGATCTCGGGTAGGAGGTCCCGGACTGTGCGTCTAGGCGGATGGTAACAGGAGACAAGGGACACAATGTTTTTACCCAGGTTCGGTCCCTCTTGATGGAGGTAAAACCCTACTCCTGCTTGATTAATATTGATGATATGGGTAGTACAAGAGTAGATCTACCACGAGATCAAAGAGGCTAAACCCAAGAAGCTAGCCTATGGTATGATTGTTGTTCGTCCTACGGACTAAAAACCCTCCGGTTTAGACACCGGAGAGGGTTAGGGTTACACAGAGTCGGTTACAATGGTAGGAGATCTACATATCCGTATCGCCAAGCTTGCCTTCCACGCCAAGGAAAGTCCCATCCGGACACGGGACGAAGTCTTCAATCTTGTATCTTCATAGTCCAGGAGTCCGGCCAACGATGATAGTTCGGCTATCCGGACACCCCCTAATCTGGGACTCCCTCAGTAGGAATGGAATATCTTGGCCTCAACACATGAGTAGGTAGTTCTCTCTCAGAAAATGTAAGTTGGAAGTGTAGGTTTGTTCTGATGGCTCTCTCCACGAATGAAGAGGAGGTGGAGGGGTATATATAGCCTCCACACAAGATCTAACCGTTACACACAATTTACCAAACTCGGTGGGACCGAATCAACAAACTCGGTCGGACCGATTTAGTAAATCTAGTGACCGTTAGGGTTTTCGGTGGGACCGACATGCAACTCGGTAGGACCGATATGGTTAGGGTTAGGGCATAACATAATCTCAGTGAGACCGATTACACAAACTCGGTGAGACCGATTTTGGTAATTAGCTAACCAGAGAGTTGGTCAGGTAAACTCGGTGGGACCGATTCGCTCTTTTCGGTGAGACCGAAATGTTACGAAAGGGAAATAGAGAGTTTACATTGCAATCTCGGTGGGACCGATCGCTCACTTCGGTTAGACCGAAACGTTTCGAAGGGAAACAGAGAGATTACAATCCCATCTCGGTAAGACCGAGATCCCTATCGGTGAGACCGATTTGCCTAGGGTTTGTGGTAGTGGCTATGACATTTGAACTCGGTGGCGCCGGATAGAAAGAATCGGTGGGACCAATTTTGACTTTGAGTTTAGCTCATATGTGGATGTGAGGAAGTAGTTGAGGGTTTTTGGAGCATATCACTAAGCACTTGAAGCAAGAGGCTCATTAAGCAACACCTCATCCCTCCTTGATAGTATTGGCTTTTCCTATAGACTTAATGTGATCTTGGATCACTAAAATGTAAAATGTAGAGTCTTGAGCTTTTGAGCTTCAGCCAATCCTTTGTCCTTAATATTTTTAGGGATCCACTTTCATCATCCATGCCATGCCATTCATTGAGCTTTCCTGAAATATTTGTCTTGGAATAGCATTAGCTCAATGAGCTATATGTTGTTATGAATTACCAAAACCACCTAGGGATAGTTGCACTTTCAATCTCCCCCTTTTTGGTAATTAATGACAACATATAGATCAAAGCTTAGACAAATGATAATAAGATTGAAAAACATCGTCACTTTGAGAAGTATGTGATAAGCAAGAGCTCCCCCTAAATTTGTGCATAGTTTAAGATTTGCTTTGGACTGCAAATGCACAAGGAATTAGGCTCATGGGTTACTCTTCCATGTCACATACATCTTGGTGGAGCGCTCAAAATAATAAAGATTGAATACATGCACTCATCACCAAGCAAACTGAATGATCATATAAGGATAAGTAAGATAATATCATCTAACAAGCATAAGTGTAGCTTATGATCAAACACATGATCATCAATGTCTCACAGATAATAGCATAAAGTCTCAAGCAATCAAAAGCAAACAAAGTTCAACCAAGAAGACAAGAGAGAACAAAAGCAACAAAAGCAAACTCTCTCTCTCTCTCTCGAAGCCTATGATATATACATTTTTCTCCCCCTTTGGCAACAAGTTACCAAAAAGTTCCTAGAAAATGCATAGTACTATATCGTCTCTCAGGCTTGGTCTTCAGGTGGTGGTGTAGAGATGGCTCCTTGGACGAAGGCTTCAGTTGATGTGGATGGAGCTGAAGGAGTTGGTTCTGGAGCTGGTTGCACTGGAGCTGTAGGAGATGTAGCTGGTGCAGATGAAGTGGCTCTGGTGTCTGTCACAGGCACTGCAGCTGATCTCTGAGCTCTAGGCACTCTGGCAAATGCATCAGTGGTTGTCTTGCCCTTCCTCTCCTGCATGTCATCCTGTAGCTGCTCCATAACTGACTGAATCTCAGTTACTTTGACATCTAAATCATAGAATTTTTGTTCCATGATTGTTTCGAGGCTCTCCTGGTTTTGAGTTAGGGTGGCCAACCCCTTCGCAATCCTCAGAGTTGATGCTATCAAGTAACCAAGTTGCTCCTGCTTGTTCTTCAAAAAGTACTCAGATGCCTCCTCTTGTGTTGGCATCTTGGCAGCCTTCTCTTTCTTTGCTTTCTCCTTCTTCTCTTGAGCTTGTACTGATGATGGTTCATTCTCATTCATCACAACTTGATTGTCCTCAAATTCTGGATAGATAGAAAAATGTTCCTTGTCCAGCAAGTATGTGCCTGTGCCCATCTTTGAGTTAATCAACTCCTGAATTTGTGGGGCATATCCACAACTTCTCTTATGGTCTGCTGTTGTCCTCTTGATAGTCTCAACCATGAGGCCCATGACCTTGAATTTCTATGGCACGTCAAACAAGTGTAGCAAGTTTATAGCATGGCCTCTTATCATGTTATGGTCACCTGACTTGGGCAATAGAGTATGCCTTAGGATCCAGTTGATCGTTTGCAGCCGTGAAAGAAGAAAATGGACTGACCCAAACTTATGTGTCTCAACTGCAGCATCTGGGATCTCCTTGTACATATATGACATGGAATTGTGATCCATCTTCTTCTTGGCATAGACATCCAAGTCATCTTCCCTCTCCTTTGGTGCATTGATCAGATTGGCCCATTCCTCAATGGTTGATTGGTACCTTGTACCTTCAGACATCCAAACTATCCTGCCATCTAGATAGAAATGTGCTGTGGAGTAGAATTGCATAATGAGCTCATCATTCCACTTTGTGAGCTTCTGCCCAACAAAGTCTGCAACTCCACAAGCAATGAAACTGTCTTGCACTCCAGGATAGTGTTCTTCATTCTCCTTCAAGTAGGTCCAGTCGACCCACCTCATATCACACACTATAGGCTTCTTGTCCAACAACACAGTCTCATAGAAATCCTGTTGTTCCTTAGTGTGGAACCTGTAATCAACAGGAGTCCTTCTCCTGATAGCATAGGGATCAGACAACCTCCACTGTCTGAGTCCTGCATCCTTTCTTAGCTTCATGTTCTCAGCCACAGGATGAGCATCATTGTGGTCTGGAATCTTTGGCTTCAGCTTCCTCAGGACTTGTCCTTCATCATCTTCCTCAGCAGCAACTTCAAGCACTAGGGCCTTGTTCTTCTCAACAGCTGGTATACTCCTGGTATTCCTCTTTGGTGCATTCTTGGGCTTGGGGTAGCTTTGGGTGCTTCTTTGGGCTTTGATGATGCAGCCCTGACTTAAGAGCATCACCCATCAGCTTTTGTGCCTTGGGTGTTGGTGCAGCAACCTCTTCTTCCTCTTCCTCATCAGAAGAATGCTTCTCAAATTCTGCCATGGGATCAACTTTCTTGCACCATCTTCCTCTCTTTCTCTCCTTCTTCTGCCCTTCTATAGCAGCCTCTTTGGGTTGAGATTTCAAAGGAACTTGAGTAGAAGCTCTGGCTTTAGACATAGGAGTTCTCTTTGCAGGCACTTTGATCTTCATTCCAGGATTAATGGATGCAGCTGTGACATACTCCTTTTTGAGCACCTTCTTCTTGGAAGTGGCCTCATCTTCAACTGCCACATAGTCCTCATCCTCAGATTCTGAGGTTTTCTTCTTTCTAGCCCTGGTGGCAGCTTTAGGCAGATTGCTTGGGGTGCTCCTGCTGCCATCATCTGAAGTGCTAGAGGGACTAGTGCCCTCACCCATGTGAATCTGCTCTTCTTCCATGTTCTGGCTGTCACTTTGGTCTGACATGCTGCAAACACTGACTGTTGACCCTGTGAATAGTTATAGATGAGATAGAGTGGATGAGCATCACAAAATGCAGAGATTTTTGCAAAAGAATGATTCAAAAAACTTAGTTTTAGTTTTCCACAGAAAGCATTTCGGATCAACCGATTTTCAAACTCGGTCATACTGAAGCAGTTTTGGAACCTAAACTAGTGAACTCGGTCAAACCGAGTCACAGTTCGGTGGCACCGAGACTGCTAGGATTTCACAAAGTTCTAAAATCGGTCACACCGATTAGCAATTCTCGGTCAGACCGAGAGTTACTAGTGCAATGGCGTTAGCCGAATTGGTGGGACCGAGTTTTTCAACTCGGTGGGTCCGAGATGGTTTCGGCGGAAATCTAACCCTAAATTTTCAAATCGCATCTATTCTAAGGATTGTTTTGACTGGATAGAGGTGTTTCAATCGTGGCAAGAATCATAATGAACACAATGTGCTGAGAATCAGACGAGAATAGCATTGTGATCGAGTTCATACCCTAGTTCGGCAATGAACTCGCTACGGCGGCAACGGTGGAGTTGAAATCCGTTGACAGCGGCAGAGACCAGTGATAGGAGGTGGCTGGCGACGAAGTCGACGATCAGGAGACCTAGAAGGCAGAGCGAGCTATGCGCGGGCGAAAAGGTTTGGAGAAAGTTTTCCAAATTTTTGCCCGTCTGAATATATAGCTCATCACTGTCGGTGTGACCGAGTGGAACGACTCGGTGGCACCGAGATGCATAACTGTTGACAGTTACAGCAACTCGGTGTGACCAAAAAGTTCAAATCAGTTGCACCGAGATGGAAAACCTAGATCGACTTAGTGATCTCGGTATGACCGAAATGGAAGAATCGGTCAGATCGAAAATCACAAAGAAGTTTTGGAAGTTTAAGTCTATGACGAATCGGGGACTCCGAGTGCTCCTCACACAGAGTGGTTCGAATCTGACTTGATCAAATTTTGTGATGTAGCATGAATAGAGTTTGAGACGAGAAAAGCATAGATAGCTAGAGAAGGTTCTTAGGCATTCTTGTCCATCCACTTGGCAAAAGAAAAAGAAACCAATCAACCAAAACAACAAGTGGATGTCCTCGAATGAGTAAATATGCAACCAACATGCTCACACAATAAAATGGCAAATGAAATATGTGGCAAGACATGCACAACCAATTCTAGCATCTATCAAACAATTGGCGATGACTAGGTCATCTATATATGAGTATATTGACTTAGGAGTCAAATGAGAACATTTGATCATAGGTCATACTCATCGTTTAAGCTCAAGTGGGGTTACCACTTTTACATAATGCATTGATGTGTTCACATCATTAGAGTTGTTTGACTCAATTCTTAGAGTTAAGCTCCCCCTAGATGTGAGATCCCCCCTTAGAGGGATGAACTAACCTTGGGTTTTGTCGATGATGCCTTCATGTAGGTGTTGAAGATGTGGATGCTCAATGTTGATATAGATCATTTGGAGCAATCCTTTGGAGTGAGTTGCACTTTCAATACCTACATGGGTTAGTCCCACAAGGAACAAACAAGAATATCCATAGACATAGAGTGATGCACACACAAGATGATGTCCATGAAAACATTAGGTTGCCTTGTCCCTTGCCTTACCAACATGAGGGTTTGTGACTCCTTGAACTAGTGCAAGATATGGAAGTTGATTGCACTTGTCGTTGCCAAAATGATATGAGTGAAGAATGTTGGCGTAGTCACCCTCAAGAACACTCTAGTTCTTCTTCTTCGGGATCCACATCATCTTGATGGGAATCCTTGGAGTTGTAGTTGTACTTGATGAAGTAGAACTTGACGTAGTCTTGGGAACCCACTTGACCAAGGCCTTAGGTGCTTCTTCAAATGCATCAATCTCCTCTTGAAGCTTGTCCTTGCCTTTGTTCTTGTGGTCTTGTGGTGGATGATCATCTTGTGCTTGTGTTCCCTTGAAGGAAGTAGTATCATACTTCTCTTGTTGAGGAACAAACTTCGTCTTGGGGTATTGATCTTCTTCCCACTCAACTCCATTGGCATTGAACTTTTGTTCAAAACCAACACCTTGATTCTTTCAGTGCCTTCCTTGCTTGCGTACAATTTCCTCGAATTGCTTACTCCCGGCAAGGCTCTTGTATACACCTTTCTCTATAATTCCCTTCAATAAGCTATTTTCTTGCTCAAGTGTAACTTGGCTAAGAGAATCATTAGTGGAATCAAGAGAACTACTAGAAGCAATACTACTAGTGGAAGAATCTTTCTTGTGCTTGTTACTAGACTTGACTTGAGGCATGTAAGTAGATAAGAGTAAACTCTTGGCAATGTAAGAAGAACTTTTCTTACGGAGATCATCATTGATTGCCTTTAAGAACTCATGCTCTTGCTCAAGATTGAGCTTTTCAAAGCGTAACTTCTCATGAGCCCTTAAAAGTTCTCGATGATCTTCGAAGATAGTTTCATGAGCTGACTTAAGAGTATTTAGTTCTTTAGTTAGAAGCTCAATCCTCTCCTTATCATTGTCATTCATTTTATCTTGATTAGCATGATTAATTGACGTTTCATCATAGTATTCATCACTAGAGTTGTCAAAAAGTAAATCATCATCACCTAGCAAGTCATCTTCATCACTATTGAAATCAACATACTTGGGGTGTGTTACCTTAGGACCTTTGGCCATGAAGCATCTTCCAATTCCTTCATTTGGTGAATCAAATATGTCGTAGGAGTTGGTTGACACAAGTGCTAGACCGGGCAACACCTTCATCTTGAGTATATTCGGAGTCAGAGTGATAGCTTCTCTCGGAGTGATTGTCGGAGTCGGAGCCGGATACCCATTCACCAACATGTGCTTGATGTCTTCGTTTTGTGTAGCTCTTTGATGACTTGTCCTTCCTTTCCGAATCCTTGCTTCTCCGTGAGGGTCTTCGTTCATAACAATCATCTCTACTCCTTCTCTCTCTTGGAGGTGATTCTTCTCTTCTACATCTTCTTTTTGGATAATCTTCTATTCTTTTATAGGGTGCCGTACACTCATTGGAATAGTGTCCGGGTCTCCCACAATTGTAGCAATTGCGCTCTCGACTAGAAGATCTTTTGTCATTATAGGACCTTGACTTAGAGCTTCTTTATTTGCTTCTACTCTTGTAGAATTTGTTGAAGTTCTTCACCATTAAGCTCAATTCTTCATTGAAGGTTTGTTTCTCACTTGATGATGTGGGGGATTCACATGAGGCTTTGTAAGCACCACTTGACTTGTTGTGAAGTTCCTCCTTATCCTTGAGTGACATCTCATGAGCAACAATTCTTCCAATGACTTCCGTTGGCTTGAGATCTTTGTAATTTGGCATCATTTGGATCAATGTGCACACGGTATCATACTTTCCATCCAATGCTCTTAAGATCTTCTTGATGATGAATCTGTCGGTCATCTCTTCACTTCCTAAGCCGGCAATCTCATTTGTGATAAGAGCAAGCCTAGAGTACATTTCAGCGACACCTTCACCATCCTTCATTTTGAACTTGTCAAGCTGACTTTGGAGCACATCCATCTTGGATTCCTTGATGGAGTCGGTACCTTCATGCATATCAATCAAAGTATACCAAATTTCCTTTGCATTCTCAAGACGGCTGATTTTGCTGAATTCTTTGGGGCACAAGCCATTGAAGAGGATATCACAAGCTTGAGCGTTGTATTGCAGCATCTTCAATTCATCCACGCTAGCTTCACGGTTCGGCTCTCTCCCATCAAAGAATTCACCTTGCAAGCCAATACACACAATAGCCCAAACGGCGGGGTTATGTCCGATAATATGCATTTTCATCTTATGCTATCAACTAGCAAAATTAGTACCATCAAAGTAAGGACCTCCACGGTGATAATTTCCCTCGCTAGACGCCATACTCTCCTAGGTTGTGAAACCAAGGCTATGATCACCAAAAGCTATGGAAATCAAAGCAAATGGAGACCAAAGCTCTGATACCGCTTGTAGGACCTTGAAGTATGTCTAGAGGGGGGTGATTAGACTACTTGACCAATTAAAAACTTAACATTTTCCCAATTTTAGAGTTTGGCGGATTTTAGTGATCTTTGGACAAGTCAAGCAATCTTCACACAATTCAAGCAAGCATGCAAAGAGTATATGAGCAGCAGAAATTAAGCATGCAACTTGCAAGAATGGAAAGGGAAGGGTTTGGAGGATTCAAACGCAATTGGAGGCACGGATGTTTTTGTCGTGGTTCCGATAGGTGGTGCTATCGTACATCCACATTGATGGAGACTTCAACCCACGAAGGGTAACGGTTGCGCGAGTCCACGGAGGGCTCCACCCACGAAGGTTCCACGAAGAAGCAACCTTGTCTATCCCACCATGGTCGTCGCCCACGAAGGACTTGCCTCACTAGCGGTAGATCTTCATGAAGTAGGCGATCTCCTTGCCCTTACAAACTCCTTGGTTCAACTCCACAATCTTGTCGGAGGCTCCCAAGTGACACCTAGACAATCTAGGAGACACCACTCTCCAAGAAGTAACAAATGGTGCGTTGATGATGAACTCCTTGCTCTTGTGCTTCAAATGATAGTCTTCCCAACATTCAACTCTCTCTCATAGGATTTGGATCTGGTGGAAAGAAGATTTGAGTGGAAAGCAACTTGGGGAAGGCTAGAGATCAAGATTCATATGGTAGGAATGGAATATCTTGGCCTCAACACATGAGTAGGTAGTTCTCTCTCAGAAAATGTAAGTTGGAAGTGTAGGTTTTTTCTGATGGCTCTCTCCACGAATGAAGAGGAGGTGGAGGGGTATATATAGCCTCCACATAAAATGTAACCGTTACACACAATTTACCAAACTCGGTGGGACCGAATCAACAAACTCGGTCGGACCGATTTAGTAAATCTAGTGACCGTTAGGGTTTTTGGTGGGACCGGCATGCAACTCGGTAGGACCGATATGGTTAGGGTTAGGGCATAACGTAATCTCGGTGAGACCGATTTTGGTAATTAGCTAACCAGAGAGTTGGTCAGGTAAACTCGGTGGGACCGATTCGCTCTTTTCGGTGAGACCGAAATGTTACGAAAGGGAAACAGAGAGTTTACATTGCAATCTCGGTGGGACCAATCGCTCACTTCGGTTAGACCAAAACGTTATGAAGGGAAACAGAGAGATTACAATCTCATCTCAGTGAGACCAAGATCCCTATCGGTGAGACCGATTTGCCTAGGGTTTGTGGCAGTGGCTATGACATTTGAACTCGGTGGCGCCGGATAGAAAGAATCGGTGGGACCGATTTTGACTTTGAGTTTAGGTCATATGTGGATGTGAGAAAGTAGTTGAGGGTTTTTGGAGCATATCACTAAGAACTTGAAGCAAGAGGCTCATTAAGCAACACCTCATCCCTCATTGATAGTATTGGCTTTTCCTATAGACTCAATGTGATCTTGGATGACTAAAATGTAAAATGTAGAGTCTTGAGCTTTTGAGCTTGAGCCAATCCTTGTCCTCCATATTTTGAGGGATCCACTTTCATCATCCATGCCATGCCATTCACTGAGCTTTCCTGAAATATTTGTCTTGGAATAGCATTAGCTCAATGAGCTATATGTTGTTATGAATTACCAAAACCACCTAGGGATAGTTGCACTTTCACCTACCTAAAATCTTCTGAAGAATTCATTCCAGAACGTGAAGAACGCCGAGCTAACGCACCTGAAGCAAACGGTGTTGAGGAAAATGCTCCTGAAGAAAATGCGGATCAAATTCCTCGAAGACAACCCGCTCATCCTCGCATTGCAAACGAAGTGCGAGTCGAGAAGATCATCAATGACATTGAAGCACCAGGTCCTCTCAAACGCTCAAAAGCTTCACATTTGTCTAACTTTTGTGGGCACTTTGCTTTTGTATCTATCACAGAGCCCACTAAGGTAGATGAAGCATTTCTGTAGCCTGAGTGGATTCAAGCTATGCAAGATGAATTACATCAGTTCGAGCTCAACAACGTCTGGGAACTGGTCAAACGTCCAGATCCTCGCAAGCACAACATCATTGGCACAAAGTGGATCTACCGCAACAAGCAACATGAAAATGGCCTTGTGGTGAGGAATAAGGCACGGCTTGTAGCTCAAGGCTACACACAGGTTGAAGGAATTCATTTTGATGAAACTTTTGCACCTCTTGCTAGACTTGAGGCTATTTGCATATTACTTGCTTATGCTAACCATCATGATATTATATTACAACAAATGGATGTGAAAAGTGCATTCCTCAATGGTAAGCTTGAGGAAGAAGTATATGTTGCTCAACCCCCAGGTTTTGAAGATCCAAAGCATCCTTACAAAGTATTCAGACTCAATAAGGCCATGTATGGCCTCAAGCAGGCCCCTCCGGCATGGTATGATACTTTGAAGGAATTCCTCATGAAGAAAGGCTTCAAACCCGATTCACTCGACCCAACTCTTTTCACTAAATCTTATGATGGTGAATTGTTTGTGTGCCAAATTTATGTTGATGATATGATTTTTGGCTGTACTGACCAACGTTACAGTGATGAATTTGCCTATATGATGAGTGAAGAATATCAAATGTCTATGATGGGAGAATTGAAATTATTTTTAGGTCTTGAAATTCGTCAACAGCGCAATGGCATATTCATATCTCAGGAGAAATACCTCAAAGATGTATTGAGGAAATTCGGCATGCAAGATTGCAAAGGGGTCAAAATTCCAATGCCCACAAATGGCCATCTATGCACTGATGAAAATGGTAAATACTTCGATCAAAAGGTATACCGCTCCATGATTGGCTCTTTATTGTATCTATGTGCATCTAGGCCGGATATTATGCCTAATGTTTGCATGTGTACCCGATTTCAAGCTACACCGAAGGAATCACACCATAAGGCTGTGAAGCATATTCTTCGATATCTAGCTCACACACCAACACTTGGATTATGGTATCCCAAGGGCTCTTCGTTTGATCTCATTGGATATTCAGACTCTGACTATGCTGGTAATCGTGTGGACCGCAAGTCAACGTCAAGTACATGCCATTTCCTCGGACGATCTCTGGTTTGTTGGTCCTCGGAGAAACAGAACTGCGTATCACTCTCCACTGCAGAAGCTGAGTACATTGCTGCTGGATCATGTTGTGCTCAATTACTATGGATGAAGCAAACACTCAAGGACTATGGCATCAACGTGAAGAATGTGCCTCTCTACTGCGACAATGAGAACGCCATCAAGATTGCTCATAACCCAGTTCAGCACTCGAAGACCAAGCACATCCAGATTCGTCATCATTTTCTTCGTGATCATGTGTTGAAGGGACACATCTCCATCGACCACGCAAGCACTAAAGACCAGCTGGCCGATATCTTCACTAAGCCCTTGGATGAGAAGAGATTTAGCAAGTTGCGGTGTGAGCTAAATATCCTAGAATCTTCGAATGTTCTCTGAAATGGACACACACCCTAACTTATGCTGACTTGATGACTTAGATGCGCAGCACACAAAGTAAGGTTTTTCTTCAATCAATGAAGACTAACCCTCTAAGTGTGAAGAAATTAATGAAGAAATTGATTCTCAGAGCCCTACGACAATTGTACGCGGTGTCTGAAATCAGCTTTCTTATACGGTGGGTTACGCCACCAACCAAAGTTGAAAATCTTCAATTTGAGTTTTTCTTCGTTTTTGAAATTCCTCAATTTTTCAAATTCTTCAACTTTGCATTGTCTTCACTCTTTCCGGTGTTGTTCTTCATTTGAATATATATATATGAGCTTATGTCCTCTATAGCATTCACTTATTGTTAATTCTTCAAGTTGATTTCTTTTGCCAAGTGAATGTGATCGGACCCTTCCCCCCCCCCCCTATGCTAAACTCAACCCAGTCTGTTCACAAATTCTTCATGTGTGTTCTATTTGAAACTCGTTCAAAATCTTCAATGTGTCCTTGACAGCTGAAGAAATTGTGAACGGAACTTTTTACTTATCTTATCTGAATTTTCGGCTTTGCCGCTCAAACCATTCCGCATCCCACGACAATACTTATCTATTCACCCACAATCTTACAGATCGCCACCTCTCAGTACGTGGGTGACACATGTCAAGCGAATGAGAAGGGCCAGGGGCACGTTCGTCCGATTTCCTCGGACGTACAGTTTTTCACTCCCACTATAAATACCCCCGCCTCTTCCTCACTTCGTTCTTACTCCGCTCGTTCTCACTCCCGCTTGAGCTTCTCAAACCCTAGCACCGCCGCTACTTCATCTTCGCTAGTGAGGAAGAGCTTCACTGCCTCGACCTCGTCACCGTTGTACTCGTGCCGGTTGCGGATTTCTTCACTCCGCCGCCACGGTAGCTGTCTTCCTCTGCCGAGTTAGGGCGTGGAAGATCTGAACTGACGAACTTCACATCTGCACTTCCCATTTCATCGTGTTCTTCATCAAGGGTAATTAAAAGTTACTTTTACTGCCCTCTTTGATTCAAATGTTTTCTTGAAAATCTTCAAAGGTGTTTATTCTTCAAATCTTCACACACTGAACACCTCACATGTCATCTGCTCTTGATTCGTTCCTCTAAGCATTGATTTTCTTCAAGATTCCTCAATTGTGTGGATCTTCGATCTATTCAACTCTGGAACCTAAGACAAAGCATGCTTAGTGAAATTCCTCAAGACTCATCTGGTCAAATTCCTCAAACTTATCCTTTTTGCAAAACCTTTTGAGAACGCATATGACCTCTCCAAATTCCTCGCAACTATACTCTATTCACAGGTACACATGTCCGCTGCTGAATCACTAGGTTCTCATCAACTTAACTCATTTGTAGTGTTCCTCGACGAAAAGTTGCACACCTCTTCAGAAACTTCAGTTGTTCATATTCCTCAGCTGAAGAAAATGGCTGACGGTAAAAAGCCACAGAAGGGTGGAAAGAGGCCGGAGGTCAACACAGCATTTGAGATCCCTAATGACATTAATGCTGGATATTGCACACCCCCTGAGGAAGATAAAAATCAGCGCAAGGTGCGCATTCAAAAGATTGAGAGGAGATGGGCACGGGAATGGAGGGACTACAGATATGTCACTCCCAAGTATATGAAGAAATTCACACTCAACCCTTCATGCCCAAGACCTCCATTGGCACCAGGCCAATTGGCAGATCCCACCAGCCTCAAGCGCGGTGAGGATTATCATGATGAATGGGCAAAGCGACAGCCCAAACTGGCCAAACAAGCAAAGGAAGCAGTGAGGAAATTTAATGAAGACTCTGCTGCTGCTGCTACCGTTGCTGAGGCCTCTGCTAGTAAGCCGAAGAAGGCCATGGCTAAGAAGCCTGCTCACAAGCCAAGTGCTTCACCCTCAATGCCCTCACGGCCAAGTTCCTCAGCAATGCCCTCACAGCCAGATTCTTCCAAGCCCTCACGGCCAATTCCTCAATCTGCTCCTCCTTCAAAGTCCTCAGCTCCTCCGACAAAGTCTTCAACTGCTCCGACTAAATCCTCTGCACCTGTGCATCTCGCCACGTGCCAAAGGACTACAGGCATCTCAATTGCCTCAGGAGCTTCTGCGAGTTCCTCGGTTGCACCAAATTCCTCAACTGGCCCCTCTCTGCTGAAGAAAAAGGCCACTGCTGGACGAGGCCCTCGACCAAGTCCTCACAAGAAGCAGGTCGCCTTTCAAGTGCCTTCTGATGATGAGGCCGATGATGAAGAACTTGCAGAAATCATCAGAGACAAGCAGGCCAGGGCCGCTAGAGCCAAAGGCAGCAATGTGCCACTGTTATTGGATCCAAAGTTGATCCTGGACTTCATTGATCTATGGCACAAGGACCCAAACACGCCTTTGCTGGAGATGAACCTCACTCTTGGTCAAAGTCATGTTTTGACTGCCTTCATTGAAGAAGAGAAGTGGAAATTTGAAGAAGGAAGAATACTGAAGAAAGCGCAGTACAAGAAGCAGCGCTACCTAAAGGACAATGTCCTCACTCTTACCACTGATCAACTCGTTGCCTTACAAGCTGAGATCAAGCAACTGAGTGATGAATTCAATCGCTACTATGCTGATTGGAAGGGCGCAAAGGTCCGGTTCATCAAGCTGACGAAGACATTCACTTCAAGTGTTGCTGCTCCTGTGCACATTGAAGTCACTCTGGCTAAAGCATCTGCTCAGCCTACCGAAGAACATGCCAGCACCGCTGATGACAATCAGGCTGCTGAAGAAAATGAAAGTACCAGGGTTGATGACTGCATTCCAGCCGTTGAAGAAATTGCCAGGGTATCCACTAGTGGTGCGCCTGAAGAAAGTGAAGAAGTCAGGGCAACTGCATCAGTTGCGCCTGAAGAAACTGAACCAAAGTCCTCTACTCCTCCTGCGCCTACACCAACTCCAATTCTTCCATCTGCATCAGATGCGAAGAAGACCAAGGATGCAGAGCGTGCAGCTGTGAAGAAAAGGAAGGCATCAAATTCATCAGATTCTTCAGCTCCGAAGAAGATGAAGCCTTTGACAAGCTCAATTAACAACCCAATTGATGTCGTTCCTGACTCATTCATGCCATCAAAGGACCTTGTTCCTTTTGGTGAAGATTATGTGATTCCAAGTGAATCCGATGAAGAGAATCCTTCTGCTGCTTCGTCAGAACAGTTGGATGAAGAAATTGAAGTGGATACAATCCGTTCAACACCAGTTGTCTCCTCGCCTATGCCTCAGTTCACTGCTGAAGAGGCCGGTGTTGAAGAAATGGAAGATGAGGATGTGGACATTGGCTGTAACACACCTGTGCTGAATGATGACTTTTGGGAAAGTCAGGACCCCAACTCTCCGATGTTCACTCCACTTCAAGCAATTCCTCAGTCCCCTGCTGCTACTGAAGTACAAATGGGATCTGAAGAACCACATGCAACCCCATCTGTCCATGAAGAAATTCAAGCCACTAGTGCTGAAGAAAATGTAAATGAAGAATTGAAGACCCAGGTTGCAGCTGAAGAAGAGCCTAAAATTCCTCGGTCTGTGGATCCTAAGATTGTGATTCCTGAGGTGGTGATGCAATTGACTGATACTCCTCAGCCCAAGCCAAAGGATCCCTTCTCAAAGAAGCAGAAATTCAAGGTTGATGACTTGTTCGGCGAGCATGTTTTCTTCACTAAATTCAATCCTTATGACAATGCTCGTCTTAGAAGGAAGCGCTTCTGGACCGCCAGACAGGCCAATTTCTATTCTTCACTACTTTTCAATAAGGACAAAGTCTTTGACCACAAGCATATTCCTCGTGGACATGGAATCAATGCCTTGCTTCTCTCAAGTCCTCAGTATGCTTCATGATGCAGGACTGCTCAACTTTTGCTCTGATATAGTTGATTGGAATGAAGAGCTTATTCTTCAGTTCTACGCAACGCTGCACATCACAGGTGATGCTGATGATATCAACACTTGGGTGTTGGACTGGATGACCAAAAACACCCATTACAAGGCATCGGCCTCTGAATTACTTCATGCTCTGCCAATCAGTCCTCCACCTGAAGGTGCTCATTGTCTGTACCAAGAGCCTGAACTCACTGCTCATTACATGCAAGTGCTAATGAAGCCTCTGAAGCCTGGTCAAGCCCCAAGGACAAAATTCCTCGTGAAGGAATTGTTGTATGTGCCAAGAACCATCTATCACATTTTGACAAAGACTATGAGTCCTATCAAAGGCCACGACTCATCCGACGAGGAAATTGTTGGCATCATGAAGAATATGCTATTCAACATCATGCATGGCATCCCTGTCAATTGTCATGATTTCTTCATGAGGACTCTGGCAAATGTTGCACTTTCTCCATTTGAGCTGAAGCCTTATGCTCCTTGTATCATGAGATTCCTCAGAACAAGGTCTTCACTCAACTACAAAGCTGACTTTCAGAATCAACTCAGCTACTTGCCACCGATTGAAGTCCTCAAGCGGACATATTCCTCAGTTGATGAGAAGGGCAAGGCACCATCTATTATCGATGAAGGTATTCGTCCATTGGATGGTCAGTTCCGCAAAGCTGCATCTTATTCCACCAATGATGACTCTGCCACTCATGATTCTGCTGCCAATGCATCCAAGCCAAATCCTCAAGCCACTGCTCCTCATGTGATGACTGACCGAGAGCTGCTTCTTAGTCTCCACCAGAAGGTGGATCGAAACCACAAATGGGTTAAGCGTCAGTTTGGCTCTATTCTTCACAACATGACTTCTACACATAATGCAGTGAAGAAAAACCATTACTACCTCCATGAAGTCTTCGATCGCACCTGGGCTATTCTGTCACATCTCTATGGTGAAGAAGATCTGAAGCAAATGGGTTTCAAGGAAGATTTTGACTGATCTGCTCCTCCACCAAAGAGATTCAAGAAGGTCAAGGTTCCTTCCTTGGTCACCAGTTCATATTCTTCATCACGCGACACGGGCGAATATGAAGACTTGGACGACACTACGCAGGCCCTACAACGACACAAGACCCAAACAACGTTGGCACTCCTCCATCATCATGATATTCTTCAGGGGCGTTAGTCCTCATTTTCAACCCTTTTGGTCATTCGATGACAAAGGGGGAGAAATTTGAGTTAGTCTTCAAGCGGGTCTATCTTATATGGGCGTTTTTTTCTAAGTTACAACTCTCGTTCTTTTGATGACTTTGCTGGATCGAGTTGTAATCTTAAACTCTATGGTGGCCTGATACTTTTTGTTGAGTTATTATGCATGCTTATTCCTCATTAGTGTCAATGCACGCATGCTGAATTACATCAGTCACCATATTTCATCATGCATTTCAAATTCTTCATACTATATGTCAAATGCGTGTATGAATTACAAGATATAGGGGGAGATCTCCATGATTATACTCTTCAAGTGTGCATTGCTTCAAAAGCAAATTCCTCACTACGCACATCTTCAGGGGGAGTTCTTCTATATCTTGCAATCAAATTCCTCAATATCAGTATTTACACTTCATATGTTTATCCCCGTTCAAAACTTAACCTATATTGTCATCAATCACCAAAAAGGGGGAGATTGTAAGTGCATCTAGTGCCCCTTAGTGATTTTGGTGTATTGAAGACTTATAGGTTAAGGGACTGATGCGTTTGTGAGTGTACACAGGTCTATAAGTCTATGAGGAGTTTGATATTTACAGAGAAAGTCGACCCCTAAAAATGAAGTTCTTCAACTGAAGACTTTGGATTTCTGAAGACTTTGAAAGTGAAGAAATTGGTGTGACCTTGAAGACTTGGCAATCATTCGAGGAACATGAAGCGTGAAGACCTTTGTTTTCATAGTTTCATTTTCTCTTTCTTGAGTCATAGGAAACACCGTACTGTTAAAGGGGGTCAAGGAAATACTAAGGAAAATTTTCCATGTGATGCTCAACTCAAAATCCTAAACCTACCAATCCCTTCGAGTGAAGCCATTGGAAATCTCATACAGTTCAGTCATATTCTTAAATGACAGAGACAAAGTTCTTCTAGTCTCTGAGGAATTTGTTCTGACTAAGGAGTTAGGAATTCGCCAGTGCGGATTGCCTACACAGTGAGGAACATGATAGACCTGAGGAATTTGAGAGTCAAAATTCCGACCGTTGCTGTGCTATGCGCCAGCTGTCCCAAAATATCTACCCACCTAACGGTCATATCATTAAAGGGCATTTATGTCTTATCATGTCAGGCTGCTCCCTAGGCTATAAATAGCCGCCCCCTACAACACTAGCTGGTTGGCTGCTCTGAGAGAAACTGACACTTGTCATTTGAGAGCATCCCATCCTCTGAGGACTTTGAGCGAAAATCATCAAGTAAGGAAAACCCAAACCCAACACACCTACAACCCAAAGTGATTGAGCATCACTGAAGAGATTGATCCTGCGTGGATCTGACACTTGTTACCTTTGAAGATTTGCTTCTTCCAGACGGTTAGGCGTCATGGTCTAGAGCATCCAAGAGGTATTGTGGATCGCCGAGTGACCTAATCTGTGAAGGTTTGGAAGTCACCTGAAGACTTACCACGAGTGATTGGGCGAGGTCTGTGTGACCTTAGCTCAAGGAGAATACGTTGAGGACTGTGTGTCCTCAAGTTTAAATACTCAGCCGCTCCAACCAGACGTACAACTGAGACAGCAGTTGGAACTGGTCTACCAAATCATTGTCTTCACCAAGCTTACTGGTTCTATTTCCTCAACTCTTTCATTTCCTCATTTCTGTTGTTTTGTGCTTGTTCATATCTGTTTGAAGACTTTGACTGAAGACTTTCTCAATTTCCTCAGTTAAATTTTGTTCAGTCTGTCCATCTTCATCCTGTGTTATCCTGTGCTTACGTTTTCTATACTCTATGCTTGTCTTCATTTCATCATAATGACTATGCTTGTGTTCTGCTATGTTTACTTTTGAGTACTTATTCCGCTGCAAGTAGTTCTTCATTTAGGAATTTCCTCACCAGCAAATTCCTCAGTGAAGAATTCATAAAAATCGCCTATTCACCCCCCCCCCTCTAGTCGATATAACGCACTTTCAGTGTACCCCATAACACGGGAAGAAAAGTCCGAACACTTTCGACAGTGCGGCACCCTGAACTTATAGCATTATATGCATCAGCTCTGAATCATGTCTTGGGTCAACAGTTGGGTTTGCCCGGCTCCCTTGTTTTGGTGCCTTACGTTCCGCTATATCGGCTAAGGTAACACAGGGAGAACTACTGCGATTGTGTCCCGGTTCTTTCGGACGAGCACCTCAGTAGAGAAAGCCGAAAACTGACTGTCATGATGCGGCGAGAGCTGGTCGCTATTCGAGAGGTCTCAAATCCTTAAAGATTTTTTCTGCTTCGGGCGAGGAATCGGCCTTGTCCGATTTAGGCGTGTATAGCGCCCCAAGTTCGGCCTTCCAAATACTAGGGGCTTCGCCAAAATTTAAAATTGTAGACTTCTATGGCTAAGTGAGAGTGATAAAGTTGTATAGTCCGACTGCCTTGTTCGTTGCGCTAAACACCTCCTTAAAGGACCAAAAATTTGGATAAAGAGTGTTTAGATTTATCCCGAACACCCCAGTACTAGTTACATGGGGGCAGAAGCCGACGACTGGCCAACTCTCAGATTTTATAAACGGCCGCAGAAAAGGTAATATTTTTGAATCAACAAGCGTTATATAGCGCACATGAACTCATTTTTATATTACAGGATCACATGAGTACATTCATTCAAATATTACATCCTTAGCACATTCCTCCGCCACAAGGGGCACCCTTCAGGACACTGTCATAATACTTTTCGGGGTGGCGATGCTCCTTGCCCTCCGGCGGCCCCTCTGTCACCAGCTTCTCGGCATCCATCTTCGCCCAGTGCACTTTCGTGCGGGCGAAGGCCCTGCGTGCACCTTCAATGCAGAATGACCGCTTAATGGCTTCAAGCCGCGGACAGGCACTCACCGGCCGCTTTACAAGGCCGAAGTAGCTGTTGGGCAGGGGCTCGGCAGGCCATAGCCGGCCTATGAGGTCCTTCATGGCCAGTTCGGCCGCCTTGTGCAATTCGACCAGTTGCTTCAGCTGGTTGCTCAAGGGCATCGGATGTTCGGTCCCAGTATATTGAGACCAGAACATCTTCTCCGTGGAGCTCCCTTCTTCGGCCCAGTAGAACTCCGCGGCATCCGATATGCTGCGCGATAGATCTGCGAACGCTCCTGGAGAGCTCCAAATTCGGGTAAGTAAAAGGAAAGTCACCTTCACATGCTTGTTTTTCATAATGAATGCCTTACCCGCCGCTATCTTCTTGGCTGCCTGCATCTCCTGAAGGGCCTTTTGGGCTTCGGCCTTGGCATCTTGTGCACTCTGGAGGGCCTTCTCAAGCTCGGACTCTTGCGTCTTCGAGTCACGCTCCAAGGACTCGTATTTCTTGACGAAATCCTGGAGCTCTTGCTGGACCTCGTCGACTCGGGCCTCTTGCTTTTCGCGCTCGATGCGCTCATTGGCCTCTTTGTCTTCGGCCTCGGATAGTGCCTTCTTCACGGCCGCCACTTCGGTCGTGGCCCCTATTAAAGTTCATGACGATTCCATGAGATAAAACCATTTTTTCTTTATCAATATACAAACGGGGTATCACTTACCTTTGTTCTCCTCGAGCTGCCTCTTTGTGAGGCCGAGATCTTCCTCGGACCGCTCCAGGTCCCGCTTCAGTCCAGAGACCTCCGCAGTTTGAGGTTCAGCGGCCAGCAGCGACGCCTGCTTATTCACATCGACATATTCTGATTAGACTCCTGTGGATGTTATTTGATCCTCTGTTCGGCCTTTCTTTTCGAACACCAAATAGAGCATCAGGGGCTACTGTCTATGCTGTGATATTTTCTCATAATTTGATTACTTACCTCAAAGCCTGTTAGGAGGCTGGCGCAGGCTTCGGTCAATCCGATTTTGGCGGGCCGAACCTTCTCAATCACCGTACTCATAAGAGTACGGTGTTCTTCATCAATGGAAGCGCCCTGAAGCACTTCCAGCAAGTTGTCCAATGCCTCTGGATGGACAAAGGTCATCGGCACAGGCGGCTCGCCCCCCTTATTAAGGGGCTACCTGCCTGAATCCGGAACCACTGGAGGTTCGGTGCAGTATCCGGCTGGGGGCCAAACTTGCTATGGCCCCTGTCATCAGAATCCATGGGGGTCTTCCCCCCATGTGCCCGGCGTCTGGGATTTCGCCTTGGGGCATCTCCATAACTATCTCCCCTTGGTCCGGTATCCTTTGAGACAACACCTCGGCGTTGTCCGCGGGCCGGGGGGAGGTGGCCGTCGGGAGTGAATTGATGTTCATCGCCGACTGGCCCAAAGACCCATCCGAGGAGGATTCGTCGATGTGGGCTTTGGACGGACTGCACGATCATGTTTGACATGATAAAAAGCAATAAAGCAAAACATACCAGAAGTATTATAGTGTCCGGATACTTACGACTTCGCCAGGGGCTTGTCCCTGGGAAACCACTCCTCGTCGTTGTAGGCGGCTGTTGTGGAGTGGTCCGGAGGGAGGGTCTTTCCCTTCTTGGACCCTTCGGCCTCCCTAGACGGGGCGGCCTTCCTTTTCTCCCCCCCCCCCCCGGTGGGGGGGAGGCGTTCCTCTTCCTCCTCATCGTTCTTGTTGGAGGAGCGCGCCTCGGTGTCTTCGGATGATGGGTCCGATACAACCTTGCACCGGAGACCTTTCCTGGTCCCCGCGGCCTTCTTCTTGCCCTTCTTCTCCGGCACCTCATAGGGCGCCGGGAACAACATCTCCATTAAGAGAGCTGTTGCTGGATCTTTAGGTAGTGGATCTGGACAGTCGATCCGCTCCGCTGCCGCTACCCAGTCCTGTTAAATTGGTATGGGGGACTTAGATTCCTCCCATGAATATACTAGGGAAAGGAACATCTTGTAGAGAGCTTATCGGATTGGCGGGGCGCTTTGCGCTGAGTCCGCGATCCTTGGTAATGGGAGGAGGTACCTCGGCGGCCTTGAACAGCACGTTCCAGACGTCTTTGTGCATCGTGTCGAAGAGCTCTCGCAGCATCTAGTGTTCGGCCGGGTCGAACTCCCACATATTGAATGCCCGTCTTTGACACGGAAGGATCCGGCGGAAGAGCATGACCTGGACCACATTGACAAGCTTGATTTTCTTGCTTATCATATTTTTGACATAGGTCTCGAGTCCGGTCAGCTCCACCGGCGAACCCCAGGCTAAGCCCTTCTCTTTCCAGGGGGTGAGACGCATGGGGATGTCGGATCGAAATTCAGGGGTCGCTGCCCAGTTGGCGTCACGCGGCTCGGTGATATAGAACCACCCCGATTGCCACCCCTTCACGGTCTCCACATAGGAGCCTTCAAGCCAGGTAACGTTGGGCATCTTTCCCACCATGGCGCCTCCGCACTCCACTTGCTGGCCGACCACCACCTTCGGCTTCACGTTGAAGGTCTTCAGCCACAGGCCGAAGTGGGGATTGATGCGGAGGAAGGCCTCACACACGACGATAAATGCTGAGATGTTGAGGATGAAATTGGGGGCCAGATCATGGAAGTCTAGCCCATAGTAAAACATGAGCCCGTGGACAAATGTGTGGAGGGGGAATCCCAGTCCGCGGACGAAGTGAGCACGGAATACAACCCTCTCGTGGGGTTCTGGAGTAGGGACGATCTGCCCTACGTCTGGGAGCCGGTGCGCAATGTTTGCGGCTAGGTATCCGGCTTCCCGGAGCTTCGTAATGTCCTCCTCCATAACGGAGGAGACCATCCACTTGCCTCCCTCTCCGGACATGTTTGGAATGGCTTTACAGAGAAGGTGAGAACTTGGGCATTGGAGCTCGAGCGTGCGACAATGGATGGGCAGGGGAAGAAGAAGGCGTGGGTGAAAAAGAGGAATCCTTATCCCTTTATAAAGGTGGTAGAAACTGTGCGCCTCCCCACTTGCCCCGTAAAATCACTTATTCCCCAAGCGCCGCGATTGATGGCGCGGTTGGGTTACCCACACCCGTATTGATGAGAATCCCGTGATAAGGGGACACGATCTCTGCTTCGACAAGACGTGCCAAGGAAACCGCCTCGCAATATGTGCAGCAGCTGGTTGAGAAAAACGGTTCGAATAATGACCGGGCCATGGCGTGATGTCACGCTGTGAAAAGTTGTCAGCAGATTATATTTGTGGAATGTTATACTCTCTACGGCGGTATGTGGAATTTGTTTTGCAGAGCCAGACATGATCCTTGTGTTCAAAATCTTCTATGGAGTATTCGGAGAAGGAACCCGCCTTGCAATGCCGAAGATAATCTGCATCGGACTCATCGTCATTGAAGCCTGGTTCAGGGGCTACTAAGGGAGTCCTGGATCAGGGGGTCCTCAGACAGCCGGACCATATACTTTGGCTGGACTGTTGGACTATGAAGATACAAGATTGAAGACTTCTTCCCGTGTCCGGGTGGGACTCTCCATTGCGTGGAAGGCAAGCTTGGCAATTCGGATATATAGATCACCTTCTCTGTAACCGACTCCGTGTAACCCTAGCCCCCTTCGGTGTCTATATAAACCGGAGGGTTTAGTCCGTAGGACAGGAAGAAGAATCATAATCATAGGCTAGCTTCTAGGGTTTAGCCTCTACGATCTCGTGGTAGATCAACTCTTGTAATACTCATATCATCAAGATCAATCAAGCAGAAAGTAGGGTATTACCTCCATCGAGAGCGCCCGAACCAGGGTAAACATTGTGTCCCCCGCCTCCTGTTACCATTAGCCTTAGACGCACAGTTCGGGACCCCCTACCCGAGATCCACCAGTTTTGACACCGACACCTATGCTTCAGCCATAGGTTCTATCATGTATGCAATGCTGTGTACTAGATCTGATGTGTGCCTTGCCATAAGCATAGCAGGGAGGTACCAAAGTAATCCCGGAGTGGAGCACTGGACAGCAGTCAAGAACATCCTGAAATACCTGAAAAGGACTAAGGATATGTTTCTCGTTTATGGAGGTGACAAAGAGCTTATCGTAAACGGTTACGTTGATGCAAGCTTTGACACTGATCCGGATGACTCAAAATCGCAAACCGGATACGTATTTTTATTGAATGGAGGAGCTGTCAGTTGGTGCAGTTCCAAGCAAAGCATCGTGGCGGAATCTACGTGTGAAGCGGAGTACATTGCTGCTACAGAAGCAGCAAATTAAGGAGTTTGGATGAAGGAGTTCATATCTGATCTAGGTGTCATACCTAGTGCATCGGGTCCAATGAAAATCTTTTATGACAATATTGGTGCAATTGCCTTGGCAAAGGAATCCAGATTTCACAAGAGAACCAAGCACATCAAGAGACGCTTCAATTCCATCCGTCATCAAGTGTCGGAGGGGGACATAGAGATTTGCAAGATACATACGGATCTGAATGTTGCAGACCTCTTGACTAAGCCTCTTCCACGAGCAAAACATGATCAGCACCAAAAATCCATGGGTGTTAGAATCATTACTATGTAATCTAGATTATTGACTCTAGTGCAAGTGGGAGACTGGAGGAAATATGCCCTAGAGGCAATAATAAAGTTATTATTAGTTTCCTTATTTCATGATAAATGTTTATTATTCATGCTGGAATTGTATTAACCGGAATCTTGGTACATGTGTGAATACATAGACAAAACATATTGTCCCTAGTATGCCTCTACTTGACTAGCTCGTTAATCAAAGATGGTTATGTTTCCTAACCATAGACATGGGTTGTCATTTGATGAATGGGATCACATCATTAGGAGAATGATGTGATGGACATGACCCATCCATTAGCTTAGCATTATGATCGTTACAGTTTCATTGCTACTGCTTTCTTCATGACTTATACATGTTCCTCAGACTATGAGATTATGCAACTCCCGAATATCGGAGGAACACCTTGTGTGCTATCAAACGTCACAACGTAAATGGTTGATTATAAAGATGCTCTACAGGTGTATCCAGAGGTGTTTGTTGGGTTGGCATAGATCGAGATTAGGATTTGTCACTCCGTGTTTCGGAGAGGTATCTCTGGGCCCTCTCGGTAATGCTCATCACTATAAGCCTTGCAACTTTGCAAGAAATGTGACTAATGAGTTAGTTGCGGGATGAAGTATTACGGAACGAGTACAAGAGACTTTCTGGTAACTAGATTGAACTAGGTATGATGATACCGACGATCGAATCTCGGGCAAGTAACATTACCGATGACAAAGGGAACAACGTATGTTGTTGTGCGGTTTGACCGATAAAGATCTTCGTAGAATATGTAGGAGCCAATATGAGCATCCAGGTTCCGCTATTGGTTATTGACCGGAGATGTGTCTCGGTCATGTCTATATAGTTCTCGAACCGATAGGGTCCGCACGCTTAATGTTCGATGGCAATATGTATTATGAGTTATGTGTTTTTGATGACCGAAGTTTGTTCGGAGTCCCGGATGAGATCATGGACGTGACGAGGAGTCTCGAAATGGTTGAGACATAAATATTGATATATTGGACCATGTTATTCGGACATCGGAAGAGTTCCTGGAAGTTTCGGATAAAACCGGAGTGGCGGAGGGGTTACCGGAACCCCCCCCCCCCCCCCCCCGGGGAACTAATGGGCCACCATGGGCCTTAGTGGAGAGAGAGGAGGGCAGCCAGGGCAGGCCACACCCCACCCCCTTGGAGTACCAATAGGACAAGGGAAGGGGGGCAGCGCCCCCCTTTCCTACTCCCTCTCCTTCCTTCCCCCTCTCTCCCTTGAAGTGGAATCCTACTAGGACTAGGAAGTCCTAGTAGGACTCCTCCTCTTGGGGCGCGCCCTAGGGGTCGGCCGGCTCCCCCTTGCCCCTTTATATACGGGGGCCGGGGGCACCCTAGAACACACAAGTTTCTCTTAACCGTGTGCGGTGCCCCCTCCACAGTTACACACCTCGATCATACCATCCTAGTGCTTAGGTGAAGCCCTGCGCCGGTAACATCATCATCACCATCGCCACGCCGTCGTGCTGACGGAACTCACTCTCGTCCTCAACTGGATCAGGAGCACGAAGGACGTCATCGAGCTGAACGTGTGCTGAACGCGGAGGTGCCGTACGTTCGGTACTTGATCGGTTGGATCGCGAAGAAGTTCAACTACATCAACCGCGTTATTGAAACGCTTCCGCTTTCGGTCTACGAGGGTACGTGAACACACTCTCCCTTCTTGTTGCTATGCATCACCTAGATAGATCTTGCATGATCGTAGGAATTTTTTTAAAACTACCGTGTTCCCCAACAATTTATACTAACCTGCCAGTGGCCTTAGCCGTTCATACTTATACTGCAGGTGAGACAATATACTTCGGTCCAGTGTAGCAAAAACCATCGGCTTCTCTTTAGGGTCCTATATGCTAGGAACCTCCTATTTAACACTTAGCACGTGAAATACTCCCTCTGTTCTCAAATCTAAAGTCTTTTTAAAGATTTCAACAAGGAACTACATACGAAACAAAATGAGTGAATCTACGCTTTAAAATATGTTTATATACATCCGTATGTTGTAGTCCATTTAAAATATCTAAAAAAACTTGTATTTAGAAACGGAGGAAGTCATCTATTTTGGAACGGAGGAAGTACTGAGAAACAGTAAGACGTATGTAGCGACGTATGTAGCTATGACTCTCCACAGCGATTGGGAACTTCCACCCGTTTGATTCGTACATGTAAGACCTGGATCACAATTGTCATCCACGAGGCGTCCTTGTCCCATTTTTACCGCGAACGGCTGCCAATTAGCCTGCGCGCCTCGTCGTTAACTGGGCCGGCAGGAGACTGGTCGTTTCTTATGGTAGCCTCGGTTCATCCACCCCATGAAAAATAAACCTAGAGAGCAACAGCAGAGGAAGGCAATCCGAAAGCCGATCTCGGTGCCCTGCCCTCGAGTTTGATTGGCGGAGGCGCCGTAATGAAGTTTTAGATGGACACGAATTGGAGACGCGTCTCCTTTCCTGCTTCATTGCACTCGCACTCATCCATCTGCCGCCGCTTCTGCTCCTTCGTGGAAGGCGACTGCTAGGCGCCGGCGCACCAGCCGAGCAGTTCGGCCGGTCTAGCCCCAGCCACTCGATGCGCGGGATTAGAGCCGGTCGATTACCCCTCTCCCACGTCATTATCTTCTTTCCTCTTCCCCCTACTTCAGATTCGCCGTGCGCTCGCCCCCGCCCGCCACGCGCTCGCTCTCGGCCGCCGTTGGATGCGCCCCCGGCCGCCCCGCTCTCGCCCCCGGCCGCCCAGTGATCGCTCCCGGCCGTCGTTGGATGCGCCCCCGGCCGGCCCGCGCTCACCCCCGGCCGTCGTTGGATGCGTTGCTACAGCCGCGACACCGCAAACCCCCCCTCCCCGCAGATCTCCCCCTCCATAGCCACGACGCCATCGCCCGCGGTCGCAGTGCTGGTGGTCAACGCTCATCGGGGTCCCTCAGTTGTCGCCATCATGGTCGTCAGCAACATTGGTTGCAGTCCGCCGGCGTGTCGAGTCGAAAACTCGCCATGGTCATCATCATACATGGTGGAAGCTTCTGCAAACGCTGGTTGTAGCTTTTCCATAGCCGGTTGCAGCTTTCGTCCCCCAACCATAGCTTCTGCTCACCTCCGGTTGAAGCATTTTTGTTTGCCAGTTGGAGCTTTTCCCATCAACAGTTGTACCTTCTCGGGTGCCGATTGCAGCTTCCATGGCGCCCCGCCTCAGTTTTCATGTATCTCTGGTTGGAGCTATTTTCTCAGCGGTGGTAACATTCTCGTGTGCCGGTTGTAGCAATTTGAAGTGTTGGTTACAGCACGGCGTGACGACATTGTAGCAAAAATTCCCGACGCCGGCTATCGCAATGCCGCAAAATGAGACACAGGTTGTAGCAAAAAAACGACACCAGTTGTAGCAAATATCGCTGGATCATAGTGGCTACAAACTCCGGCGAATTCGGGTTGCAGCTCTGATGAACGTGGTTGTAGCTTTTTTGTTGAACGCTTGTAGCATTTTTCGACACACGTTGCCGATTGTAGCTTTGTGGTACATGTTTGTAGCATTCGCGACACCATCGTCAGCAGGTCTCTCGTGCAGCAACCTAATGGGGTCTGCCGGTGGTGGCCTCGCCAGAGAAGCCGCGGCGCTTCGGCGGCAGCGCCTGAGGTCGCGGAGGGAGGGAGGGGGGATGAAAGGTGGATGGAGGTTGAGTGGTAGAAGAAAGAAGAAGATAAGGGGTCCGTCGGTGGTGGCCTCACCGGAGAAGCCGCGGCGCTCGGCGGCAGCGCTTGATGTCGCGGAGGGGAGGGGGGTGAAAGGTGGAGGCAGGTTGAGTGGTGGAAGGAAGAAGAAGATAAGGCAAAAAAAAAAAACTTAAAGAAGGACACGGGAGAGACTCTGGATCCACGTGGATCGAACGCACGCGACGCGACCGGCCGAATGTTTCGGCCGGCGCCCCGGCGTAAAACGTTTCCCTTCGTGGAAACATCAACGACACCATCTACTTGCACTTGTTATGTCATCCACCCTGAGTACCGTGCTACTGTCACCACCTGCCTCTGCAACATTCACGCCTGCACCAATATGCTGCTCTTCGCGCTCGACCCCAGCACTTGCTCATCCTACAGACGTCCTACATGTTCTGCTGCTAAACGCTGAAGATTTAGGCCGCTCTGCTTCCCCTATGATTTTAGGTAGAAACACTATTGTTGATTTATACTTCCTCGGTAAACAAATATAAGACCATTTAGTGAGTGATTATGTTGTAAAATTCCCCTAGGATGCTTTAGCTTCATGCCATAAGTAAGGTGTCTAGCGTGCAGTGACGCGCCCTGGTGCTCCTTCTTGGACCTTGTTACTTCTGTCCTAGATTATCGCTGATTCAAGGGTTTAACGTTCAACTTTCCTTTTGATTTCTGAACTCTTGCTCTTTTGCGGTTTTTAGTTGGAAATAACCCTTTTGTTTTGTGAACTATGCATGTTTTATCATTGGCGCACACCGGTGGCTTCCATAACTTCCTTGTACTCCCTCCGTTCGGAATTACTTGTCGCGAAGATGGATCTATCTAGACGTATTTTAGTTCTAGATACATCCATCTTCAAGACAAATAATTCCGAACGGAGTGAGTAGTTGTTTGCAGGATCATCTTCCAAACAAGGATTCTCGAGAAGTTTACCTTACTGTAGCCCTTCCCGGTGTCGTTGCTTGTTGATTCCATTATGCAAACTCATTAGCATTTTTCCATATTGTGTTTTGTTTTCATATATTTCTTTTCCATATTGTATTATTGTGGCTGAAATATTCTAAAGAGTACTGATTTTTTTTAAAGGTTGTCACCGAGTCGGACATGATTCCTTTTCTAAAGCATAGTTGTACACTTGCAAGTAGAGTATTTGGTTTCATCACGTCGCGAGGACTAAAAACACATTTGCTTGAAGAGGTAATGTATTTCTTGAGGCTCTATGACCTAACTTAGGCCACATTATTGGGTTTGGTTCAAAAGAACAACCATGCTTAACTTTTTATTAAGTTCTAAGTCATTTATATGTGTCTTTTTTTATTGTTACTAGCAGACATTCTAACAAAATTTGACATTTTGAATATATTATGTAGTCTATTTATTTGAAGCTTGAATCACTAAGAAGGATAAAATGAGAAATACTGGTATGATAGACTATATGAGTTCCATGATGTGCACACCCAATGGGGAGGAGGAAAAATGTTATTCCTTTCTTACCATCTTAGCTAGATTATGACAATTTGGCTCCCCAAATAATATAAAGTGCATCTTGAGTGATTTAATAGTATCTCGTTTTTTACTCACGGGAAAGGAGAGATTGTGTGGACGACCATAGAAAAGCTTGTCGAGAGCAATTTGGAGTAGCAGTTGCACCTATGGCTCTCTGAGGATCAGTTCTTTTGCCAGAATCTGGGGATTCTCCCAGAATCCGACCCCTACCCAGCTTCTCCCAGAATCTTTGAGCCCCATTTGTTTTACAATCCTATCTAGTTAGGGTCTAATTAGATAGGATTGTAAAACAAATGGGGCTCAAAGATTCTTGGAGAAGCTGGGTAGGGGTCGGATTCTGGGAGAATCCCCAGATTCTGGCAAAAGAATTGGGCATGAATCCCTTTGAACTCGCCTCTCTCGTCAAGTAAACATTCACTCTGAGTAACACCTGGCATTCACTCTACAAACTAAATATGCCAATATGAGTAGCACAATAGTTTATAGGTTCAAGCTATCCTTCATGATTAAACATCTTTGTCAATTCTTCTCCGGATATGTTTGTGTTTGGCGTATGCAAATTTGTAATTAGAAGTTTGAATAACCCTAAATTTTGAAGAATTTTCCTTCCATCTCATCCATCTTTTCTCGAATATCTCCACCATGAATGATTTTGGAAGAAAACAATCTATCGTATCCATCTGTCAAGACGGACGGGCGTGGCAACGGGCGCTTTTATGTTCTAATTAGCAGGAATGAGGAACCCCCATCCCCCCCCCCCAAAAAAAAGAAGTAGGAAATGAGCACACATGAAAATTAATGACCCAGACCAGTAGCATCCGCTTGCCTCGCTCATATTTTTCCCTCGCTCGCTCATCTGAAGAAACAACCTGATAAACCGAGGTTTAGACTATCCGAGAAAAAAGATACCCTACGTTTTGCTTATGTTTTATTGTGTTGGTGTGTGTACAAAGTACATGTAAACTATCAGTAGTTTTTTTTTGCGAGAATCATAGAGCTTTATTCAATCATTTCCAGCTCCAGCACGATCAACCAATAGGCTTGTCACGAGGAAACCGAGAGGGGAGTCCATCCAGCAATCGGTCACACCAAGTGTGCTTGCATGCTTCGCACACAGGTGAGTTGAATTGTTGGCTTAGCTCAGTAGATTGTAATGTGTTGTTTACGAGTCAACCCCTCGGTTTATACAGATTAGGGAGGGGGGGTCCTTAGGTACAAGATCATACTCGGATATGTATGGGGATGACAGTCCTTCACAGATCCAGCGTCTTGGAGTATACTTCAAGTCTTTTGGATCTTCCTTCTAATCGTCATGAGACGCTCGAAGTGGCCTAGGACGGAACTGACATGGGGACCTCAGATTAGCCCACTAGGCTGGGAGTTGACGTGGTGAGAGTCCCCTTAGCCAGGACACCATCATGAATTGCACGACAACCGCTTCACGTGGAAAGGATTTTTCGGACGAAGAGGGTTTCAGACGGGACCAAAGTGTCGGACGCGTACGTGGCGATGATCTGGACACCTCCTTCCCAATTCGCGTCTGGTATACAAGAAAACAGGCAATCGAATTGGTCCACAGAAAAATAGGGTACCGTATTGGACGATAAATTATGTTTGAATTAACAATTGTGGGCATTGTGATGACCCAACCTTAGAGCATCTCTAGCAGACCCCTTAAAACTACGACCCGCATAAGTGTTTTAAGGGCCGAGAAAAACACATTATAAGGGCCAATTTTAGCTGCGGCCGAATAGAGCCCGTATATTCAACCCGTAAAAAGAATATTCTCTAAATATACCATCTTCTTCCTCACGCCCTTCCCATCTTGACCTCCGTCCTCTCAGCGTGTGCGCGTCCTGCCTCCGCGACCGCCTCCTCGTGCTCGCCAACGAGCGCGACCAGGCGGGGGCCAGCAGCAGTGCCGACTGTAGCGGCCGCCGCCGAGGCGTTCACCGTCGACTCGCATGAAGCTAGCTAGCTAGCTAGCTAGCAATTCGAGTGGACGAAGAGCTAGCTAGCTAGCTGAATCGAGCGGACGGAGAGCTAGCTAGCAAGCTATCTATAAGCGTGAAACGGTTTGAGGGAAGACGCCTCTCAAGGGGCGATCAGCTCATATATTTATAGCATAATTACAAGACTTGGGAACCAAGAAAGGAACCCTATACGCGCGTATATGTACAGCCGTATACAAACGGAATACACGCAGATTAGCTATACAAAGTCATACTTTAACATCCCCCCACAGTTTGTGCGTCGGACGAACGCATAAACTGTACCGAAAGTCCTCGAAGAGGTGAGACGGTAAGCCCTTTGTCATGATATCGGCAAACTGCTACGAAGAAGGCACATGAAGAACCCAAATCTGACCGAGAGACACCTTCTTGCGAACGAAGTGGATGTCGATCTCGATGTGCTTCGTGCGGCGATGCTGGACCGGGTTACATGCCATGTAAATAGCACTGACGTTATCACAGAACACAACGGTCGCAGATGGTAGAGGATGATGAAGCTCAAGAAGAAGTTGTCGAAGCCAGCAACACTTAGCCACAGCATGAGCCACGGCGCGGTACTCAGCCTCGGCACTGGAACGAGACACCGTGGCCTGGCGTTTGGAGGACCAGGACACCAGGTTGTCACCAAGATAGACACAATAGCCAGAGGTGGAATAGCATGTGTCAGGACAGTCGGCCCAATCCGCATTGGAGTATGCGGTGAGGTAGGCGGTCGGTGTCGAGTGGAGCTAAAGTCCGAGGTCGAGTGTGCCGCGCACGTAGCGAAGAATTCGCCTGACGAGGTTGAGATGAGGTTCCCGGGGAGCATGCATGTAGAGGCACGCTAGCTGGACAGCATGAGCAATGTCGTGGCGAGTGAGCGTCAGGTACTGGAGCGCCTCGGCGAAGCTCCGATACTCAGTAGCATCGGTGAGGAGTGGACCCTCATTGGCGGAGAGCTTGCAACGGGTGTCAATGGGTGTAACACACGGGTTGCAAGCCATCATGCCAGCGCGCTGAAGCTGGTCGATGGCATACTAGCGCTGCGAGAGAAGCATCCCCGAAGCAGAGCGAGAGACCGAGATCCCGAGTTTCGGCATCCTGGATTTGGCGGGTATCCAGTCCTGCCTGCATGTGGCCCATCGCGTGGCTCCATCTACGACCTGGTATGGCCCAACTTCAACACCAACACCACAAGACCCTCGCGAGGGGCCAAGCCTCACAAGGCAGACGGCGCCAAGGCCCCTGAAGGAAGTGGCCTTCTCAGGAGGGCTCCTGAGGGGTGGAGAGTCCTATGCAGCTACCTCATGAGCCTCAGCTGGCGTGAGCCATGACGACCAAGGCCAGGCGGGCACCAGGCGGGCGCAAAGTGTAGGTTTCCTCTTTGGTTCAAGGGAGGCAAGCCACAGGCGCGGAGTGCCGAGGAATCAGCCAAAGGTTTCCATTTCAGTGCAACAAGACCAAGACCGCCAAGACGGCAGGACGGAGGTCATCACCGAGCCCACCGCAACATCACGACCACAGGCTTTTCGCAGGCGAAGACTACTTTTGTCAGGATAGACTATACTACTTGTCCCCTTTCAAATCCCGCCGTTGTGGAATCCCTTCCTGCTCAAATTTGGGAAGAGGACCAAGGCCACTATATATAGGACCTAGCCACCACCATAGAAACGGACTGAAATCAGAACAAGTAGAGCTAGCAGAGCACCACACCAGATCAAGAACACCTCACCTCCTGAGGCTTGTTCATCCTTTGTACTAGTTCATCCATAGCCCCTCGAGGCAATCCATCACACCACACTAGATTAGGGTATTACACCACAACGGTGGCCCAAACCAGTATAAATCTCTGTGTCTTTGTGTCTCTTTGAGCTCGACGCGTTAGGCTAGGAGGATCGCGAGTAGGCAGGCTAGACAGGTTGAGATCTCCACACGCACCCCATAGTTACCTCTCAAGGGTTGCCGGATCCCTAAATCCGACATTTGGCGCCCGAGGTAGGGGTGCGTCGGATCCTCTCTTCCGTCGTTCAATCTGTCTCTGCTCCGACATCTCCATGGCCAACGCGCGCAAGGCTCGCGCCGAGCGTTGGGCTGCGATCGCCGCCTGCGTCGCTCAGACGGGTCCGGCGGGTGACGGCTGTGCCCGGCACGCTCCTTCTCCGGTGGCCAATGCCTACACGGGCCCTGCCGGCCACGAGAATCAAGCTTCAGCGCTGCACCCGTCGGTGCGCCGCGACGACCGCACTGCTACTCCGTCACTGACCCCAGCAGCTTCGTCATCCCACGCGCGTTGCGGCCAGGTAGACACGCAGGCCGCTCTGCTCATGGCGCGGGAGCTTCTTCGCTACCGTCCGATGGGGGATCTCTACGAGGAGTGGCTCGAGCGGATCACCGAGCTCATCAGCGTCGCGCACGGGGGCTCCGACGGGCCGGCTCGCTCGCTGCCTCAGCAACCACCTGCAGCGGGCGACGTCGCGCACTGGGCTCCTCCTCCGCCTCCGGCCCAGGGCGCCATCATCGAGCCAAGGCGTATGGCTCCACGGCGTGACCCGCAGCGCCCGGCGCCAGCTTGGGATGACGTGAGCTGACAGGTGGTGCAACGTCCCCAGGGAGAAACGCACGTGATTCCAGCACCCCAGCACCAGGCTCGCGCACCGCCACAGGAGGTGGCGGAGCGCGCGCTCCAGGACCATGTTCCACCCCCTTGTCGACCTCCGGTGGCCACGGAAGGATGCCGCGCGTTCACTGCAGAGCTCCGCAACATCGTCTGGCCAAGCAAGTTCAAGCCTGACCTGCCTCCATGCTACGACGGCACCGCAGACCCCGCCGAGTTCCTACAGCTCTACGAGCTAAGCATCGAGGCGGCCAACAGCGATGAGAAGATCATGGCAAACTGGTTCCCAATGGCCCTCAAGGATGGCACGCGTTCTTGGCTCCTGAACCTGACCAAGGGGTCGGTTTCCTCCTGGGAAGAGATGCGCAGCTGCTATGTCTTGAGCTTGCGTTGGTTTTCCTTGAAGAGGAATGGGTGATGCAGCAATAGTAGCGTAAGTATTTCCCTTAGTTTTTTAGAACCAAGGTATCAATCCAGTAGGAGGCTCCTCAAAAGTCCCACGCACCTACACAAACAAACAAAGAACTCGCAACCAACGCAATAAAGGGGTTGTCAATCCCTTCACGGCCACTTGCGAAAGTGAGATCTAATAAAGATAGTATGATAAGATAAATATATTTTTGGTATTTTATAATATAGATGCAAAAAGTAAAGATGCAAATAAAAGTAGATTGGAAGCAAATATGATAAGAGATAGACCCGGGGACCATAGGTTTCACTAGAGGCTTCTCTCAAGATAGCATAAGTATTACGTTGGGTGAACAAATTATTGTCGAGCAATTGATAGAAAAGCGAATAATTATGAGATTATCTAGGCATGATCATGTATATAGGCATCACGTCCGCAACAAGTAGGCCGACTCCTGCCTGCATCTACTACTATTACTCCACACATCGACCGACTCCTGCCTGCATCTAGAGTATTAAGTTCATAAGAACAGAGTAACACATTAAGCAAGATGACATGATGTAGAGGGATAAACTCAAGCAATATGATATAGACCCCATCTTGTTATCCTTGATGGCAACAATACATTACTTTCCTTGCAACCCTTTCTGTCACTGGGTAAGGACACCGCAAGATTGAACCCAAAGCTAAGCACTTTCTCCCATGGAAAGAAAGATCAATCTAGTAGGCCAAACCAAACTAACAATTCGAAGAGACTTGCAAAGATAACTCAATCATACATAAAAGAATTTAGAAAAGATTCAAATATTATTCATAGATAAACTTTATCATAAACCCACAATTCATCGGATCTCGGCAAACACACCGCAAAAAGAGTTTATATCGAATAGATCTCCACAAGAGAGGGGGAGAACATTGTATTGAGATCCAAAAAGAGAGAAGAAGCCATCTAGCTAATAACTATGGACCCGTAGGTCTGTGGTAAACTACTCACAACTCATAGGAGGGGCAAGGATGTTGATGTAGAAGCCCTCCATGGTCGATTCCCCCTCCGGTAGATGCCGGCGAAGGCTCCAAGATGAGATCTCGCGGATACAGAAGGTTACGGCGGTGGAAATTGTGTTTCCTTGGCTCCCTGCATGTTTTCGGGGTACGTAGGCTTATATAGGAGGAAGAAGTACATCGGTGGATGCCCGAGGGGCCCACGAGACACGGGGGCGCGCCCTCCTATCTCGTGGAAGCTTCGGCTGCTTCTTGACTTGCACTCCAAGTCCTCTGGATCACGTTCGTTCCAAAAATCACGCTCCCGAAGGTTTCATTCCGTTTGGACTCCGTTTGATATTCCTTTTCTTCGAAATACTAAAATAGGCAAAAAAACAGCAATACGGGTTGGGCCTCCGGTTAGTAGGTTAGTCCCAAAAATGATATAAATGTGTAAAATAAAGCCCATAAACATCCAAAAGGGGTAATATAATAGCATGGAACAATCAAAAATTATAGATGCATTGGAGACGTATCAAGCATCCCCAAGCTTAATTCCTGCTCGTCCTCGAGTAGGTAAATGATAAAAAGAGAATTTTTGATGTGGAATGCTACCTAGAATCATTCTTAATATAATTTTCTTTATTGTAGCATGAATGTTCAGATCCAAATGATTCAAAATAAAAGTTCATATTGATAAAAGAAATAGTAACACTTCAAGCATACTAATCAAAGTAATCATGTCTTCTCAAAATAACATGGCAAAAGAAAGTTCATCCCTACAAAATCATATAGTTAGGCTATGCTTCATTTTCGTCACACAAAGATGTTCCCAACTTTTATACCCCCGATGAGAAGCCAAGCAATTGTTTCATACTTAAATAATCTCAAACTTTTTCAACCTTCACGCAATACATGAGAGTGAGCCATGGATATAGCACTATGGGTGGAATAGAATATGATGATGGGTGATACGTATCCAATGTATCTATAATTTTTGATTGCTCCATGCTACTTTATCTACTGTTTTAGGCAATATTGGGCTTTATTATCCACTTTTATATTATATTTGGGACTAACCTATTAACCGGAGGCCCAGCCCAGATTTGTTGTTTTATGCCTATTTCAGTGTTTCGAGGAAAATGAATATCAGATGGAGTCAAAACGGAACGAAATCAACTGGACCCCACGTCAGAAGATACGGGAGGTGCTCACGAGGGTGGGGGGCGCGCCCCCTGCCTCGTGGGGCCCCCATAGCTCCACCGACGTTCTCCCTGCACCCATATATACCTACGTTTCCTAAAACTTCCAGAACAGAAGATAGATCGGGAGTTCCGCCGCCGCAAGCCTATGTAGCCACCAAAAACCAATCGGGACCCTGTTCTGGCACCCTGCCGGAGGGGGATCCCATCACCGGTGGCCATCTTCATCATCCCGACGCTATCCATGACGAGGAGGGAGTAGTTCACCCTCGGGGCTGAGGGTATGTACCAGTAGCTATGTGTTTGATCTCTCTCTCTCGTGTTCCTCGATGGCACGATCTTGATGTATCCCGAGCTTTGCTATTGTAGTTGGATCTTATGATGTTTCTCCCCCTCTACTCTCTTGTGATGAATTGAGTCTCTCCTTTGAAGTTATCTTATCGGATTGAGTCTTTTATGAACACTTGATGTATGTCTTGCGTGGGATAACCGTGGTGACAATGGGTTATTCTATTGATCCACTTGATGTATGTTTTGGTGATCAACTTGCGGGTTTCATGACACTTGGGAACCTATGCATAGGGGTTGGCACACGTTCTTGACTCTTCGGTAGTAGCTTTAGGGCACTCTTTGAAGTACTTTTATGTTGGTTGGATGAATCTGAGATTGTGTGATGCATATCGTATAATCATGCCCATGGATACTTGAGGCGACAATGGAGTATCTAGGTGACATTAGGGTTTTGGTTGATTTGTATCTTAAGGTGTTATTCTAGTACGAACTCTTTTATAGATCGATCCGAAAGAATAGCTTTGTGGTGGTTTCGTACCCGACCATAATCTCTACGTTTGTTCTCCGCTATTAGTGGATTTGGAGTGACTCTTTGTCGCATGTTGAGGGCTTGTCATATGTTCTATCTATGTTATTATTGTTGAGAGAACTTACACTAGTGAAAGTATGAACCCTAGGCCTTGTTTCCTACCATTGCAATACCGTTTGCGCTCACTTTTATCGCTTGCTACCTTGCTGTTTTTATTATTTCAGATTACAAAAATCTTTATCTACTATCTATTTTGCACTTGTATCACCATCTCTTCGCCGAACTAGTGCACCTATACAATTTACCATTGTATTGGGTGTGTTGGGGACACAAGAGACTCTTTGTTATTTGGTTGCAGGGTTGTTTGAGAGAGACCATCTTCATCCTACGCCTCCTACGGATTGATAAACCTTAGGTCATCCACTTGAGGGAAATTTGCTACTGTCCTACAAACCTGTGAACTTGTAGGCCCAACAACGTCTATAAGAAGAAGGTTGTGTAGTAGACATCAAGATCTTTTCTGGCACCATTGCCGGGGAGGCTAGGTAAGTGAAGGTATATCTTTAGATCTTGCAATCGAATCTTTTTTTCTTGTTTTAGCACTAGTTTAGTTTATCAAAGAAAACTACAAAAAAATGGAGTTGAGTTTGTCTCATATGCTTCACCTTTTTAATATCTTTCGTGAGTATGATGGAAAGGAAAATTGTGCTCAAGTGCTAGAGGAAGAAATCTATAGAATGTTTGGTACTAAATCTTTGAATGATGAGCATGATTGCAATGTTGTTAGTATGAATTCCTTGAATATCCATGATGCTAATGATATGCAAAGCCACAAGCTTGGGGAAGCTATGTTTGATGGAGATGATATTTTTTGTCCCCCAAGCTTTGATGAGCAAATTTACTATGATGAAAGCATGCCTCCTATCTATGATGATTATTGTGATGATACGTATGCCATAAAGAAGAAGTTTGCTTATGTGGAGAGTAGTGAAATTTCCATGCTAGTAGATCATGAAAAGAATGTTTTAGGTGCTGGTTATATTGTTGAATTAATTCATGATGCTACTGAAAATTATTATGAGAGAGGAACATATGCTTGTAGGAATTGCAATAATGTCAAGTTTCCTCTCTATGTGCTTAAATTCTTGAAGTTATGCTTGTTGTGCCATCCTATGCAAGATGATTATTGTTCTCATAAGTTGTTTGCTCACAAAATCCCTATGCATAGGAAGTGGGCTAGACTTAAATGTGCTAGTTATATGCTTCATGATGCTCCCGTTATGTTTCAATTCTTATCTTTTTTGTGAGCATCATTGTCATCATCATGCCTAGCTAAAAGGCATTAAAGAAAACCGCTTGCTGGGAGACAACCCAATATTTATCCTTACTGTTTTTGTGTTTCCACATGATTATGATACTGTAGTAATCATGTTTTATAGCTTTTGTTTCAATAAAGTGCCAAGTAGAACCTTTGGGAAGACTTGGGTGAAGTTTATGTGATCTTGATGTGAATAACAGAAACTTTAGCGCTCACGAGATTAGCTGCCATTTTTTTACTGGAGAGTGGTTTTAGGTTGATTCTTTTTGCAGATGATTAATAAACAAATTACTCAGGTCCAGCAATTTATTTCATAATTTTCGGGGTTCCAGAAGTATACGTTTGATACAGATTACTACAGACTGTTATGTTTTTGACAGATTCTGTTTTCTATGTGTTGTTTGCTTATTTTGATGAATCTATGAGTAGTATCGGAGGGTATGAACCATAGATAAGTTGGATTACAGTAGATATTACACCAATATGAATTTAGAATGAGTTCATTGCAGTACCTAAGTGGTGGTTTTATTTTCTTATACTAACTGAGCTTACGAGTTTTGTTTTGAGTTTTGTGTGGTTGAAGTTTTCAAGTTTTGGGTAAAGATTCGATGGACTATGGAATAAGGAGTGGAAAGAGCCTAAGCTTGGGGATGCCCAAGGCACCCCAAGGCAATATTCAAGGATGTCCAAGAGCCTAAGCTTGGGGATGCCCCCGGAAGGCATCCCCTCTTTCGTCTTCGTTCATCGGTAACTTTACTTGGAGCTATATTTTTATTCGCCACATGATATGTGTTTTGCTTGGAGCATCAATTTCTATTGTTAGTGTTTGCTTGCTGTTAGTTAGAATAGTGTTTTGCCTCTTTAGTTTCAATAAAGAAGTCAAGGATAGCCTTTGCCATGCTTATTTTGCTAGTATACATGTTGCTGTTTGAAAACAGAAAGTTTGCCGCTGTTGCAAAAATTCCCTAGAAAAGTTAGAGCATGGTCTAACGTTGAATCTTTTTGCATATTGAGATCTGATAAATTTATTACAGTGTGAATTTTAGTTTAAATTTTTTGGAGTTAGGCAAGTATTGATACTCTTGCATTCTTACAGACTGTACTGTTTTGACAGATTGCTGTTATGTTTGCATATGTTTGCTTGTTTAATGATTCTATTTGAAGATAGGAGTATTAAATATACAGAGGCATTTAGTATACAATGTTGAATAATAATTTTAGTGATTTGTTACAGTAGAAAATGATAAGGTTTTGCATTGGTTTATACTAACCTATCTCACGAGTTCTTGTTGAGTTTGTTGTGAATGAAGCTTTTGATAAAAAAGAAGAGAAATCACGATATGAGAGGAATTAAGGAGACACAAAAGTTAAAGATTGGGGATGCCCAAGGCACCCCAAGATAATATTTCAAGAAGTCTCAAGCATCTAAGCTTGGGGATGCCCCGGTAGGCATCCCGCCTTTCTTCTTCAACAACTATCGGTTAGTATCGGTTGAGCCTAAGTTTTTGCTTCTTCACATGAGTTGTGCTATCCTTGCATTTTAGTTTCCTTTAGCTTTGCTTGCTGTTTGAATGAAGTATCAAGATCTGAAATCCTTTAATGAGAGAGAGCCTTACACAAATTAGAATTTGCTAGAATACTCTATGTGCTTCACTTATATCTTTTTGAGCGTGATAATTTTTGCTCTAGTGCTTCACTTAGATCTTTTAGAGCACGGTGGTGGATTTGTTTTAAAGAAACTTGATCTCTCATGCTTCACTTAGATTATTTTGAGAGTCGTTAATAGCATGATAATTTTCTTAATATTAATATACTTAGTGTTCAAGATATGTGAAACTTTTTTTGAGTGAATTAAATTAAGTTTGATGCTTGATAATTGTTTTGAGATATGGAGGTGATAATATCAAAGTCGTGCTAGTTGAGTAGTTGTGAATTTGAGAAATACTAGTGTTGAAGTTTGCAAGTCCCGTAGCATGCACGTATGGGTAAAGTTGTGTAACAAATTTGAAGCATGAAGTGTACCTGGCTTGTGCATCCTTATGAGTGGCAGTCGGGGACGAGCGATGGTCTTTTCCTACCAATCTATCCCCCTAGGAGCATTGTGCGTAGTACTTGATTTTTGATGGCTTCTAAATTTTTGCAATAAGTATATGAGTTCTTTTGACTAATGTTGAGTCCATGGATTATACGTTCTTTTGCAATAAGTATATGAGTTCTAAATTTTTTCTTTTTCTTTTTCTTCTTTTTTTGGGCCTTTCCTTTTTTTTCTTTTGGCCTTTCTTCTTTTTTTCTTTTTTTTCTTTGGGCAATGCTCTAATAATGATGATCATCACACTTCTATTGATTACAACATATGAAGTACAACTCGAAACTAGAACAAGATATGACTCTATATGAATGCCTCCGACGGTGTACCGGGATGGTGCAATGAATCAAGAGTGACATGTATGAAAAATAATGCATGGTGGCTTTGCCACAAATACGATGTCAACTACATGATCATGCAATGGCAATATGACAAAAGTAAAGTATGTCATGAAGATGATGAATGGAATGGTGGAAAGTTGCATGGCAATATATCTCAGAATGGCTATGGAAATGCCGTAATAGGTAAGTATGGTGGCTGTTTTGAGGAAGATATAAGGAGGTTTATGTGTGATAGAGTGTATCGTATCACGGGGTTTGGATGCACCGGCGAAGTTTGCACCAACTCTCAAGGTGAGAAAGGGCAATGCACGGTACCGAAGAGGCTAGCAATGGCGGAAAGGTAAAAGTGTGTATAATCCATGGACTCAACATTAGTCAAAAGAACTCATATACTTATTGCAAAAATTTAGAAGTCATCAAAAATCAAGTACTACGTGCATGCTCCTAGGGGGATAGATTGGTAGGAAAAGACCATCGCTCGTCCCCGACCGCCACTCATAAGGATGCACAAGCCAGGTACACTTCATGTTTCAAATTTATTTCACAACTTTAACCATACGTGCATGCTACGGGACTTGCTAACTTCAACACAAGCATTATTTAAATTCATAATCACCCAACTAGCATGAATTTAATATCACTACCTCCATATCTCAAAACAATTATCAAGTATCAAACTGATCATAGCATCCAATTCACTTCCTATGATAGTTTTTATTATACCCAACTTGGATGCCTACCATTCTAGGACCAATATTATAACCATAGCAAATACCATGCTGTTCTAAAAGACTCTCAAAAATATATAAGTGAAGCATGAGAGACTAGCAATTTCTACAAAATAAGTCACCACCGTGCTCTAAAAGATATAAGTGAAGCACTAGAGCAAAAACTATCAAGCTCAAAAGATATAAGTGAAGCACATAGAGTATTCTAGCAAATTCTAATCAAATAGGCTTCTCCCAAAAGGTGTGTACAGCAAGGATGATTGTGGTAAACTAAAAAGCAAAGACTAATATAATACACGACGCTCCAAGCAAAACACATATCATGTGGCGAATAAAAATATAGCTCCAAGTAAAGTTACCAATGAACGAAGACGAAAGAGGGGATGCCTTCCCGGGGCATCCCCAAGCTTAGGCTTTTGGCTATCCTTGAATATATTGGGGTGCTTTGGGTATCCCCAAGTTTAGGCTCTTGCCACTCCTTATTCCATAGTCCATAAAAGCTTTACCCAAAACTTGAAAACTTCACAACACAAAACTCAACAGGAAATCTTATAAGCTCCGTTAGTGAAAGAAAACAAAACCACCACATAAGGCACTGTAATGAACTCATTCTTTATTTATTTTGGTGTTAAACCTACTGTATTCCAACTTGTCTATGGTTTTTAAACTATTTTACTAGCCATAGATGCATCAAAGTAAGCAAACAACACACGAAAAACAGAATCTGTCAAAAACAAAATAGTCTGTAGCAATCTGTAACTAACGCAAACTTATGGAACTCTAAAAATCCTACCAAAATAGGAAGTGCTGGAAAATTTGTTTATGGATCAGAAGCAAAAAGAATCAACGCAAAATCACGTTTATGTTATTTAACAAAACTAAATTCGTGCATGCAAAGTTTCTGTTTTTCAGCAGAATCAAATCAACTATCATCATAGGTTATCCTATAGGTTCTACTTGGCGCAAACACTAATTAAAAGATAAAAACACATCTAAACAGAATGTAGATGCAAGATTTATTACTAAACAGGAACAAAAACAAAAAACACAAAGAAAATTGTGTTGCCTCCCAACTAGCGCTATCGTTTAACGCCCCTAGCTAGGCATAAAAGCGAAGATAGATCTAACGAGTGCCATCTTTGGCACTAAATTCATAAGTAGCCCGCATGATCGATTCATAAGGTAATTTGACTTTATTTCTTGGAAAGTGCTACATGCCTTTCTTTAATGGAAATTGGAATCTAATATTTCCTTCCTTCATATCAATAATCGCACTAATCGTTCTAAGGAAATGTCTACCAAGAATAATAGGGCAAGAAAGATTGCAATTTATATCAAGAACGATAAAATCTACGGGCACCAAATTGCTATTTGCAACAATGAGAACATCATTGATTCTTCCCATTGTCTTTTTAATGGTGGAATCC
Organism: Triticum timopheevii; assembly: GCA_963921465.1. Classification (NCBI taxonomy): domain Eukaryota; kingdom Viridiplantae; phylum Streptophyta; class Magnoliopsida; order Poales; family Poaceae; genus Triticum; species Triticum timopheevii. The sequence goes on along the minus strand of OY997266.1, from coordinate 117,847,106 downwards.
GCAAGGTGCAAATTTAAAGAACAATCATCAAGATCATGGAAACCTAGAATATCACATAAAGTTTTCGGAATCGTGGAAACACTAGCACCCAAATCACACAAGGCAAAACACTCATGATCTTTAATTCTAATCTTTATAGTAGGTTCCCACTCATCATTAAGTTTTCTAGGTATAGAAACTTCTAAATTAAGTTTTTCATCATAAGATTGCATCAAGGCATCAACGATATGTTTGGTAAAAGCTTTATTTTGACTATAAGCATGAGGAGAATTAACAACGGATTGCAACAAGGAAATACAAGCTTATAAAGAACAATTATCATAATCAAATTCCTTGAAATGTGAGATAGTGGGTTCAATGCTATTTAAAGTTGTGACCTCTCCAATCCCACTTTTACCAAATTTAGCATCAAGATCTAAAAACTCCGAATTCTTGGGACGCCTTCTAGGTAAAGTTGACTCATCATCAGTCCCATAATTATCAAGATTCATATTGCAAAACATAGATCTAATAGGAGACGCATCAATAACTTTAAGATCCTCATCATTATTTTCATGGAAACTAGAAGAACACGCCTTTACAAAGCAATCTTTCTTAGCACGCAATCTAGCTGTTCTTTCCTTGCACTCATCAATGGAAATTCGCATTGCTTTGAGAGACTCATTGATATCATGCTTAGGAGGAGAAGATCTAAGTTTAAGAGAATCAACATCAAGCGAAAGTCTATCAACGTTCCTAGCCAAATCATCAACTTTGAGCAATTTTTCTTCAAGCAAAGCATTAAAATTATTTTGAGAGATCATAAATTCTTTCACACTATTCTCAAAATCAGAGGGCATCTTATTAAAATTACCATAAGAATTATTGTAGGAATTTCCATAATTATTAGAGGAATTACTAGGGAACGGTCTAGCATTAAAGTTTCCTCTATAAGCATTGTTTCCAAAACTATTCCTATCAACAAAATTCACATCCATAGATTCATTATTATTCTCAATCAAAGTAGACAAAGGCATATCATTGGGATTAAGAGGAGTATTTTTAGTAGCAAATAATTTCATAAGTTCATCCATCTTTCCACTCAAAACATTGATTTCTTCTATAGCATGAACATTTTTACTAGAAGATCTTTTGGTGTGCCATTGAGAATAATTAGCCATAATATTATCAAGAACTTTTGTAGCATCTCCTAACGTGATTTCCATAAATGTGCCTCCCGCGGCCGAATCTAAGAGATTTCTAGAAGCAAAGTTCAAACCGGCATAAAAATTTTGGATGATCATCCATGAATTCAAACCATGAGTAGGGCAATTGTGAAGCATCAATTTCATTCTTTCCCAAGATTGGGCAACATGCTCATGATCAAGTTGTTTAAAATTCATGATATCGTTCCTAAGAGTGATAATCTGAGCGGGAGGAAAATACTTAGAGATAAAAACATCTTTGCACTTGTTCCAAGAATCAATACTATTTTTAGGCAAAGACGAAAACCAAACTTTAGCACGATCTCTAAGTGAAAACGGAAATAACTTCAATTTGACAATATTGTTATCCATATCTTTCTTCTTTTGCACATCACATAAATCAACAAAGTTGTTTAGATGAGTAGCGGCATCTTCACTAGGAAGGCCGGCGAATTGATCTTTCATAACAAGATTCAGCAAAGCAGTATTGATTTCACAAGACTCAACATCATTAAGAGGAGCAATCGGAGTACTAAGGAAATCATTATTATTGGTATTCGAGAAATCACACAATTTGGTATTATCTTGTGCCATGGCAACAAGTAAACCAACACACAAGCAAACAGAAAAAGGCAAGCGAAAAAGAGAGGGGAAGATTGGGAAAGAGAGGGCGAATAAAACGACAAGGGTGAAGTGGGGGAGGATAACGAGAGGCAAATGTCAAATAATGTAAATGCGAGGGAGATGGGTTTGTGATGGGTACTTGGTATGTTTTGACTTGAGCGAAGACCTCCCCGGCAACGGTGCCAGAAATCCTTCTTGCTATGTCTTGAGCTTGTGTTGGTTTTCCTTGAAGAGGAAAGGGTGATGCAGTAGTAGTAGCGTAAGTATTTCCCTCAGTTTTTGAGAACCAAGGTATCAATCCAGTAGGAGGCTCCTCAAAAGTCCCACGCACCTACACAAACAAACAAAGAACTCGCAACCAACGCAATAAAGGGGTTGTCAGTCCCTTCTCGGCCACTTGCGAAAGTGAGATCTAATAAAGATAGTATGATAAGATAAATATATTTTTGGTATTTTATAATATAGATGCAAAAAGAATATGCAAATAAAAGTATATTGGAAGCAAATATGATAAGAGATAGACCCGGGGGGCATAGGTTCACTAGAGGCTTCTCTCAAGATAGCATAAGTATTACGGTGGGTGAACAAATTATTGTCGAGCAATTGATAGAAAAGCGAATAATTATGAGATTATCTAGGCATGATCATGTATACAGGCATCACATCCGCAACAAGTAGACCGACTCCTGCCTGCATCTAATACTATTACTCCACACATCGACTGACTCATGCCTGCATCTAGAGTATTAAGTTCATAAGAACAGAGTAACGCATTAAGCAAGATGACATGATGTAGAGGGATAAACTCATGCAATATGATATAAACCCCATCTTGTTATCCTCGATGGAAACAATACAATATGTGCCTTGCAACCCTTTCTGTCACTGGGTAAGGACACCGCAAGATTGAACCAAAAGCTAAGCACTTCTCCCATGGAAAGAAAGATCAATCTAGTAGGCCAAACCAAACTAATAATTCGAAGAGACTTGCAAAGATAACTCAATCATACATAAAAGAATTCAGAGAGATTCAAATATTATTCATAGATAAACTTTATCATAAACCCACAATTCATCGGATCTCGACAAACACACCGCAAAAAGAGTTTACATCGAATAGATCTCCACAAGAGAGGGGGAGAACATTGTATTGAGATCCAAAAAGAGAGAAGAAGCCATCTAGCTAATAACTATGGACCCGTAGGTCTGTGGTAAACTACTCACAACTCATCAGAGGGGCAAGGATGTTGATGTAGAAGCCCTCCATGGTCGATTCCCCCTCCGGCAGAGTGTCGGCGAAGGCTCCAAGATGAGATCTCGCGGATACAAAAGGTTACGGCGGTGGAAATTGTGTTTGTTGGCTCCCTGTATGTTTTCGGGGTACGTAGGCCTATATAGGAGGAAGAAGTACGTCGGTGGACGCCCGAGGGGCCCACGAGACAGGGGGCGCGCCCTATAGGGGGGACGCCCTCCTATCTCGTGGAAGCTTTGGCTGCTTCTTGACTTGCACTCCAAGTCCTCTGGATCACGTTCGTTTGATATTCCTTTTCTTCGAAATACTGAAATAGGCAAAAAAAACAACAATACGGGCTAGGCCTCCGGTTAGTAGGTTAGTCCCAAAAATGATATGAATGTGTAAAATAAAGCCCATAAACATCCAAAAGGGTTAATATAATAGCATGGGACAATAAAAAATTATAGATACGTTGGAGACGTATCAGCAGCCGCTTCATCGCCAACTTCCAGGGCACTCGCGACCGTCCGCCGGCCGCGGGCGGCCTGCGCCGCGTCAAGCAGCAACCTGGAGAGACCCTGCATAAGTATATCCAACGCTTCAACAACATTTGCCTCAAGATTCCCAAGGTGTCTGACGAGGCCATCATCTCCGTGTTCACCGATGGCGTCCACGATGTCAAGATGAAGGAGGAGCTAGCCATCCATGAGGACCTCTGCACCGCTCTGGAGATGTTCAACATGGCGAACAAGTGTGCAAGGGTTGAGGAGGGACGCCTCTCCCTCCTCGAGCTCCCTAATGCAGATCCAGAAGACAAGAAGACCAAGACCAAGGACACGAAGCGCAAGGGGCCAGCCGTACTTGCAGCTGAGCTAGAGACCAAGCGCGGTTGCGACCACCCTGAGTCATCCAAGGGCAAGTGGCCGTTCTGCACCTTCCACAACGTCTACAGCCACAACACCAGTGACTGCCAGGAGCTTAGGGCTCTCCGCGATGGGCGCCTCGGTCTACGCCCTAAGCGCAACGATCGAGGCTACGGTCGCGGAGGTGGCGGAGGTGGAGGACACTGGGATGGACGCGACCGCCGTTAGGAGTGGCACGACTAGCCTCGTGAGGACCACTGGCAGGACCAGCCTCGTGAGGGCAACTGGAGGGAGCAGCCTCGTGAGGACCGCCCACAGGGCAATGCAGCTTTGCCTCCTCTGCCTCCACCGCCAAGAAGGAACGAAGATCACCACCAGGACGAGGGGGCTGGGGGCTTCCAGGAGCCACAGGCCATTGCCTGCATCTTGGGCAGCTCACAGGCCCCGGCTTCCCATCGTGTCTTCAAGCAGTTTGCGCACGAGGTGAATGCAGCGCTCCCCATGCTTGAAGAAAATCACCCTCTCAAGTGGTCCAAGTGTGCCATCACCTTCGACTCCTCAGACTGGATCAAGTGCGCGGCCACCGCTGGCGCGCTCCCCATGCTCTGCTCCCCCATCATCAGCAACATGGCCGTCACCAAGACTCTCATCGATGGTGGAGCAGGGCTCAATGTTCTCTCCGTCCAGATGTTCAACAGGCTCCAGGTGCCATACTACCAGTTGCACCCCACCAAGCCATTCTCAGGAGTGACCGACGGATCCACACACCCAATCGGGCAAGTTCGCCTCCCTGTCACCTTCGGCGAGCGCAACAACTACCGCACCGAGATCATCAATTTCGATGTCGCCGACATTTGTCTTTCCTACAATGCCATCCTAGGGTACCCAACACTGGCCAAGTTCATGGCGGCCACACACCACGGCTACAACGTCCTCAAGATGCCAGGAAGCAGCGGCATCATCACGGTCGCCTGCCAAGAGAAGGATGCAGTGTGCTCCCTCGAGCGCGCCTTACATGTTGTAGCAGTTGAGAACCCAGAAGACGAAGACGGAGCCCTCCCTCCTGAGGTTGCGCCCAAGACGAAGAAGCTGTAGCTGGGCCAGGGGTCTCATGAGGGAGCATCGTTCGAGGACACAGCGCTGAGTCTCGCGTCTCCGGATGCGGCACCTTCACCCATTGCATAGGAAGGCATGCCCGGCGCCCCTCTTAGGCTAGGCCCGGGGGCTCTCCTTTCGAGGGCCTCAGATCTAGCCAATGTCACGAGAGCGGCGCTCGGGCACCATGTGGATGTGCTCTTCAGAGCACGCTTCCCAGGAGAAGGCAGCAAGCGTGAGGCACCAGGCACTCCTGGCGGAGATGGAGGAGCACCTTCAAGAGCCTTTCGGTCCCTCCGAGCCTCCCGAGGCTCGGCACCAGAGCGGCTCATGAGGAACGGCTTCTACGGCACGCGTTTTTTGGCTACTTCGACAACTCTTCAGCAACGGTACCAGGTGACATCTCCCTAGTTCATTTAGTTTGGGGTCGCCCCTCGGGCTGCATCGACCCCAGGCCGTGTGGGTCTAGCCCTACGGCATGTATCATTCTGCATTCACCAGGATTATCTAATCGTTTCTGTGAATCTATCTATGATTGTCACCTCATGACCACCACATCATGACCCTCATGCGTTCTGGCTAATGTCGTTCCCGCGTCACTGCATGGCACACACATCGGCATGGCGCTTGTGCTTGGATCCATCCCTGCAATGCTGATAAACCCGGGGATCGAGCTCTGATTCACGGCCCGCCTCGCGTACACCACCTCGCAGGGTCCTCGGTGCCTCCGTCTCACGCCCCTGGGGCTCTCGGCCTCCTTTGTCATCTAACCTGCAGGTTCACCTGGCGATGGGCCAAAGGTCGGCTTGGGCAACCACCGTATAGCCTTGCGAGTCACTTGCACGTGAAAGGGGGGGCTCCCGAGCATCGTGTCTCGGGAGCTCCTACTGGCTCTCCAGCCCTCACCCCCTGGCCTTGTCCACGGCATCATGACCTGTCATACCAACGGCGGCTGAGCTCGCTCGAGGGTCGGGTCCCGAGGATGTAGAGCATTTTGGCAAGCGAGGCAGGAGGGTGGCCAATGCAGGCTGCACCTAACGGTACCATAGGCGCGACAGCAAGCATCGCCTCCCTAATGAACCCAGACACCAAAAAGATAAGTCTCGGCTTGCTACAGCACCGGTTTCGCTCCCCACACGCCCCACATCGCGGTTCCACTTGGGTGGTTCATCTCCCCTTTTCGATTTTCTATGCAGCTGCTTGCACGCCGAAGGGGACCTCATGAGCATCGCGTCTCATGAGCTCTTACCGGACCTTGGGTCGCTCACCTCCTAGCCTTGACCACGGCATCGTGACCTGGCATACTAGCGACGGTTGAAGCCTGCCTGGGGGCTGGGTCCTGCTGGCGTAGGGCACCACGTTGTCTAGAGGAAAGAAAAGGGGGGAAACTAGCCGAACTGGAATACGCGCATTCATCACAAAATCAAAAGAAAAGGCGTTGATATTAAATACATTCCGATCCTTACAAGCCCCACGGGGTATGATCTCCATTCCGCGCAGGGAAGGCAACTACTAAGTCCTACGACATCGCCGACGGCGGGGGTGGCAGCCGCGGCAGCGCTCCGGCCTCGACGGGATCTCGGCGGCACGTAGCTGTCATCGCTCGACTCCGAAGAATCACTGGGCTTAGGAGAGTCGTTGGATTCGTAGGAGTCATCACTGCTGCTGGACGAAGCGCTGAAGGGGGAAACGACATATCCAGCACCTACTACGGCGTCCCTCGAGTTGTCTCCTCCGGGGTAGCACTCCGGCCGCTCGCCCCGCCCGTTGAAGACCTTGAAGAACAGGGTGGCCACACCGTCATACTCAAAGTGGATCACCAGGGCTCCTTCCACGCGGCAAGCCCGGGCGACCTCGCCCCATCCTCACATCATGAAGACGTCCTCGGGCGGCACCACCTCGACTTCAGCTCCGGTTGCCAAGCTACAGCACCCTGCGTGCTGCAGCCACAACTCGACCGGCCCCCTCGGGGGCAGTTCGCCAGCGAAGAACCGCGGGAGTCGCATCCATGTGTCGGGAGGCATCACCGCCCATACCACGAACTCGCGCGAGCTACCCTCAGCATGGGTCCGAGGTGCGGCCGGCAGGGTAATGGCAGCCCTGCCATCCTCATCAGGCGTCGCGCGATGGCGCACTCCATCATCTTGAGTGCAGGCGTATAGGGGGAGGGGGAACCAGGCGGAGGCCTCGATTGCCAAGGCCTGGCCACCTCTCGCCCCACACAGGCATCGTCAGGAAGGCGGATCTGCTTCTTCGGCGGGAGATGGTCGGGCCCCTCCCTGGGGGCCTTTCCCTTCTCTGCCGTGGAGAAGCTCCTGATCGGCGCCATGGAAGCAAGATGGAGAGGAGAAGAAGCAGGCGGGAGCAAGACGAAAGAAAGATGGGCAGGGGCTCCACCCGCTCGCACATTTATAGCCAGGAGAGGTAAAACGTCGGTCTCCCATGATTTCCAGTAATGATAATCCTCTCTGCATGCAGCATGCAGTTGTCAAGTCGAGAAGTTGCCGAGGTAGCGTGGGGAAACGGAGTCGCCCACGTCAATCAATCGCCACGCATCATCAAGGCCGCAGGCGGTAAGGGCCCGTGGTGCTCCGCACTTGCCCTTTGGCTTCGCCTAGAAGCCAAGTCCGAGCGTGCCTTGGGCCCGAGGGCTACTGTCGGCATCCTGGATTTGGGGGGTATCCAGTCCTGCCTGCCTGCGGCCCACCATGTGGCTCCATCGATGGTCTGTTACGGCCCAGCTTCAACACCAACACCACAAGACCCTCGCGAGGGGCCAAGCCTCGTGAGGTGGATGGTGTCAAGGCCCCTGAAGGAAGTGGCCTTCTCAGGAGGGCTCCTGAGGGGCGGAGAGTTCTATGCAGCTACCTCATGAGGCTCAGCTGACGTGAGCCATGACGACCAAGGCCAGGCGGGCGCAGACGCAGGTTTCCTCTTTGGTGCAAGGGAGGCAAGCCACAGGCGTGGAGTCCCGAGGAATCAGCCAAAGGTTTGCATTTCAATGCAACAAGACCAAGACCGCCGGGACGGCAGGACGGAGGTCATCACCGAGCCCACCGCAGCGTCACGACCAGAGGCTTTTCGCAGGCAAAGACTACTTTTGTTAGGATAGACTGCACTACTTGTCCCCTTTCAAATCCCGCTGTTGTAGAATCCCTTCCCGCTCATATTTGGGAAGAGGACCAAGGCCACTATATATAGGACCTAGCCACCACCATAGAAACAGACCGAAATCATAACAAGCAGAGCTAGCAGAGCACCCTACCCAGCTCAAGAACACCTCACCTCCTGAAGCTTGTTCATCCTTTGTACTAGTTCATCCATAGCCCCTCAAGGCAATCCACCACACGACACTGGATTAGGGTATTACACCACAACGATGGCCCGAACCAGTATAAATCTCTGTGTCTTTGTGTCTCTTTGAGCTCGACGCGCTAGGCTAGGAGGATCGTGAGTTGGCAGGCTGGGCAGGTTGAGATCTCTGCACGCACCCCAGAGTTCAAACCTCTCAAGGGTTGCCGGAGCCCTAAATCCGACACCGAGGAAGTAAGACAAGTCCCCGAGATCGGTCATGGAGAACTCTCAGTGAAGCTGGTCGGTGATGTGTTGGAGAAGCCCGGCGCTGGACGCGGTGAGGATGATGTCGTCGACATAGAGAAGGAGATATGCCATCTCCGTACCGCGCCGAAGCACGAACAGAGACACGTCACTCTGGGAAGCCATGAAGCCGTGTCGATGAGCGTGATGAGTGAACTGCTGGCACCATGCACGGGGCGCCTGCTTAAGCCCATAGAGGGATTTATGGAGCAGGCAGACGTGCTGAGTGCTCACAGAGGGTCGATGAAGCCAGGCGACTGCTCACAATGAACCACCTCGTCAAGAGTGCCATGGAGGAAGGCGTTCTTGACGTCCAGCTGATGAACTGGCCAAGCATGTGAGACGGCGATGCTGAGCACAACGCGGATCATGGCCGGTTTGACGACGGGACTGAAAGTCTCATCATAGTCAATACCAGGCTGCTGCGAGAATCCATGTACCACCCGCCTTGCCTTGTACCGAGCAAGATCACCATCAGCAGCAAACTTGTGCTTGAAGGTCCACTTCCCTGAAACAACATTAGCACCAACTAGATGAGGAACAAGAGACCAAGTGTGGTTCTGGAGAAGGGCATTGTACTCCTTGGACATGGCGGCACGCCAAAGAGGATCCTGAAGAGCAGAGGTTTTGGGAATGGGAGAGATGGAAGAGTGCTCGGGCGAGAGATTGAGTTTGTTAATGGGCTGAAAGATGCCACGCTTGGCGCGAGTGAGCATGGTGTGGGTGTTGGTGGCAGGAGCGATGCTGCTGCAAGAGTGACGAGGAGGAGGAGGGGTGGGGGTGGCGGAGGGGAAGGGGACTGGCCAGGGGACGCGGACGGAGCTGGCCCTGGCGAGGTGGGTGCATCGTTGTTCGACGTGGGGGACGCAGGGGCCGAGCCATGCATGGTGGGCTGGGCCGAGGAGGCCGGCGCCATGTTGGGCTGGCCCGCCAGGGGCGCGACGACAGCGGGTGGCGGCTGCGTGACGGCCAAGTCCAGGAGGAAATCAAGATTGTCCAGAGACGTATCAGTGCGAGTGGTGGCGAAGGGAAAGGTGTGTTCGTCGAAAATGACGTGGCGGGAGATGATGATGCAGCGCGAAGACAAGTCGAGACATCTATAGCCGTGATGAGAGGTAGGGTAACCAAGAAACACACATGCTGTGGAGCGTGGGGTGAGCTTGTGAGGTGTCGTGGCGGATTGGTTCGGGTAGCACAGGCACCCGAAGACACGTAGGTCGGAGTAGGAGGGTGGATGTTTGTAGAGAAGGGTATATGGGATGCGGAAATTTAAGGCTTGGCTGGGACGGCGATTAAGCAAGAAGGTCGCGACGGCAAGCGCCTTGGCCCAGTATGCGGGAGGCATGTAAGCCTAGAATAGGAGGGTGCAGGTGATGTCGTTAAGGGTACGGAGAGCACGCTCGACTTTGCCGTTTTGAGGAGAAGTGTATGGGCAGGACATATGGAGGTGGATGCCGTTGCGTGCAAGAAACTCGACGAAGGTAGAGTTAACAAACTCAGTACCATTGTCGGTTTGGAAGGATACGACGGGAAGGTTGAATTGGGTGCGTGCGTAAGCTACAAAGTTAACGAGAAGATCACAAGTGTCGGATTTACGGCGAAGTGGGAAAGTCCACATAAAATGCGAAAAATCATCCACAATGACAAGGTAATATTTGAAACCAGAGTTACTAGCAACTGGTGATGTCCATAAATCATAATGAAGTAATTAAAACGGAATGACACAAACTGTGGATGATCTAGAAAACGGTAGACGCACGTGCTTGCCAAGTTGACGGGCATGACACACTTGAGTGTTTTTATTACATGGAATAGCAAATTCTGAAGATAAATGTGACATAGAGTCACGACCCGGATGTCCTAAGCGACGATGCCATAGCTCCGGTGTGGTGATGGAGGCGACGAGGCCAAACGGCAAAGTGGTGTTGGTGGTGTTGGTGAAGACCTCATAGAGCGGGCCAGGGCTACTGCAGCGTATGATCTCGCCCCAAGTGTGAAGATCCTTAATAGAAAAACCAAACGGGTCATATTCGACAAAAACAGAGTTATCGATGGTAAACTGATGGGTAGAAAGAAGGTTTTTGATAATAACTGGAACAACTAGAACATTGTTTAGGTGGAAAGTGTGGCTAGGTCTGCAGAGAGTGGTGTAGCCGGTGGCGGTGAGGGGAAGAGGGACACCATTGCCCACAGTAACACGAAGAGAAGGAGGAGGGTGGGAGGAAGTGGAGAGTATACCGGGGTCGGAGACCATGTGCGAGGTGACTCCGGAGTCCATGATCCAGGCGCCCGACGTGGAGGAGCTGGCGACAGGAGGTCCGACGGTGGTGTTCAGGGCGGCTATGAGGGCGGAGCAGTCCCATGCAGGAGCCTGGGCGGTGCCGATGGGGTTGTACGACGTCACAGGTGGAGGCGGGTTGGTGCCCCAGGCTTGGCCGTACAAGGGCACCAGTTGGGTGGTGTAGGCGACCTGACCTGGTGGCACCCAGGTCGGCTGGCGAGGCGTGGCGCTGGAGGGGTGGACCACGGGGCCGGCCCAAGGAGACCAGCGCCCCCGGCGGGAGGGGTTGGAGCACTGTGGGGGCGCCATGTGGGCTGTATCTGCTGGGTTTGGCCGGTGTAGGGGTTGAAGCAGATCCACAGGGCGGGCGCCGCGACGGGGCAAGCGGGGTTGGAGTTGCTGGCACCCCCCGTTGGCGTTCTTCTTCTTCTTGGACCAGCGGCCACCATTGCCGCTGTTGCCGCATGACATGCCGCCGGTGGAGGACCCGGCGGTGGTGCCGTAGAGGGCGACCTGAGACGGCGTGGAGCCGCCCGTGGCGGCGTTGGCGAGCTGATTCTGGCGCAGGAGAAGGATGGAGCGCGTCTGCAGGAAGGAGGGAGCCGGGACCTGTATCGTGACGAGGGTGGTTGTCGTGGTGGGCGCACGGTAGATGCCAAGGAGGAGGCTCGAGAGCGCTGGTGGGCTCCAGAGGCGAGGTTGGTATGAGCGGGCGCGGGACGCCGGACATACCCAGGTCCGGGGCTCTCCGGAGAGATAACACCCCTAGTCCCGCCGAGTGTAGTTTGATGCTTGATAGTACAATGTTGCTCCTGGAGCTGTATGGGGGAGGAAGGAAGCTGGCCAAGGCTTAGGTTGCTCCTTCTCTCTGGTGTTGCTGTCTCGGTGGCTAGTTCTGCGCTTACTGGCTTTTCTCTCCTCTTTTTCCCCTGTACACGTGAGGGCTCCTGGGGGGTTTTATAGACCAACCCCCCAGGGGTACAATGGTAATGTTACAAGTCAGTGGGTCCGGGTTGTCGGCATCCGGGGACCCGGGCTGGGACCCGCTGAGGGCCTGTGGTTCGCCGGGTTCCCTTAGGTGCGGGCCCCACGTGCCTAGGGGGACTGTGCGCCGTCTTGTCGATCGTCAGGGTGTGGCCGAGTCGAGTCATGTACAGTGGCTCTCCGTCAGGTCGCCGCTTGTTGTTGTCAGCGGTGAGGGCGGGGGCACTGTAGCCACACCAGCCCTGGTTAGCGGGTAGGTGAGGGGCACTGTTGCCACGCTTCGGCTGACCAGAGACATGGGCGGGGCACTGTTTCCTTGGTCATCGATGATTGAAGACTCGTCCCATCGTACGGCCTGGATGGGACGGGAGCTGACCCGTGGCTGGATTGCGGAGCACGCCACGGGTGGAGCTGGCTTGTCGAGGAAGCTTTGGTTGTGCCAGGTTTGGCTGTCTTGCGCTAGTTGTTGAGGCCGAGTCGACGCGTCTTGCCGGGTCAGAAGCTCGGCCGGGTTGCGGGGCTTGGCCGGGTCGAGCGACCCGGCCAAGCGCATGCCGACTTGAGGGGCGATGCCGGCCCCGTTCTTTTTCAAAAGGATTCGGGTTCCGTTGCCTGCCGGGGTTCATTCCCCCGGCAGTGGTGATGTCGGAGAAGCGGGGGTTGAGCCCCCGAAGGCAGGTGAGAACCAAGGTCGAGTCGGTCACGGGCTGTCCCACGCCCGCGAGCGCGTCGGAGAAGGCCTTCAGGCGGTGGTAGTAGGCGGTGATGGTGAGGTCGCCTTGGACGATGGCCCGGAACTGCGCCTCGAGGTAGACGGCGCGGGTGAGCTGGTTGTCGAGGAAAAGGTTCCGGATCAGCGCGTAGGCGTTGTACGCAATCTGATCTTGAGCCATGATTGTGTCGAGGATGTCCTCGCTGATGGAGCCGTAGAGCACGAGCGGACGACGTAGTCCTGGCGCTGCCACTCGGCCGTGCTGGCGTCCGGCGGCGTGACGACGGAGATGTGCTCCATGAGCTCGTACTTGCCGAGGAGGACGGTGATGAACATACGCCACTTGGCGTAGTTGGACTTCTGTGGGTCGAGGACGACGAGAACATGCGTCTTGACGCTGGCGACGCAGACGGCCTGGGAGGCTGGCGACGTGAGGGCAGGCGAGGCCGCGACGGCCGTGGATGGCGAGAGGGCCCGACGGTCTGCGACCCAAGCGTCGAGGACGATGAGGAGGAGGTGGACATGGCGGCGGCTGGGAGGCGAGAGGCGGCGGCGGCTCAAGATTGGAACGCGGCGGCGGCGGCGTAGGGTTTTGCGGAAGCGAGGGTTTAGGAAGGAAAGACTGATACCATATAAGCGTGAAACGGTTTGAGGAAAGACGCCTCTCAAGGGGCGATAGCCTCATATATTTATAGCATAATTACAAGACTTGGGAACCAAGAAAGGAACCCTATATGCGTATATGTACAACCATATACAAACGGAATACGCGCATATTAGCTATAGAAAGTCATACTTTAACACTATCTGAATCGATTCCAGCGGACGGACGTAGCTAGCTCCTCTCTCCGGGCGGGCGGCCGGTGGCCGGGGGGCCCGGACTGGCGACCGGCGTCCGGGGATGTGCGGGGTAGCCGGGGCGGCCGACGGGCGCGATGGTCGGGACGAGCACGGCGGCCGGGGACGGGCGGACGGGAGCGATTCATGAAGGTTCCGATGGCAGTTGGATTCTCACCAACGGTCTTTCGCGTATACGTGACACCCTCGGGTTGTCTCTAAAATCCTTATTTTCATGGTTTTAGCCGGGATGTTTTCCGCGCCCCTTAAAAATATTTACAGATCGAAGTCGGTTCTATTCGGGTCGCCTTTTTCATCTAAAACTACAAACTAACAGTTATTTTACAGTTTCGTGCGTTTTAAGTGGCCGTTAGAAATGCTCATAAGTACTATTCGTACGTGGCCCTCGCTCCATTTTCACGACTGAAAAACGCCAAGGAGTCCCAGGACCCACCTGCTTCCACGTGTCACCAGCCTTCACGTCCAGGTCACACCGCTCTCCGGCCGTCACCCGCCCAGATCCCGCGTGCTGGATAAAAGACGGCCGCTCCCCAAACAGTACGGTACCGCACCAAACTTACTCAACCACAATGACATGTGGTCCCAGAAACCTTGTTGCCCCACCATACATCGTCGGACAGCGCGCTATCCTTGCCCAAACCAGAAACCTTCTGGAAGAAAGTCAAAGCGCGGCCCGCTCCACGTCACGCCGGTCCCGGCGGGCCCCGCGCCTACGTCTCTCCCTGTGCCCGTCCGATCCCCGCGAACCGACGGCCACGATCCGGCACGCACCGCCCCCCGCACCCCCCCTCACCTATAAATACGCACCCAGAGGGAGCACCCGTCCCCCGCGCGTCAAGTCGCATCGAATCGTACCGTTTCGCTCCGCTCCGCTGCGCCCCCACTTCGGGTCTCGGCTAGACTCGTGCCGTCGTGCGCAGGATCAGACTCTACTTCGGGTTCGGGCTCGGCCTTGGGCTCGGTCGCTTCGGCGAGGAAAAGGATAAGCGGGCACAGACGCGCACCGCATCGCACCCTGCACCTCCCGTCCTCCCGTCTCGCCCGACGCCACGGCCGGAGCCCGGAGAATCCACGCCGCGGCCGCTCGCCCTCCCGCCCACAGGAGGCTCCCGCGGCCCGCCCGCCCGGCGCCCCGGCGGCAGTCCTGCCCACAGTAGGCGGAGGGCGGAGGCGCTCGCCGGCTCACCGTCAAGCCACAACCGCGGATCTGTCCTCAAGCCGCAGCCGCCGAGGTCTTCGACGCCGCGCAGGGGATCACGGGGCGCGTCTCGGGCTCGTTCCAGATGCCAACGACCTCAATCTCCAAGCCTAAGGTGAATTAATCCCCTTCCAATCTGAAATCCACTCGTTGACATTTACATTTGTAGCTTCTGTTTGGATTTAGATCTGATTGATTTCATTTTTGAAAAATTGACAAATGATGCTGTCATATCCCGCTTTCAAGCCATGATGACATAGGCTCGCCTGGTACGGATTTGTCCTAGGGCCAGGTGTAATCTTAGGGTTTTGCTGCACAACATTTGAATACCTGTAAATTTCGGTTTGTGTGCTCCCATTTCGATCCGCGTGAGGTTTCAGTTTGGTGTCTGTGTGTGTGGCTGAAGCTGTTTGTCATTATTCAGCAGGTCTGCGCCTCGCTGGCGCCTGGTAACATGACACCAACGGTCCGCACGGAGTGCGGGCCGCAGATGCAGACTAAGCGGAGCTATGATGAAATAGCTTACCGGGGCGCTGGGTATGTAGAGAAGGTCGGTGAGTCAGGCAGCCCTGTTCGTGTTGGCGCGGAAGATTACTCTGCGCCAAAACGTAAGTGCATCAGCCTTAATAGTGATGGCTTTGATGTGAAGCGAGAGATCTTTGTCCCGTCTAAGATGTCGTCGTCTGAGCGGCGCTACCTTCGGAAGAGATTCCGGGCAGAGCTTGATTCAGTTCGAGAACTCCTCAAGAAGCCAGAGTTTTTGTCCGTCATGCCTGTCAGCAAAGCACCTGCGTTCTCATCGTCGGCTGCCCCTCGACCTAAAAAAGTGCAACGGGGGAGCCATGTTGTCCGTGGTGCCAAGGGACGCTTCTTGCCGACAAAACCCCGGCCTGAAACGTCCACAGTGTTGCCTGAAGCTACAATTCTCAAGCAGTGCGAAGCTATTCTGAAGAAGCTGATGACTCAGAAATGTAGTCATATTTTTAATGATCCAGTAGACGTGGAAAAGCTGAACCTTCCAGATTATAATGACATTATCAAGCACCCGATGGACCTTGGGACCATCAAGAAGAAGCTAGATTCTGGTTTCTACGCAAGTCCATCTGATTTCGCAGCTGATGTCAGGCTGACCTTTAACAATGCGATAACTTATAATCCTCGAGGGCATGTAGTGCATGATCTGGCCATTCAGCTGAATAAAATGTTTGAGTCCAGATGGAGAACAGTTGAGAAGAAGTTAGCTACTGCCGCCACTAAGCCACATGTTGAGGTTGATAAGGCTGACTCAAAGAGGAGAAAGACCCCTCCTGTGGAACGCAGTAACTTGTCAATAGACCGTGTCAGGCCAACTGAGATTGTGAAGCCAAAGATGACAAAAGAGGAGAGAGAATCCTTGGGAGACTGCTTATCTTCTTTGGCCGAGGGTCCAGAAGAATTACCTGGTCACATAATTGATTTGTTACAGCAGTGTATGGACAACAATACAGAGCAGCATGGGGATGGAGAGATAGAGATTGATATCCATGCACTCAGTGATGATGTACTATTTGAACTGAAGAAGCATGTGGACACGTATTTGCAAGAGAGAGATCACCAGCAGACAAAATCTCAGCCTTCTGAGAATGAGGCTGTGAATGTTTCTGGCCTCAGTCACTCGTCCACAAATCCCTGCAAAGGTATTTTGTCATGTACCCTTTGAGGTTCTCAATAGATTTAACTTTAACGCCATCATTGCAGTTGTTAGAGATTGACTTTTTTGTGTGCTCAGGTGCTGAGCCTGTTGAGGAGGATGTGGACATTTGCGGCAATGCATCCCCTATATTGATAGAGAAGGATCCACAGATCAGAACCGACAAATGTGGCAGCCCAAGTAGTTCCAGCAGTGACTCAGGATCTTCATCCAGCGGTGTGTACATATGAGTTATTTAGTTATCTATATTTGTGTTTACCATAGGATACATCCTTGTAAAACATGTTTCTCCGTGACACTACTCTTATTACTTTGAGTCTTTGACCGTCTCTATATTTTCCCTTCGCATGTTCTTTTTATATAGAGGTTTGTGCTTACGCTAGTTCATATTTCTTAATATATCTTTGGCTAAACTTTAGTAAACTTTTGAATTTACGAGTTCACGTGAGGTTGTGAAGCAAACATTTTTCACTATAGGTGGTACCATCTGAAATTCAGAATATTATATGAGATTGACATGTGCTTCAAATTTGTGCTTGTCATTTATCTTTTGAAACTATTATTATCTTTCAGGAGACTTAGCAGTATCCATAGAAACTCAACTATATAGTTAGGGTTTCATGATGTCAGTGTCACACAGGATGGCAGAATGCCATCCTGCAATTAGCTTGCACTGATTCTTAGTGAACTGATGCGGGTGCAAGGGGTCATATATAGCTGCAAGGGCACCGTAGATGCTTTCTAGAAATTATTATTGGGAACTACAGATACTTTGTACCAGTTATTATTTTTTAAACAGTCAGCCCAGTTGTCTACAAGACCCTACTGTATTTGATATATCTATCATGTAAAGGTGTCCTCAGATCGTATTTGCTATGTTGGTAATGCAGATTCTGACTCAGGCAGTGACATTGAAAGGGAACCAGAAAAAGTTGTTAGCCCAGCAAAGCCTGCGAAGGTACTTTGGCAATTTTTTACCGGGTGATCCTTCAGTTAAGCCAGTTAATGCAATAAGGACTATATTATTACTGAAGATATGCACCAGTGGAGTATCTTAGCAGGATTAGATCCCACCAATTCTTTCTCTCCTCGGCTCTCTACATCAGTCCATTATTCCCTTGTCATTTTCTTTACCGTCTCTGTAGTCTTACCAGCCCTTATGTTCACAGCTTGACCCCCTTGTCCAATTTATCTCTGATAGTACCATGCCATATTAGTATCTGCAGTTAGCTCTGTAGCTTACTTCATAACAGAATGGTGATCTGGTTGCTCTACCTTTACACTTGTCTGGGTCAAGATTACGATATTCAGATCTACCAATGTCATGGCAAGAGTTTGTCATTTCATTTCCAATGACTGGCCAACCTTTTCCGCTGCAATAATTGGTTTATTCTAATTGCAGGGACCAGAACAACCTGCAGAGCAAGTCAAGAGTGATGATGTTATTAGCCCTGTTGATGCGAACCGTAAGTTTTATCCCCATGCTCTTTAGCTGCTTTGTTGTTCCGAGCTGTTCTTAATCTACCTTTAGGGCATGCGCAACAGTCTAGACGGCTCCAGTCTATAACCTCTGTCCATGTCAGATTTAGTCTGCAGTACAGACATCTTCTACAATGCATTGTCTAGTTAGTTTTCTGTATAGGCCCTAAAATTATGGGAAACTTGAACGGATCCTCGAAGGAAAAATGGCTGATTGCAGACACGCATCGTACAACGGGAGGAACGCTGTCGTTAAGGAGTTATTTTTATGCGTTTAGCCGATCTGTAATTATACAGACGGACAGTTTCTCTCTTATCCTTCTCTTTCATCGACGTGACCAAAATTCCTACATGGGTCTTCTTATAGATAGCTGACTCAACCCTGTTGTACATGCCCTTACTAGTTGAATGTCTGTGGGTTGCCACAGACTAATGATAAAGTATACAGATACATTATTTACTATGAACATACTCCCTCCGCCCGGAATTACTTGTCGCAACATATTTTTAGTTCTAGATACATCCATTTCTATCCATTTCTGCGACAAGTAATTCGGGACGGAGGGAGTACTTGTTAAACACAATGTGGTTGCAGCTTCTCACTATGTGACAAATCCCAGCATGTTTTTTTTATTTCAACCGCCCCCAAGGCAACTTGCACCTTGCTCCCACCTCCGCAGGATATATATCTCTTCAACCCTTGCCTCGTTAGTATATATTGGATATTTTTCTCATCATCATCTCTTTCAACTCCATTGATGTAGCATTGTTGTTGTGTCCCTCAATCATTCTGCCTCCAGTTATATGCTTGCATTCTTCAACTCTAGAGGGAGCTCCGATCTCCTCTTTGATGGATGGATGCACATTAAATGTCTTGCTTTTGTGTTGAAAATGATGAGAAAAGGAACATGGTAAACAACAGCTCTCATCACATTATATTGAACAACCAAGTTATAAGCACTTTGAACAAAGTCAGTCATCTGGTTTCTATAATTATCTAGCACCTCTTTGCCTCTTTGGTGACTGTTGCGTGCCTGGGCTTTTTTCTCCCCACACGCTTTCTTTCTCCTCACAAACCGCCACTTGCATCATGTCTTCTACAACTTTGGTGACTACCGGGTGCTCGTATCATCGTGAAAACAATTTGTCACATTTGACACGCTATTAGTAATGAGAATAGTGAATGTGACATACAACCACAATAGGGTCTATGCTGCATATTGAACCTAACGGTGACAATAGCATTGTTTGTGCTCCTCTTGTTGTTTTTGTTCTGCCCTGGATCAAGTAACATTCTCCCACTTTTTTTTCATCTCCTCATGGTAGTCGTTTCCGGGAAAGGATGATACCGTATTCCATATACACACATGTATTATGTGAAAAATATACTAACAAGCGAGTAAATGTTATGAATAGTAAGCAACCATTTTGTTAATTCTCATCCATGAACTCACAAATTCAACAGTACATAAACCTTTTACCAGGACATGAGATGCTGCCTTTAGGGATGTAAACCTGGTCCCGTTTAAGGCTTTAAGCCCACTTATTGGTCTAACAGTTCAATAAAAAAATTCCGAGGAAAATGAACTATCGAGCTAACTAAAGCTAACTAAACGGGACTTGCGGGTGCCGTTTATTGTGCCGTTGCATCCCTAGCTGCTTTGGCCAACATATTAGTAAGAAGATCTACAACTAGATTAAAAAGGAGTGGGGATAGGGGATCTCCTTGTCTAAGGCCTTTGCCAGTCAGGAAGAAGTCACTCTCATGACCATTAATTTTGACTCCCACAGACCCCCCATGGGTGATCCACCCACCACCAGAGCCTTACATTGTAGCAGCTCTTCTAAAAAATCTAGATTGACAAAATCAAAAGCTTTCTCATAGTCTAGCTTAAGCACTAAACCCTGACTTTTTGGATGAATGGACTGAGTGTAGCACCTCATGGGCAGTGACCGCACTCTCTAGAATATATCTACCCTTAATGAAAGCAGATTGATTACAAGTAGCAATTAGTGTCTGCAAAATCAAGCTAATCCTATTAGTCAAGACCTTGGCGAAGATCTTAAAACTATAATTAAGCAGGCTTTTTTTTGTCTAAATTTCCCCATAGCAGTAGCATCAGCCTCCTTAGGGATGAGGGTTAAAACTGTGAAGTTAAAGCCTATAAATAGTTCCCCTTTATAGAAATCCTGAAACATGTTCATGGTATATTGAGGCGATTATGAAGGCATGGCGGAGTGATGGCATGGCATATTGAGGTGTAGTTGCATAGTGTTGTACGCCGCCTGGAACGTGGGTCACCGCGCCGAGCGGGGTGGTTCTGATCCGTGAGCGATAGTGGTTTGGACACAAGCACTCCTTATAACGTGAGTCTTTTTCATTGGATTATTTTTGTGGGGAGACCTTGTGTGTGGGCAGCGGATGCTTATTTTGGTTTTCTCTTTTACGGTAAAAGATTGGCGAGGGTGAGGGTGAGGATGTGGGAGGTCAAACCATTACAACGGCAGACTCCCCTAATAGTAAAGATTTGTCATACTTAACATTTACCATTGATTAAATCACAGAGACTGCTGCTGATGTGGAACTCCGTGAGCAGGACAATGAATCCAAGGCTGCACCTGAAGGTAAGCATGATTCTGTAAGCAGGCTCCTATGAGACCGCCAAGCGGTCTTGGTGCATTAATCTGGTCGGATCATCTGATCCTTTCCCAATGAAAAATATAGGGGAGAATGCAAAACCCGACAGGCAAGTCTCCCCAGACAAGCTCTTACGAGCAGCTGTTTTGAGGGGCCGTTATGCTGATGTAATTGTGAAAGCTCGTGGGATTCTCAGCCAGGTTTGGAGGCTTTTACGTCTAGCTTTATTTCCTTCATTAGTGGCTGCACCTCTTCCTGACATGTAATTACCTAATGAGCTCAGGGTGGAGATAAACAGGAGGAGCTGGAGAAACTGCAGAAGGAAGGTAAAAAGCATACATACCTGTTTGTTTGCTGCCAAGGAGTAATCTCATGCTTTTCTAAGAATTGTCTTGCGTACGGACACAGAGAAAGAACGGCTTTTGGCTGAAGGCAATGCAGCTTTGGAAGCCCGCAGAGCTGAAGCGGAAGCTGAATCTAAGCGGAAGCTGGACCTTGAGAGGGAAAAGGCTCGTCAGGCCTTGCAGGAGGCAAGTGATATTATTTGCTGCTGCTATGAAACTCGTCTTCTGTCTTATTGTAGCTATAATAGTTTGTTTAAACCTGATTGATGCAGATGGAGAGAACTGTAGAAATTAATGACATTGTCCATCCCAAGGACCTAGAAATGCTTGGTACAGTCACCACGGAACATATTATGAGTTCTGTTGATGAGACGAGTCCCGAGCATTCCCAGGATGGCCTGCCCAGTTTTCTTCCTGGTTCTGGCAGCATGTTGGAAAAACTTGGACTGTTCATGAAAGTGGATGAGGAAGAAGAGGAAGAAGAGCCATGCAGCAAAGGCGCGGAGGACGGAGAAATCAACTAATGTGTGTTGGCATGTTGGAGCCTTGTGGTCAAAGACAGAACAATCGCCTGTTTCAGCGGATGCACATAGTGGAAATTGCTGGGTAGCTGTGCACATGTCGGACATTTTTTTCTCGAACGGTGCACAGAATACCCTCAAATTTGAGAGGTGTTGCTTGCAGGATGCGCGCCTGCCCTTGGCAGGGAAGGGAATGGAGGATGTAGATCGAGGCCACCATGTACAGCTGCAAATGAAAATGGAGTTCATCTCTCAAATGAACTATTTCTCCCGGAATCAAGACAGTTGCTGCGAGCTGCTGTCGGGTGTATTAATCTGATACGTAGATCTCATGTAGAGCCTTGGAAATTACACGAGGACCAAATGGTTCTCCCACGCTGCTCACCTCCATGTGCACTGTGATCCAAGTGCGTTTTCCCTTAGCGGCTAAGCATAGCTTCTCTTCTTAGTTTTGGATATTTGGTTGCTTCTTCCTGCTGTAAATTCAAATTTTGATGTAGTCGAGGAAGTTACTAGTTGTTTGCTGGGCTGCGAAAAACGGCTAACGCTATTCTTTTAACAAGAAAAAAACATACCAACAGTATATACTGGACACAGAAAACCTGAACTCATGAAGGGCCGTCCTTAGTTTATAAAGTAAATACGCCGATAAGGTCTTCCTTTGGAGCCATTTGGTTGGTGGGAATGAATGCCTGATCCTTCGTAGTATGGGAACCAATCCATAGGAACAAAGATCTCAGAGAAAAAAAGAATCTACAGATGCATTAAGAAACGTGTATTGGAATTTTACAGGAATATTTTTTATTTTCTGTGTTTTCATCCACTTAAAGCTTATTTTGTGCGTAGAAAAGAGAAGACAATTCCTTAGGATAATAAGTGCCATCCTATCAACTTCCTAAATCTTCATTTTCTTTCAAACTGAATGAGGTCTTATATTTAGGAATCCAATAACTCCTGAACGTTTGGATTTTGAGCATTCCGTCGCGAACGTTTTTACATGGCAATTTTAGTTCATAGAGGATGAACTTTGTCCTTTTTCGGTTTTTTGTTAGAAAATTGCCGTGTTTCCCTAATCTCACGCAAACTAAACTTGCCATCTAAATCGTTTGGGTTGCCATGCTTAGCTCTTGAACGTTCCGGAGTTATCATTACCGTATATTCCTTTATGTAAGGTGTATTATTTTCAGCACGGTCATCAAGGCACAAAATTATAGACATGTTAGGACGAAATTACCCTTGGCAAATTTATTTGTTAATGGCAAGTAAATCAGTTAGTCGAGAAAAGTGTGAGGTACCCGCAATCAATAGAGAGATACAGACAATCAGGAGGGGGATATTTTCCCTTTTTCTGGAGGGCTAATAAGGAAATTATGAGGAAATTAAAGAAATGCACCTTACATTCTGAAATTTTATCAAAAAACAAATACACCTTATATAAAGGAACGGAGCGAGTATTTAATAAAGAAAAAATCCGTTAGCCTAGACTTCTTGCTTCATATGGTTTTCTGTTACTATGATACGTATATATCCTATCAACCAAATGAGACCTAGTCCTATCCTATGAACCAAAGAAAGCCTTTGTTAAATAACAATTTATAAATACACGAACTTTAAAGCCTTTGTTGAATAAAGGTAGAGACAAAATCTCCTTTTACAACAATTTTCTTAGATCATTTGTTGGTTGCCCGAATTTTGCAGTGAGTCAACAGTGTTAGGTCATTTCCTATCAAATCAAAAAGCAGAACATTGTTTTTAGGGCAGAGTACTATTTTTAGGGTAGAACAATATACGTATGGTTTGTTCCCAAAAAAACGCGGGGGGGGGGGGGGGGGATACATATGGTTTGGGCCCTGATCCAGCCCAGGGATAAACAAACAAGGCATAAATAATCTACAGATGGGCCTCACTCCCTGGCGTGCCTAGTTGGATCAAGAGTTGCATGTACGTGATTGGAGTACCTGCCTGTTCTTCCGCGACAAACGAAGGAATACTGCTTGATGAATGAGATCCAACTAGTTCATGCATGGATCAAAACATAATAAGAACTAGCTGATACCCCGCGCGTTGCTGCGGGGATTTATAGCACAGGGTAGGCGGAGGATTTATGGAGCAACAAATCATGAAACCATAAAAAATGTTTCTTTGAACTTTTGGAGGAATGATATGAAAAGTAAAAAAATAGTATATTGGGGAGTACCTTGCGTAATCAGAATGCATCTAACAATCCAAAAAAACATTTAGTGAGATCAATTTTTTTATAACAATAATTCCATATAATATAATTTGAGCAAGAAACTAACGGACTTCAAACACTAATTTGAGATCCTTTTGTATTAATGCAACCAAATGGGAATTAGATGCTGTTGCCCACCTTGATCCATATTTGTATGAAGAATGACCAAAGGTATGCAAAATGGCATTGTTTCATAGTATAACAACATAAAAACTCCGTTTTCATTACATCTTATTTAACAGGCTGCATGCCAACATAGAACAATTAAACAGAAGGACGTCAGATTGGGCCATGTTTGATCATCTCTGTGAGGACATCTTTTTAAGCTCAAATTGTCATTAACGTTAGAACAACAAAATAGTTATACTCAAACCATAGAAAAGTCTTAATTCATTAGTAAGAACTACATTCAGTACTCTGACTGAATATTTGGCACGACATTATTTAATCAGAATCTTACATATCAAGCGAAGCTATATGTTTGTATAGATAATATCCAAGTGCTTAGCCTTAGAGAACTGTAAGTACACATGCTTGCTTGAAAACTGAACATCGCTTTCTAAGTTTCTATTCTAGCATAGATAAACAATAAAATGATAGTGTAGATAAACAATAAAAGTGAACATCATGTACCAGGAAAATGTTTGATTATGAGATATACTACTGCATATCTATATGTATGCTTCTTTATATATTTATCCAACATCATGCAGGCCATCTATTCCAACCGAATATTTGTTAGCAAGCATGTAGTACAGGGCTGTAGGAACCATACATTTATCTTGAATCACAGGGAGAATGTAAGTATTTTCATAAGAGCCACTTCATATTCCATATCATTTATGTATGTAGATAATTATGTGTGAAAATAATAAAACCCGCAGTAGGGGGAATAACATAGATGTCAATCACCACCATTGTATCACTCAGCTCTTGACCAATCCCATGCCATTAACGATGGAATAATACTACCAGGGAACAACATACCTGAAAATGAACTTGAATATGCGCTGATCATGATTCTACAAAATAACCATAGAAAATCCATACAAATACCAATGAAATCTGCACTAAAGTAACCTAGGAGAGATATGAAGATATGCAGGATTGCGGTTGTGCACCGTTAATGGTATAGAAGATGATTGTAGTTGTTTGTACTAACGGAAAATGAGAGATAAAGGCTAACCTGACTTGCTGCCATTGAAGTTTTGAGAAGGCCGTTGGAGACAGAACAGAGACTCCTAGTAAGAAAATGCTCTCTGTAACACATAAGTCAGAGACTCATTCAGATCTAAGGACATAGAAAGGGAGGAGAGCCCCTACCTCTCACAGTCTTGATGTTGGAAGAGGACGCCAGGGCTGGCAAGTGTGGCTCACCGGGAGGCTGATTCAACACTGGGGCCCGGGGACTGGGCTAGAGGATCTTGCAACGGCGGCAATCACGGCGCTCCGAGTCAGCAGCAGTACACGGGTCTTTGGTGACGACTCTCTGCGAAGATAGCGGCGGTGCAATATGGAGAGAGGAAGGTAGAGGCAAAGAGAGAGGATCACGGCCATCTTCCACCGCAATACAATTAGCACCATCACCGCTGCCGATTTGTTCGTGGCTCGTTGCTGTTGCGGTGACGATTTTATTCATTGAGGGGAGATGAAGGGAACCACTGGAGAAATACATCGGACTTTGGGGCAATAACTAATCCACCAATGCCTCTGGATTTATTTGCGTGAGTGGGTCGAGGAGACGAAGAGGGAGGAGTAGACGAACATACCAAGCGGAGTCGATAACGCCTTGGAGAATAGCGCTGGGAGAGAGTCAAAGATGTTTGGAAACTCAGCGCTGATGTTCCACCTATTAATTACCGGTTTATTGCGCATGGCTAGCGATGGATGCTTGCATGCAAGAATCCAGCGGTTGGCATCTGTTTTTTTTAACAATGCTAATTAATTATCTGTTGCATGTGGACGCTTCGGGGAGCAAAAAGATAAATCAAAACACTTAATAAGAGGTGGCCCAGTACAGCCCATTCGAACCGCCTTTTGGTGAGAAATGGCCAAGTACAGCCGAGCTGCAGGAAATCGACACGCATGGGAGGCAGGCAGAAATTTATCGTGCAAGGTGGTGCGAACAAAGGAGGATGACGTGGCTGCATAAGAATGGATGAAAATCTGTGGGGCATGTAGGATGATGTGGATAGCTTGCATGTCAAGAGAAATAGGATAGTGGGGATGAACTATTTAGGTATTATAGATGTGTGATAGAAAACCTACATGGATCAAAACATAATAAGAATGTGTGATAAAAAACCCTACATCTGGAGCCGATCGATCTTTCTATTCTTGATTGAGTTTTCATTGTGTAAGGTTGAAGTTTTCTTTTCTTTTGTAAGATTGTTCCTGATGTGTTCCTTTTGTTCACTGTGAGCAAGGATAGAAGAAACCTGATCTTGATGATTCTTTGGAGAGTCTCCTGGCGCCTCCGATGCGGCGTGGTTCATGATAGAAGGGAGTGTAAAATATCAAACTATTAACTTGTTGACAACCACAAAGGAAAATGTCTTATGGCTAATGCGGGAACCCAGTTCGAGCAACATAGCTTCTTGGAAACCACCGGATATGGGTTGGATGTTAACATGGGCGACTCTTTCCGTTCGCATGATGGTGGTAGCCATGTGGGCTGCATCGTGGGGGATCACCTTGGCAGAGTCTGTCTCTTGTGGACGCATAATTAGGAGATTGCGAGATGCGGAAATGAAGAGGAAGCTGAAGCGATGGCCTATCTAGTCTCCAATCCATCCCTGACACAGACATTACTTGGCTATTATGGATGCCATCAGGAACAAAAAAACAAACTTATCTAGGGGTGTACTTATAGAGAAATATCATAGTCCTCTTTCAGTGAATTACAAAAAAGTATCACCTTCCTCATCAAAATCATGTTTTGGTACCACTTGTCTTGTGCACAACAAAAATCTGCCACTTTCCTTACTCCCGCCGTTTCTTTTTAGTCTACATATAAGATTTGGCCAAAGTTAAACTCTGTAAAGTTTGACCAACTTTTTAGAAAAAAATATCAATATCTACAATACTAAAACTACATGGTATGAAAATAATTTCATGATGCATATATTGGATTGTGTTGCGAGTTCAAATATTATTTGCAGGGAGGTGTAGATTGTGGAGTTGTTGAGTGGGTTGATGGGACTTGGCCTGCCATACTTTAGAAGTATCTGATGAAGCTTTGGGAGGTGTTTCATTACTACCTCCAGTACCGGTGGGAGCACCAACAGGTACACATTGGTTACCAAACATTGCCATGTTGCGTTTTCGGCTCGGATCAAGGTTGTTCCCACCAGCATTCGTTACTTCTATTAGCATCAATCTCTATATTCTTATCATCCTCTAACATCAGATAATATATTACCATTTGAATCAACTCTATCAGATTGGCTACTATCTCTAGCACGACCACTAGAGCGCATGACCCAATTTGCTCGCACATCCTTAAAGATTAGAGCTCATTGTGGGCGAAGTCCATCCCCATGCTATGTAAATAAATGCCCAACCATACGACAAACAACATACCAATCAAGTAACCTTTCATACTTAGCTTTCAAGATATGCCTTTTCTTATCTTTAACTATAGAGACATGATTCCTTAATTGTTTTCTGACACCAACTACCACTTTAACTCGATAGAAGTTGCTGGAGAAGTCACTTGCCCAGCTTACTCTTGATCTGGGTCGTCGTCGCCGCCGTGGGGGAATTTTAGATCCTCCACTACCGATATGTAGGGGAATTGAGATCGAACAAGGAGAACATCAGTCGCAAATTGACTTGGTGCAAGGGACCTTTTTGCAACGTTATCTGCACAGACCCCTCCACCCGAATCTGAGCCATCAATCACCCATCTGATGGTGCATCCTATTTTTCTATTTTTTCATCTCAGTGTGAGATTCTATTGTAGCCATTCCCGAAAAGTCACGTGAGTGATTTTCCTCCGCATAGAACTCATCCATGTTACCAGCTAAAGACTTCAAAAAAAGCCTAAGCCGTCCGGTAAGTCATGGATCTGCACCCACATCTTAAGCGTGTTCAAATCCATGGTAGAGAGTTTTGTGAAGCCATCACAAGATGCCATTAGGACTAGACTTTCTCGGAACGTCCAAGGCCCTCCCTCCATCACTTTGTCCCAATCTCCGAAGCATGAAAACTGCATGGTGTACAAGTTATCGCCCCAACGATTTGAACTTCATCGTTTGAGCCAATCCCAAGCACTACACATATTCTTATATTATAGAACCAAAAATTCCCACAATCCTTCGAGGCGTACACTACCGCAATAGCCGGCCATTGCTACGTCTTGAGCTTGCGTTGGTTTTCCTTGAAGAGGAAAGGGTGATGCAGCAATAGTAGCGTAAGTATTTCCCTCAGTTTTTGAGAACCAAGGTATCAATCCAGTAGGAGGCTCCTCAAAAGTCCCACGCACCTACACAAACAAACAAAGAACTCGCAACCAACGCAATAAAGGGGTTGTCAATCCCTTCACGGCCACTTACGAAAGTGAGATCTAATAGAGATAGTATGATAAGATAAATATATTTTTGGTATTTTATAAGATAGATGCAAAAAGTAAAGATGCAAATAAAAGTAGATTGGAAGCAGATATGATAAGAGATAGACCCGGGGGCCATAGGTTTCACTAGTGGCTTCTCCCAAGATAGCATAAGTATTACGGTGGGTGAACAAATTACCGTCGAGCAATTGATAGAAAAGCGAATAATTATGAGATTATCTAGGCATGATCATGTATATAGGCATCACGTCCGCAACAAGTAGACCGAGTCCTGCCTGCATCTACTACTATTACTCCACACATCGACCGACTCCTGCCTGCATCTAGAGTATTAAGTTCATAAGGACAGAGTAACGCCTTAAGCAAGATGACATGATGTAGAGGGATAAACTCAAGCAATATGATATAAACCCCATCTTTTTATCCTCGATGGCAACAATACAATACGTGCCTTGCTGCCCCTGCTGTCGCTGGGAAAGGACACTGCAAGATTGAACCCAAAGCTAAGCACTTCTCCCATGGCAAGGAAGATCAATCTAGTAGGCCAAACCAAACTGATAATTCGAAGAGACTTGCAAAGATAACTCAATCATACATAAAAGAATTCAGAGGAGATTCAAATATTTCTCATAGATAAACTTGATCATAAACCCACAATTCATCGGATCTCGACAAACACACCGCAAAAAGAGTTTACATCGAACTCCACAAGAGAGGAGGAGAACATTGTATTGAGATCCAAAAAGAGAGAAGAAGCCATCTAGCTAATAACTATGGACCCGTAGGTCTGTGGTAAACTACTCACAACTCATCGGAGGGGCAAGGATGTTGATGTAGAAGCCCTCTGTGGTCGATTCCCCCTCCGGCAGAACGCTGGCAAAGGCTCCAAGATGGGATCTCGCGGATACAGAAGGTTACGGTGGTGGAAATTGTGTTTCGTTGGCTCCCTGGATGTTTTCGGGGTATGTAGGCTTATAAAGGAGGAAGAAGTGCGTCGGTGGCTGCCCGAGGGGCCCACGAGACAGGGGGCGCGCCCTATAGGGGGGGCGCCCTCCTATCTCGTGGCTGCCTCGGCTGCTTCTTGACTTGCACTCCAAGTCCTCTCACTACTAGGAAAAGGGCTATAAATGATATGGCCACTAATGGCGCACCAGACATGTGGTGCGCCATTACTATATACTAATGGCACACCATGTGTTGGTGCGCCATTAGTGTCCAAATACTAATGGCGCACCACATGATGAAGTCATGTACCTAGGGTAGGGTCACGGACCTGTCCTAAGTACCCTTCCCAAGGACATCCTCAGAAGAAGCTGCCCTCCAGTCGACCAAGAGAGACTTCACTCGACGGACTCGAGGGACTCGACCATGAAGACTCACTCGACCACCAGGAGATCAAGAGCCACTCTGCATCCAAATGGTCTCTAATTAAGTAGTCTTTATGGCCATGATGATACTTTATGTAAGGCGTTACCAGTAACGCCAAGCCTTAATGTACTTTAAACCCTGCATAACTGAGGGCCGGAGGGGTCTGGCAGACACTATATAAGCCACCCCCTCCTTAGTGTAAAGGGTTCGCACCCCTGTAATTTACATACACATAATCCAGTCGACCGCCTCCGGGCTCCGAGACGTAGGGCTGTTACTTCCTCCGAGAAGGGCCTGAACTCGTAAATCCCTTGTCTGTACAACTGCTCCATAGCTAAGATCTTGCCTCTCCATACCTACCCCCCATTCTACTGTCAGACTTAGAACCACGACAGTTGGCGCCCACCGTGGGGCAGGTGTCTTAGCGATTTTTGGAGAAGTTGCAATTGTTCCGATTGCCTTCATCATGGTTTCTGGTGGAGTTTTGGTCGAGGGCCGCGAGATCCATCTCGGCGCGCTCACCTTCATCGCCGACGACTCCGCTTGGCTCCAGGAAGCTCCACTCGACATCAACGCGCTCCCCGTCCGCGGTGCGATGCATTTTTGGGCGTGTGTCCGCGGCGTTCTGCTGCGGCAACCGTCGACTCCGTATCGGTCGACTCCCCTGACGTCCTCCCTCCCTGTCTCCCGCCAGCGCAAGCGCTCTGGTCGGTCGAGGCTCCAGCGGTGGGTGAGGCACGCAGTGGCTCGCCAATCGGCCACCACCCAAGTCGCGGCAATCGAGCCCGACGAATCTCTCTATGGCCTGTTCGATCTGTCGACTGGCTCCGTAGAGACCGCATCCGAGTGTGTCAGTAGTGATCCGGCGGCGGAGGTCTTGATGGTCAATGGGCCTCGTAGCCCTCCCGGCTTCCCCCGCGATGACCGGATGGACGGTGGAGGCGACCCCGCTCAGGCCCATGAGGAATATCAGCCCGAGCCACTTACTTCCCTGCAAAGGGAAGAACTTCGCCGCAGGAATGTGGATGCCCTGCATACTCCCATCGTAGGAGAAACTCCCAAGGCTCGTGCCTTGGAAGAGGCGCGTTTGGCCAACTTGGCTGAACGCACTCGACTGGAGAACCTCCAGCGAGCACTCGACGAGCGCGCACGACAACGAGTACCCGACTCCAGTCGACGTCAACTCTTTTTCCGCAACCGACTCAGGTATATCGAACCCTGATTCAGAATTTAGCAGCTGCAGCCCGTATAGCAGAGTCAATTCAGCCCTCTCAGTCGGAGGCTGACAGAGGCTTGATGCAGATCAGGGATTTGCTCCGAGCAGCGGGAGATCAGAATTCAACTGTGTCACAGTCACGCAACAGGATTCACAGTTGATCCGTCGCTGCGAATACAGTTCAGTCGGCTCACAGCCCTAGATCGCCTCCGCGGCGTGAGGGACGCGAGGGTCGACGTGACTAATATGGAGACCGATTCGATCGTGATGATAGGCATCGAGTGCCCACTCCTCCCCCAAGGGATGGGTCTTACGCTCATCGGCAGTTAGATGACAGGCGCCAGCTCAGTGTGGGACGAAGAGCTCTGGTCGACCCCAGGGAACCAGGCTTTGACGCGCGATCCATCATCGTGCAAGGTCTGGTCGATCGAAACAGAGCTCATCGAGGTGGCCATGACAAAGATGCGCCCACTAGCAGCCGAGTCCATGTTTCAGGTCCAGAATGTTTCAGCAGGGCTATCAGAGCCGCGGTGATTCCCCCCAACTTCAGGTTGGCAACTGGAGTAAGTAAGTTCACCGGTGAATCCAAGCCTGAAACCTGGCTTGAAGACTACCGAGTGGCGGTACAGATTGGCGGCAGGAATGATGAGGTGGCTATGAAGCATTTACCACTCATGCTGGAAGGTTCGGCCAGGGCGTGGTTGAATCAGTTAGCTCCTAGCAGCATTTACACTTGGGAAGATCTTTCCCGAGTGTTCGTCAGGACATTCGAGGGAACTTGCAAGCGACCAGCTGGATTGACAGAGCTGCAAGTTTGCGTACAGAAGTCGAATGAAACCTTGAGAGATTACATTCAGAGATGGATCACTTTGCATCATACCGTGGAGAACGTGTCTGATCATCAGGCAGTCTGTGCCTTCAAGGATGGTGTCAAGAACAGAGAATTAAGTTCGAAGTTTGGTCGGACCGGAGATATGACACTGAGTCGAATGATGGAAATCGCCACCAAGTATGCCAATGGTGAAGAAGAGGATCGACTCCGGAGCGGCAAGTACAAGCCGAGTCAGTCAGAGAAAGGAAATTCCAGTCGGAAGCAAAAGCGTAAAGCCGAGCCTGCAGCTCCTGGGGAGGCTCTGGCCGTGACTCAGGGCAAGTTCAAGGGAAAACCCAAAGGATCCTGGAACCCCAAGAAAGTGAAGGATAAAGAAGGAAATGACGTGATGGATCTGCCGTGTCACATCCACACAAAGAAAGACGAGGAGGGTAATTTCATCTACCCGACGCATACCACTCGCCAGTGCCGGCTCTTGATCCAGCAGTTCCAAGGCAAACAGCCCAAGGACAAGGAAAAGGAGTCAGACAAAGCTGAGGACAAGGAGGACAGTGATGGAGGATATCCTCATGTTAACTCCACTCTGATGATCTTTGCTGATGTGGAAAGCAAGAGCCGATTGAAGGTTATCAACCGTGAGGTAAATATGGTCGCCCCGGCGATGCCAAGCTATCTGAGATGGTCCCAGACTCCCATTACGTTCGACCAGTCCGATCACCCGACTCATATAGCCACCCCTGGGAGGCAAGCTTTGGTGGTCGACCCAATCGTTGAGGGCACTCGACTGACGAAGGTGCTAATGGATGGTGGTAGTGGACTGAACATATTGTATGCGGAGATGTTGAAAGGAATGGGCATTCCGATGTCCAGACTAAGTGCCAGCAACATGAGTTTTCATGGAGTTATACCTGGAAAGAAGGCTGAGTCACTCGGCCAAATAGCTCTGGACGTGGTGTTCGGTGACTCAAAGCATTTCCGCAAGGAGAGGCTGACATTTGAAGTCGTGGATTTTCAGAGCGCTTACCACGCTATTTTGGGGCGACCAGCTTACGCACGGTTCATGGCTCGACCATGTTACGTGTACCTCAAACTGAAGATGCCCGGCCCCAAGGGCGTGATCACTATCACTGGCAATTGAAAGAAGGCAGAAGAGTGTTTTCAGAAAGGCTCGAAAATTGCCGATTCCCAGATAACAATGGTAGAGCTGGAGGGGTACAAGAAAAATGCAGATCCGAGTGATTTGTTACGGGCCAAGAAGCCTGCCACAGAATCAGCATTTCAGTCGTCCGGTGAGACGAAGCCCGTTCATATTCACCCGACAGACACCAATGCAGCTCTGACTCATATTTCCACAACACTCGACCCTAAATAGGAAGAAGTGCTCATCCAGTTCCTCCATGAGAACTGGGACATCTTTGCATGGAAGCCTGCTGACATGCCGGGTGTTCCCAGGGGGCTGGCTGAGCATCGCCTCAGAGTCGACTCAACAGCAAAACCTGTCACAGAACATCTTCGACGGTCCGCCGTCCAGAAGAGAAAAGCCATTGGCGAGGAGGTGGCTCGACTGTTGGCGGCAGAGTTTATCCGAGAGATATACCACTCCAAGTGGCTCGCCAATGTCGTCATGGTTCCCAAGAAGGACAAGTCACTCCGCATGTGCATTGATTTCAAACACATCAATCGGGCCTGCCCGAAAGATCATTTTCCTCTCCCTCGCATCGACCAAATTGTCGACTCGACTGCGGGATGTGAGAGATTGTCCTTTCTGGACGCTTATTCCGGATACCATCAGATCCGTCTGTATGGACCCGATGAGATCAAAACAGCTTTCATCACTCCATTCGGGTGCTTCTACTATGTCACCATGCCATTCGGCCTCAAGAATGCCGGAGCCACGTTCATGAGAATGATTCAGAAGTGTTTACTCACTCAAATCAGTTGGAACGTGGAAGCATACATGGATGATATTGTGGGAAAATCGCGAAAGGGTTCCGACCTGTTGACTGACCTCGCTGAAACATTTGCCAATCTCAGGAGGTATGATATCAAGCTCAATCCATCGAAGTGCACATTCGGAGTTCCTGGTGGAAAGTTACTCGGTTTTCTCGTTTCCGAACGAGGAATCGACGCTAACCCAGAAAAAGTTGGCACTATACTCCGAATGAAACGCCCTATGCGGGTGCACGATGTCCATAAGCTTACTGGATGCTTGGCCGCGTTAAGTCGATTCATCTCTCGACTCGGTGAAAAGGCATTGCCTCTTTACCGACTGATGAAGAAGGCAGACAAGTTCGAGTGGACTCCAGAAGCTGATGCAGCGTTTGCCGAGCTAAAAGCTCTGCTCTCCACCCAGCCGGTGCTTGCTGCTCCAATCAGCAAAGAGCCTCTGTTGCTTTATATTGCAGCCACAGGACAAGTCGTCAGTACAGTACTTACGGTCGAGCGGGAAGAAGAAGGGAAAGCCTTCAAAGTTCAGCGCCCAGTGTATTATCTTTCTGAAGTTTTGACTCCATCAAAGCAAAGATATCCTCATTATCAGAAGCTTGTGTATGGGATCTACATGACCACGAAGAAGGTTGCTCATTATTTCTCTGATCATTCCATTACAGTCGTCAGCGACGCCCCACTTTCAGAGATTCTGCACAACAGAGATTCAACTGGTCGAGTGGCGAAATGGGCGATTGAACTCCTTCCCCTTGATATCAAGTTTGAGGCAAAGAAAGCCATTAAGTCCCAAGCAATAGCAGATTTCCTTGCCGAGTGGATTGAACAACAGCAGCCGACTCAAGTTCACTCGGAGCATTGGACTATGTTCTTTGATGGCTCTAAGATGTTAAATGGTTCCGGTGTTGGGGTAGTTTTGGTTTCCCCCAGAGGAGATAAGCTCAGATATGTGCTCCAGATTCACTTTGATTCCTCCAATAATGAAGCAAAATATGAGGCACTTTTATATGGGTTGCGCATGGCCATTTCACTCGGCGTCCGTCGCCTTATGGTTTATGGCGACTCAGATTTGGTGGTCAATCAGGTGATGAAGGAGTAGGACGTTAGAAGCCCAGCCATGACTGGATACTGCAATGCAGTGAGGAAGCTTGAAAAGAAATTCGAAGGGTTAGAGCTCCATCATATACCCCGACTGAAAAATCAAGCGACTGATGATTTGGCAAAAATAGGTTCCAAGAGAGAAGCCATTCCCAGTGATGTGTTATTGGAGCATATCCATACTCCATCAGTCAAAGAAGATCCTTTTACCGAAGAAGCTCCGTAGCCCAAGAGTGTCACAGATCCGACTGAGGTTGAAGTTCCAGCAGTGGTCGACCTGGTCATGGAGGCTTTAGTGATCACTCCCGATTGGACAGTACCATATATCGCGTATATCTTGAGGAAAGAGCTCCCAGAGGACGAGGAAGAGGCTCAACAGATCGTCCGCCGGTCCAAGGCCTTTACTGTGATCAAGGGGCAGTTGTACAGAGAGAGCGCGACTGGAGTTGGTCAGAAGTGCATAACGCCAAAAGAAGGTCGGATAATCCTTGATGACATCCACTCGGGGACCTGTGGCCATCATGCGTCCTCTCGGACCATCGTGGCCAAAGCATACCGAGCTGGATTTTACTGGCCAAGAGCGAATGAAATGGCAAAGGAGATAGTCGACAAGTGTGGGGGATGTCAATTTTACTCCAACATGTCACACAAGCCTGCATCAGCTCTGAAGACCATACCACTCGTCTGGACCTTCGCAGTATGGGGATTGGATATGGTTGGGCCCTTGATAACAGGCCGAAGCTGTTTCACACATGTGCTGGTAGCAATCGACAAGTTCACCAAGTGGATCAAAGCTAAACCCATCAAGAACCTTGACGCCGGTACTGCTGTTAGCTTCATCAGAGAATTGATATTCGGATATGGAGTCCCGCACAGCATCATCACTGACAACGGGTCAAACTTCGATTCGAAGGAATTCAGGGCGTTCTGCACATCTCAGGGCACACGAGTCGACTATGCTTCAGTCGCCCATCCTCAGTCGAATGGACAAGAAGAGCGGGCCAATGGCTTGATCCTCAAAGGGTTGAAACCCCGACTGATGCCTGATCTCAAGCATGCGGCTGGAGCATGGGTCGACGAACTTCCCTCGGTGCTTTGGGGGTTAAGGACCACGCCTAACCGGTCGACTGGGAGAACTCCGTTCTTCTTGGTCTACGGAGCTGAAGCGGTCTTGCCAAGTGACCTGCTCCACAATGCTCCTCGGGTCGAGCTCTACACCGAAGTAGAAGCAGAACAAGCACGGCAGGATGCAGTCGACCTTTTAGAGGAAGAAAGAGATATGGCTCTGATCCGATCGACCATTTACCAACAAGACTTGCGTTGCTTCCACGCCAGGAACGTGAAGAGTCGAGCCTTCCAGGAAGGGGATTTGGTTCTCCGAGTGGATCAGCAAAAACCACACAAACTTGCTCCTTCTTGGGAAGGTCCCTTCATCGTCACCAAGGTTCTCCACAACGGAGCGTACCGTCTCTACAACGTCGAGCACAACATCGACGAGCCCCGAGCTTCGAACGCGGAGTTGCTCCGCCCCTTTTACACCTAAGTATTCACTCGGATGAGTTGTAATAAAAGTACTTCTGTAGTTCATGTTTCACAAGATAATAGTGTCATAATTTCCCCAATGATTGTTGTCACTTCTATTTGTTCCATAAAAATCCCCCTTAGTGGGTGGCTTAGCTGCGAATCCGTTTCGCCTAAGTTTGTAAAAAAAATCCTTGCCGAGTGGAGAGCCAGCCTCCCACTCGGGGGCTTAGCTGCGAATCTGTTTTGCCTAAGTTTCAATAAAATCCTACCGAGTGGTGAGCCAGCCTCCCACTCGGGGGCTTAGCTGCAGTCCAAGTACTCGCCTAAGTTTCAATAAAATCCTACCGAGTGGTGAGCCAGCCTCTCGCTCAGGGGCTTAGCTGCAGTCCAAGTACTCGCCTAAGTTTCGAAAATCCTACTGAGTGGAGAGCCAGTCTCCCACTCGGAGGCTTAGCTGCAGTCTAAACACTCGCCTAAGTTCAAATTCAACGTGCGCTCCGCAAGGAGGACGAGGTGCAGGTCGACTGTTACCCTCTCCTCCGAGCTACGCCACAAGTACAACGTGCGCTCCGCAAGGAGGACGAGGTGCAGGTCGACCGCTACCCTCTCCTCCGAGCTACGCCACAAGTACAACGTGCGCTCCTCACGGAGGACGAGGTGCAGGTCGACCGCCACCCTCTCCTCCGAGCTACGCCACAAGTACAACGTGCGCTCCGCAAGGAGGACGAGGTGCAGGTCGACCGCCACCCTCTCCTCCGAGCTACGCCACAAGTACAACGTGCGCTCCGCAAGGAGGACGAGGTGCAGGTCGACCGCCACCCTCTCCTTCCGAGCTACGCCACAAGTATAATGTGCTCTCCATAAGAAAGACAAGGTCGATTAACGCCTTATCCTTCACAGAGGCGCCGTAAAAATCCTACCGAGCGGAGAGCAGACCTCCCACTCGGGGGCTTACCTGCAGCCCAGTGCTCGCCTAAGTTTTTGAAAATCCTACCGAGTGGAGAGCAGACCTCCCACTCGAGGGCTTAGCTGCAGCCCAGTGCTCGTCTAAGTTTTGAAAATCCTACCGAGTGGAGAGCAGACCTCCCACTCGGGGGCTTAGCTGCAGCCGAGTGCTCGCCTAAGTTTTGAAAATCCTACCGAGTGGAGAGCAGACCTCCCACTCGGGGGCTTAGCTGCAGCCCAGTGCTCGCCTAAGTTTTGAAAATCCTACCGAGTGGTGAGCAGACCTCCCACTCGGAGGCTTAGCTGCAGCCCAGTGCTCGCCTAAGTTTTGAAAATCCTACCGAGTGGTGAGCAGACCTCCCACTCGGAGACTTAGCTGCAGCCCAGTGCTCGCCTAAGTTTTGAAAATCCTGCCGAGTGGTGAGCAGACCTCCCACTCGGAGGCTTAGCTGCAGCCCAGTGCCTGCCTAAGTGTATTGGGGAACAAGTCGATTGCAATAAGCACCTCGCTTTAACCTGCAAAAGACACCTCAAACCAAATGCAAGCATATTTAAACGTCGAATCCAAGTTCGGATAACACCTAACAGAACCGAAAGTGCTCAAGCGCTAAGCCTGTTAAGGTTTGTCGGTTACAAAAATCACTCGGCATACTGAGGCAAATTTAAGGTATCAAGCTCAGAAGTTTTTTACCAATCCTGTGGAGGGCTGGAAGGTGCAACAAACTCATCCAGGTCGATTCTATCTGCAATCCGAGTGGCAGCGGCGATGAAGGTCTCCATGAAAGACCGGAAATCGTGCTTCTTGGTATTAGCCACCCTAAGAGCCGCCAGCTTGTCCTCTCGTGCATCCTTGCAGTGAACGCGGGCCAGAGACAGAGCAACATCCGCACCACACCTGGCTGAAGACTTCTTGCACTCCTGCACTCGATTCGGGACCGCGTTCAGTCGAGTCATCAGAGACTCGAGGTCGTTCTGGACGTCTCTCTTGGCCAGAGTGTTGTGTTCGATGCGGGAAGTTGCGACCTTCAGCCTTGCGAGATAGTCAACGACGGCAGCAACGTGAGATTCGAGCCGGAGCACATTCATGGTGACTTCATCTTTCACAGGAGAGTTGATGGGATCCAGGTTTATTTCCAGTCGACCAGTCTCCTCTTCAAAGTTCTGGCAAAATTCTGCAAGCGCAACCACCGAGTCAAGACAATAGTCGGATGGAAAGATCACAGTTAAAATATCTGTTTGATACAAAAGATTACCTTCAAGCATGAGGAATAGCTTCTTGGCGAGTCCGCCCAGATAAGCCTCCAGATCGTTCTTCTTTCCCACCAACTCACTGGCCTTGTCACTCAGAGCAATCTTATCACTTTTCAGTCGACTGACCTCCTTGTTGGTAGCATCAAGAGCAGCTTTCAGATTGGTGTTTTCTTCTTCAAGCTTGGTGACTGAAGCCAGCTTCTCATCCACGAGCTTGGTCTTCTCTAAAGCCGCTTTCTGCATCTCAGCCAAGTCAAGGTACTTCTTCTTCAGGGCATCCCTCACCTTGTCTGCAAAGTTACAGTGAGATCAGACTCGAAAACGGACGAGAGGCAAAGGCAGTCGTCGAAGGTCTCACCAAACATACCTTTTGCTTCCTCCTTCGCCTTCATCAAGTTCTCCTGGGCCAGTTTCAGATCAAGCTCGAGCTGAATGTGTTTGTTCTCCAACTCAGTATAACGAGCCGCAAGGTCGCAGGATTTCTGCGAAGAACCAATCGACGGATGTCAAAAACAATTCACTTCCGAGTGACTAAGGGAAAATCATAGCGTTTCTAAGACTATGGCCGAATACAAACATTCAACCATAGTCTCGGGGACTACACCCAGTGGGTGCACTCAGCATGCCCCCACTAGTTCTATCAGATAGAGTCGACCAGTCGACCAAAAAAAAACGGGAGGTGTTCTTCAGACTGTCGTCGACTGCCAGCCGTCGACCACAGTCTCGAGGACTACACCCAGTGGGTGCACTCAGCGTGCCCCCACCGGTCTATGAATCCATTCGACCTAGTCGAATGAAGGAAAAACTTAAGACATAAAGACTATGGTCGACTGCCAGCAGTCCACCATAGCCTTGGGGACTACACCCAGTGGGTGCACTCAGCGTGCCCCCACTAACTCGGAATTTCAATCGACACACCCAGTGGGTGTAAGACAATCACTATGAATTTCAGAAAGAAGAATTTTTCAGATATCATATCCTAACAGAACAGGCGGTGACCGACTGACCTGAACATTACTCTGAAGAGCTAAATTGGCGTCATAGGCTACCTGGCTGGCTTCTCGGATGGCCTTCACTTGCTCCATCATGACTCCGCCTGGCGTATTGCTTCTTTCGCAGCACTGGCTTGGTCCTCTGGGATGTAGTGGGTCAAGAAAAGTGAAGGCTGTGCAGCACTCGACAACGAGGGGCGAGCACTCGTCAACGGCACCGCAAAAGATACGGTAGGCCGAGTGACGTTCTCTCTCTCCGTGACCAGTGTCTCGGGTGCTGGCACGTCTTGAGTCGCCTTGCCAGTAGACGTTTTCCTGTTCCTCCTCTGCCTCAGTGGTTCCTAATCGTCGTTGTCAGGAAGGTCAATAACGACGTTAGATGGAGCTGCAGAAAAGAATCAAAATTAGAGACAACGAGCCAATCGACTGAAGACGGAACTATAAAGGTCATACCAGGTTTAGAAGTGAGAGCGTCTTCCATCTCATGATCTTCAGCCCTGGCCGAAGTATCAGAGGTAGCAGCGCTGCAATTCCAGGAGTCAGTCGGTTGAATCATGAGTCGACCAAGAATAAATTCGTGTGGAACAAGAAGACTCAAGTAGCACCATTACCCTGATATAGTGGGAATCACCATCTTCATCTTCGGCAAGACCTTCGCCGGCTTCGACGGTGCCACTCGAGATTGCTTTGGAGCTTTCTCAGTCGGCACCGGAGAAGTGGTCCGAGGGCACTTAGTCGACTGCGCGACAGTCGCGACCCCCTTACCACGCTCGGTTGCAGGATCATGGACAAGCTTCGAGCATCTTTCCGAGCGGGGAGGCGCAACTTCCTCCTCCTCCTCCTCCTCTTCCTCCTCGCCAGATTCATCACCCTCATCATCAGCAGCAGCATCCGAATCCCACTCCTCCGGGCTTTCGCCCCCACTTCCTTCCTCCTCCTCAGTCGGCGTTTGCGCTCCATTGGGCATCGAATATAACTCAGTGGTGGCCTAACAGACAACAAAACAAAGGTCAATCGACCAATTTACAGCGAAGCAGAATGAATAAAGTAAGATTACAATTGAAGATAAGTGGGCATACCGTGTCCGGTATGGTTGAGTGGTGGGATCCTCCTAGCCCCTCGAGGGTTGTCCTTATTCCCTGTGAGTGCGGTCATCCACCTCTCCAGCGTGGCGTCATCGACTGCTTCTGGATGGACCCGAGTGGTATCTTCGGTTCCACAGTATAGCCACATCGGGTGGCCTCGGTACTGAAGCGGTTGGATGCGCCGCCTAAGGAAGACCTCCAGAAGGTCCATACCCGTCACTCCATCCCGAACAAGCTGGACTACGCGCTCCATCAACATTTTTACTTGAGCTTTCTCTTCAGGAAGCACCTTCAGAGAAGAGGGTTTGTTCACTCGGTCCATGGAGAATGGAGGGAGACCAGTCGACTGCCCCGGCGTCGACTCGTCTTGGCGGTAGAACCAGGTCGACTGCCACCCTCTGACCGACTCAAGAAGGGTCATGGCCGGAAAAGTACTCTTACTCCTCATCTGAATCCCAAGACCCCCGCACATCTGAATAACCTTAGTCCTATCATTATCCGGACTCGCCTTTTTCACCGTCTGTGAGTGACAGGTGAATATGTGCTTAAAGAGACCCCAGTGTGGTCGATAACCCAGGAAGTTCTCGCACATGGACACGAAGGCAGCAAGATAGGCAATGGAATTTGGGGTGAAATGGTGGAGTTGCGCCCCAAAGAAGTTCAGAAACCCTCGGAAGAAAACACTCGGCGGCAGAGAGAACCCGCGATCTACATGAGTAGCTAGGAGAACGCACTCACCCTCCTACGGCTGCGGTTGCCACTCGGTCCCCGGAAGCCTTGCTGACCCATGGGAGATCAGACCCTCGTTGGCCAGGTCATTGAGATCCGCCTCGGTGATGGTCGAGCGGATCCAATCCCCTTGGACCCAACCTTGCGGCAGGCGGGACCTTGACGAAGATCCGCCCCGACTGGACGCCCTTCCCTTCGCTTTCCCCGTCGCCTCGCCTTCTTCGCGCGCTCCAAGGCCACCGTCTTCTCCTTCACCATTGTCGCCAGCGAAGCACGCGAGGAGTGGATGGGCGGAGGCGAGAGCAGGCACAGCGGGCGGAGATGAAGAGGGCAGCGGGGGGAATGAGGGAACACTGTTCAAAAACCCTCGCCCGGTACCTTATATAAGGACGCTTCCGAGTGGCTGACAAGTAGGCCCGGGCGATCTTGTCACATCCCAAAACAGTCGCGCACGCGTGATACGTGGCAAAAATGGCGGCGCAGAAATCGAGGCGTCTACGCCTTATCCCATCCGAGCGCCGCGATCTGCCCCACTTCGCGCGCTTCCCAAAATTCAGATCCCACAAAATCCGCTAACAGCAGATCAGTCTGTCAGACGGTAGATTTCCTACGATCCATCGCTCGGGAGTTTACTAAGCTCAAAAGTTCACTCGACAGAAGAAAGGAATGGATCAAGGCGACTGAAAGAAAAGTTTCTGCCATCATCAAAAAGATTATTAGTCCAAAATGAGACATGTTCAGAACACAAAAACAGGTCGGAAAGATTATCAACTCCTTCCTCACTCAAACCTCGATCCATTCGGAGGCTAATGATGAAGTCATGTACCTAGGGTAGGGTCACGGACCTGTCCTAAGTACCCTTCCCAAGGACATCCTCAGAAGAAGCTGCCCTCCAGTCGACCAAGAGAGACTTCACTCGACGGACTCGAGGGACTCGACCATGAAGACTCACTCGACCACCAGGAGATCAAGAGCCACTCTGCATCCAAACGGTTTGTAATTAAGTAGTCTTTATGGCCATGATGATACTTTATGTAAGGCGTTACCAGTAACGCCAAGCCTTAATGTACTTTAAACCCTGCATAACTGAGGGCTGGAGGGGTCTGGCAGACACTATATAAGCCACCCCCCTCCTCAGTGTAAAGGGTTCGCACCCCTGTAATCTATATACACATAATCCAGTCGACCGCCTCCAGGCTCCGAGACGTAGGGTTGTTACTTCCTCCGAGAAGGGCCTGAACTCGTAAATCCCTTGTCTGTACAACTGCTCCATAGCTAAGATCTTGTCTCTCCATACCTACCCCCCATTCTACTGTCAGACTTAGAACCATGACACCACACACACGGTGCGCCACTACTTTTTTTAACTTTTTTTCAAAACTAGTAATGGCGCACCAGGGGATAGTGCGCCATTACTAGTTAAACTAGTAATGGCGCACCACACCCTCGGTGCGCCACTACTAATTTTATTTCAATTTTTTTTTCAAAACTAGTAATGGCGCACTGTGTGTAATGGCACACCACTCCCACGGTGTGCCATTACTAACTTTTTTTCATTTTTTTTCTTCAGATTTTTCTATTTTTTTAAACTAGTAATGGCGCACCGTGGGAGTGGTGCGCCATTACTAGTTTAACTAGTAATGGCGCACCACTCCCACGGTGCGCCATTACTAACTTTTTTTTCCATTTTTTTAAAAAATTTTATTTTTTTTATTTTTTTTAAACTAGTAATGGCGCACCGTGGGTGTGGTGCGCCATTACTAGTTTAACTAGTAATGGCGCACCACTCCCACGATGCGCCATTACAACTAGTAATGGCGCACCACTCCCACGATGCGCCATTACTAGTTTTTTCAAATTCCACCGAATGCCCCCCCCCCTCCGTGGACCGCCTTTTCAGTTTAAAAAATAAATAAAAGAAAATGATGGAAATGTCAAAAAAAATAAAAGAAAATAAGTTTCCCATGTGATATGTGGTCTAGTTGTTGGGAAAATTTACAAATATGAATTTTGACTTTATTTGCAAAATCTCTCTGGAATTTGTAAAATGGGCATAACTTTTGCATACGAACTCGGATTGAAAAGTTTTTTATATGAAAAATCATCTACTCGAAAAGTTACATCCAAATTTAAGCGGGGGAACCCCGTTAAACATTTTCAAAATCCTCAAAAACCTAACAGAAAAAAAGTTACGGGGTTTTCAAGATCTAGAGGCAAAAAAATTCAAAAAATTCAAAAAAAATCGCAACAATTTTTTTCTGTTACTAGTGGCACACCTAGCAAACATTGCGCCACTAGTAACAGAAAAAAATTGTTGTGATTTTTTTTTGATTTTTTTTTCAAAAAATGATACGTAATATGACTGGGAAGTTTGAAATATTTTTCAAAATTTCATCATACTAATGAACATGAACAAAGTCCTAGACATCAACAAGGTATAATAGGATTGATATGATAGATATATCAACAAGTTCCTGTTAAGTGAGTTGGTGCTGGGGTGGATAGAACTGCGAAGTTAAGCGTGCTCGGGCTGGAGTAGTGTGAGGATGGTTGACCTTCCGGGAAGTTTGACCACTTAGTGCGACCTGAGATTAAGAAAAAAAACGAAAAAAATAAAAAAATTGAAAAAAAATTCTGAAAAAATATTTGAAAAAAATTGTTACTAATGGCGCACTTCTATGTCGTGTGTCATTACTAAGTCAGATAGTAATGACGCACCGTGTGATATACTAATGGTGCACTCCCTGGTGCGCCATTAGTATTAAATTCTAATGGTGTGGTGCTAGTGGCGCACCTGTAGTGCGCCATTAGTAGGCAAAACATGTGCGCCACTTGCAGGCCTTTTCCTAGTAGTGTCTGGATCATGTTTCGTTCCAAAAATCACGCTCCCGAAGGTTTCATTTCGTTTAGACTCCGTTTGATATTCCTTTTTTTTGAAATACTGAAATAGGCAAAAAAAACAGCAATACGGGCTGGGCCTCCGGTTAGTAGGTTAGTCCCGAAAATGATATAAATGTGTAAAATAAAGCCCATAAATATCCAAAATGGGTAATATAATAGCATGGAATAATAAAAAATTATAGATACGTTGGAGACGTATCAAGCATCCCCAAGCTTAATTCCTGCTCGTCCTCGAGTAGGTAAATGATAAAAAAGAAATTTTTGATGTGGAATGCTACCTAGCATAATTCTCAATGTAATTTTCTTTATTGTGGCATGAATGTTCAGATCCA
The DNA here is from genome assembly GCA_963921465.1 of Triticum timopheevii. Classification (NCBI taxonomy): domain Eukaryota; kingdom Viridiplantae; phylum Streptophyta; class Magnoliopsida; order Poales; family Poaceae; genus Triticum; species Triticum timopheevii. Next base: position 117,802,781 of record OY997266.1, on the reverse strand, counting down.
AATGATACAAAATAAAAGTTCATATTAACATGAAAATGGTGATACTTCAAGCATACTAATCAAAGTAATCATGTCTTCTCAAAATAACATGGCCAAAGAAAGTTATCCCTACAAAATCATATAGTCTGGCTGTTGCTCTATCTTCATCACACAAAGTATTTAATCATGCACAACCCCGATGACAAGCCAAGCAATTGTTTCATACTTTAATAATCTCAAACTCTTTCAACTTTCACACAATACATGAGCGTGAGCCATGGACATAACACTATATGTGGTGTAGAATGGTGGTTGTGGAGAAGACAAAAAGGAGAAGATAGTTTCACATCAACTAGGCGTATCAACGGGTTATGGAGATGCCCATTAATAGATATCAATGTGAGTGAGTAGGGATTGCCATGCAACGGATGCACTAGAGCTATAAATATATGAAAGCTCATCAAAAGAAACTAAGTGGGTGTGCATCCAACTCGCTTGCTCACGAAGACCTAGGGCGTTTTGAGGAAGCCCGTCATTGGAATATACAAGCCAAGTTCTATAATGAAAAATTCCCACTAGTATATGAAAGTGACAACATATGAGACTCTCTATCATGAAGATCATGGTGCTACTTTGAAGCACAAGTGTGGAAAAAGAGATAGTAGCATTGTCCCTTCTCTCTTTTTCTCTCATTAATTTTTTCTCTTTTTTTTCTTTCTCTTTTTTTGGCCTTCCTTTTTTTCTTTTTGGCCTTTCTCTTTTTTTCTTCTTTTTTCTTTTTGTAAAGTTTGGAGTCTCATCCCGACTTGTGGGGGAATCATAGTCTTCATCATCCTTTCCTCACTAGGACAATGCTCTAATAATGAAGTGTTGGGGAACGTAGTAATTTCAAAAAAATTCCTACGCACACGCAAGATCATGGTGATGGCATAGCAACGAGAAGGGAGAGTGTGTCCACGTACCCTCGTAGACCGAAAGCAGAAGCGTTATGACAACGCGGTTGATGTAGTCGTACGTCTTCACGATCCGACCGATCCAAGCACCGAACGTACGGCACCCCCGTGTTCAGCACACGTTCAGCTCGACGATGTTCCCCAGACTCCGATCCAGTAGGGTGTCGGGGATGAGTTCCGTCAGCACGACGGTGTGGTGACAATGATGATATTCTACCGGCGCAGGGCTTCGCCTAAACTCCGCGACAATATGACCGAGGTGGAATATGGTGGAGGGGGGCACCGCACACAGCTAAGGAACGATCCGTAGATCAACTTGTGTGTAATAGGGTGCCCCCCTACCCCCGTATATAAAGGAGCAAGGGGGGGTGCGGCCGGCCCTAGGAGGAGGCGCGCCGGAGGAGTCCTACTCCCACCGGGAGTAGGACTCCCCCCCCCTTTCCTAGTTGGATTAGGACTTGGGGGGAGGGAAAGAGGAAAGGGGGGCACCGCCCCCCCTTCCTTGTCCTATTAGGACTAGGGGGGGAGGGGGTGCGCGGCCTGCCCTGGCCGGCCCTCCTCTTCTCCCTCATGGCCCACTAAGGCCCATTAACCCTCGGGAGGGTTCCGGTAACCCCCCGGTGTTCCGGTAAAATCCCGATTTCACCCGGAACTATTCCGAAGTCCAAACATAGGCTTCCAATATATCAATCTTTATGTCTCGACCATTTCGAGACTCCTCGTCATGTCCGTGATCACATCCGGGACTCCGAACAAACTTCGGTACATCAAAACTTATAAACTCATAATAAAACTGTCATCGTAACGTTAAGCGTGCGGACCCTATGGGTTCGAGAACTATGTAGACATGACCTAGAACTGTTTCCGATCAATAACCAATAGTGGAACCTGGATGTTCATATTGGCTCCCACATATTCTACGAAGATCTTTATCGGTCAAACCGCATAACAACATACATTGTTCCCTTTGTCATCGGTATGTTACTTGCCCGAGATTTGATCGTTGGTATCCAATACCTAGTTCAATCTCGTTACCGGCAAGTCTCTTTACTCGTTCCATAATACATCATACCGTAACTAACTCATTAGTTAGAATGCTTGCAAGGCTTAAGTGATGTGTATTACCGAGAGGGCCCAGAGATACCTCTCCGACAATCGGAGTGACAAAACCTAATCTCGAATTACGCCAACTCTGTTGGGGAACGTTGCAGAAAATTAAAAATTTTCCTACGGTTTCACCAAGATCCATCTATGAGTTCATCTAAGCAACGAGTCAAGGGAGTGAGATTGCATCTACATACCACTTGTAGATCGCGTGCGGAAGCGTTCAAGGGAAGGGTGATGATGGAGTCGTACTCGCCGTGATTCGAATCACCGATGACCAAGTGCCGAACGGACAGCACCTCCGCGTTCAACACACGTACGGGATGGGAGAAGTCTCCTCCTTCTTGATCCAGCAAGGGGGAAGGAGAGGTTGATGATGATCCAGCAGCACGACGGCGTGGTGGGGCTTCGCCAAGCTGCTGCGGGAGGAGGACGAGGTGTAGCGGGGGGAGGGAGGCGCCAATGCACAGGGTCTAGCTGCCCTCCTCCCTGCCCTCCTTTATATAGGCCCCCAGGGGGGGCGCCGGCCCTGGGAGATCCAATCTCCCAAGGGGTGCGGCGGCCAGGGGAGTGGAGTGCCTCCCAAGGCAAGTGGGCCCCCCCACCCTAGGGTTTCAACCCTAGGCGCAGGGGGTGGGCCAAGGGGGGCGCACCAGCCCACTATGGGCTGGTTCCCCTCCCCACTTCAGCCCTTGGGGCCCTCCGGGATGGGTGGCCCCACCCGGTGGATCCCCGGGACCCTTCCGGTGGTCCCGGTACAATACCGGGTGACCCCGAAACTTTCCCGATGGCCGAAACAACACTTCCTATATATAATTCTTTACCTCCGGACCATTCTGGAACTCCTCGTGACGTCCGGGATCTCATCCGGGACTCCGAACAACATTCGGTATGCTGCATACTCATATTCATACAACCCTAGAGTCACCGAACCTTAAGTGTGTAGACCCTACGGGTTCGGGAGACACGTAGACATGACCGAGACGACTCTCGGGCAATAACCAACACCGGGATCTGGACACCCATGTTGGCTCCCACATGCTCCTCGTTGATCTCATTGGATGAACCACGATGTCGAGGATTAAACAACCCCGTATTCAATTCCCTTTGTCAATCGGTACGTTATTTGCCCGAGACTCGATCGTCGGTATCCCAATACCTCGTTCAGTCTCGTTACCGGCAAGTCACTTTACTTGTACCGTAATGCATGATCCCGTGACCAAACACTTGGTCACTTTGAGCTCATTATGATGATGCATTACCGAGTGGGCCCAGAGATACCTCTCCGTCATACGGAGTGACAAATCCCAGTCTCGATCCGTGTCAACCCAACAGAGACTTTCGGAGATACCTGTAGTGCACCTTTATAGTCACCCAGTTACGTTGTGACGTTTGGTACACCCAAAGCACTCCTACGGCATCCGGGAGTTACACGACCTCATGGTCTAAGGAAAGGATACTTGACATTGGAAAAGCTCTAGCAAACGAACTACACGATCTTGTGCTATGCTTAGGATTGGGTCTTGTCCATCACATCATTCTCCTAATGATGTGATCCCGTTATCAACGACATCCAATGTCCATAGCCAGGAAACCATGACTATCTGTTGATCAACGAGCCAGTCAACTAGAGGCTTACTAGGGACATATTATGGTCTATGTATTCACACGTGTATTACGATTTCCGGATAATACAGTTATAGCATGAATAAAGACTATTATCATGAACAAGGAAATATAATAATAACCCTTTTATTATTGCCTCTAGGGCATATTTCCAACAGTCTCCCACTTGCACTAGAGTCAATAATCTAGTTACATTGTGATGAATCGCACACCCATAGAGTTCTGGTGTTGATCATGTTTTGCTCGCGAGAGAGGTTTAGTCAACGGATCTGCGACATTCAGATTAGTATGTACTTTGCAAATATCTATGTCTCCATCTTGAACATTTTCACGGATGGAGTTGAAGCGACGCTTGATGTGCCTGGTCTTCTTGTGAAACCTGGGCTCCTTGGCAAGGGCAATAGCTCCAGTGTTGTCACAGAAGAGTTTGATCGGCCCCGACGCATTGGGTATGACTCCTAGGTCGGTGATGAACTCCTTCACCCAAATTGCTTCATGCGCTGCCTCTGAGGCTACCATGTACTCCGCTTCACATGTAGATCCCGCCACGACGCTCTGCTTGCAGCTGCACCAGCTCACTGCTCCACCATTCAACATATACATGTATCCGGTTTGTGACTTAGAGTCATCCAGATCTGTGTCGAAGCTAGCATCGACGTAACCCTTTACGACGAGCTCTTCGTCACCTCCATAAATGAGAAACATGTCCTTTGTCCTTTTCAGGTACTTCAGGATATTCTTGACCACTGTCCAGTGTTCCTTGCCGGGATTACTTTGGTACCTTCCTACCAAACTTACGGCAAGGTTTACATCAGGTCTGGTACACAGCATGGCATACATAATAGATCCTATGGCTGAAGCATAGGGGATGACACACATCTCTTCTTTATCTTTTGCCATGGTCGGGGATTGAGCCGAGCTCAATCTCACACCTTGCAACACAGGCAAGAACCCTTTCTTGGACTGATCCATTTTGAACTTCTTCAAAATCTTATCAAGGTATGTGCTCTGTGAAAGACCTATGAGGCGTCTCAATCTATCCCTATAGATCTTGATGCCTAATATGTAAGCAGCTTCTCCAAGGTCCTTCATTGAAAAACACTTATTCAAGTAGGCCTTAATGCTGTCCAGAAGTTCTATATCATTTCCCATCAAGAGTATGTCATCTACATATAATATGAGAAATGCTACAGAGCTCCCACTCACTTTCTTGTAAACGCAGGCTTCTCCATAAGTCTGCATAAACCCAAACGCTTTGATCATCTCATCAAAGCGAATGTTCCAACTCCCAGATGCTTGCACCAGCCCATAAATGGATCGCTGGAGCTTGCATACTTTGTTAGCATTATTAGGATCGACAAAGCCTTCCGGCTGCATCATATACAACTCTTCCTTAAGATGTCCGTTAAGGAATGCCGTTTTGACGTCCATCTGCCATATCTCATAATCATAGTATGCGGCAATTGCTAACATGATTCGGACGGACTTCAGCTTCGCTACGGGAGAGAATGTCTCGTCGTAGTCAATCCCTTGAACTTGTAGATAACCCTTAGCGACAAGTCGAGCTTTATAGATGGTAACATTTCCATCCGCGTCCGTCTTCTTCTTAAAGATCCATTTGTTTTCTATCGCTCGCCGATCATCGGGCAAGTCTGTCAAAGTCCATACTTTGTTTTCATACATGGATTCTATCTCGGATTTCATGGCTTCAAGCCATTTGTTGGAATCTGGGCCCGCCATCGCTTCTTCATAGTTCGAAGGTTTCACCGTTGTCTAACAACATGATTTCCAGGACAGGGTTGCCGTACCACTCTGGTGCGGAACGTGTCCTTGTGGACCTACGAAGTTCAGTAGCAACTTGATCCGAAGTACCTTGATCATCATCATTATTTTCCTCTACAGTTGGTGTAGGCATCACAGAAACATTTTCCTGAGCTGCACTACTTTCCCGTTCGAGAGGTAGTACTTCATCGAGTTCTACTTTCCTCCCACTTACTTCTTTCGAGAGAAACTCTTTTTCCAGAAAGGATCCGTTCTTGGCAACAAAGATCTTGCCCTCGGATCTTAAGTAGAAGGTATACCCAATGGTTTCTTAGGGTATCCTATGAAGACGCATTTTTTCGACTTGGGTTCGAGCTTTTCAGGTTGAAGTTTCTTGACATAAGCATCGCATCCCCAAACTTTTAGAAACAACAGCTTAGGTTTCTTCCCAAACCATAATTCATACGGTGTCGTCTCAACGGGTTTAGACGGTGCCCTGTTTAAAGTGAATGTAGCTGTCTCTAGAGCGTATCCCCAAAATGATAGCGGTAAATCGGTAAGAGACATCATAGACCGCACCATATCCAATAGAGTGCGATTACGACGTTCGGACACACCGTTACGCTGAGGTGTTCCAGGCGGCGTGAGTTGTGAAACGATTCCACATTTCCTTAAGTGTGTACCAAATTCGTGACTGCAATATTCTCCTCCATGATCTGATCGTAGGAACTTTATTTTTCGGTCACGTTGATTCTCTATCTCATTCTGAAATTCTTTGAACTTTTCAAAGGTCTCAGACTTGTGTTTCATTAAGTAGACATACCCATATCTACTCGAGTCATCAGTGAGAGTGAGAACATAACGATATCCTTCGCGAGCCTCAACGCTCATTGGACCGCACACATCGGTACGTATGATTTCCAACAAGTTGGTTGCTCGCTCCATTGTTCCGGAGAATGGAGTCTTGGTCATTTTGCCCATGAGGCATGGTTCGCATGTGTCAAATGATTCATAATCGAGAGACTCTAAAAGTCCATCAGCATGGAGCTTCTTCATGCGCTTGACACCAATGTGACCAAGGCGGCCGTGCCACAAGTATGTGGGACTATCGTTATCAACTTTGCATCTTTTGGTATTCACACTATGAATATGTGTAATATTACGCTCAAGATTCATTAAGAATAAACCATTGACCATCGGGGCATGACCATAAAACATATCTCTCATATAAATAGAACAACCATTATTCTCGGATTTAAATGAGTAGCCATCTCGTATCAAACGAGATCCAGATACAATGTTCATGCTCAAACTTGGCACTAAATAACAATTATTAAGGTTTATAACTAATCCCGTAGGTAAATGTAGAGGTAGCGTGCCGACGGCGATCACATCGACCTTGGAACCATTCCCGACGCGCATCATCACCTCGTCCTTCGCCAGTCTCTGCTTATTCCGCAACTCCTGCTGTGAGTTACAAATATGAGCAACGGCACCGGTATCAAATACCCAGGAGTTACTACGAGTACTGGTAAGGTACACATCAATTACATGTATATCAAATATACCTTTAGTGTTGCCGGCTTTCTTATCCGCTAAGTATTTGGGGCAGTTCCGCTTCCAGTGACCCTTCCCCTTGCAATAAAAGCACTCAGTCTCAGGCTTGGGTCCATTCTTTGACTTCTTCCCGGCAACTGGCTTACCGGGCGCAGCAACATCCTTGCCGTCCTTCTTGAAGTTCTTCTTGCCCTTGCCCTTCTTGAACTTAGTGGTCTTATTGACCATCAACACTTGATGTTCTTTCTTGATTTCAACCTCTGCTGACTTCAGCATTGAAAATACTTCAGGAATGGTCTTCACCATCCCCTGCATATTGTAGTTCATCACAAAGCTCTTGTAGCTTGGTGGGAGCGACTGAAGGATTCTGTCAATGACCGCCTCGTCCGGGAGGTTAATGTCCAGCTGGGACAGGCGGTTGTGCAACCCAGACATTTTGAGTATGTGCTCACTGACAGAACTATTTTCCTCCATTTTACAACTATAGAACTTGTCGGAGACTTCATATCTCTCGACCCGGGCATGAGCTTGGAAAACTAGTTTCAGCTCCTCGAACATCTCATATGCTCCGTGTTGCTCAAAACGCTTTTGGAGCCCCGGTTCTAAGCTGTAAAGCATGCCGCACTGAACGAGGGAGTAATCATTAGCGCGAGACTGCCAAGCGTTCATAACGTCTTGGTTCTCTGGGACGGGAGCATCACCTAGCGGTCCTTCTAGGACATATTGTTTCCTGGCAGCTATGAGGATGATCCTCAGGTTCCGGACCCAGTCCGTATAGTTGCTGCCGTCATCTTTCAGCTTGGTTTTCTCTAGGAACGCGTTGAAGTTCATGTTTACATGAGCGTTGGCCATTTGATCTACAAGACATATTTGCAAAGGTTTTATACTAAGTTCATGATAATTAAGTTCATCTAATCAAATTATTACAATGAACTCCCACTCAGATTAGACATCCCTCTAGTCATCTAAGTGTTACACGATCCAAGTCAACTAGGCCGTGTCCGATCATCACGTGAGACGGACTAGTCATCGTCGGTGAACATCTTCATGTTGATCGTATCTTCCATACGACTCGTGTTCGACCGTTCGGTCTCTGTGTTCCGAGGCCATGTCTGTACATGCTAGGCTCGTCAAGTTAACCCTAAGTGTTTTGCATGTGTAAAACTGTCTTACACCCGTTGTATGTGAACGTAAGGATCTATCACACCCAATCATCACGTGGTGCTTCGAAACGACGAACTTTAGCAACGGTGCACAGTTAGGGGAGAACACTTCTTGAAATTGTTGTAAGGGATCATCTCATTTACTACCATCGTTCTAAGTAAACAAGATGCATAAATATAATAAACATCACATGCAATTATATAGTAGTGACATGATATGGCCAATATCATATAGCTCCATTGATCTCCATCTTCGGGGCTCCATGATCATCTTGTCACCGGCATGACACCATGATCTCCATCATCATGATCTCCATCATCGTGTCTTCATGAAGTTGTCACGCCAACGACTACTTCTACTTCTATGGCTAACACGTTTAGCAATAAAGTAAAGTAATTTACATGACGTTCTTCAATGACACGCAGGTCATACAAAAAAAATAAAGACAACTCCTATGGCTCCTGCCGGTTGTCATACTCATCGACATGCAAGTCGTGATTCCTATTACAAGAACATGATCTCATACATCACAATATATCATTCATCATTCATCACAACTTCTGGCCATATCACATCACATGACAATTGCTGCAAAAACAAGTTAGACGTCCTCTAATTGTTGTTGCATCTTTTACGTGGCTGCAATTGGGTTCTAGCAAGAACGTTTTCTTACCTACGAATAACCACAACGTGATTTTGTCAACTTCTATTTACCCTTCATAAGGACCTTTTCATCGAATCCACTCCAACTAAAGTGGGAGAGACAGACACCCGCCAGCCACCTTATGCAACTAGTGCATGTCTGTCGGTGGAACCGGTCTCACGTAAGCGTACGTGTAAGGTCGGTCCGGGCCGCTTCATCCCACAATACTGCTGAAGCAAGAAAAGACTAGTAGTGGCAAGCAAGTTGACAAGATCTACGCCCACAACAAAATTGTGTTCTACTTGTGCAATAGAGAACTACGCATAGACCTAGCTCATGATGCCACTGTTGGGGAACGTTGCAGAAAATTAAAAAATTTCCTACGGTTTCACCAAGATCCATCTATGAGTTCATCTAAGCAACGAGTCAAGGGAGTGAGATTGCATCTACATACCACTTGTAGATCGCGTGCGGAAGCGTTCAAGGGAAGGGTGATGATGGAGTCGTACTCGCCGTGATTCGAATCACCGATGACCAAGTGCCGAACGGACAGCACCTCCGCGTTCAACACATGTACGGGACGGGAGATGTCTCCTCCTTCTTGATCCAGCAAGGGGGGAGGAGAGGTTGATGATGATCCAGCAGCACAACGGCGTGGTGGTGAATGCAGCAGAACTCCGGCAGGGCTTCGCCAAGCTGCTGCGGGAGGAGGACGAGGTGTAGCAAGGGGAGGGAGGTGCCAATCCATAGGGTCTGGCTGCCCTCCCCCCTGCCCTCCTTTATATAGGCCCCCAGGGGGGGCGCCGGCCCTGGGAGATCCAATCTCCCAAGGGGGGCGGCGGCCAGGGGGGTGGAGTGCCCCCCAAGGCAAGTGGGCCCCCCCCCCACCCTAGGGTTTCAACCCTAGGCGCAGGGGGTGGGCCAAGGGGGGCGCACCAGCCCACTATGGGCTGGTTCCCCTCCCCACTTCAGCCCTTGTGGCCCTCCGGGATAGGTGGCCCCACCCGGTGGACCCCCGGGACCCTTCCGGTGGTCCCGTTACAATACCGGGTGACCCCGAAACTTTCCCGATGGCCGAAACAACACTTCCTATATATAATTCTTTACCTCCGGACCATTTCGGAACTTCTCGTGACGTCCGGGATCTCATCCGGGACTCCGAACAACATTCGGTATGCTGCATACTCATATTCATACAACCCTAGCGTCACCGAACCTTAAGTGTGTAGACCCTACGGGTTCGGGAGCACGTAGACATGACCGAGACGACTCTCGGGCAATAACCAACAGCGGGATCTGGATACCCATGTTGTCTCCCACATGCTCCTCGATGATCTCATCGGATGAACCACGATGTCGAGGATTAAACAACCCCGTATTCAATTCCCTTTGTCAATCGGTACGTTACTTGCTCGAGACTCGATCGTCGGTATCCCAATACCTCGTGCAGTCTCGTTACCGGCAAGTCACTTTACTCGTACCGTAATGCATGATCCCGTGACCAAACACTTGGTCACTTTGAGCTCATTATGATGATGCATTACCGAGTGGGCCCAGAGATACCTCTCCGTCATACGGAGTGACAAATCCCAGTCTCGATCCGTGTCAACCCAACAGACACTTTCGGAGATACTTGTAGTGCACCTTTATAGTCACCCAGTTACGTTGTGACGTTTGGTACACCCAAAGCACTCCTACGGCATCCAGGAGTTACACGACCTCATGGTCTAAGGAAAGGATACTTGACATTGGAAAAGCTCTAGCAAACGAACTACACGATCTTGTGCTATGCTTAGGATTGGGTCTTGTCCATCACATCATTCTCCTAATAATGTGATCCCGTTATCAACGACATCCAATGTCCATAGCAAGGAAACCATGACTATCTGTTGATCAACGAGCCAGTCAACTAGAGGCTTACTAGGGACATATTATGGTCTATGTATTCACACGTGTATTACGATTTCCGGGTAATACAGTTATAGCAAGAATAAAGACTATTATCATGAACAAGGAAATATAATAATAACCCTTTTATTATTGCCTCTAGGGCATATTTCCAACAAACTCAACATGTACCTTTGGAGACACCTGTAGAGCACCTTTATAATCACCCAGTTATGTTGTGACGTTTGGTAGCACACAAAGTGTTCCTCCGGTAAATGGGAGTTGCATAATCTCATAGTTGTAGGAACTTTGTATAAGTCATGAAGAAAGCAATAGCAACATACTAAACGATCAAGTGCCAGGCTAACAGAATGGGTCAAGTCAATCACATCATTCTCCTAATGATGTGATCTCGTTAATCAAATGACAACACATGTCTATGGTTAGGAAACATAACCATCTTTGATTAATGAGCTAGTCAAGTAGAGGCATACTAGTGACATTATGTTTGTCTATGTATTCACACATGTATTATGTTTCCGGATAATACAATTCTGGCATGAATAATAAACATTTACCATGATATGAGGAAATAAATAATAACTTTATTATTGCCTCTAGGGCATATTTCCTTCAGTCTCCCACTTGCACTAGAGTCAATAATGTAGATTACATAGTAATGATTCTAACACCCATGGAGTCTTGGTGTTGATCATGTTTTGCTCGTGAGAGAGGCTTAGTCAACGGGTCTCCAACATTCAGATCCATATGTATCTTGCAAGTTTCTATGTCTCCCACTTGGACTTGGTCCCGGATGGAATTGAAGCGTCTCTTGATGTGTTTGGTCCTCTTGTGAAATCTGGCTTCCTTTGCCAAGGCAATTGCGCCAGTATTGTCACAGAAGATCTTCATTGGTCCCGATGCACTAGGTATGACACCTAGATCGGAAATGAACTCCTTCATCCAGACTCCTTCATTTGCTGCTTCCGAAGTAGCTATGTAATCCGCTTCACATGTAGATCCCGCTATGACACTTTGTTTAGAACTGCACCAACTTACAGCTCCACCATTTAATATAAATACGTATTCGGTTTGCAATTTAGAATCGTCCGGATCAGTGTCAAAGCTTGCATCGACGTAACCTTTTACGACAAGCTCTTTGTCACCCCCATAAACGAGAAACATATCCTTAGTCCTTTTTAGGTATTTCAGGATATTCTTGACCGATGTCCAGTGATCCACTCCTGGATTACTTTGGTACCTCCCTGCTAAACTAATAGCAAGGCACACATCAGGTCTGGTACACAACATTGCATACATGATAGAGCCTATGGCTGAAGCATAGGGAACTCCTTTCATTTTCTCTCTATCTTCTGCGGTGGTCGGGCATTGAGTCTGACTCAATTTTATACCTTGTAATACAGGCAAGAACCCTTTCTTTGCCCGATCCATATTGAACTTTTTCAACACTTTATCAAGGTACGTGCATTGTGAAAGTCCAATCAAGCGTCTTGATCTATCTCTATAGATCTTGATGCCCAATATGTAAGCAGCTTCACCGAGGTCTTTCATTAAAAAACTTTTATTCAAGTATCCTTTTATGCTATCTAGAAATTCTATATCATTTCCAATCAACAATATGCCGTCCACATATAATATTAGAAATGCTACAGAGCTTCCACTCACTTTCTTGTAAATACAGGCTTCTCCAAAAGTCTGTATAAAACCATATGCTTTGATCACACTATCAAAGCGTTTAATCCAACTCCGAGAGGCTTGCACCAGACCATAGATTGATCGCTGGAGCTTGCACACTTTGTTAGCTCCCTTAGGATCGATAAAACCTTCCGGTTGCATCATATACAACTCTTCTTCCAGAAATCCATTCAGGAATGCAGTTTTGACATCCATCTGCCATATTTCATAATCATAAAATGCGCAATCGCTAACATGATTCGGATAGACTTAAGCATCGCTACGGGTAAGAAGGTCTCATCGTAGTCAACCCCTTGAACTTGTCGAAAACCTTTTGCAACAAGTCGAGCTTTGTAAACAGTAACATTACCGTCAGCGTCAGTCTTCTTCTTGAAGATCCATTTATTCTCTATTGCTTGCCGACCATCGGGCAAGTCAACCAAAGTCCACACTTTGTTCTCATACATGGATCCCATCTCAGATTTCATGGCTTCAAGCCATTTTGTGGAATCTGGGCTCACCATCGCTTCTTCATAGTTCGTAGGTTCACCATGATCTAGTATCATGACTTCCAGAATAGGATTACCGTACCACTCTGGTGTGGATCTTACTCTGGTTGATCTACGAAGTTCAGTAACAACTTGATCTGAAGTTTCATGATCATCATCATTAACTTCCTCACTAATTGGTGTAGGTGTCACAGGAACCGATTTCTGTGATGAACTACTTTCCAATAAGGGAGCTGGTATAGATACCTCATCAAGTTCTACTTTCCTCCCACTCACTTCTTTCGAGAGAAACTCTTTCTCTAGAAAGGATCCATTCTTAGCAACGAATGTCTTGCCTTCGGATCTGTGATAGAAGGTGTACCCAACTGTCTCCTTTGGGTATCCTATGAAGACACATTTTTCTGATTTGGGTTCGAGCTTATCAGGTTGAAGTTTTTTCACATAAGCATCGCAGCCCCAAACTTTCAGAAATGACAACTTTGGTTTCTTGCCAAACCATAGTTCATAAGGAGTCGTCTCAACGGATTTTGATGGTGCCCTATTTAACGTGAATGCAGCCGTCTTCAAAGCATAACCCCAAAATGATAGCGGTAAATCGGTAAGAGACATCATAGATCGCACCATATCTAGTAAAGTACGATTACGACGTTCGGACACACCATTGCGCTGTGGTGTTCCAGGTGGCGTGAGTTGCGAAACTATTCCGCATTGTTTCAAATGTAGACCAAACTCGTAACTCAAATATTCTCCTCCACGATCAGATCGTAGAAACTTTATTTTCTTGTTACGATGATTTTCAACTTCACTCTAAAATTCTTTGAACCTTTCAAATATTTCAGATTTATTTTTCATTAAGTAGATATACCCGTATTTGCTTAAATCATCTGTGAAGGTGAGAAAATAATGATATCCGCCACGAGCTTCAACATTCATCGGACCACATACATCTGTATGTATGATTTCCAACAAATCTGTTGCTCTCTCCATAGTACCGGAGAACGGTGTTTTAGTCATCTTGCCCATGAGGCACGGTTCGCAAGTACCAAGTGATTCATAATCAAGTGGTTCCAAAAGTCCATCAGTATGGAGTTTCTTCATGCGCTTTACACCGATATGACCTAAACGACAGTACCACAAATAAGTTGCACTATCATTATCAACTCTGCATCTTTTGGCCTCGACATTATGAATATGTGTATCACTACTATCGAGATTCAATAAAAATAGACCACTCTTCAAGGGTGCATGACCATAAAAGATATTACTCATATAAATAGAACAACCATTATTCTCTGATTTAAATGAATAACCGTCTCGCATCAAACAAGATCCAGATATAATGTTCATGCTCCACGCTGGCACCAAATAACAATTATTCAGGTCTAAAACTAATCCCGAAGGTAGATGTAGAGGTAGCTTGCCGACCGCGATCACATCGACTTTGGAACCGTTTCCCACGCGCATCGTCACCTCGTCCTTGGCCAGTGCTCGCTTATTCCGTAGTCCCTGTTTCGAGTTGCAAATATTAGCAACAGAACCAGTATCAAATACCCAGGTGCTACTGCGAGCTCTAGTAAGGTACACATCAATAACATGTATATCACATATACCTTTGCTCACCTTGCCATCCTTCTTATCCACCAAATACTTGGGGCAGTTCCGCTTCCAGTGACCAGTTTGCTTGCAGTAGAAGCACTCAGTTTCAGGCTTAGATCCAGACTTGGGTTTCTTCTCTTGAGCAGCAACTTGCTTGCTGTTCTTCTTGAAGTTCCCCTTCTTCTTCCCTTTGCCCTTTTTCTTGAAACTAGTGGTCTTGTTGACCATCAACACTTGATGCTCCTTCTTGATTTCTACCTCCGCAGCTTTTAGCATTGCGAAGAGCTCGGGAATTGTCTTGTTCATCCCTTGCATATTATAGTTCATCACGAAGCTCTTGTAGCTTGGTGGCAGTGATTGGAGAATTCTATCAATGACGCTATCATCCGGAAGATTAACTCCCAGTTGAATCAAGTGATTATTATACCCAGACATTTTGAGTATATGCTCACTGACAGAACTATTCTCCTCCATGTTGCAGCTGTAGAACTTATTGGAGACTTCATATCTCTCAATCCGGGCATTTGCTTGAAATATTAACTTCAACTCTTGGAACATCTCATATGCTCCATGACGTTCAAAACGTCGTTAAAGACCCGGTTCTAAGCCGTAAAGCATGGCACACTGAACTATAGAGTAGTCATCAACTTTGCTCTGCCAGACGTTCACAACATCTGGCGTTGCTCCTGCAGCAGGCCTGGCACCCAGCGGTGCTTCCAGGACGTAATTCTTCTATGCAGCAATGAGGATAATCCTCAAGTTACGGACCCAATCCGTGTAATTGCTACCATCATCTTTCAACTTTGCTTTCTCAAGGAACACATTAAAATTCAACGGAACAACAGCGCGAGCCATCTATCCTCAAACATAGATAAGCAAAAAATACTATCAGGTACTAAGTTCATGATAAATTTAAGTTCAATTAATCATATTACTTAAGAACTCCCACTTAGACAGACATCTCTCTAGTCATCTAAGTGATCACGTGATCCAAATCAACTAAACCATAACCGATCATCACGTGAGATGGAGTAGTTTTCAATGGTGAACATCACTATGTTGATCATATCTACTATATGATTCACGCTCGACCTTTCGGTCTCCGTGTTCCGAGGCCATATCTGCATATGCTAGGCTCGTCAAGTTTAACCTGAGTATTCTGCGTGTGCAAAACTGGCTTGTACCCGTTGTAGATGGACGTAGAGCTTATCACACCCGATCATCACGTGGTGTCTGGGCACGACGAACTTTGGCAACAGTGCATACTCAGGGAGAACACTTCTTCATAATTAGTGAGGGATCATCTTAAAATTCTACCGTCAATCAAAGCAAGATAAGATGCATAAAAGATAAACATCACATGCAATCAATATAAGTGATATGATATGGCCATCATCATCTTGTGCTTGTGATCTCCATCTTCAAAGCACCGTCGTGATCACCATCGTCACCGGCGTGACACCTTGATCTCCATCGTAGCATCGTTGTTGTTACGCCATCTATTGCTTCTACGACTATCGCTACCGCTTAGTGATAAAGTAAAGCAATTACAGGGCGTTTGCATTTCATACAATAAAGCGACAACCATATGGCTCCTGCCAGTTGCCGATAACTTCGGTTACAAAACATGATCATCTCATACAATAAAATATAGCATCATGTC
Organism: Triticum timopheevii; assembly: GCA_963921465.1. Taxonomy (NCBI): domain Eukaryota; kingdom Viridiplantae; phylum Streptophyta; class Magnoliopsida; order Poales; family Poaceae; genus Triticum; species Triticum timopheevii. The sequence continues at coordinate 117,786,644 of OY997266.1, read as the reverse complement.
TTGATCATATCACATCACAACATGCCCTGCAAAAACAAGTTAGACGTCCTCTACTTTGTTGTTGCAAATTTTACGTGGCTGCTACGGGCTTAGCAAGAACCGTTCTTACCTACGCATCAAAAACCACAACGATAGTTCGTCAAGTTAGTGTTGTTTTAACCTTCGCAAGGACCGGGCGTAGCCACACTCGATTCAGCTAAAGTGAGAGAGACAGACACCCGCCAGCCACCTTTAAGCACGAGTGCTCGTAACGGTGAAACCAGTCTCGCATAAGCGTACGCGTAATGTCGGTCCGGGCCGCTTCATCTCACAATACCGCCGAACCAAAGTATGACATGCTGGTAAGCAGTATGACTTGTATCGCCCACAACTCACTTGTGTTCTACTCGTGCATATGACATCTACGCATAAAACCAGGCTCGGATGCCACTGTTGGGGAACGTAGTAATTTCAAAAAAATTCCTACGCACACGCAAGATCATGGTGATGGCATAGCAACGAGAAGGGAGAGTGTGTCCACGTACCCTCGTAGACCGAAAGCGGAAGCGTTATGACAACGCGGTTGATGTAGTCGTACGTCTTCACGATCCGACCGATCCAAGCACCGAACATACGGCACCTCCGTGTTCAGCACACGTTCAGCTCGATGACGTTCCCTGGACTCCGATCCAGCAGGGTGTCGGGGATGAGTTCCGTCAGCACGATGGTGTGGTGACGATGATGATGTTCTACCGGCACAGGGCTTCGCCTAAACTCCGCAACGATATGACCGAGGTGGAATATGGTGGAGGGGGGCACCGCACACGGCTAAGGAACGATCCGTAGATCAACTTGTGTGTAATAGGGTGCCCCCCTGCCCCCGTATATAAAGGAGCAAGGGGGGTGCGGCCGGCCCTAGGAGGAGGCGCGCCGGAGGAGTCCTACTCCCACCGGGAGTAGGGCTCCCCCCCTTTCCTAGTTGGATTAGGACTTGGGGGGAGGGAAAGAGGAAAGGGGGGCGCCCCCCCCCCTTCCTTGTCCTATTCGGACTAGGGGGGGCGCGGCCTGCCCTGGCCGGCCCTCCTCTTCTCCCTCATGGCCCACTAAGGCCCATTAACCCCCGGGAGGGTTCCGGTAACCCCCCGGTGTTCCGGTAAAATCCCGATTTCACCCGGAACTATTCCGAAGTCCAAACATAGGCTTCCAATATATCAATCTTTATGTCTCGACCATTTTGAGACTCCTCGTCATGTTCGTGATCACATCCGGGACACCGAACAAACTTCGGTACATCAAAACTTATAAACTCATAATAAAACTGTCATCGTAACGTTAAGCGTGCGGACCCTACGGGTTCGAGAACTATGTAGACATGACCTAGAACTGTTTCCGATCAATAACTAATAGTGGAACCTGGATGTTCATATTGGCTCCTACATATTCTACGAAGATCTTTATCGGTCAAACCGCATAACAACATACATTGTTCCCTTTGTCATCGGTATGTTACTTGCCCGAGATTTGATCGTTGGTATCCAATACCTAGTTCAATCTCGTTACCGGCAAGTCTCTTTACTCGTTCCGTAATACATCATTCCGTAACTAACTCATTAGTTAGAATGCTTGCAAGGCTTAAGTGATGTGTATTACCGAGAGGGCCCAGAGATACCTCTCCGACAATCGGAGTGACAAAACCTAATCTCGAATTACGCCAACTCAACATGTACCTTTGGAGACACCTGTAGAGCACCTTTATAATCACCCAGTTACGTTGTGACGTTTGGTAGCACACAAAGTGTTCCTCCGGTAAACGGGAGTTGCATAATCTCATAGTTGTAGGAACTTTGTATAAGTCATGAAGAAAGTAATAGCAACATACTAAACGATCAAGTGCTAGGCTAACAGAATGGGTCAAGTCAATCACATCATTCTCCTAATGATGTGATCTCGTTAATCAAATGACAACACATGTCTATGGTTAGGAAACATAACCATCTTTGATTAATGAGCTAGTCAAGTAGAGGCATACTAGTGACATTATGTTTGTCTATGTATTCACACATGTATTATGTTTCCGGATAATACAATTCTAGCATGAATAATAAACATTTATCATGATATGAGGAAATAAATAATAACTTTATTATTGCCTCTAGGGCATATTTCCTTCATGAAGATCATCACACTTTTATGGATTTGCAACTCAAGAATTACAACTCAAAGCTAGAACAAGATATGACTCTATATGAATGCCTCCGGCGGTGTACCAGGATATGCAATGAATCAAGAGCGACATGTATGAAAATTATGAAGGTGGCCTTGCCACAAATACAATGTCAACTACATGATCATGCAGAAAGCAATATGACAAAAGTAATGCGTGTCATATGAACGGAATGATGGAAAGTTGCATGGCAATATATCTCGGAATGACTACGGAAATGCCATGATAGGTAGGTATGGTGGCTGTTTTGAGGAAGGTATATAGTGGGTGTATGGTACCGACGAAAGTTGCGCGGTACAAGAGAGGCTAGCAATGGTGGAAGGGTGAGGTGCGTATAATCCATGGACTCAACATTAGTCAAAAGAACTCATGTACTTGTTGCAAAAATCTAGAAGTCATCAAAAACCAAAGCACTACGCGCATGCTCCTAGGGGGGTAGATTGGTAGGAAAAGACCATCGCTCGTCCCCGACCGCCACTCATAAGGAAGACACTCAATAAATAAAATTATGCTCCAACTTCATCACAAAGCGGTTCACCATACGTGCATGCTACGGGAATCACAACCCTCAACACAAGTACTTTTCATAATCACCTCAACTAGCATGACTCTAATATCACTACCTCTATATCTCAAAACAATTATCAAGCATCATATTGATCATAGCATCCAATTCTTTTTCTATGATAGTTTTTATTATACCCAACTTGGATGCTCATATTCTAGGACCAACTTTGTAATCATAGCAAATACCATGTTGTTCTAAAAGACTCTCAAAAGGATATAAGTGAAGCATGAGAGACTAGCAATTTCTTCAAAATTAATACACCACCGTGCTCTAAAAGATATAAGTGAAGCACTAGAGCAAAACTATCAAGCTCAAAAGATATAAGTGAAGCACATAGAGTATTATAGCAAATTCTAATCAAGTAGGCTTCTCCCAAAAGGTGTGTACAACAAGGATGATTGTGGTAAACTAAAAAGCAAATACTAATATAATACACAACGCTCCAAGCAAAACACATATCATGTGGCGAATAAAAATATAGCTCCAAGTAAAGTTACCAATGAACGAAGACGAAAGAGGGGATGCCTTCCCGGGGCATCCCCAAGCTTAGGATTTTGGCTATCCTTGAATATCTTGGGGTGCCATGGGCATACCCAAGCTTAGGCTCTTGACACTCCTTATTCCATAGTCCATAAAAGCTTTACCCAGAATTTGAAAACTTCACAATACAAAACTCAACAGGAAATCTCATAAGCTCCATTAGTGAAAGAAAACAAAACCACCACATAAGGTACTGTAATGAACTCATTCTTTATTTATTTTGGTGTTAAACCTACTGTATTCCAACTTCTCTATGGTTTATAAACTATTTTACTAGCCATAGATGCATCAAAATAAGCAAACAACACACGAAAAACAGAATCTGTCAGAAACAGAACAGTCTGTAGCAATCTGCAACTAACGCAAACTTATGGAACTCTAAAAATCCTACAAAAATAGGAAGTCCTGTACAATTTGTTTATTGATCACCAGCAAAAAGAATCAACACAAAATCACGTTTATGTGATTTAACAGAACTAAATTAGTGAGCGTAAAGTTTCTGTTTTTCAGCAGAATCAAATCAACTATCATCATAGGTTATCCTATAGGTTCTACTTGGCACAAACACTAATTAAAAGATAAAAGCACATCTAAACAGAAGGTAGATGCAGGATTTATTACTAAACAGGAACAAAAACAAAAAACACAAAGAAAATTGGGTTGCCTCCCAACTAGCGATATCGTTTAACGCCCCTAGCTAGGCATAAAAGCGAAGATAGATCTAAGTAGTGTCATCTTTGGCACTAAATTCATAAGTAGCTCGCATGATAGATTCATAAGTTAATTTGACTTTTTTTCTTGGAAAGTGCTCTATGCCTTTCTTTAATGGAAATTGGAATCTAATATTCCCTTCCTTCATATCAATAATCGCACCAATCGTTCTAAGGAAAGGTCTACCAAGAATAATGGGGCAAGAAAGATTGCAATCTATATCAAGAACGATAAAATCTACGGGTACCAAATTTCTATTTGCAACAATGAGAACATCATTGATCCTTCCCATTTGCTTTTTAATGGTGGAATCCGCAAGGTGCAAATTTAAAGAGCAATCATCAAGATCATGGAAAACCTAGAATATCACATAAAGTTTTCGGAATCGTGGAAACACTAGCACCCAAATCACACAAAGCAAAACACTCATGATCTTTAATTCTAATCTTTATAGTAGGTTCCCACTCATCATTAAGTTTTCTAGGTACAGAAACTTCCAAATTAAGTTTTTCATCATAAGATTGCATCAAGGCATCAACGATATGTTTGGTAAAAGCTTTATTTTGACTATAAGCATGAGGAGAATTAACAACGGATTGCCACAAGGAAATACAACCTTCTAAAGAACAATTATCATAATCAAATTCCTTGAAATCCGACAAATTGATCTTTGTCGGATTCAGTAATTATCATAATCAACCTTCTAAAGAACAATTATCATAATCAAATTTCCTTAGTACTCCGATTTCACAAGACTCAACATCATTAAGAGGAGCAATCGGAGTACTAAGGAAATCATTATTATTGGTATTCAAGAAATCACACAATTTGGTATTATCTTGCGCCATGGCAACAAGTAATCCAACACACAAGCAAACAGAAAAAGGCAAGCGGAAAAGAGAGGGGGAGATTGGGAAAGAGAGGGCGAATAAAACGGCAAGGGTGAAGTGGGGGAGAGGAAAACGAGAGGCAAATGACAAATAATGTAAATGTGAGGGAGATGAGTTTGTGATGGGTACTTGGTATGTCTTGACTTGAGCGAAGACCTCCCCGGCAACGGCGCCAGAAATCCTTCTTGCTACGTCTTGAGCTTGCGTTGGTTATTCTTGAAGAGAAAAGGGTGATGCAGCAATAGTAGCGTAAGTATTTCCCTCAGTTTTTGAGAACCAAGGTATCAATCTAGTAGGAGGCTCCTCAAAAGTCCCACGCACCTACACAAACAAACAAAGAACTCGCAACCAACACAATAAAGGGGTTGCCAATCCCTTCACAGCCACTTGCGAAAGTGAGATCTAATAGAGATAGTATGATAAGATAAATATATTTTTGGTATTTTATAAGATAGATGCAAAAAGTAAAGATGCAAATAAAAGTAGATTGGAAGCAAATATGATAAGAGATAGACCCGGGGGCCATAGGTTTCACTAGTGGCTTCTCTCAAGATAGCATAAGTATTATGGTGGGTGAACAAATTACTGTCGAGCAATTGATAGAAAAGCAAATAATTATGAGATTATCTAGGCATGATCATGTATATAGGCATCACGTCCGCAACAAGTAGACCGACTCCTGCCTGCATCTACTACTATTACTCCACACATCGACCGACTCCTGCCTGCATCTAGAGTATTAAGTTCATAAGAACAGAGTAACGCCTTAAGCAAGATGACATGATGTAGAGGGATAAACTCAAGCAATATGATATAAACCACATCTTTTTATCCTCGATGGCAACAATACAATATGTGCCTTGCTGACCCTGCTATCACTGGGAAAGGACACCGCAAGATTGAACCCAAAGCTAAGCACTTCTCCCATGGCAAGAAAGATCAATCTAGTAGGCCAAACCAAACTGATAATTCGAAGAGGTTTGCAAAGATAACTCAATCATGCATAAAAGAATTCAGAGGAGATTCAAATATTTCTCATAGATAAATTTGATCATAAACCCACAATTCATCGGATCTCGACAAACACACCACAAAAAGAGTTTACATCGAACTCCACAAAAGAGGGGGAGAACATTGTATTGAGATCCAAAAAGAGAGAAGAAGCTATCTAGCTAATAATTATGGACCCGTAGGTCTGTGGTAAACTACTCACAACTCATCGTAGGGGCAAGGATGTTGATGTAGAAGCCCTCCCCTCCGGTAGGACGCCGACGAAGGCTCCAAGATGGGATCTCAGGGATACAGAAGGTTACGGTGGTGGAAATTGTGTTTCGTTGGCTCCCTGGATGTTTTCGGGGTACGTAGGCTTATATAGGAGGAAGAAGTACGCCGGTGGCCGCCCGAGGGGCCCACGAGACAGGGGGCCGCGCCCTATGGGGGGGCACCCTCCTATCTTGTGGCTGCCTCGGCTGCTTCTTGACTTGCACTCCAAGTCCTCTGGATCATGTTCGTTCCAAAAACCACGCTCCCGAAGGTTTCATTCCGTTTGGACTCCGTTTGATATTCCTTTTCTTCGAAATACTGAAATAGTAAAAAAAAAAACAATACGGGTTGGGCCTCCTGTTAGTAGGTTAGTCCCAAAAATGATATAAATGTGTAAAATAAAGCCCATAAACATCCAAAAAGGGTAATATAATAGCATGGAACAATAAAAAATTATTGATACGTTGGAGATGTATCAACCATCGAGTAGAGATCATCGACGATGGCTCCTCTTCCTCAAAGACGATATTATCCAGGTCGTCCCCGGTGATCCCCAACTGGTGTATCATCTCTTCAAGGTCTTCTTGTCAGCCGTACCCGACGTAGATGCATCAGTTGCCATGGATAGGATCCTTCTTGTGTCACCCCTAACCCTAGAAACTCCACCTGCAGCAGACCCCAAACGCATCCCGCCAAGGCCAGGAGGTGACACATGGTCACCCCTAGATCAGCCCGAGGGTCGCAGAACGGGGAGGAAGCAGCGGTGGAGGACGGGGACTCAACGTCGGACGGGGTGGCGAGAGGATGAAGGCCTAGCGAGAGGAAAAAAAAACATTATCCTTTGATAATGGGGTTTCCTTAAGATGTGTTTTCGCATAATTGGGCCACAGAATTAATTAAATAAAATTCGCCAAAAAAGAATTTCTTAAATGCACCTGACGGCAAATGGCGGTTTGCTTCGCTCTCTGGTCGAATCGATTTACTCTCCACTCTCATCTCCCTCCCGTGCCCGAAGAAATCCCCCACCTTTGCCTCTCCTTCCTCCGAACCCTAACCCCAGCCATGCCCCCCGGCGCGGCGGCCGCCGCTAAATCCGATGACGAGGACGACTACGAGGAGTATATCCCCGTCTCCAAGCGCAGGGCCATGGAGGCCGACCGCCTCCGCCACCAGCGCCTCTCCAAGCCCGCCGCCGCTGCCTCCGCGGGCTCCCTACCACCGCCCCCGCCCCCGCCGACGGCCAACCCCGCCGCCGCCCCCGATGACGCCGCCCCCGCCGCCAAGCCCAGTCTCCTCGTCACGTCCACGCAGCTAAAGCGCGCGGCCCCGGAGGTCACCGCCACCGAGCAGATCATCCTGCAGGAGAAGGAGATGATCGACAACCTCTCCAACAAAAACACGCTCATGTCCGTGCGGGAGCTCGCCAAAGGCATCACCTACACCGAGCCGCTCCGCACCGGCTGGAAGCCGCCGCTGCGCCTCCGCCGCATGCCGCGCAACAAGGCCGACGAGCTCCGCCGCAAGTGGCACATCCTCGTCGAAGGCGACGAGATCCCGCCGCCCGCCCGTGACTTCCGTGACCTCCGCTTCCCCGAGCCCATCCTCCGGATGCTCCGCGAGAAGGGCATCGTGCAGCCCACGCCCATCCAGGTGCAGGGGCTTCCTGTGGTGCTCTCTGGGCGCGACATGATCGGCATCGCCTTCACTGGGTCGGGGAAGACGCTGGTGTTCGTGCTGCCCCTCATCATGGTGGCGCTGCAAGAGGAGATGTTGATGCCTATTGTGCCTGGGGAGGGCCCGTTTGGCATGATTATTTGCCCATCACGGGAGCTGGCCAAGCAGACATATGATGTCATCGATATGTTCCTCACTCCACTCAAGCAGGCTGGGTTCCCAGAAATACGACCCTTGCTTTGCATTGGGGGTATAGACATGAGGACTCAACTCGATGTGGTGAAGAAGGGCGTACATATTGTGGTGGCCACACCTGGACGGCTCAAGGATCTTCTCGCCAAGAAGAAGATGAACCTTGACAATTGCAGGTATCCATTGGATTTTTGTGATTGATTTGGTGTTTTTATAGCTTTGACAGATAACAGAGTATAACTGTTCTGCTAGTCTATAGGTTCATAATTTTCTACTTAGTGCGTTGAGCCGGATCATGAAGTTTGAACTAAAACTCTGCGATGGCTGAATTGCTAATATGAAAGCTACATAGGATATGCTTTTCAACAATAGCCCTGTTTCCGGATAAGCTCAAGAGATACCCTTTGTTCTAATCTTCACTAAAGATCTTGGGACATATTAGTGTGGATGGACTGGTGAGTGTATTTCTGATGGGTAAAACACATAATTCGTCATTGAATGTGATGTACATTTGCACATTGCAATAGGGGTGATCACAAGACAATGTTGCTGATGTGAGGGATGTAGGAGGAAGATGGGACTAGACTGGGTAGAGAAGATTTGAGATAAGATAAGGACTTCCATTGTTCAAGAAGAGCCCTGTTTTCTGATAAGCTCAAGAAAATACACTTACTGCCTTTGTTCTAAACTTAACTAAAATTCTCGGGATGCATTTTTTTAGCTGGACTGGTTAGTGTATTTCTGATGGATAGAACTTGGTATTTCGTCGATGAATGTGATGTACATTTGTACATTGCAATAGCCAATAGGGGTGACCGCCAGACAATGTGGCTGATGTGATGGTTGTAGAGGAAGATGAGATTATACTGGGTAGAGAAGGCGATGAGATAATGACTTCACTGTTCCTGATTAATGCCAACGATTACAATAGTCATCGTCAAGGGCTCTCCTAACAAATATTGGCCAGATCCAAGATTAGTCTAAATGTGAACTTGTCTAACTGAGTAGCGGTGGTGATGGCCTGGGGAGGAATACATGAGTAACAAGATGAGACCATAAACTGTAGAAAAGATTTTGGATGAGACAGTTCGATTGTTCTTCTTGGTTATTGGTTAATGCCAACAATTACAATAGGCATCGCTATATGGTGGGTTCTGCTAGCAAACATAGGACATATCAATCTAAATGTAAACATGCTTGATAGATCAAAGAACTAATCCTCATCGTTGGGAAGTAATTAAACTATTGGAAAATAAATATTTTGGTCTGGTGGAACCATCCTGATCCTAGATGCTGACCTACTGCTACCAAGATGTTACCTTCATGGACAATGCCGGTGTGTGTTAATTTCTGCTTGCATGAATTTGTGTGGATGCTCCATTATCATCCATGCTGATGCTGTACCTCATCACCAAAAGAACTTGTTATACAAGTGATGCACATAGTAAACAAATACTGTTCACAAGCTATTATTTGGAAGTAGTAACATAGCCTTCTTTCTAATAGATTAACACCTTTAAGCAGGGTTTAATGTTTTGATTTACAAACGACAAAGGTAAATGTAAGACTTTCGAGTAGAAGTGATATATTGAAAAGGAGTATGTTGTTGTTGTTTCTTGACTAGATGTTTATATTATTTTTCCTGACTTCTACATTGCAGTTATATGTCCGGTATCAATTCTATTGTTGAAGTCTGCCCCTTAGTAGCAACAATCTGTAATTTCATAGCTCAACCCCTTATGATGTGCACTGCAGTTTGTGAATTTGGCATAATGAATTTTAAGTGTGCGCTGCTCCAATGAAAAATAAGATATATATGATAAAACGCTGCAATGTTGAATCTTTAGGTTTCACTAAGAACGCTTTTTTTTTTTTTGAGCTGGAAACCACTTTTCCATAACTTAAACACGCACAGCAGACTCGCTGGCGACCAAATCGAATACAAAACCTGGGGCATGGTCCTTCCACAAGGCGCAGGGCACACCCGCCTTATAGCCAAAGTCTGCTAATTCATGGGCTACCCTATTACAATCACGTTTAGCAAAACGAAAATTGAAGACATCAAAGGACGCATGGCACAAGCTGCGTGCTTCTCTTATCAGGACACCGATGTTTGACAGGTCATAGTCGCCAGAGTTCAGGCCATTGACAAGCTGCAGCGAGTCTGATTCGAATATTACTCTGTTGACGCCCATCTCACTTGCTGCCTCAATGGCCTTTGTACATGCAGTAGCTTCAGCAAGCAGGGGGGAGGACAGGTGCTCCAGTTTGCCTGCACACGCAGCAATGAACTCCCCCTGCGCCGAGCGAGCAACACAGCCCCAGGCTCCATCCCCCTGATCCATGTAGAAAGCAGCATCGAAATTTATTTTGACGAAACCCTCACTTGGCCTGCACCAGATTTTAGTTTCAGGTGGTGTTACCTGTGCTGGCGGTCGCTCGTCCGCAACGCAAAATTCACCATAGAGCTTCCTGATAAAAAAGCATACCTCCTCCGCAGACTTTATTTTCTCTCCTGCGTTCGCCTTGTTACGCACATTCCACCATTCCCACATCAGGATCAGAGAGAGATCTCGCCTCTCAACCTTCAAAGACCACAGGTGATCAAACATCTCAGAGGGATTTACACACTGGATTAGTGCCAAACGGACATCCTCAAGCTGTAGTTCACGCCATACCTGTTTTACCCGCTTGCATTTTAAGAAAAGATGCCCTCCATCTTCGTCCAGCCTGAGACAGATTGGGCATCTTGTGTCCAACTCCACATGTTTCCGTTTAATGTTCATTCGTAGCGGCAGGCTATTATGTGACAGCCTCCATAGGAACATTCTAATCTTTGGTGGAAGTTTTAGACTCCAGAACCTGTTCCACTTACCTGACATGTCCGGTGCTGGGACAGAAGTGCTCCCAACCCTATGGCGCTTTGAATCCCTCAGCTTGACTCCAAGATGATAGGCTGATTTAACTGAAAATTTTCCTTTCGCATCAAAGTGCCACGCCACCTGATCATCCATTCCGCTCCTCACAGGAATAGCTAAGATCTCCCTCGCGTCTTCTGCACAGAACAACTCCCTGACCAGCTCATTGTCCCAAGATTCAGTTACGGGGTCCATTAGGTCAGAAACCTTATCTATCAGGATGCTACCTCGGCAAGTACGAGGTCTGCGGGTGTCACCCCGTGGGATCCAAGGGTCTGTCCAAATACTCACATTTTCTCCGGAACCAATCCTCCAGACAACTCCTTTTAGCAACTCTATACCTTTGAGAATACTTCTCCACGAGTAGGACATCTCACCCTCCATGCTTGCCTCTAAAACCGAGCAGTTCGGAAAGTACTTTGCTTTTACAACCTGCGCACACAAAGTGTCAGGAGCCTGCAGAAGGCGCCACCCCTGCCTTGCCAACATTGCCATATTGAAAATATGAAGATCCCGGAAGCCCAGACCGCCCTCTTTCTTCGATCTTGTCAACCTCTCCCAGCCAATCCAATGACATCGATCCCACTTATCTTGCTGGCTCCACCAATACCGGTTTATGAGTGTACCAATCTCCTCACACAGCTTCTTAGTAAGGTCAAAGCAAGACATATCATAGGTAGGAATCGCTTGGGCCACCGCCTTAATCAAGATTTCTTTGCCCGGTTTGGATAGCAGTTTCTCCACCCAACCCTGCATCCTTTGCCAAATGAGTTGTTTAATATACTCAAACTGCTTGCTTCTTGCAACCCCAACAAAAACAGGGAGGCCGAGGTAGCGATGGCCCTGTCACTCGTTTGGAATCCCCAAAACTTGCAACACTGCAGATTTTGTTTCTGCACTAGTACCTTTGCTGAAACTGGCCGACGATTTTGCTTTATTAATCATTTGCCCCGATTGCTTCTCATACAGAGCAAGGATAGATTGCAACTTTGCCGCCCCCTGGATATTTGCCTTCATAACTATGAGTGAATCATCCGCAAAAAACAGGTGGTTTATCCTCGGAGCACCGTCACAAATCCTAACACCTTGCATAGATCCTTCAATTTCAGCTCGTTGCAGCATAGCCGAGAAACCTTCCGCACACAAGATAAAGAGGTATGGAGAGAGCGGATCGCCCTGTCGCAGCCCCCTCTCTGGGATAATAATCTCAGTTAGGTTCCTGTTCACTTTTACCCTGTACTTAACCGTTTTCACACATTTCATGACTGTGGTTATCCACTGCTCCGCAAATCCCATCCTTCTCATCATACCCTCCAAAAAACTCCACTCTACCCGGTCATACGCTTTGCTCATGTCCAGCTTGACGGCAACCAGACCATCACGCCCCCCTTTCCTATTGTGCATCAAATGTGTTATTTCATATGCCAAGAGAACATTGTCCGTAATCATCCTGCCAGGGACAAAAGCTGACTGATTTGGCGATATTATTTCCGGCAAGATCTCCTTCAGCCTATTCGCCACCACCTTCGAGATCAGCTTATACAACACATTGCACAAGCTGATAGGGCGATACTCTGTTACTTTCTCCGGGCTCTTGTTTTTGGGGATTAGGACTATAGTGGTCTCGTTCCATGCTGTTGGCATTGGGTCCATTGAGCACCCCAAGCACCTCTTCCTGGACCCTATTCCCAACCACCTCCCAAAATTTCTTGTAAAACACAGCCGGCATGCCATCCGGCCCCGGCGCCTTTAAGTCTCCAATAGAATCAAGAGCTTTTCTAACTTCTTCTCCCGTGTATTGCCGTGTCAGCCTTGCATTCATCTCATCGGTAACAGAGGGAGTGACACATGATAAGATCGCATCATTTGTAACCCCTGCAGAAGACATAAACAGATTTCTGTAGTGGTTAGCGATAAATTGCTTCAATTCCTCTTCTCCTTCCACAGCACTCCCATCCTCCCTTTTCAGCCTCCTGATCACATTCCTCCTCCTCCTTTCCGAAGCATGGGCATGAAAGAATTGTGTGTTCTGGTCACCTTCCTTCAACCAATTAGCATGTGCACGCTGACGCCAATACATATTATATTGCTCCTCCAGCCTACTCAGCTTGTACCTGAGAAGATGTTCCCGGTTTACTTGGCTCTGGCTCAATTGGCTTCGCCTACACACCTCAAGCTCCTTCTTTGCTCGACGTATCCGCCCCCTTAACTCCCCCAGGACTTCCCTATCCCACCGCTTCAACTCACCGCCTACCCTCCTGATGCCTTCCATTACCGTCTGAGCCCCCTCCCCAAATGCACCATTCCACGCCTCCTCGACAATTTGACCACACTGCTCCTCCTGCAGCCACCGGGCCTCAAACCGGAAAACATTCGATCCTCCTCCCTCCTGCTTCCACTTTGACAGACCACTCAACTCCGCAATAATTGGGCGGTGATCCGAATGACGGGGGTCTCCATTAATTATTTTGTACAAGGGATATAGCTCCCGCCACCTCACATTTGCGACCGCCCTATTCCAGCCTTTCGCGGGTGTATCCATCCACCATATGCCAGTTATTCCTCCACGTGAAGGGGTCACCCACAAACCCCAAATCCTCCAGACCACAGCCCTCCAACGTGCCCCTAAAAGCATCCATGCCCACTTGGGCCCGAGCAGGCCCTCCTTCCTTTTCATTTGCGAACAAAATCTCATTAAAATCGCCGAAACAAAACCAAGGCATGTCTGCCCGAGCATGGAGATCGTGTAACGCCCGCCACGTGTTCTCTTTCTCCCTCCACTTCGACTCCCCATACAGACCAGTCAGCCTCCAACGCACTCCACTTTCCTCCAAGACCTCTGCATCAATGTAGTATTTATCCTTCCATCTCAGCTGAACATTTACCCCCCTCCGCCAAAAGAGCGCGAGCCCACCACTACGACCAACCGCATCCTGCACCACCATATTTGGCATCCCAAGTCTCCATCTCAAAAACTCCATCTCTCTCCCAGTCGCTTTGGTTTCTGACAGAAAGAGGATGTCGAGCCCACCACTAAGAACGCTTATTTACCAACACATACACGCTGTTTAGTTTTAAACCATCCTCAGTTGCTGATTTCCTTATACATGCTGCATAGTTGTACGAATGTTGAAAGTTGAGTGGCTCTGGACCAAATTTAGGGGATTAGAGCTGTCAATCCTCCATGCTCCATATGTATGCACTGTGAAGTGTCACTGTTCAAAGACCAGAATATGCCCCCATTACCTAGGAGATAACCATTTTTTAAATGCAAATGTTTTAGCCTGTATTTTATTGTTGTACATTGGATCATTCATACTAGTAAAACCTCTTCGAGCTTCTTTAAGAAGTACCGCAGACAGTGTTCAAAATTCTTAATAGCGCTTTTTTTGATTTGCACAGGTATTTAACTTTAGATGAAGCTGATAGGCTTGTTGATCTTGGATTTGAAGATGACATTCGGGAGGTTTTTGACCATTTCAAGGCACAAAGGCAAACCCTTCTTTTTTCTGCCACTATGCCCAAGAAGATTCAGAACTTTGCAAAGAGCGCCCTCGTAAAGCCAGTTATCGTCAATGTTGGAAGAGCTGGAGCAGCAAATCTTGATGTCATCCAAGAAGTTGAGTATGTCAAGGAAGATGCCAGAATTATATATCTCCTTGAATGCCTTCAAAAGACTCCACCTCCTGTTCTTATATTTTGTGAAAACAAAGCTGATGTTGACTACATCCATGAGTATCTTCTTCTAAAGGGTGTGGAAGCTGTTGCAATCCACGGAGGCAAAGATCAGGAGGAGAGACAGAATGCGATTGAGTTCTTCAAGAATGGAAAGAAGGATGTTTTGGTGGCTACTGATGTTGCCTCAAAGGGTCTTGATTTCCCTGATATCCAGCACGTGATTAACTATGACATGCCTGCCGAAATAGAGAACTATGTCCACAGGATTGGTCGAACCGGTCGATGCGGGAAAACAGGAATAGCAACTACGTTCATCAACAAGAACCAGACAGAGACTACGCTTCTTGACCTCAAGCACCTGCTCAAGGAAGCGAAGCAAAGAATACCACCAGTGCTTGCTGAGCTCGTTGACCCGCTGGAGGATGCCGAAGCTATTGCCAAGGAGAGTGGTGTCAAAGGATGTGCATTCTGTGGTGGTCTTGGGCATCGTCTTGCTGACTGTCCAAAGCTGGAGCACCAGAAGTCTGTGGCGATCGCCGGCTCCAGAAGAGATTACTACGGCGGTGGAGGTTACCGTGGAGAAATATGATTACATCATCATGTTATTATGAGTGTATGTTTTATCAAGAGGTAAAATGCTGCAGCTTCAGCTCATCCATGCTTGAGAGATCGTAAGAGTGAAGTATCATGCAATCTGAAGTTCCCTCCTTAGTCCTCGTATCCTAGAAGACTTGTCATGTAGCATATTTCTCTGCATACGAAGCTGTACTGTTGTAATATGTAATATCAGAGTGGCAGATTTTTCGGTGAGGAGGGTATTATTTCTTGAGCACCAGTATCATGTCTAAATAGTGATCTAAACGCTTTTATATTTCTTTACGGAGGAGTAACAGAGAGTCAGGCCTGTGAAGCTGTAATAGTTATATTGGCCATCTTTTTTTTGTTTTGGTTGGAGGATATTGGCATTTTTTAGGGAGCTTGGACGAGCATCACACTAGTTTGATTTTATTGTTATCAGCTTGAAAGTTAAGAACATCTGCCATGGAAATATATAGGTTGCTTGACTTGTTGCTGAACCCTGACACTTACCTCCTGGATACGTCAATTTAAGCGTCGACGAATTTCGGACGGAGGGAGTGAGGCAAAAGAAGTGAAACAAACATTCTTCTTCATAAGGAGTTAAAAGGCCATCATCATCATAATACTACGGCTAGAAGCTTTTAAGATGACCACCATGATACTACCGCCTGCTTTTCAAAAGGTGATGACGACGATCATCAATAGTACTGTTACGACCACCATCTCTGCAGATTAGAGTACCCTAAGAACGAACCTACAGTTTGAAACTGAGCTTGGACGAGCATCACAGCGGTTTTGCTAAAGCACATTTATCTATATGTGTTATGTAGTGTACGTCTAAGTCCTATGCCATCCTATGTCATTGATTTTACGTGGATATTTTTGTCGATTTTTTAATGTTTTTTACACGTTCGGACGCATACATAGATAAACACATATACTCATCCTATGAACATGTACACCTTGAGAGATGAAGTTGGCAAAGACATCTTCATAGTCTAACTGAAACGTCTTCCCTCACTAAACGTATATTACCGGATGGACTGAAATAAATTCAGAAAAATGTGAGTACTAATACCAAGTCTAACTTGAAACCTGATGAGCTAGCATACCATTGTCCGCATAATCAACCAACCACAGGTTGATCCGCCTTTTCTTTTTTCTGTTTGATGGTGAGTTATTTAGAATAGATGACTCAACTTTGTACCCCCTCTGTTTTTATTTAGTTCGCATATTAGCTTTGGTCAAAGTCAAGTTTTACGAACTTTGACCAAGTTTATAAACAAAAATATTAAGATATACAATAACAAATCAACAACATTAGATTTATTATTGAACGTACTTTCACATCGTATAGATTTATTATGATAAATGTCTATATTGTTTTCTATAAACTTGGTCAAACTTTACGAAGTTTGACTTCAGTCAACTCTAATATGCAGAGTAAACAAAAACGGAGGGAGTACTAACTTTAATACAAAGTTAGTATAAACTTGGGTCATCTATTTTGAAACGGAGGGAGTAATAATTTAGGCACTCTGGATACACATCTATATTTCCGATGCTAATTTTGGTGTTGCAGACCAGTAAGGCTTGGGGCTATCCATCCAATTTATCTTGCATTTACCACCTAGGTTCATATAGTAGGTAAGCAAAACATAACTGTATGCTCCCAAAAATTAATTGTATCTAATTGGAGCCCACAAGGCAAGCAGTCCATTGCACATCACTCAGCAAACACTTACAATCGAATCGCCAAAAGAAAATACAATAAAATATACCTTCTTGTTTCCAAATTATAAAATGTTTTTATTTTTCTAAGCATATGTATATGGACTTGTTTTAGTGTGTTCGTTCACTCGTTTCAGTCTGTAAGTACTCCCTCCGTCCGAAAATACTTGTCGCAGAAATGCATATAAATAGATGCATCTAAAACTAAAATACGTATGGATACATCCATTCCTCCGACAAGTATTTCCGGACCAAGGGAGTAGTTCATATTAAAATGTTCAAAACGTCATTAGGATCTGGTGATAATTGGTAAAGCTAAAGACCCCTAAAATTGAGATGTAGCCAGGTAGGTGAGGAAGCAAATGGATGATTGGAGTTGCTCCAGTAAATCCAATTTATTTCATCGTCACAATCCAAGAACGGAGCACAAACACGTCTAGGATTGCCATGACTAAAATTCACCGAGTTGCAATTCCGGCGAGTAGAGCATCAAGCTGCTGCGTTCACGAAGGCGACGATCCTGTCGAGCATCTCCTTGGCCTTGTCGCAGTCGGGCTTGAAGAGGTAGAAGACGTGGCCCTCCCCGTCCGTCTCCAGCAGCTCCACTCCCTTGTCGGCGGCGGCCAGCGCCTCCGCGTACGCGCGGCCGCGCCACCTGAGGAAGTCGCCCTCCGCCGTGCACACCATGACCCTCTCGCACGCCAGCGCCCCCAACCCCGGCGCGCCGGGCGCCATGGGGTTCATCCGCGGGTCGTCCATGCCGCTGGTGCCCGGGCACGCGAACATCCAGAGCCCCGCGCCCCGGGCGCGCGCCGCGGGGTCGGTTGTTTCCTTCCCCACGGCCTCGGAGCCCCAGAACCAGGGGTGGATCAGCACCGCGCCCCCGAGCCGCGCGGCGCCCGGCTGGATGGCGACGTGGTGGCAGATGTTGGCCCCGGCGCTGTCGCCGGCCACGAAGACGCGGCCGAGGTCGCCGTGCGCGGCCACCCAGGGGTCGGCCGCCGAGAGCACCCAGCGGAGCGCGTCGAGGCAGTCGTCGTACGCCGCTGGGAGCGGGTGCTCTGGGGCGAGGCGGTAGTCGAGGGAGACGCCGAGGGCAGGGCAGGCGGAGACGAGGTCGTTGAGGAAGCGGTGGTAGTTGGGGGACTTCGCCGACTCTGCCACGAAGCCGCCGCCGTGGACGTAGACGATGACGGGGAGCTTCGCCGCCGTGGCGGCCGCGGCGGATGGGGGCAGGTAGAGGCGGGCGGAGTAGTCGCCGAGGTCGACGTCCTTGGACTGGACGCCGGTGGAGGGGTCGAGCCCCGGCGCGACGGGCGGGAGCACGAGGGGGCGCTCGATGCGGCCGCTCTTGTACACTCGGAGGAGCGGGCCGAACTCGTGCAGCAGCTCGTCGTCGGCGGCGGGTGCGGGTGCGGTGTTGGACGCCATGCTCTCGCTCGCTCTCACTGGCGAATGCTTGGGGGGTGAGGCAGCCGGCTCCAGTGTGTGTCTGTGTGTGTTTGTTTCGTGGGTGGGATCTCCGGATGAAATAGGCATCGCGGTGTACTAGTGTCTGTGCCTTGGGATCTCCGGAAGGGAAAAGGCATCGCGCGAACGGCGTGGCGGTGGACTGATGGCGTGCGGTTGAACCGACAAACGCTTCCCGTCCGCCGGTCTGGCTGGCTTGCGGCAGATGCTTGACCGTTCGGCGCGTTTACACTCTCTACTTGTTCTACTATTCACACCGAAACGATGTACAAACAAAAAAAAAAATGTACAGACGGCTTGTTCTGGCCGGATCAGCTACCGATCAGCTCTTCCAGTCCACCGCTTAGGTTGCCGACGGGAAAGGAAGGAGGTCGTCGTCGTCGTCGTTTTTTTTCCTGGAAGCAAAATGAAAGTCGGATGAAAACCGTCACGAACCGCTGAGCGGCCACACATGATACCCACGTCGTTGTGTGAAAAACCCTTTGATTTTGGATACCTTGAGAAGAAAGAAGCTTGTCACAATTTCTTTAGATTTGAAAATAGCTAGATTGGCAGGGAAGACTTCTTGTTGAAAGTAGAACTTTTTCGGAATGTGCCTATTGTAGCCGGAGACAATCTGTCATGCAGAAGAAAATGAAGAAAATAAATTAATATTTAAAAGGATTGGTGTGTGTGTGTGTGGGTGGGGGTGGGGGGGGGGGGGGCAGATTCTCAAGAATAATGTTGAATGGATGGAAGAATTGGAATGCTTGGAGGTTCTAGAGGAATTACAATTTTTAACCAAAGAGCAAAATGGCTAGGAGTTTCTTGCAAAACTCAACATACACATTGCTGGAAGAAGAGGAGGAATATTGACAGAATAGATCTAGTGAAAATTGGCTACTCAAAGGGGATAACAACACTACCTACTTCACAGGATTGTTAATGGGAGCAAAAGAAAATTCTCTCTAAGAAATGGATCAGTTGTGATACAGGGGACACCTGATTTAGTAAATCATGCAACTGGCTATTATAACTTTGGCCCCGTTGTGGGATTCCACTTTAGGCCTAGAAGGGATGTTTGGTTAGAGAGAAGAGAAATGCTATTACATTGTTACCTAAGGGGGCTGAGGCAGATACCATACAAAAATCCAGATCAATCTGCCTCCTGCGTGTTATTTCAAGATGTTCCCAAATGCTCTCGATGAAAGGTTTAGGGTGAAACCTTTCATGGAAAAAAAATGATATCCAGGAGCCAAAATGCTTTCATAAAAGGAAGAAATAGTATGGATGGAGTGATGTCTTTGCATGAGATATTGTATGATGCAAAAGTAAAGAAACAACAAGGTGTAGTGTTAAAACTAGATTTTGAGGAGACCTATGTCAAGGTTAACTCGGAGTTCGTGTTCCAAACATTGGTACAACGAGCTGCTATACAAACGATTTTTAACCCCTTTCGCTCGGCATTTTAAACTGTTGCCTTGTGAGTGTGGGCGATAGGGGGGTCTTTCCCACACGACCCAGATATCGTCGGGGATAGGCCCTCCGGTCACACACGTTGGGCAAAATGAGCTCGTGTGCGATCGGGCGAGCGATCACATACAATTATACAGGCCCAATCGTTTCCGTTCGTAAGTACATCCCACACACTCGGTCCCAGACAAATGTTTTCGTTTGAATTTACATCCCACACAGTCAATCCAAGAAATACGTTTTCGTTCGAATTTACATCCCACACAGTTAATCCAAGAAGTACACTTTTGTTCGTATATACATCTCACACGATGAATCCTAGACAAACGTTTTCGTTCGCACGTGCATCACACACTATTTCCCCATCAAACCGTCTATGATAGTGTTGCCATTGCAGACGATATTAACAATTTTATCGTTTGTGTTATTGAATTTATCACGCAATGTGTGAAGAAAATATGCCCTAGAGGCAATAATAAAGTTGTTATTTATATTTCCTTATATCATGATAAATGTTTATTATTCATGTTAGAATTGTATTAACCGAAAACTTAGTACATGTGTGAATACATAGACAAAACATAGTGTCCCTAGTATGCCTCTACTTGACTAGCTCGTTAATCAAAGATGATTAAGTTTCCTGACCATAGACATGTGTTGTCATTTGATGAACGGGATCACATTATTAGAGAATGATGTGATGGACAAGACCCATCCGTTAGCTTAGCATAATGATCGTTAAGTTTTATTGCTATTGCTTTCTTCATGACTTATACATGTTCCTCTGACTTTGAGATTATGCAACTCCCGAATACCGGAGGAACACCTTGTGTGCTATCAAACTTCACAACATAACTGAGTGATTATAAAGATGCTCTACAGGTGTCTCCTGATGTCTGCTAGAACTACGTCGGTATTTCCCCAAAGAGGAAGGAATGATGCAGTATAGCGACGGTACCTCAGTGATGAGACCAAGGTTATCGAACCAGTAGGAGAACCTCCTCACACCACATAAACAACACCTGCACACAAATAACAAATACTCGCAACCCGACGTGTTAAAGGGGTTGTCAATCCCTTCCGGGTACGACACCTCAAGATAGGCAAAAACGTGAGGTAAAAAGTGGTAGATAGGATAAACAGATCGCGGAACAAATTAATTGCAGCAAGGTGTTTTTGTATTTTTGGGTTAATAGATCTAAAAATAAATGCAAGGGAAAATAGATCGTAAAGGCAGATATGATGAAAAGAGACGCGGGGCCGTAGGTTTCACTAGTGGCTTCTCTCGAGAAAAATAACAAACGGTGGGAAAACAATTACTGTTGGGCAATTGATAGAACTTCAAATAATCATGATGATATCCAGGCAATGATCATTATATAGGCATCACGTCCAAGATTAGTTGACCGACTCCTGCCTGCATCTACTACTATTACTCCACACATCGACCGCTATCCAGCATGCATCTAGTGTATTAAGTTCATGGAGAAACGGAGTAATGCAATAAGAACGATGACATGATGTAGACAAGATCTATCTATGTAAAGATAGACCCCATCGTTTTATCCTTAGTAGCAACGATAATACGTGTCGGTTCCCCTTCTGTCACTAGGATCAAGCACTGTAAGATCAAACCCACTACAAAGCACCTCTTCCCATTGCAAGATAAATAGATCAAGTTGGCCAAACAAAACCCAAATATCAGAGAAGAAATACGAGGCTATAAGCAATCATGCATACAAGAGATCAAAGAAGACTCAAATAACTTTCATGGATAAAAACATAGATCCGATCATAAACTTAAAGTTCATCAGATCCCAACAAACACACCGCCAAAAGACTTACATCACATGGATCTCCAAGAGACCATTGTATTGATAATCAAGAGAGAGAGAGAGAGAGAGAGAGAGAGAGAGAGAGAGCCATCTAGCTACTAACTACGGACCCGTAGGTCTACAAAGAACTACTCACACATCATAGGAGAGGCACCAATGGAAGTGGTGAACCCCTCCATGACGGTGTCTAGATTAGATCTGGTGGTTCTGGAATCTGCGGCGGCTGGATCAATAGTTCGTCGACTCCTCTAGGGTTTCTGGAATATTGTGGTATTTATAGAGCAAAGAGGCGGTTCAGGGGACATCTGAGGTGGGCAACACCCACTTGGGCACGCCTGGGCCTCCTGGCGCGTCCTGGTGGGTGATGCTCCCCTCGAGCAGCCCCCAGGTGCTTTGTTGGCCCGTTGGCTTTCTTCTGGCCCAAAAAAATCCTCCAGGAGTTTCGTTGCGTTTGGACTCCGTTTGATATTGATTTCCTGCGATGTAAAAAACATGCAAACAACAACTGACACTAGGCACTATGTCAATAGGTTAGTACCAAAAAATGCTATAAAATTACTATAAAATGATTGTAAAACCTCCAAGAATGATAATATAACAGCATGGAACAATAAAAAATTATAGATACGTTGGAGACGTATCAGCATCCCCAAGCTTAATTCCTGCTCGTCCTCGAGTAGGTAAATGATAAAAACAAATTTTTTGATGTGGAATGTTGCCTAACATGTTCATCACATTCTTTTATTTATAACATGGACATATTGACTTTTATATGATTCAAAGCAATACTCTAGTTTTGACATGAAGATTTTTAATACTCAAGCATACCAACAAGCAACCATGTCTTTCAAAATATCAACACTAAAGCAAGTTATCCCTAGCCCATCATGCTCAATCATTGATCCATTCATGAAACACACTCGAATATTAGCTACACCCAATGCTCAAATATGATCATAGTGCCCCTTGGTGCTTTATAATTGAAGATGGAGACTCAAATTCAAAATAAAAATTGCATAAGTAAAAGAAAGGCCCTTCGCGGAGGGAAGTAGGGATTTGTAGAGGTGCTAGAGCTCAAAGCTTAAATTGAGAGATCAAATTTATTTCTGAGAGGATACTTTTCCTAGCAACGAAAATGACTTGGAGCATCCCAACACTTTCCATGCTAGATACATCATAGGCGGCTCCCAAACAGAAAATAAAGTTTATTCCTTTTTCCGCCATAACTTTCACTTTCCATGGCTAGCCATATCCACGGGTGCCCTCCATACCAACACTTTCTAAGGAATTTATTATTTGACAACATAAAGTAAATTCATTTATTCATTTCAGGACTGGGCATTCCTAGTACCTTTGCCATACTCTCGTGCAATGACAAGTGAATAAACACTCATCGTGAGAATAACACATCTAGCATGGAAAATATTGGCTACCCTTTACCGCCTCGCGAGTAGTAGAGCACACAAAAGAGAAATTTATTTTGAACATTAGAGATGGCTCATGCAAATTTGCTTAGAACGGCATGGAAATATTGCATATAGGTAGGTATAGTGGACTCATAAGGCAAAACTGGTTTAAAGGTTTTGGATGCACAAGTAACGATCATACTTAGTGCCAAATGAAGGCTAGCAAAAAGATTGAGAAGCGACCAACCAAAAAGCGAAAAATCTCGTACCCAATCATTAAGCATAAGTAACACTGAATAATGCACCATAAGTAGGATATAAATTTTATTGCATAACTATTGACTTTTGTGCTTGCATAGGGAATCACAAACCTTAACATCAATATTCTTACTAAAGCACAATTACTCATCAACATGACTCACATATCATATCGTCATATCTCAAAACCATTACTAAGAATCAAGTTTATTTTGTCCAATGATCTTCATGAAAGTTTTTATTATATCCTCCTTGGATATCTATCACTTTGGGACTATTTTCATATGTTGCTTTTGATAAGCTCAAACAAATATAAGTGAAGATCATGAGCATAATTTTTTTCTTTCTCTCAAAATAATCTAAGTGAAGCAAGAGAGAATTTCTTAAAAATTTACTAACTCCCAAATAAATCTAAGTGAAGCATGAGAGCATTTCTTCATAATTAACAAAGCACACCGTGCTCAAAAAGATATAAGTGAAGTACTAGAGCAAGTCCATGGCTCTAAAAATTTAAGTGAAGCATAGGAGCAAGCATAGCATAATTTTTGGCTCTCTTAAAAGGTGTGTCCAGCAAGGATTCAACACTTAAAACACAAAGCAAAACAAGCAAAACTCATATCATGTGGCGAATAAAAATATAGTTTCAAGTAAAATATCGATGGTCGTTAGAAGAAAGCGGGGATGCCACTCGGGGGCATCCCCAAGCTTAGTTGCTTGCTACTTCTTTGAATATTATCTTGGGGTGCCTCGGGCATCCCCACGCTTAGCATTTTGCTTATCCTTATTCCTTCATCCATCGTAAGATAACCCAAAACTTGAAAACTTCAATCACACAAAACTCAAACAAAACCTTCGTGAGATCCGTTAGTATAAGAAACCAAACCACTATTATAAGTATTGTAGCAAACATATTATTATTTTGTTTTTGTCTACTGTATTCTAATTTTTCTATGGCAAAAACTCATCAAAGAAAACCATAGAATCATCAAAACAAGCACACAAGGCAAAGAAAATAGAATCTGTCAAAAACAGAACAGTCTGTAGCAATCTGAATATTTCGAATACTTCTGTAACTCCAAAATTGTTAAATAAATTGGTGGATGTGAGGAATTTGTCTATTAATCCTCTGTAAAAAGAATCAACTCAAAATCACTCTTATGTAAAAAATGACAACGAATCTCGTGAGCGCAAAAGTTTCTGCTTTTCAGCAAGATCAAATAAACTTTCACCCAAGTCTTCCCAAAGGCCTTGCTTGGCACAAACAATAATAACAGTATAATAATTGGGCTAGCACTCAAGAACAGAAAGCAAAAAGCAAAAATAAAATTTATTCATTTGGTTGCCTCCCAACAAGCGCTATCGTTTTACGCCCCTAGCTAGGCATAACGCGTAGGATCTAAGTTTTGTCATCTTTGGTTCTAGATCCATAAGATGCCCTCATGATTGATTCATATGGGGGCCTAATTCTTGTTCTAGGGAAGTGTTCCATTCCCTTCCTTAGTGGAAATTGAAATTTAATATTGCCTTCTTTCATATCAATCACGACTCCAATAGTACGCAAAAACGGTCTACCAAGAATAATTGGACAAGACGGATTGCAATCAATATCAAGAACAATAAAATCTATGGGCACATAATTCCTATTTACAAGAATAAGAACATCATTAATTCTTCCCATAGGCTTTTAATTAGTAGAATCCGCCAAGTGCAAATTTAAAGAGCATTCTTCAATATCGGTAAGACCAAGCACATCACATAAAGATTTTGAAATTGTAGAAACACTAGCACCCAAGTCACATAAAGCAAAACACTCATAATTTTTAATCTTGACTTTGATAGTAGGTTCCCACTCATCATGCAATTTTCTAGGAATTGAAACTTCTAATTCCAATTTTTCTTCAAAAGCTTTCATTATAACATCAACAATATGTTTAGTAAAATCTTTATTTTGTTCATAAGCATGGGGTGAATTTATCATGGATTGCAAAAAAGAAATACAATCAATCAAAGAGCAACTATCATAATTAAAGTCTTCGTAATCCAAAATAGTGGGCACATCACTAGTTAAAGTCTTGACCTCTTCAAACCCACTTTTATCATTTTTTTCAACAAGATTTTCACCCTCTGAATCATAGGAATGCCTTCTAACTAAAGTTGACTCTTCTCCAGTCCCTTTTTCATCAATCTTAAATTTACTAAACAAAGAATCAATAGAAGAAACACCAATCACTTTAAGATCTTCATCACTTTTATGATAGTAATCACTAGAAAACGCTTTTTTCTAAAAGTTCTCTTTTAGCTCTAAGCATAGCGGTTCTTTTCTTACTTTCATCCATAGAAACATAAAGAGCTTTAATTGATTCTTCAACTGGCACAAAAATTTTCATCTTGAGAGTTTCTACATCATGAGAAATTCTATCAACACTTCTAGACAAATCATCAATTTTATTGAACTTTTCTTCTATCAAAGTGTTGAAAGCCTTTTGCATGTTGATAAATTCTTTAATATTGTTCTCAAGATCATAGGTGTTTCTATTATTATTGTAGGTGGGATTACCATAGGAATTACCATAATTATTAGAGGAATTACTAGAAAAAGGCCTAGGATTAAAATTACCTCTATAAGCATTGTTATTGAAATTATTTCGCGAGACAAAATTCACATCTATGGCATCACTATTTTGCTCAATCAAAGTAGAAAAAGGCACATCATTAAAATCAATAGTAGCACTTTTATTAGCAACTAACTTCATAAGAGCATCAAATTTTCACTCAAAGAATTTATTTCTTCTACAGAATTGACTCTTTTACTAGTAGGAGCTCTTTCGGTATGCCATCGCGAGTAATTTGCCTTCTCTAGCATTTTATTAGCTTAACCCAAAGCAATTTCCATAAAAGTACCCCCATGGCGGAATCTAAAAGATTACAAGAAACGAAATTCAATCTCGCATAAATTTTTTGTATGATCATCCAAAGATTTAACCCATGAGTTGGGCAATTCCTTAGCATCAGTTTCATCCTTTCCCAAGATTGTGCAACATGCTCATGTTCAAGTTGCTTGAAATTCATAATCTGGGTTCTAAGGGAAATAATTTTTGGAGGCGGAAAATACTTAGTGATAAAATCATCTTTGCACTTGTTCCAAGAATCGATACTATTGCGAGGCAAAGAAGAAAACCAAATTTTTGCACGATCTCGCAATGAAAATGGAAATAATTTCAATTTCACAACATCATTGTCCACATCTTTTTTCTTTTGCATATCGCATAATTCCACGAATGTGTTAAGATGGGACACGACATCCTCATTAGGAGTACCAAAAATTTGATCTTTCATAACAAGATTCAACAAAGCAGTATTAATATCACAAGACTCCGCACTAGTGGTGGGAGGAGCAATCGGAGTGCTAATAAAATCATTGTTGTTGGTATTTGAGAAATCACACAACTTGGTGTTCTCTTGAGTCATGACGACTACGCAACAAGATTGCACTCAAAAGTAGATCTGACGAGAAAACGGCGAACGAAAAAGAGGGCGAATAAAACAGAATTTTTTTGTGAAGTGGGGGAGAGAGAAATGAGAGGCAAATGGAAAATAATGTAAATTGCAAGGAGATGAGATTTGTGATTAGGAACCTGGTTGATGTTAAAGATCCTCCCCGGCAACGACGCCAGAAATTCCTTTTGATGTCTGCTAGAACTACGTCGGTATTTCCCCAAAGAGGAAGGGATGATGCAGTATAGCGACGGTAGGTATTTCCCTCAGTGATGAGACCAAGGTTATCGAACCAGTAGGAGAACCTCCTCACACCACGTGAACATCACTGTCGGTGTCAAAACCGGCTAATCTCGGGTAGGGGGACCCGAACTGTGCGTCTAAGGATCGAAGGTAACAGGAGGCAGGGGACACGATGTTTTCCCAGGTTCGGGCCCTCTTAATGGAGGTAATACCCGACTTCCTACTTGATTGACTTTGATGAGTATAGGGGTTACAAGATTTGATCTACCTCGAGATCATAATGGCTAAACCCTAGATGTCTAGCCTGTATGATTGTTCTGGCCCTACGGACTAAATCCTCCGATTTATATAGACACTGGAGGGATCTAGGGTTGTACAGAGTCGGTTTACAGAAAAAGGAAGATGCATGATCCGAACGCCAAGCTTGCCATCCACGCAAAGGGGAGTCCCATCCAGACACGGGGGAAGGTCTTTGATTTCTTATCTTCACGGCCCATTAGTCCGGCCCATATCACATAGCCCGGACGCCCGAGGACCCCTTAGTCTAGGACTCCCTCAGTAGCCCCTGAACCGGGCTTCAATGATGATGTATCCGGCACGCAGATTGTCTTCAGCATTGCAAGGCGGGTTCCTCCTCCGAATACTCCAAAGCAGTCTTCCACACATAAGAGCTGTATCCGGCCCTGCTTAACACGTACAACCCTAAGCTGTAAAAGGCAACAATACTTAAAATAAGTCACGTCCACGGGCAACTTTTTCGGTGAGATGTTATGTTTTGGCTGAGGGAGTCCTGGACTAAGGGGTGTCCGAATAGCCGAACTATCATCATCGGCCGGACTCCAAGACTATGAAGATACAAGATTGAAGACTTCGTCCCGTGTCCGGAGGGGACTTTCCTTGGCGTGGAAGGCAAGCTTGGCGATACGGATATGTAGATCTCCTACCATTGTAACCGACTCTGTGTAACCCTAGCCCTCTCCGATGTCTATATAAACCGGAGGGTTTTAGTCCATAGGACAGAACAACAATCATACCATAGGCTAGCTTCTAGGGTTTAGCCTCCTTGATCTCGTGGTAGATCCACTCTTGTACTACCCATATCATCAATATCAATCAAGCAGGAGTAGGGTTTTACCTCCATCGAGAGGGCCCGAACCTGGGTAAAAACATCGTGTCCCTTGTCTCCTGTTACCATCCGCCTAGACGCACAGTTCGGGACCCCCTACCCGAGATCTGCCGGTTTTGACACCGACATTGGTGCTTTCATTGAGAGTTCCTCTGTGTCGTCACTGATAGGATCGATGGCTCCTTCGATCATCAACAACAACGACGCAGTCCAGGGTGAGACTTTTCTCCCCGGACAGATCTTCGTATTCGGCGGCTTTGCACTGCGGGCCAATTCGCTTGGCCATCTGAAGCAGATCGAAAGCTACGCCCCTGGCCGTTAGGTCCGATTTGGAAGTCTGAACTTCACGGCTGACATCCGCGGAGACTTGATCTTCGATGGATTCGAGCCACAGCCGAGCGCGCCGCACTGTCATGATGGGCATGATTTAGCTCTGCTGCCGGACAGTGCCCTGGAGGCCACACACGAGTCCGCTCCGACCCTCAATTCGGAGCCAGCTGCGTAGATCGAGGACGGGTGGCTAGACACTGCCTTGGGGGCTGCAACCTCTACGGCGATGAAGCCGAATACTGACCATGTCCCTTTTGAAGCTCGTGACTCCGAGGTGCCGGACTCCTCGCCGGACTCCGAACCCCTCGCGCCCCTACCAATCGAATCCGGTTGGGCGCCGATCATGGAGTTCACCGCTGCGGACATCTTTCAGCACTCACCTTTTGGCGACATCCTGAATTCGCTAAAGTATCTCTCGTTATTAGGAGAGCCCTGGCCGGATCACGGCTAGGACGGTTGGGATGTGGACGATGAAGAAATTCAAAGCCCACCCACCACCCACTTCGTAGCCACTGTCGACGACCTAACCGACGTGCTAAACTTTGACTCCGAAGACATCGACGGTATGGACGACGATGCCGGAGACGACCAAGAACCAGCGCCTACTGGGCACTGGAAAGCCACCTCAACTCACGACGTATACATGGTGGATACACCAAAAGGAAACGATAACGAGGACCAACGGGACACGGCGAAGGATAATTCCCCTGAAAAACAACCAAAACGGCGACGCAAGCACCGCCCAAAGTCCCGCCTTGATAACAACAGCACCCATACTGACCCAGCCGTAGAGTAGGGCGAACCAGTGGACGACGAACATGCCACCAAGAAACCATCCGAACAGGATGAATTGGACGAGCAACCCATCCCCGGCGAAAACAACAGTCCAGACGATCTCACGCCGGACACATCACCGGAGCATAAGAACCTTCACAAAAGGCTCGTCGCCACTGCAAGAAGTTTGAAGAAGCAGAAGCGGAAGCTCAAAACAGCGGAAGACGTACTCAGAATGAGATGGAGCAAAGTACTCAAGACCGCAGATAAATACGGCGATAGTCACCAAGCAAAGAGCTACCCGAAGCGCAAGCTGTTGCCCGAATTTGACGAGGAGGCCGTAGAGCCCCCACAGTCAAAAAACAAAGAGGCCGCCTGGCCAGATAGACGACCAGATGACAGGCTAAGAGCGGCAAGCGGCACCGCACACAAGCCGGCACACCATCCACATAAGGATCCTCGCAAAAAGGATGGCCCGGTCAGGTCCATCTATGGGCCAAAAAAGAAGGCTCCAGGAAGCAACACAACATGCCGAGTGTTCGAAGATAACGGCACACCTAAATACAGGGGCGCCGCACACCCACTATGTTTCACCGATGAGGTACTGGATCATGAATTTCCAGCGGGATTCAAGCCCGTAAACATAGAGGCATACGACAGAACAACAGACCCCGGAGTCTGGATTGAGGATTACATCCTACACATACATATGGCTAGAGGAGACGATCTCCATGCCATAAAATACCTACCCCTCAAGCTGAAAGGGCCAGCTCGGCATTGGCTCAAAAGCCTCCCAGAAAATACCATTGGAAGTTGGGAAGAGCTCGAGAACGCGTTTCGAGCAAATTTTCAGGGGACTTATGTCCGCCCTCCGGATGCAGACGATTTAAAGTCACATAACTCAACAGCCCGGAGAGTCAGCACGCAAATTCTGGAACAGGTTCCTCACCAAAAAGAACCAAATAGTTGACTGTCCAGACGCGGAAGCCTTAGCAGCCTTTAAACATAACGTCCGAGATGAATGGCTCGCCAGACACCTCGGCCAGGAAAAACCAAGAACAATGGCCCCGCTAACAAACCTCATGACCCGCTTTTGCGTGAGGGAAGATAGCTGGCTGGCAAGATGCAGCACCAGCGACCCGAGTACATCCGAGGTCAGGGTTGGAAATGGGAAATGGGAAATCACGACGCAGAAAAGATCAGCGCCGGAATAAGGAAAATGGCCCAAATAGCACGGCGGTCAACGCCGGGTTCAAAAGCTCTCGGCCGAATAACAAAACACTGCCCCTTAAGGACAACATCGACGAGCTATCCAACCTAAATAAAGTCTTGGATAGGATATGTCAAATCCATAGTACCCCCGGGAAGCCTGCAAACCATACCCACAGAGATTGTTGGGTCTTCAAGCAGTCCGGCCGACTTAACGCCGAACAGAAGGGGCTCGACACACCAAGCGAAGACGATGACGAACCCCACAAGCAGCGCGCCGGAAAACAGAAGACTTTCCCACTAGAGGTCAAAACAGTGAACTCACTTCATGTGATAACAAGGAAAAATAGTGCGGCACCTATTAAAGCACGCGCCGCACGGTCCACCCCAGCGGAGTCCCGAAATTGGATGTCAAAACCAATTACTTTCGACCATCAGGATTACTCCAGAAGTATTCGAAACGCAGGAGGGACTGCTTTGATATTGGATCCCATAATCGACGGACTACAATTCACACAAGTCCTAATGGATGGCGGCAGTGATATAAACCTGCTATACCAGGACACCATCCGCAGAATGGGGATAGACCCTACCAAAATTCGCCATAGCAGCACTTCCTTCAAAGGAGTGACGCCAGGCCTTTATGCCAATTGTACAGGCTCTGTACTACTAGAGGTTGTGTTCGGTTCATCCGACAACTTCCGTCGCGAAAAGCTAATCTTCCATATCGCCCCATTTAAAAGTAGCCATCAAGCACTACTAGGACGCGAAGCTTTCGCCCGCTTTAATGCAATACTGCATTACGCGTCTCTTACACTTAAAATGCCCGGTCCACGCGGCATAATATCATTAAAGGGTAACTTCGAGTGTTCCTCGACCACGGAAAACGTGAGACTGCTTTGACAGCCACACACTAATCCGGCCTTGCTGATCAAAGCCCCTAAAAACAGGTCATTCAGACCTCGGACACGGTTAGGCGAGTCTGGTATAAATAAACA
This sequence comes from Triticum timopheevii, assembly GCA_963921465.1. Lineage (NCBI taxonomy): Eukaryota > Viridiplantae > Streptophyta > Magnoliopsida > Poales > Poaceae > Triticum > Triticum timopheevii. The sequence goes on along the minus strand of OY997266.1, from coordinate 117,755,101 downwards.
AGGGGCTTCCTAGCCGCATACCTCTTTACAAGGGGTCGCACACATGAACAATGAGAGCCAATAAAGCTCAACTTTATTCATCTTCCAAATCATACTCTGTTTTAAATACATTTTTTGCACGATAATTTTTCCAAACTAAGTTCTTCTCTTTTACAGATGAACAACGTGCTACACCCGTCCAGGATACATCACAACGGAGACACAGGCGCAGACGTGCAGCAGGGACCCGTTACAAGGATTCTTTTCAGATTAAGACCCTGCGTAAACCTTTTTTACTGTCTCTTGTTGATACAAATCCCCCGGTTTCTTACCATAACCGAGGAGGAGGCTGGCATTTTGGCATCGGCCGCGTCAGGAGTTTTCGCGCGTACCTGGACACTAGGGGCTTAGGGCATTGTTTTGCCCGTTGTCATAAAGACCGAATACCTCAGGGAGTGTTCGGCGTCTCGAGTTAGGCCTTATATGCATCAGCTCCGAATCATGTCTTTGGTCAAATGTTGGGTTTGCCCGGCTCCTGTGTTTTGCTGCCTTACGTTCCGCTCTATCGACTAACGCAGCACCAGGAGAACTGCTACGATTGTGCCCCGGTTCGGCCAGGCGAGCACCTCAGTAGAGAAAGCCGAAAACTGACTGTCATGATGTAGCGAGAGACTGGTCAACCACTCGATCGACCATCGGAATGTTTAGAATTCCTCCGCTTTGACGAAGGACCGTTTCCTGGTCAGGCACACACGCGCCTCGAGTTCGGAAAGCGCGGTGCCCTTAGGGGCTATATAGTAGCCCCACCATTGAACTCCTATGGCTAAGTGAAAGTGATAAAGCATTATAGTCCGGTTTCCTAGTTTGCTACGCTATCACCTCCTTCACAGGACCAAGACGTTGGATTAAGTGTGAAAATGCGCTTTTTTGCAAACAACCCCGCACCATGTGCGTGGGGGCTGAAGCCGAAGACTGCCATCTTTCAGGTTATATATATATATATATATACATTAACGGCCGCACATGAGATATTTCAATACTTGAACGCACAAGTATAAAAAGCCCTTATATTATAAATATGGTTTTACAAATCATACATGTCATTTGAACATAATGTTTTTCGAGCACTGCGACTCTATTAAACGAGCGCCCGACAGGACTTCCTCAAAATAGTGTTCGACGGGTAATCGGCTTCTGTCCGAAACTCGGAAGGCAACATCGGTGGCATCCATCTCTGCCCAGCATGTTTTGACATGGGCGAGAGCCATCGGTGCACCCTCTATGCATGCCGACCGCTTCATAGCCTTGATATGCGGCACCGCATCAAGGAACTGCTGCACCAAGCCAAAATAACTCTTCGGCTTGGGCCTGTCCGGCCACAGATGAGCCACGACATCCTTCATGGCAAGTCCGGACAACCTGTTCAGCTCAGCCCACTCAGCCAACCGATCGGTTAACGGAAGTGGACGGTCTGGACTATGGAATTGAGACTAAAAAAGCTCTTCCAATTCGTGATCCTTTTGGCTTCAGAAGTGCACGACTGCGTCCGCCGCACTCGCCGCCAAATTCAGATAAGAATCCTCTGCACCCTACAACTGGCCCAACTGAGCATACTTCTGATCCGTGAACTTCCTACGCAGCAGAAAGGGCTTTCCAGCCGCAATGTCTCCGGCCTGACGCAACTCCTCCTTTATAGCCCTCATTGCAGAACGGGCATCCTTGGCTTCGGCGGTGGCCTTCTTCAGGTACTCTTGCCCCGCTCGGCGTTCTCTTTCAAGAACCTCATAACGGTCGGTAGCATCCTTCAGCTTTACGGCCATTCCAGCCATCTCCTCCCTGCTTCGGCAGTGAGTAGCCTTTTCAGCTTTTAGCTCTTCAGCTGCCTTCGAGGCAGCCGCATCACTCCTTCTGGCTTGCTCCTTGGCTCGAGCAAGCTCTGCCCGAAGGCCCTCCATAGCAGCGGCGCCATCTACATCAAGCATACATGTCATAAGGCATGGGCATCAGCTCCCTTACCAGGTGACCACGGAGAAACCACCTACCTTGTGACTCGTCAAGTCGCTTATGGACCAGCGTGATGTCCTCATCCGCAACGTCCAGTTGCCGCTTCAGTTCGGCAACTCTATCAGTCCGGCTGGCCACCGAACGCTCCGCCCCCTGAATAGGAACGACGACATCTTAACACTGAGATTATGATCCTCGGCACGCCGTCACTTCTGACAACATACCGAGTCTCAGGGGCTACTATCTATACAGGGCGCACTCTATGTGCAAAACTGTCAAAAGGTATGTCATTTTTACGTACCTCAAACCCCGTCAGTAAACTTCTGACGGCCTCATGCAACCCGCTCTCAGCAGATGAAATCCTCTCAATCACCGCACTCATTAATGTACGGTGATCTTCTGAGATAGACGCCCTCTCGAGCAGATCCTTCAGCTCCCCTGGCCGCACACCAGCTGGTGCCGCACTCTCTGGCCCCGCCGGACTCGGGGAGACCCTCCGCGACGACACCTCAGGGTCGCCCGCCCCGCCTGACGGCGCGGCAGATGGAGGCATCTCGCTCTCCATCATCTCCGGACGAAGATCCCCCGAAGATGAGCTCAACTGAGAAGGGCTGAGATCCAAACTACAAGGTAAAAACTTCGGTTATCCTCAGAAATAAAAATAGGGATGTCCCTTACTACAAAACTCCCCTTTTTCTACTTACGGCTCGCTGGAGGGCTGATTCCTTTGGGAAGATAGTGCGGCCGGGGCTTCTCCTGGCGCAGGACCCTCCGGTGAAGATTTCTTCCCCCGCTTTGAGGCCTTAGCCTCCGGATCTTCGGAAGCGGTCCTCTTATCCCCCTGGAAGGAGGGATTCTCGATCCCCCCTTTCTTGAAAGCCTCCTTAGTGGAGGCGGTAGTTTTTCTATTTTCACCTTCGCCCTCTTCTGAAGGCGCAACCTCCAGCATCTTGACTAACATTGGATCCGGCGTGGTCTCCGGGAGGGGGGCCGGACACCGTATCAGTTTTGATTGCGCTATCCACTCCTGTTCAAAGGATGGTTGGTTAAAAGGCAAATCCATGATATACAAACGAGCGGTATGTCCGGACACAGGACTACTTACTTGAGTATCCGAGCGATTGCAGCTTAGGCCGGCGTCCTCGGTCAAGTCCGGACACATCTCTTGTGATCCGAAGAACAGTTTATACATCTCCACGTGTGTCGTACCCATGAAGTGTTGAAATGCTCGAGGCCCCTCCGGATTGAATTCCCACAGACGGAGGGGGCGGCGTTTGCAGGGCAGAAGGCGCCGAATCAGCATAACCTGCGTCACTACGACCAGATTGATCTCCCTCTCTTGGAGGTCTCGAATCCGGCCCTGCAATATTGGTACGTCCTTGGATGGCCCCCAGTCAAGCCCTTTATTGACCTATGACGCCAGTAAAGCCTATGTACATGATCATGCCTAGATAATCTCATAACTATGCGCTTTTCTATCAATTGCTCGATAGTAATTCGTTCACCCACCATAATACTTATGCTATCTTGAGAGAAGCCACTAGTGAAACCTATGGCCCCCGGTTCTACCTTTTATCATATAAGTTTACAATCTACTTTTATTTGCATCTTTACTTTCCAATCTATATCATAAAAATACCAAAAATATTTATCTTATCATATTATCTCTATCAGATCTCACTTTTGCAATTTATCGTGAAGGGATTGACAACCCTTTATTGCGTTGGTTGCGAGGTTCTTGTTTGTTTGTGTAGGTGCGTGGGACTTTTGAGGAGCCTCCTACTGGATTGATACCTTGGTTCTCAAAAACTGAGGGAAATACTTACGCTACTATTGCTGCATCATCCTTTCCTCTTCAAGGAAAACCAACGCAAGCTCAAGACGTAGCAAGAAGGATTTCTGGCACCGTTGCCGGGGAGGTCTTTGCTCAAGTCAAGACATACCAAGTACCCATCACAAACTCTTATCCCTCGCATTACATTGTTTGCCATTTGTCTCTCGTTTTCCTGTCCCCCACTTCACCTTTGCCTTTTCTTCGCCCTCCTTCCGTTCGATCTTGTGTTACCATGTACCTTCTTTTTGCTTGCATCTTCACTTGCTAAAAGTTTATGGATCCTCATCCACTTGCTAATCTCTTTAAGAGATCCAATTATGATGAACCTATTGCTAGTGAGTTGAGTGCACTAGATTATCTTTATGAGGTTTTGCTAGAAATTCGTGAATCTGAAAATTTCGATCAAGTACTTTATAAAGCGATTAACGATAGATCTTTGAATAAAAAGCATGATTGCAATGACTTTATTATAAATTCTATTGATGTAAATTGTGCTAATAATATGCAAAACCCTAAGCTTGGGGATGCTAATTTTGCTATGTCTACTACTTGTTGCAATGTTCATGATTGGGGTGATTCTTCTTATGATCTTGAAATTTTATTTAAGCCCCATGATGAATTTGAGATTGATAATAGTGTTTGCAATATTATTGAAAGTGGGTTTGGAAGAGTGTCAACTTTAGATCCCACATATTTTGAGAATGTTCAATCTTATGAAATTTTTGATAAAAGTGGGTTTGGAGAGGTTATGACTTTAGTTAATGTTAATCCCACTATTTTGGAAGAGTGTCAACTTTGCATGCATGTGGATCGTGTTGAAAATATTTTATGTGATAGCTATTTTGTTGAATTTTCTTATGATCCCACATGTAATTATTATGAGAGAGGAAAATATGATTGTAGAAATTTTCATGTTACTAAATTACCTCTCGTTATGTTGAGATTGCTATTGTTTCTTTCCGCTTCCTTGCATATGCTAGTTTTTGCTTGATATGACAATTTATTTGCCTATAATATGACTATGCATAGGAAGTATGTTAGACTTAGATGTGTTTTTAACATGCTATATGATCCTCTCTTTGCGCTTCAATTCTTGTCTTTCTTGTGAGCATCATTAAAATTATCAATGCCTAGCTAGGGGCGTTAAACTATAGCGCTTGTTGGAAGGCAACCCAATTTTATTTTTGTCTCTTGCTTTTTGCTTCTGTTTAGTAATAAATATTTCATATAGCTTCTGTTTAGATGTGTTTTCATGTTTTAATTAGTGTTTGTGCCAAGTAGAACCTATAGGATAACCTACGGTGATAGTTAATTTGATTCTGCTGAAAATCAGAAACTTCTGCGCGCACGAAAATAATTTTAGTAACTCACAAAAACGTGATTTTGCGTTGATTCTTTTTGAAATAGATCAATAGACAAATTTCCCAGGACTTCTTATTTTGGTAGGCTTTTTAGAGTTCCAGAAGTATTCGAAAGTTACAGATTGCTACAGACTGTTCTGTTTTTGACAAATTCTGTTTTTCGTGTGTTGTTTGCTTATTTTGATGCATCTATGGCTAGTATTAAGGGGTATGAACCATAGAGAAGTTATAATACAGTAGGTTTAACACCAATATAAATAAAGAATGATTTCATTGAAGTACCTTATGTGGTGGTTTTCTATCTTGCACTAACTGAGCTTATGAGATTTCCTGTTGAGTTTTGTGTTGTGAAGTTTTCAAGTTTTGGGTAGAGATTTGATGGACTATGTGTTGGGGAACGTTGCAGAAAATTAAAAATTTTCCTACGGTTTCACCAAGATCCATCTATGAGTTCATCTAAGTAACGAGTGATAGGAGTGCATCTACATACCCTTGTAGATCGCGCGCGGAAGCGTTCAAGAGAACGGGGATGATGGAGTCGTACTCGCCGTGATACAAATCACCGATGACCAAGTGCTGAACGGACAACACCTCCGCGTTCAACACATGTACGGAGCGGATGACGTCTCCTCCTTCTTGATCCAGCAAGGGGGAAGGAGAGGTTGAGGAAGAAGGCTCCAGCAGCAGCACGACGACATGGTGGTGTTGGAGATGCAGTACTCTGGCAGGGCTTCGCCAAGCAACCGCGGGAGGAGGAAGAGGTGTAGCAGGGGGAGGGAGGCGCCAAGACTTAGGGGTGCGGCTGCCCTCCCTCCCCCCTCCTTTATATAGGCCCCCAGGGGGGCGCCGGCCCTGGAGATGGGAATCTCCCAAGGGGCGGCGGCCAGGGGGGTGGAGTGCCCCCCAAGGCAAGTGGTGTGCCCCCCACCCTAGGGTTTCCAGCCCTAGGCGCAGGGGGCCCAAGGGGGGGGGGGGCGCACCAGCCCACTAGGGTTTGGTTCCCATCCCACTTCAGCCCACGGGGCCCTCCGGGATAGGTGGCCCCACCCGGTGGACCCCCGGGACCCTTCCGGTGGTCCCGGTACAATACCGGGTGACCCGAAACTTCCCCGATGGCCGAAACAACACTTCCTATATATAAATCTTCACCTCTGGACTATTCCGGAACTCCTCGTGACGTCCGGGATCTCATCCGGGACTCCGAACAACATTCAATAATCACATACAAGTCTTCCTAATAACGCTAGCGTCACCGAACCTTAAGTGTTTAGACCCTACGGGTTCGGGAATCATGCAGACATGACCGAGACAGCTCTCCAGCCAATAACCAACAGCGGGATCTGGATACCCATGTTGGCTCCCACATGTTCCACGATGATTTCATTGGATGAACCACGATGTCGAGGATTCGATCAACCCCGTATACAATTCCCTTTGTCAATCGGTACATTACTTGCCCGAGACTCGATCGTCGGTATCCCAATACCTCGTTCAGTCTCATTACCGGCAAGTCACTTTACTCGTACCGTAATGCATGATCCCGTGACCAAACACTTGGCCACTTTGAGCTCATTATGATGATGCATTACCGAGTGGGCCCAGAGATACCTCTTCGTCATACGGAGTGACAAATCCCAGTCTCGATCCGTGTCAACCCAACAAACACTTTCGGAGATACCTGTAGTGCACCTTTATAGTCACCCAGTTACATTGTGACGTTTGGTACACCCAAAGCACTCCTACGGTATCCGGGAGTTACACGATCTCATGGTCTAAGGAAAAGATACTTGACATTGGAAAAGCTCTAGCAAACGAACTACACGATCTTGTGCTATGCTTAGGATTGGGTCTTGTCCATCACATCATTCTCCTAATGATGTGATCCCGTTATCAACGACATCTGATGTCCATAGTCAGGAAACCATGACTATCTGTTGATCAACGAGCTAGTCAACTAGAGGCTTACTAGGGACATATTATGGTCTATGTATTCACACGTGTATTACGATTCCCGGATAATACAGTTATAGCATGAATAAAGACAATTATCATGAACAAGGAAATATAATAATAATCCTTTTATTATTGCCTCTAGGGCATATTTCCAACAGTCTCCCACTTGCACTAGAGTCAATAATCTAGTTACATTGTGATGAATCGAACACCCATAGAGTTCTGGTGTAGATCATGTTTTGCTCGCGAAAGAGGTTTAGTCAACGGATCTGCGACATTCAAATCCGTATGTACTTTGCAAATATCTATGTCTCCATCTTGAACATTTTCACGGATGGAGTTGAAACGACGCTTGATGTGCCTGGTCTTCTTGTGAGACCTGGGCTCCTTGGCAAGGGCAATAGCTCCAGTGTTGTCACAGAAGAGTTTGATCGGCCCCGACGCATTGGGTATGACTCCTAGGTCAGTGATGAACTCCTTCACCCAAATTGCTTCATGCGCTGCCTCCGAGGCTGCCATGTATTCCGCTTCACATGTAGATCCCGCCACGACGCTCTGCTTGCAGCTACACCAGCTTACTGCTCCACCATTCAACATATACACGTATCCGGTTTGTGACTTAGAGTCATCCAGATCTGTGTCGAAGCTAGCATCGACGTAACCCTTTACGATGAGCTCTTCGTCACCTCCATAAACGAGAAACATGTCCTTTGTCCTTTTTAGGTACTTCAGGATATTCTTGACCGCTGTCCAGTGTTCCTTGCCGGGATTACTTTGGTACCTTCCTACCAAACTTACGGCAAGGTTTACATCAGGTCTGGTACACAGCATGGCATACATAATAGATCCTATGGCTGAAGCATAGTGGATGACACTCATCTCTTCTTTATCTTTTGCCGTGGTCGGGCATTGAGCCGAGCTCAATCTCACACCTTGCAATACAGGCAAGAACCCTTTCTTGGACTGATCCATTTTGAACTTCTTCAAAATCTTATCAAGGTATGTGCTTTGTGAAAGACCTATGAGGCGTCTCGATCTATCCCTATAGATCTTGATGCCTAATATGTAAGCAGCTTCTCCAAGGTCCTTCATTGAAAAACACTTATTCAAGTAGGCCTTAATGCTGTCCAAAAGTTCTATATCATTTCCCATCAAGAGTATGTCATCTACATATAATATGAGAAATGCTACAGAGCTCCCACTCACTTTCTTGTAAACGCAGGCTTCTCCATAAGTCTGCATAAACCCAAACGCTTTGATCATCTCATCAAAGCGAATGTTCCAACTCCGAGATGCTTGCACCAGCCCATAAATGGATCACTGGAGCTTGCATACTTTGTTAGCATTCTTAGGATCAACAAAACCTTCCGGCTGGATCATATACAGTTCTTCCTTAAGATGTCCGTTAAGGAATGCCGTTTTGACGTCCATCTGCCATATCTCATAATCATAGTATGCGGCAATTGCTAACATGATTCGGACGGACTTCAGCTTTGCTACGGGAGAGAATGTCTCATCGTAGTCAACCCCTTGAACTTGTCGATAACCCTTAGCGACAAGTCGAGCTTTATAGATGGTAACATTACCATCCGCGTCCGTTTTCTTCTTAAAGATCCATTTGTTTTCTATCGCTCGCCGATCATCGGGCAAGTCTGTCAAAGTCCATACTTTGTTTTCATACATGGATTCTATCTCGGATCGCATGGCTTCAAGCCATTTGTTGGAATCTGGGAACGCCATTGCTTCTTCATAGTTCAAAGGTTCATCGTTGTCTAACAACATGATTTCCAAGACAGGGTTATCGTACCACTCTGGTGCGGAACGTGTCCTTGTGGACCTACGAAGTTCAGTAGTAACTTGATCCGAAGTACCTTGATCATCATCATTATTTTCCTCTCCCGTTGGTGTAGGCATCACAGGAACATTTTCCTGAGCTGCACTACTTTCCTGTTCAAGAGGTAGTACTTCGTCGAGTTCTACTTTCCTCCCACTTACTTCTTTGGAGAGAAACTCTTTTTCCAGAAAGGATCCGTTCTTGGCAACAAAGATCTTGCCCTCGGATCTTAAGTAGAAGGTATACCCAATGGTTTCCTTAGGGTATCCTATGAAGACGCATTTTTCCGACTTGGGCTCGAGCTTTTCAGGTTGAAGTTTCTTGACATAAGCATCGCATCCCCAAACTTTTAGAAACGACAGCTAGGTTTCTTCCCAAACCATAATTCATACGGTGTCGTCTCAACGGATTTAGACGGTGCCCTATTTAAAGTGAATGTAGCTGTCTCTAAAGCGTATCCCCAAAATGATAGCGGTAAATCGGTAAGAGACATCATACACCGCACCATATCCAATAGAGTGCGATTACGATGTTCGGACACACCGTTACGCTGAGGTGTTCCAGGTGGCGTGAGTTGTGAAACGGTTCCACATTTCCTTAAGTGTGTACCAAATCGTGACTTAAATATTCTCCTCCACGATCTGATCGTAGGAACTTTATCTTTCGGTCACATTGATTCTCTACCTCATTCTGAAATTCCTTGAACTTTTCAAAGGTCTCAAACTTGTGTTTCATTAAATAGACATGCCCATATCTACTCAAGTCATCAGTGAGAGTGAGAACATAACGATATCCTCCGCGAGCCTCAATGCTCATTGGACGGCATACATCAGTATGTATGATTTCCAACAAGTTGGTTGCTCGCTCCATTGTTCCGGAGAACGGAGTCTTGGTCATCTTGCCCATGAGGCATGGCTCGCATGTGTCAAATGATTCATAATCTAGAGACTCTAAAAGTCCATCAGCATGGAGCTTCTTCATGCGCTTGACACCAATGTGACCAAGGCGGCAGTGCCACAAGTATGTGGGACTATCGTTATCAACTTTACATCTTTTGGTATTCACACTATGAATATGTGTAACATTACGTTCGAGATTCATCAAGAATAAACCATTGACCATCGGGGCATGACCATAAAACATATCTCTCATATAAATAGAACAACCATTATTCTCGGATTTAAATGAGTAGCCATCTCGTATCAAACGAGATCCAGATACAATGTTCATGCTCAAACTTGGCACTAAATAACAATTATTAAGGTTTAAAACTAATCCAGTAGGTAAATGTAGAGGTAGCGTGCCGACGGCGATCACATCGACCTTGGAACCATTCCCGACGCGCATCGTCACCTCGTCCTTCGCCAGTCTCCGCTTATTCCGCAGCTCCTGCTGTGAGTTACAAATATGAGCAACGGCACCGGTATCAAATACCCAGGAGTTACTACGAGTATTGGTAAGGTACACATCAATTACATGTATATCAAATATACCTTTAGTGTTGCCGGCCTTCTTGTCCGCTAAGTATTTGGGGCAGTTCTGCTTCCAGTGACCCTTCCCTTTGCAATAAAAGCACTCAGTCTCAGGCTTGGGTCCATTCTTTGACTTCTTCCCGGCAACTGGCTTACCGAGCGCGGCAACATCCTTGCCGTCCTTCTTGAATTTCTTCTTACCCATGCCCTTCTTGAACTTGGTGGTTTTATTGACCATCAACACTTGATGTTCTTTCTTGATTTCTACCTCTGCCGACTTCAGCATTGAAAATACTTCCGGAATAGTCTTCACCATCCCCTGCATATTGTAGTTCATCACAAAGCTCTTGTAGCTTGGTGGGAGCGACTGAAGGATTCTGTCAATGACCGCCTCGTCCGAGAGGTTAATGTCCAGCTGGGACAGGCGGTTGTGCAACCCAGACATTTTGATGCTCAGTGACAGAACTATTTTCCTCCATCTTACAACTGTAGAACTTGTCGGAGACTTCATATCTCTTGACCCGGGCATGAGCTTGGAAAACCATTTTCAGCTCCTCGAACATCTCATATGCTCCGTGTTGCTCAAAACGCTTTTGGAGCCTCGGTTCTAAGCTGTAAAGCATGCCGCACTGAACGAGGGAGTAATCATCAACACGTGAGTGCCAAGCGTTCATAACGTCTTGGTTCTCTGGGATGGGTGCTTCACCTAGCGGTCCATCTAGGACATATGCTTTCTTGGCAGCTATGAGGATGATCCTCAGGTTCCGGACCCAGTCCGTATAGTTGCTGCCATCATCTTTCAGCTTGGTTTTCTCTAGGAACGCATTGAAGTTCATGTTGACATGAGCGTTGGCCATTTGATCTATAAGACATATTTGCAAAGGTTTTAGACTAAGTTCATGATAATTAAGTTCATCTAATCAAATTATTTTAATGAACTCCCACTCAGATTAGATATCCCTCTAGTCATCTAAGTGTTACACGATCCGAGTCGACTAGGCCGTGTCCGATCATCACGTGAGACGGACTAGTCATCATCGGTGAACATCTCCATGTTGATTGTATCTTCCATACGACTCATGTTTGACCTTTCGGTCTCTGTGTTCCGAGGCCATGTCTGTACATGCTAGGCTCGTCAAGTTAACCCTAAGTGTTTTTGCATGTGTAAAACTGTCTTACACCCGTTGTATGTGAACATAAGAATCTATCACACCCGATCATCACGTGGTGCTTCGAAACGACGAACTTTAGCAATGGCGCACAGTTAGGGGAGAACACTTCTTGAAATTATTATAAGGGATCATCTTATTTACTACCGTCGTTCTAAGTAAACAAGATGCATAAACATAATAAACATCACATGCAATTATATAGTAGTGACATGATATGGCCAATATCATATAGCTCCTTTGATCTCCATCTTCGGGGCTCCATGATCATCTTCATCACCGGCATGACACCATGATCTCCATCATCATGATCTCCATCATCGTGTCTCCATGAAGTTGCTCGCCAACTATTACTTCTACTACTATGGCTAATGTTTTAGCAAAGAAGTAAAGTAATTACATGGCGTTAAATCATTGACACGCAGGTCATACAATAATTAAGACAACTCCTATGGCTCCTGCCGGTTGTCATAATCATCGACGTGCAAGTCGTGATTCCTATTACAAGAACATGATCTCATACATCACAATATATCATTCATCATTCATCACAACTTTTGGCCATATCACATCACAAGACACTTGCTGCAAAAACAAGTTAGATGTCCTCTAATTGTTGTTGCATCTTTTACGTGGCTGCAATAGGGTTCTAGCAAGAACGTTTTCTTACCTACGAAAAAGACACAACATGATTTGTCAACTTCTATTTACCCTTCATAAGGACCCTTTTCGTCGAATCCGCTCCAAGTAAAGTGGGAGAGACAGACACCCGCTAGCCACCTTATGCAACTAGTGCATGTCAGTCGGTGGAACCTGTCTCACGTAAGCGTACGTGTAAGGTCGGTCCGGGCCGCTTCATCCCACAATACCGCAGAAGCAAAATAAGACTAGTAGCGGCAAGAAAGTTGACAACATCTATGCCCACAACAAATTTGTGTTCTACTCGTGCAATAGAGAACTACGCATAGACCTGGCTCATGATGCCACTGTTGGGGAACGTTGCAGAAAATTAAAAATTTTCCTACGGTTTCACCAAGATCCATCTATGAGTTCATCTAAGCAATGAGTGATAGGAGTGCATCTACATACCCTTGTAGATCGCGTGCGGAAGCGTTCAAGAGAACGGGGATGATGGAGTCGTACTCGCCGTGATCCAAATCACCGATGACCAAGTGCTGAACGGACAGCACCTCCGTGTTCAACACACTACAGAGCGGATGACGTCTCCTCCTTCTTGATCCAGCAAGGGGGAAGGAGAGGTTGAGGAAGAAGGCTCCAGCAGCAGCACGATGGCGTGGTGGTGTTGGAGATGCAGTACTCCGGCAGGGCTTCGCCAAGCAACCGCGGGAGGAGGAAGAGGTGTAGCAGGGGGAGGGAGACGCCAAGACTCAGGGGTGCGGCTGCCCTCCCTCCCCCCTCTTTTATATAGGCCCCCAAGGGGGGTGCGGGCCCTGGAGATGGGAATCTCCCAAGGGGCGGCGGCCAGGGGGGTGGAGAGCCCCCCAAGGCAAGTGGTGCGCCCCCCACCCTAGGGTTTCCAACCCAGGCGCAGGGGGGCCCAAGGGGGGCGCACCAGACCACTAGGGGCTGGTTCCCCTCCCACTTCATCCCACAGGGCCCTCCGGGATAGGTGGCCCCACCCGGTGGACCCCCGGGACCCTTCCGGTGGTCCCGGTACAAAACCGGGTGACCCCGAAACTTTCTCGATGGCCGAAACAGCACTTCCTATATATAAATCTTCACCTCCGGACTATTCCGGAACTCCTCGTGACGTCCGGGATCTCATCCGGGACTCCGAACAACATTCGGTAATCACATACAAGTCTTCCTAATAACCCTAGCATCACCGAACCTTAAGCGTGTAGACCCTACGGGTTCGGGAATCATGCATACATGACCGAGACAGCTCTCCGGCCAATAACCAACAGCAGGATCTGGATACCCATGTTGGCTCCCACATGTTCCACGATGATTTCTTCGGATGAACCACGATGTCGAGGATTCGATCAACCCCGTATACAATTCCCTTTGTCAGTCGGTACGTTATTTGCCCGAGACTCGATCGTCGGTATCCCAATACCTCGTTCAGTCTCATTACCGGCAAGTCACTTTATTCATACCGTAATGCATGATCCCGTGACAAAACACTTGGCCACTTTGAGCTCATTATGATGATGCATTACCGAGTGGGCCCAGAGATACCTCTTCGTCATACGGAGTGACAAATCCCAGTCTCGATCCGTGTCAACCCAACAGACACTTTCGGAGATACCTGTAGTGCACCTTTATAGTCACCCAGTTACGTTGTGACGTTTGGTACACCCAAAGCACTCCTACGGTATCCGGGAGTTACATGATCTCATGGTCTAAGGAAAAGATACTTGACATTGGAAAAGCTCTAGCAAACGAACTACACGATCTTGTGCTATGCTTAGGATTGGGTCTTGTCCATCACATCATTCTCCTAATGATGTGATCCCGTTATCAACAACATCTGATGTCCATAGTCAGGAAACCATGACTATCTGTTGATCAACGAGCTAGTCAACTAGAGGCTTACTAGGGACATATTATGGTCTATGTATTCGCATGTGTATTACGATTCCCGGATAATACAGTTATAGCATGAATAAAGACAATTATCATGAACAAGGAAATATAATAATAATCCTTTTATTATTGCCTCTAGGGCATATTTCCAACACTATGGAATAAGGAGTGGCAAGATCCTAAGCTTGGGGATGCCCATGGCACCCCAAGATATTCAAGGATAACCAAAAGCCTAAGCTTGGGGATGCCCCGGAAGGCATCCCCTCTTTTGTCTTCGTCTATCGGTAACTTTACTTAGAGCTATATTTTTATTCACCACATGATATGTGTTTTGCTTGGAGCATCTTGTATGATATTAGTCTTTGTTTTTTTTTTACCACAATCATCCTTGCTGTACACAACTTTTGGGAAAAGCCCACTTGATTAGAATTTATCAGAATACTCTATGTGCTTCACTTATATCTTTTGAGCTAGATAGTTTTACTCTAGTGCTTCACTTATATCTTTCAGAGCACGGCGGTGGCTTAATTTTGTAGAATTTTTTTATCTCTCATGCTTCACTTATATTATTTTGAGAGTCTTTTAGAACAGCATGGTATTTGCTATGGTTATAAAATTGGTCCTAGAATGATGGGCATCCAAGTTGGGTATAATAAAAATTATCATAGGAAGTGAATTGGATGCTATGATCAATTTGATACTTGATAATTGTCTTGAGATATAAAAGTGGTGATATTAGAGTCATGCTAGTTGGGTCATTATGAATTTAAAGAATACTTGTGTTGAAGTTTGTGATTCCCATAGCATGCACGTATGGTGAACCGCTTTGTGATGAAGTTGGAGCACAATTTTATTTATTGATTGTCTTCCTTATGAGTGGCGGTCGGGGACGAGCAATGGTCTTTTCCTACCAATCTATCCCCCTAGGAGCATGCGCGTAGTGCTTTGTTTTCAATGACTTGTAGATTTTTACAATAAGTATATGAGTTCTTTATGATTAATGTTGAGTCCATGGATTATACGCACTCTCACCCTTCCACCATTGCTAGCCTCTCTTGTACCCCGCAACTTTCGCCGGTACCATACACCCACCATATACCTTCCTCAAAATAGCCACCATACCTACCTATTATGGCATTTCCATAGCCATTCCGAGATATATTGCCATGCAACTTTCCACCGTTCCATTTATATGACACGCATCATCATTGTCATATTGCTCTTTGCATGATCATGTAGTTGACATCGTATTTGTGGCAAGGCTACCTTCATAATTTTTCATACATGTCACTCTTGATTCATTGCATATCCCGGTACACCGCCGGAGGCATTCGTATAGAGTCATATCTTGTCCTAAGTATCGAGTTGTAATCTTGAGTTGTAAGTAAATAAAAGTGTGATGATCTTCATTATTAGAGCATTGTCCCAGTGAGGAAAGGATGATGGAGACTATGATTCCCCCGCAAGTCGGGATGAGACTTAGGACTTTATAAAGAAAAAGAGGCCAAAGAGCCCACCAAATAAAAAAAATAGGCCAAAGAGCCCACCAAAAAATGAGAGAAAAAGAGAGAAGGGATAATGCTACTATCCTTTTTACCACACTTGTGCTTCAAAGTAGCACCATGATCTTCATGATAGAGAGTCTCCTATGTTGTCACTTTCATATACTAGTGGGAATTTTTCATTATAGAACTTGGCTTGTATATTCCAATGATGGGCTTCCTCAAAATGCCCTAGGTCTTCGTGAGCAAGCGAGTTGGATGCACACCCACTTAGTTTCTTTTGTTGAGCTTTCATACATTTATAGCTCTAGTGCATCCATTGCATGGCAATCCCTACCCACTCACATTGATATCTATTAATGGGCATCTCCATAGCCCGTTGATACGCCTAGTTGATGTGAGACTATCTTCTACTTTTTTGTCTTCTCCACAACCACCATTCTATTCCACATATAGTGCTATGTCCATGGCTCACGCTCATGTATTGCGTGAAAGTTGAAAAAGTTTGAGATTACTAAAGTATGGAACAATTGCTTGGCTTGTCATCGGGGTTGTGCATGATTAAATACTTTGTGTGATGAAGATAGAGCAACAGACAGACTATATGATTTTGTAGGGATAACTTTCTTTAGCCATGTTATTTTGAGAAGACATGATTGCTTTGATTAGTATGCTTGAAATATTACTATTTCTTATGTCAATATGAACTTTTATTTTGAATCATTTGGATCTGAACATTCATGCCACAATAAAGAAAATTACATTGAGAATTATGCTAGGTAGCATTCCACATCAAAAATTCTGTTTTTATCATTTACCTACTCGAGGACGAGCAGGAATTAAGCTTGGGGATGCTTGATACGTCTCCAACATATCTATAATTTTTGATTGTTCCATGCTATTATATTACCTATTTTGGATGTTTATGGGCTTTACTTTACACTTTTATATCATTTTTGGGACTAACCTACTAACCGGAGGCCCAACCCGAATTGCAGTTTTTTTTGCCTATTTCAGTGTTTCGAAGGAAAGGAATATCAAATGGAGTCCAAACGGAATGAAACCTTCGGAAGCGATATTTTTGGAACAAATGTGATCCAGGGGACTTGGAGTGGACGTCAAGCTACAGAGGAGGCGGCCACGAGGGGGCCCGACGCGCCCCCTAGAGGTGGGCGCGCCCCCCACCCTCGTGGGCCCCTCGAGCGTCCACCGACCTACTTCTTCCTCCTATATATACCCACGTACCCTGAAACCATTGAGGAGCACCACGAAAAACTGTTTCCACCACCGCAACATTCTGTATCCACGAGATCCCATCTTGGAGCCTTCGTCGGTGCTCCACCGGAGGGGGAATCGACCATGGAGGGCCTCTACATCATCTCCAAGAATTATCCTATGAGTTGTGAGTAGTTTACCACAGACCTTCGGGTCCATAGTTATTAGCTAGATGGCTTCTTCTCTCTCTTTGATTCTCAATACAAAGTTCTCCTCAGTCTTCTTGGATATCTATTCGACGTAACTCTTTTTGCGGTGTGTTTGTCGAGATCCGATGAATTGTGGGTTTATGATCAAGTTTATCTATGAGAAATATTTGAATCTCCTCTGAATTATTTTATGTGTGATTAAGTTATCTTTGCAAGACTCTTCGAATTATCAGTTTGGTTTGGCCTACTAGATTGATCTTTCTTTAATGGGAGAAGTACTTAGCTTTGGGTTCAATCTTGCGGTGTCCTTTCCCAGTGACACCAGGGGCAGCAAGGCACATATTGTATTGTTGCCATCGAGGATAAAAAGATGGGGTTTATATCATATTGCATGAGTTTATCCCTCTACATCATGTCATCTTTCTTAATGCGTTACTCTGTTCTTTATGAACTTAATACTCTAGATGCAAGCAGGGGTCGGTCGATGTGTGGAGTAATGGTAGTAGATGCAGGCAGGAGTTGGTCTACTTGTCACGGACGTGATGCCTATATACATGATCATGCCTAGATAATCTCATAACTATGCGCTTTTCTATCAATTGCTCGATAGTAATTCGTTCACCCACCGTAATACTTATGCTATCTTGAGAGAAGCCACTAGTGAAACCTATGCCCCCCGGGTCTACCTTTTATCATATAAGTTTACAATCTACTTTTATTTGCATCTTTACTTTCCAATCTATATCATAAAAATACCAAAAATATTTATCTTATCATATTATCTCTATCAGATCTCACTTTTGCAATTTACCGTGAAGGGATTGACAACCCCTTTATTGCGTTGGTTGCGAGGTTCTTGTTTGTTTGTTAGGTGCGTGAGAGTTTTGATGAGCCTCCTACTGGATTGATACCTTGGTTCTCAAAAACTGAGGGAAATACTTACGCTACTATTGCTGCATCACCCTTTCCTCTTCAAGGAAAACCAACACAAGCTCAAGACATAGCACTGCTCCAGATGGCCGATCGAATTGGCACGTAGTGCAAAGCCGCCGTGTACGAAGATTTGGCCAGGGAGAAAAGTCTCCCTCAAGGCGGCATTTTTGTGGACGATTTACGGACATCGAGCCTTCTAGCGACGACGCGGTGGGACTCTCAATGAAAGCTTCAATGTCGGTGTCAAAACCGGCAGATCTCGGGTAGGGGGTCCCGAACTGTGCGTCTAAGGATCGAAGGTAACAGGAGGCAGGGGACACGATGTTTTCCCAGGTTCGGGCCCTCTTAATGGAGGTAATACCCTACTTCCTACTTGATTGACTTTGATGAGTATAGGGGTTACAAGAGTTGATCTACCTCGAGATTGTAATGGCTAAACCCTAGATGTCTAGCCTCTATGATTGTTTTGGCCCTACGGACTAAACCCTCCGGTTTATATAGACACCGGAGGGATCTAGGGTTGTACATAGTCGGTTTACAGATAAAGGAAGATGCATGATCCAAACACCAAGCTTGCCATCTACGAAAAGGAGAGTCCCATCCGGACATGGGGGAAGGTCTTTGATATCATATCTTGACGGCCCATTAATCCGGCCCATATCACATAGCCCGGACGCCCGAGGACCCCTTAGTCCAGGACTCCCTCAAGCACCTGCACACAAATAACAAATACTCGCAACCCAACGTGTTAAAGGGATTGTCAATCCCCTCCGAGTACGGTGCCTCAAGATAGGCAAAAACGTGAGGTAAAAAGTGGTAGATAGGATAAATAGATCGTGGAACAAATTAATTGCAGCAAGATATTTTTGTATTTTCGGGTTAATAGATCTGAAAATAAATTTAAGGGAAAATAGATTGCAAAGGCAAATATGATGAAAAGAGACCCGGGAGCCATAGGTTTCACTAGTGGCTTCTCTCGAGAAAAATAAGAAACGGTGGGAAAACAATTACTGTTGGGCAATTGATAGAACTTCAAATAATCATGACGATATCGAGGCAATGATCATTATATAGGCATCACGTGATGCTTAGTAGACTGACTCCTGCCTGCATCTACTACTATTACTCCACACATCGACCGTTATCCAGCATGCATCTAGTGTATTAAGTTCATGGAGAAACAGAGTAATGCAATAAGAACGTACATGATGTAGACAAGATCTATCTATGTAGAGATAGACCCCATCGTTTTATCCTTAGTAGCAATGATACATACGTGTCGGTTCCCCTTCTATCACTGGGATCAAGCACCGTAAGATCGAACCCACTACAAAGCACCTCTTCCCATTGCAAAATAAATAGATCAAGTTGGCCAAATGAAACCCAAATATCGGAGAAGAAATACGAGGCTATAAGCAATCATGCATATAAGAGATCAAAGAAGACTCAAATAACTTTCATCGATAAAAACATAGATCTGATCATAAACTCAAAGTTCATCCAATCCCAACAAACACACCGCCAAAAGACTTACATCATATGGATCTCCAAGAGACCATTGTATTGATAATCAAGAGAGAGAGAGAGAGAGAGGAAGCCATCTAGCTACTAACTATGGACCCGTAGGTCTACAAAGAACTACTCATGCATCATAGGAGAGGCACCAATGGAAGTGGTGAACCCCTCCATGATGGTGTCTAGATTGGATCTGGTGGTTCTAGACTCTGCGGCGGCTGGATCAATATTTCGTCCACTCCCCTAGGGTTTCTAGAATATTGTAGTATTTATAGAGCAAAGAGGCGGTTCAGGGGGCACCCGAGGTGGGCAACACCCACCTGGGCGCGCCTGGGCCTCCTGGCACACCCTGGTGGGTGCTGCTCCACTAGAGCAGCCCCCAGGTGCTTCCTTGGCACATTGGCTTTCTTCTGGCCCAAAAAATCCTCCAGGAGTTTCGTTGCATTTGGCCTCAATTTGATATTGATTTCATGCGATGTAAAAAACATGCAGGAAACAACAACTAACACTGGGCACTATGTCAATAGGTTAGTACCAAAAAATCTTATATTTACTAATTGGAGGCTCTAATCGAGGCACCATGTTAATCGTCATGACTAATCATATTAGCCATCTGATCTCTGTATTAAGTATCTGTAGCCTTCAGATGAGATACCCCAAGAGTCCTGACCAACTGTCCCACCTGATTTGGGGGATCTCTCCCTTCCCGTAGAAACGGGGCATCTCCTTCACGTAAAAAAGGGGCACCTCCCTCACGTATTGCTTCATCCATCGACCCAACCCACCAAGGCTCCTGCATATCATGCATAAATCCTAGGGCTGCTACTCCATCGGGTCCTCCTCCCTCCTCTCCTCCCTCCCATCTCCGTTCTTGATGTACACAATACTTCCGCCGAGTGTCACCTCGGCTCTACCTCATAGAGGCTGAACTCTCCTGCAAGATACTGAATATAGTTTCTTTTTGATCCTCTACGCACGCATCACATCCCTGTTGTCCTCAGCATATCGCGGATCGACATAAAAAGAAGGCCACGATCCAATCCGTCTCTTAATGATCATGTATTGGGCAGCCGTTCAAACTCCATAGATTTCATATGTTGACCATACCGCAATCATGTTTTTCGTTTTGGTAAGATCAGTTTCTATAATGATGTACCGACGGCAGTTTCAGAGAGAGATTATGATTATTGTGGTCGGAGAACTATGGTTGAATTTTCTCCCATACGTCCTCTAAGATTCCCTATCGCGATCCGGTCTGGCAGATCACAAGTATTACGGAGTAGTTTGTCCCCACTTTCCTATCTCCAACCTGCCGCTCATCCTACATCCCTCGGCGTGGCGCTCAGGACACTTGATCTCAAGTGTTGCCTCTTCTTCTCTCTCCGGCCACAGGCTGCTCAATCTCCTGATAGCCTCTGCCATGCACGTTGGTCAAATCTCAGGAAACCATCTAACCCAGGATTAATTAGCCGGCATCATTTGTCCAGGTATTGGTGAACACGACCCATCGTTAGGAACATGGTCATATTCCTGTCACATAAAGAACTTTAATGCATAGGTGTAGCCATGATTTACTTTTTACTTTTTTTTCAGTTAGAGGCGTTGGTGTCCACATTACCGGCACAATCAATGGATATTATCCATTGGATACTTATGATATATATAGTCTGTACACAGACCAGGTTTTGGAAGTATTCCTAGCCTGATGTCGAAGGTTATGGCCAGTCCGAGGATGGTATGAACGCCGCTTAGGAATAAGTTGTTCTCTAACTGTTCCATCGTCGGAGTCGTGCTGCCCGTTTGAATTTTTTTTCCTCCGTGCTTTGTTTGTTGTTTAACAGTTATTACATCACTGCAATACTGCTTAATTACTGATCCATGTTTCCCTCCCTGCAGGTTTTCAATGTAATCTTAGTCAAGCATGCATGTTGATTGTGCTCCTCTGAAATAGGTTTGTCGTCTCTGCTGGTAATAGTATTTCTTAAAAAGTAAATCTTGGGAATAAATATAGATCCATTCACGAATGGTAAATAAATTGGTTCATACTGATAGAGTGATTAGATTTAATTATCTGAATACGACATTCCGAGATTTCCTGTTGTACGAAGATATCATGTCTTTGATTTGTACAGAAGATTTCTCTGCTATTCTATCAGCAGCTGGGATTTACTATTGCTAATCCCCGTAAAAGAAGTATTGAAAGGTTCATGCCTACACATACATCTACGTGAGTTCTGGGGCGGAATGTCTTCTTTCTATTCTCTGACCAACAAGTGCTTTCTTTCTAATTTCCAAATAGAATAACACAAGGGATAGGAATCCCCCGCTTCTTCCTCCTAATCAAGTGTTCTCTTTCCTGTGCCACAACCAAATGATGTTTTTGCCAACTCCACCATTTTTGTGTGTCACATATGTTCTGTACAAAGTTGGAACCAATAAAAAGCAACACTAAGCATTATGGGAAGGATGATTCGAGTGGCCCGCGACGCGTCACGAGATGGTAATGTAGCTTTTCCTCTTGAATTTCCATGATGCTTGACGCAGAGGCGAAGTGATGCGGAGCATCCCTCGACTACTCGCACCGACACCCCATCACCAACGCAAGATCCAAATGGACCAATGACATGAGCACTTGCACGCGCCATCGAGAACGAGGTTGATTCTATCCTCTTCGAGTTTCGCTCGGTTTCACACGAGAGTTGGATTCTACCGTCATCGGAAACATTGTGTATGTTTAGGTACCAATAAGATGATAATGAGAAGGAGAAGACGGAGACTCAAGTGACCACGAAGCAAGGGAAAGAAGAGAAGGAAGGAGAGAACGAGAAGAAGGAAGAAGGAGGAGAAGGGGCAAAACCCCCTGGACATCCCGGGTGCCCGCCCAAGGCAGCCCCGGGTGCCCGGCCTCTACCTGGGCCACGCCCCAGCCGGCCCCGGGTGCCCGGCCCCTCTCCTGGGCTCAGCCCAGTCGGCCCCGGGTGCCCGGCCAACCGGCCCCGGGTGCCCGGCCCTTGCCCAGCCGGCCGCTGGGAGCTACCCTGGGTGCCCGGGCTTAGAGCCCCGGGTGCCCGGCCCCTCGCACGCTCGCTCCTGTCCTGGCCGGGTGCCCGGCCACCTCCCCTCCGGGTGCCCGGCTCTGCCTGGGCGCAGCCCCTTGACCGGTCCGGGTGCCCGGCCGGTTCCACCCCGGGTGCCCGGACCCTTCCCCATGGTTACGCGTTTTTAGGGACTTTTTGGTCCTTTGTATTCCCTCTCCCTAATATTTCGTCCCTAGACTATATAAGTGGAACTCCTAGGTCATTTGTGGGCTAGCAAAGATTAGACTAAACATTTCTGAGCCTTTGCTCCTTGTATCCCCTCCTCTTAGGAGCTCAAGCCCCCACCTTGGGAAGAATCCATAGAATTATCAAGGCCTCCTCTTGGAGAAGATCATCAAGACCTCACATAGTGGGAAGAATTTACCAAGTGCTACTCTCCTTGTATTGATCTTGTAATCATGTGGATCTTATGTGTGCTACTCTAGTGGATGTGATACTTGGTTTGTTTGAGAGATTTTGTTCTTGGTGTTCTTGGTGTTCTTGAGTTTTTCCTCCTTTTCCCCCATCCAAGAGTGAAAAGATCCTTCCTAGGGTTTGACCCTACAACATCTTGGTATCATGAGCAAGGTTTATTCACATCTTGGAGTCCCATCCCCCCATTTGCTAGCTTGATTTTGTTGTTTTTCGTCCAAATCCGAAAATCCCCACAAAAATAGCCCCAAAAATTTTTCTTGCAATTTGTTGGATCTTGTGAGATTTGGTTGTTTTGGTCCATGGATTTGATGTTTGGCAAGTGGATCTAGCCCCTCCCCAATAATCCCCACCCTTCCCACCACAAAATCCACCGAATTTGGCCTTTCCCCCAAAATTTCCGCCCAAATCGGCCACCACCGGGTGCCCGCACCTTGAACCACCGGGCACCCGCACCGCGCCCAGCTACCCCCGGGCACCCGCACCTCACACCCCCGGGTGCCCGCACCCCCTGAAATCAGCCCACTACCAACACCATTTTTGCCATAACTTCCACCTCCCAAGCCCGTTTTTCGTGTTCTTTAGCTCGTTTAGAAGCCCTTGACATCCCCCATCCACTCATCCCACTACCACCACCATTAACCCCCATCCAAAAAAATCATCACAAATACACCCACCTTCCGCATTTGACCGATTTTGTGTTGCCTTTTGCGTTTCCTAAGGTGTTTCGGCTACTTAGGAGCGTGTGACATCTTCGTCACCATCATCGACTCGGAGTCATCTTCATCTCTAACTGTAAGAAAGGATGGTAACCTCGACGACACTTAGTCCTTACCTTGCTTTTGCATTGATATCCCGAGCCACTTTGCGTCGCTTACCCATTGAGACTAGCAAGTTGAGAATTGTCGGGCCACGCTATTGTGCACCGTAGTGATCGTGTTATCATCTTAGTTCCATAAGTCTCTCCCGTGCATATCATACATACTTGTCTTATATCTTACTCGGCTCGAGCATCAAGCATAAAAAAAGAAGAAAAGCTTGTAAGCAATAGAGTGAGCCGTTTGCATACCTATATCATCTTGGTCATCGCATACATACCATAGTTGGGATTGAAGACGGCACGGTTCTCTCATAGGTAGGTGCACAAGCGTATCTTCCCCATTTGAGAAATCGAGCTAGTGTCTCTCGAGCATTCGCACAACAAGAGCATTTTCCGTGGTTGCACATTTTGAGCTCACCCCTTGGTTGTGCGGATCCCATCTATCTTCCATGCGTGTGTACCTAGTGATACCGTTGGGTTTGATCTATTTGCTTTACTTGCATTTTTGTGAACCTTCTCAACCTTATCGATATCTTGACTAACATTTGCTTGAAATTTTTGCCACCATCCTAACCGAGCTACTCCATAAGCCTCTTACTTGTAGGTGTGAGAAACAAACACGGTTCCAATTCTCCTATTGTGGCATTACATTGAGTGACACTTGTTACATCTTAAATCCTCGGAGAAGGTAACTTTGGTATTGTTCTCTCACTTTCCTACTCACCCCACTTGGTTATGATGGATAGGCCAAGCGCGTCGTCAAACCCATTTTTCGAGGAGCAAGGTGATGATTCTAGATATGTCTCAAAGAACCACTTCTTCATCGCGCAACGAGCGCTTCATCAAGAAAACATCGCATTGGGTCAACGCTTCGAAGAACTCGCCTCCGACCTTCGTCAAAACATCGACGACAAATTCAACACACAAATGGAAGAGCTCCGCAACATGATCGTTCGACGCCCGTCTTCCTCATCGGCTTCTTCAAGACGGCACCACTGAAGTCACCTTACAAGTCGGCAATCTTCGGACTACTCCTTTTATGATGCAAGTCCACCACGAGCTCGCCCTCCTCGACGTGATCATCATCAAGCTCACCAAGCTCAAGAAAATCCATTTCATGGCAATGGATTACAAGACCGAGTTCAAGCACGTGAACGGATGCGACACCAAGTCCCTCATGGAGCAATGGAGCAAGAGCAAATACCTCCACAAGTACCACTTCAAGCTCCTCAAGACGGTGATGCACTTCGACAAGCACAAGAGCAACATGAAGCACAAGCCCTCGACCGTGAAGCTCAAGCACTTGAAGCACAACAAGCTCTACGCGAGGCCACTAGAGCCGTTGAAGTCTACAACTGCCAAGTGCAAGAACAAGAGGAAGCTCTTCGACGCGAGATACAAGAAGAAGTCGCCCGACGTGAAGAAGAACAAGAAAGGCGCAACCAAGCGCACATTCCTCGCCCTCCTCCAAGGCAAGAGCGACACCAAGTGGAACAAGTGCTTCAAGACCCTCCTCCACGCCAAGAGCAACATCATGAGGAACGAGCATTTGAGGACTTTCCAAGGCAAGAGCGATATCACAACCGCTATCAAGATGAAGAACTCCGCTACGGCAAGCTCAAGTTCACCATGCCAAAGTTCTCCGGAAGCAATGATCCCGAAGAATATCTCTCTTGGGCATTGAAGGTGGACAAGATTTTTCGCCTCCACAACTACGATGAAGAAAAGAAGATAGTAATGGCCTCCCTCGAATTCCAAGACTACATCCTCATTTGGTGGGAACAAGTGATCGAGCGACGACATACAAGAGGCGAACCACCAACCACAACTTGGGAAGCCATGAAGGAAGTCATGAGAGCCCGCTTTGTGCCTACTCACTACACTCGAGATCTTTTCAAGAAGTTGCAACTCCTCAATCAAGGCACCAAGACGGTGGAAGAATACTACCAAGAAATGGAGATTGCCATGATACGAGCCAATGTCAAGGAAGATGATGAGCAAACAATGGCACGCTTCTTGAACGGCCTCAACTACCCAATCAAGCGGATCGCCGACTTCCAACCATACTCCAACCTTCTTGAGCTAGTTCATCAAGCGACCAAGGCCGAGCCACAAGTGCAAGATGACTTCAAATACGCAAAGTACTCGTCCAAGACCTACGGCTCCTACTCTCAAGTTCCGCGACTTCGGCACCTCCTACATCAACTCGAGCATCACCAAGTACCGGCGACAAGTCAAGTTCCAAGCTAGTGGCACCTTCCGCGACTCATCCTCCGGCAAGCACCTACAAATCCAAGACTCCTTCATCTTCGACGCCTCCCGATGATCCCGTCAAGACAAGTTCAATCAAGTGCTTCACATGTGGCAGCCGACGCCACAAGTCCTTCCAATGCACCAACAAGCGAACGATGATCTTCAACGATGACGGCACATATGACTCAATGAGTGACGAAGAAATGGAAGCCATTGAGCACGTGGCCATGCACCGGCGCGTGAATGAAGATGAAGATGACCAAGTCTTTTGCGACAATGATTCAAGTCCCTCTCTCATGGTCTCCAAGGTCTTGACGCTCCAACACCACCAAGAAGAAGACCAACGGTGCCACATCTTCCACACCAAGGCCGGCATCAATGGATGGTCCATCAAGGTCATCATCGATGGAGGTAGTTGCCACAATTTGGCGAGTGAAGAACTATGCTCCAAGCTTCAATTGGTCAAGAGGAAGCATCCGCACCCTTACAAGGTTCAATGGCTAAGTGACTCCGACACTATCCGAGTTGAGCATACGGTCCAAGTCTCCTTCAAAATTTGTTCATACGAGGACACTTTGGAGTGTGATGTGGTCCCAATGACCGTTTGCCACCTCCTTCTTGGTCGTCCATGGCAATTCGACCGTGGTGTTATCCACAATGGGCGTACCAATCACTATAGCTTCAAGATGAAAGGGAAGGAATATGTGCTACGACCTATGTCTCCTAGTCAAGTGATAGCCGACAAGCAAGCCACCCACCATGGAGAGAAGAGTGAGAAAGTGAGCCACCCAAACGTGAGTGAGAGCCACAAGCCAAACTTGAGCGCCTCTTCGCCTAGAGAGAAAAACCACATACTATTTGCCACAAAAAGTGAGATAAGAGAAGTGTGTGAGAACCCATCGAGTGTGATGCACTTTGTCCTTGTGTGCAAGGATGGAGAACCAAAAACTAACACCTCTCACGAGCTACCTTTGGTGTTTCAATCTCTTTTGCAGGAATTTCAAGATGTTTTCCCCGATGAGCTACCTCCGGGTCTCCCTCCTCTTCGAGGCATTGAGCAACGAATCGACCTCATCCTGGAGCTCCTCTTCCAAACAAGGCTCCCTACCGCGTCAACCCCGAAGAGACAAAGGAGATTCAACGGCAAGTACAACAACTAATCGACAACGGTCATGTACGTGAAAGCTTAAGCCATTGTGTCATTCCCGTTATACTTATGACCAAGCAAGATGGTAGCTTTCGCTTGTGTTCCGATTCTAGACCCATAAATGCTATTACCGTTCGCTATAGGCATCCCATTCCTCGCTTAGATGATATGCTTGATGAACTTAGTGGAGCCAACTTTTTCTCAAAAATTGATCTTAAAAGTGGCTATTATCAAATCCGCATACAAGAGGGTGATGAATGCAAAACCGCTTTCAAAACCAAATTTGGCTTATATGAATGGTTAGTCATGCCTATGGGTTTATCGGAAGCTCCCGGTACTTTCGTGCGTCTCATGCATCACGTACTTCGCCCTTATATTGGAGTCTTTGTTGTGGTTTACTTCGATGATATTCTTGTGTTTAGAAAAACCATGAAAGAGCATCTTAATCATGTTAGGGCTGTTTTGCAAACACTTTGCAAGGAAAGTCTTTATGCCAACATAAAAAAGTGCACATTTTGTGTTGACAAAGTGGTTTTCTTGGGTTTTGTTGTCTCTTCCAAGGGTGTCCATGTGGATGAAACTAAAATTGAAGCAATTAAAAATTGGCCCCAACCCACCAATTTGCAACAAGTGAGAAGTTTTCTTGGCCTTGCGGGTTTTTATCGTCGCTTTGTGAAAGATTTTAGCACTATTGCCGCTCCTTTGCATGCTTTGAGCAAGAAGAATGCTCCTTTTGTTTGGGGACATTTGCAATCAACCGCTTTTGATGAGCTCAAATCTTTGCTTACTCATGCTCCGATTCTTGCTTTACCCAACTTTGACAAAACTTTTGAGGTTCATTGCAATGCAAGTGGTACCGGAATTGGTGGAGTTTTGATGCAAGAAAAACGAGCTATTGCTTATTTTAGTGAAAAACTTTCCGGTGCTCGACTTAACTATCCCATCTATGACAAAGAATTGTTTGCTTTAGTGCGTGTGTTACATGTGTGGGAGCATTACCTTAGACCGCATGAGTTTGTCATAGATACCGATCATGAAACACTTAAATACCTCAAAGGTCAAACCAAGTTGAATAAATGACATGCTAAATGGAGTGAATTCATTGAATCTTTTCCCTGTGTCATCCAATACATTAAGGACAAATAAAACGTGGTGGCGGAAGCCCTTTCCCGCAAATGCATGTTACTTACTCAACTTGAATTGAATGTCATAGGATTTGATCATATCAAAGATTTGTATGAGGGTGATGTGACTTTTGCTACTCCTTACGCTAAGTGTGTGACGCATACTTCTTGGGAACGATATTATATCAAAGATGGTTACCTTATGAGAGCTAACAAACTATGCATTCCCAAGTCCTCTCTTCGTTTGCTCCTTTTGCAAGAGGCTCATGGATGTGGACTCATGGGACACTTTGGACGCGACAAGACTTTCGCCCTCCAAGAACTATTATTGGCCCAAGATGTTTCGCGATGTTGCCCGCTTCACCAACTGGTGCTCTACATGTTGCAAAGCTAAGTCACACTCTCAATCCCATGGTTTACATATGCCTTTACCTATCCCACATCAACCTTGGGAAGACATTAGTATGGATTTTGTTCTTGGATTACCTAGAACTCAAAATGGCAAGGATTCGGTTTTTGTTGTTGTGGACCATTTCTCTAAAATGGCTCTCTTTTCTAGGGAAATCTTGAGGTTGCACGGCGTGCCAAAGACAATTGTGTCGGATCGAGACGTCAAGTTCTTAGGCTACTTTTGGAAGACACTATGCGCCAAGCTCGGGATCAAGCTACTATTATCCACGGCATATCATCCTCAAACCGATGGCCAAACGGAAGTCACCAACCGGACGCTTGCGACTCTCCTACGTGTGTTGATCAAGAAGAACATCAAGGAGTGGAAGGAGTGCCTACCAATCGCCGAGTACGCCTACAATCGTGCAAGACACTCTACAACCGGCAAGTCCCCCTTCGAGGTCGTCTACGATTTCAACCCTTTGTTGCCATTGGACATCCTTCCTCTACCGCTTCAAGAACGAGCAAACATGGACGCAAGTACAAGAGCCGCCTACCTCAAGAAGATGCATGAATAAACACGTTCCATGATTGAGCGCCAAGTGCAACGCCTCTCCGCCAAGCTCAACATCAACAAGTCTCCGATGGTGTTCCAACCGGGTGATCAATTATGGATACATCTCCGCAAAGACCGCTTCCCCAATGAACGCAAGTCCAAGCTACTACCACGAGCCGACGGCCCATTCAAGGTGATCGCATGCTACAACGACAATGCCTACAAGGTCGACATCCCACGCGACAAGTACAACGTTAGCAACATCTTCAACGTCAAAGACTTGGCCAAGTACCATGGTGATGAAGAGCACGATCCATGGACGGATCTCCCCCAAGGGGGGAAAATGATGCGGAGCATCCCTCGACTACTCACACCGACACCCCATCACCAACTCAAGCTCCAAGTGGACCAATGACACGAGCACGTGCACGCACCATCGAGAACGAGGTTGATTCTCTCCTCTTCGAGTTTTGCTCGGTTTCACATGAGAGTTGGATTCTACCGTCATCGGAAACATTGTGCATGCTTAGGTACCAAGAAGATGATAATGAGAAGGAGAAGACGGAGACTCAAGTGACCACGAAGCAAGGGAAAGAAGAGAAGGAAGGAGAGAACGAGAAGAAGGAAGAAGGAGGAGAAGGGGCAAAAACCCCTGGACATCCCGGGTGCCTGGCCTCTACCTGGGCCACGCCCCAGCCGGCCCCGGGTGCCCGGCCCCAAGGCCCCGGATGCCCAGCCTCTCGCTCTTGCTCTTGCTTGCGATGCTGCTCCGATTTAGCTACACTTCAATCGACTGAATCGACTTTTGGGTCAGTTGATTTTCAAGGGGTGGGGGGGCTCGCCCGGGTGAAGGAAGGACCAGCCGCAGCGGGGAGGGGGGCTCGCCGGAGAGGTACCCCACTATCTATCTTAGGGTTCAGGGTGGGGGCGGTGGTCGCCGGTGATGGTGGGGCGTTGGCGGGGCGGTGGCGCGGGGATCGCTGGAGAAAAAGCTCGGCACGGGGGGAGGCCTAGAGGGATGGTCGGGGCGGTGGTGGACCGGCGGTGGGGAGTGTTTTCGGGGTGGGAAGGGTGGCGCACCGCCGGCCGCAGGCGGCGGGGGGCTGCTGTTTGGCCGGTGGTGGCTGGCGTCTCAGATGGGTGGAGGTTGAAGATGAATCGCAGGCCCTTGATTTCGTATCCAACGGCTGCAAAATCGACTGACCAGAGATGAAAAAGTCAGTCGACCAACGTGTAGCCTCACCTTGCTAGTGCGTTCAGTTTCGACAGCAAAATTCAGTTTCGACAGCAAAATTCAGTTTCGAGAGTTAAGTTCAGTTTCGACAGTTAAGTTCAGTTTCGACAATTAAATTCAGTTTCAACAGTTAAGTTCAGAGATGAGCGGCTGATGTATTTTACGTCTAGCACTTTGTGGTCATGTATTTTACGTCATGTATTGGAGATGCTATTAGAATTCCACTCAGGTTAACATTGTTTGTTGTCTCTCTTGCCCTACTTCAGCCTCAGCGTCGTACAACTCACCGGAGCTGCTCCAACGATGAAACCCTCCATCACAGCGGAGCAGTACCTCGGGCTCCATCTCCAGATGCCTAAGATCTTCTTCCCATCCTCCGACAGTCAAATTAGCCGGAGCATCCTCGCCGGCCAACCCAATCAGGCTGAGATCGACATGGCTTCTCCAAAGAGGTTGTACACTTGTTGCATCTCTTTTTTACTCTACATGTTATATATATTGTCCACCGAGCACTCGTAGTAACGGGAAATACGATTATTTTATCCTACTATATGACAAGCAGTGAGGTACGAGGCAACTTATCTATCCGTGATGGACTCTTGAACGCCATCATTATTTATCTCTGCGTGTTTGAGCTGTGCATTTGACGATGGGCCTGGGAGTTGAGCTAGTATGGCAGTGGCCTGGGTCCAATGTAATAGAAGTAGCACAAAAATATATTTTTAGTGTAGGATTTTCCTTGCTCAAGCCTGCCTACTAGAATCGCCAGTGCTTGAAAGGAAAAGTGAATGAAAAACATAGGAATTGGAAAGTTTCCTATGGTACTACTTTTCATGAATTTGGTGCAAAGGAATGGAGCAAAGGAAAACTGTAGGATTTGTTCCTTTAGTGTCTCCTTGAAAGAAAAACCGTAGGAATTCTAATTTCCACTTCTCCTCCTTTTCATATTCCTATTCATCAAGCACAAGACTAAGAGATAGTAGCATAATAGCATTATAACTGTACATTTTCTTGTGGTTTGACTTAATCTCACCATGCTTTTTTGCATCCTGTGATCTTCCAATTGTTGTGAATCAAACACCTAGATTGGCAGAAATCCTGTGTTTTTAAATTCTTTGTTTTGCACGTGCATTCCTATCCTATTCCTGTCTATTTCCTATCCCTGCATTGTTAGAATCCTCAAATTCAAACAAGCCCTTACTCAATTACTTCTGTTACAGATATGTGTTAAAGAAAACCTTGTGTGGTTTGTCCTGCTCCTGCGGCAATGTGTTCCACCCCGGCTCAGCTGCTCCAACGAAGGAAGGGTTCAGCACAACAGGGATCCGCTCTCCAGACTGTCTTTCGCTGCCTCAGATCTTCTTCCCCGCCGCCGGCAGCCACGACAATTGCATTACCATCATCAACTGAGCAGATGACCTTGAGGACTACACGGGTCCGCAAGAGAGGTCGCACTCTTCCGTGTCTTCTTACGTTATGCGTCGCTTAATATGATGACATGCTACATTATCATCGTGTTCACCTATTAGACTCCGAGTCAAGTCCAAACTAATGCTGAAACTTGAGTTTTTAAATGGTTGTGGGGTACATATTGGGGCAACAATTAGTACTATCTTTCTACTATCTGGTTAATCTCCGGTGTCTACTATGAGTTTCATGTTGGGTGCAAACAAACATTAAAGGAGCCATTATCTGTATTTTTTAACTAAAGCTATTATCTGCCTAGTATCATTGGTTTTGGGTCTATCCACAGTTTGCTACCATCACTCTGGATTTGTGCATGCACTCCTTACATAATCTCACTATGTTTTATTCCTATGCATGACAGTTATTGTACACAATGGAACTGATCATGTAGAGCAAAAGAGACAAGCCTTGCGTGGCAATAAAATTTCATGCAGACGTCGTTCCATGGTGGGCGCAAAGGCAACCCCCCCTCCACCCATTTCGGATTGTAATCAAGAGGAAGATAACGGTTCTGAGGGGATTCAGAAGGAGAAGACCACTCCTATTTACCCCCATGAGGTCTTCGCTCTAACTTGGCATGCTGATGTTGGTAATATCATGCATATGGTACCTTGCATTGCTTACTGTATACATTAAAGATGTCATCTGCTTAGTTTAGACATGCTTTGTGTTAGTGCCATCTATTTAGTTTCTTTATCGTATATGTGAATCATGCAATGCCATCTTGTCTAGCCAGGCATCATATATGTGAATTTTTCAATGCCACCCTGGTTAGCCAGTCATCTTATATGTGAATTATATCATGACATCATTTTTTTATTACGTGTTAAATTTGTCAATAATTTTAGTACATTCAATTACTCTTCCTGTGCATCAGCCATTCGGCACGGTCATGGAAAAATCTGGAGTGGAAACAAGGTCTTCAGAGCAGACAATGCTATCTGACGAAGCGCATGTCTTGCTGGTTACCGATAGCACCTCAGAGGAGGATTCAGAGACAGATGACCAGTCATATTTGCCCCCCGAGGTGCATGCCCTAACTTGGCTGGGTTATGTTGCTCATATCGTGCGTATGATATCTTGCATTGCTATGTCATTTGCTTAGTTTAGACATGCTTTGTGTGAATGCCACCTGTTTAGTGTCTAATTACCATATATGTGACTTATGCAATGCCATCTTGTTGCAAGACATTATGTATGTGAATTATGCAATGTTATCTTGTTGCAAGGCATTATGTATGTGAATTATGCAATGCCATGTTGTTTAGGCATGCATCATATATGTGAACTATATCATGCCGTCCTTTTTTTGTATTTCTCATTGCTTTTGTCGACAATGTTTCTATATTCAACTGCTCTTCCTGTGCATCAGCCATTTGAATTGGTGATGGAGAAATCTGGAGTGAAAACAAGGTCTTCAGAGCAGACAATGCTACCTGCTGAAGCAGATATCTTGCTGGTTTCAGATAGCTCTTCAGAGGAGGATTCAGAGGCAGATGACCAGTCCTATTATCCCCCTGAGGTGTATGCTCAAACTTGGCAGGGTTATATTACTCATATAATGCATATGTTGTATTGCAATGCTTAGTTTTTACATCATATACACAATATTGAATGCCATCTCCTTAGTTGACACATCATATATGCGATTGCCCTCTGCTCACTTCCTTAGTATATAAATCATATATTTGAATTATGTCATGCCAGGATGTTTACATAGACAGCATGTATCTGAATTATGGCATGCCAACCCATTTTCTAAAGACATAATATAGTTATATCATCTCATCCTGTTTACATAGTCATCATATTTTAAATTATGTCATTCTATCCGTGAATTATATCATGCCATCATGTTTCCATCGACGGCATGTTTGTGATTTATGGCATGCCAACCACTTTAATAGACCCATCGTATAGTTATATCATGTCATCCTTTTTACATAGTCATCATATTTTGAAGTATGTCATTCTATCCTGTTTAGTTAGCCATCATACATGTGAAATTGTGTCATGCTATCCTGTTTAATTAGCCATCATATATGTGAAATTATGTCCTACTATTCTGTGTGCTTAGACAACATAAATGTGAATTATTTCATGCCCTGTTTTCTTCCCTACTATCCATTGCACATGTCTATCTTACAATGTCTGTACATTTAATTACTTTTCTTGTTTATCAGCCATTTCAATTGGAGGGAGTGATGGCAGTATCTGTGGGAGTAAAAACACGGTCTTCAGAAAAGATCGTGCTACCTGTCGATGCAGATAGAACCACGGTTGTACTTGCCCAAGAACCAGCCCCACCACACATAACCCACACTCATGCAGATTGTACCCCTACCCAGTTGGACAGAGAACCACCTACACCCCTTCTAACCCCAATCCCAACAGATAGACACCCAGTTCCCATTGACACAGCACCGTCTCCACCACAGAGCACCCAAACACGAGCAGTTAATAAGGCAAGTGCAGTGCCCAAATCACGAGGACCACCACTCCAAACCCGAAGTCAACGCTTAAAGCAGAAGAAGAATTGTTCTCAGGTCAGGTTCCGTAGCTATGGTTCATACTACTTTGCTCTTGCATCACCGTATTTACTGATACCAACTAATTTCAAATTTGAAGGATGCAATTGAAACTCCAATGGTGCAACAGGTATGTTTTAAACCTGTTTCTTCAACATGTTTGACTGTTTGCTGTTGTAACTTGCTCTATGTTGATTTCAGTTTCAATTGAATAAACAGTTATGTTCTCATGCCATGCACATTACAAGTATTGTTATTGCTGTGTAGTTTCCCACTTATATTCTGTCTATGCTGCTTTGTCTTAAATAGATATCATTCGAACTGTATCTATCTTGATTTGGCAACATAAACTAGAATGATATAGACCATACAGTAACCATACTACATAGATATATGTTTGTTTCATCCTGTTATCCTATCCACCTTACTACTGAGATGGTTTACCAAAATGAGTTTCATATACTACTCCCTCCGTCTCAAAATTCTTGTCTTACATTTGTCTAAATACGGATGTATCTAGTTACGTTTTAGTATTAGATACATCCGTATCTAGACAAATCTAAGACAAGAATTTTGGGACGGAGGGAGTACATTGTAAACCTGAGATGTGTTTGTTTGTTTCTCTTTTAGAACGCGGATAAAATATTGGAGAAGAGTACCCTGTTATGCAATGGTAAAGGAAGTAATGCAGATAAGGTTCAAGATAGTGAGACATCCCTGTTGGTCTCGAAGAAAGCTGATAAAAACTATATTGAAGACACTGAGACAACCCCAAAGTCATGTCTTGATGTAGTGTTCGAGTTACTGGCTACCACTGCTGGCACCATCTCTTAGAGCTCGTTGCCTAAATCAGTTCGGCTTCTTGAGTCTCAACTTCAAGTTGAAAGACATCGATCAGATGTTATGTGACAGGAAGCCAAAGGACTGAGGAAGTCCCTGTAGAATTCAGATGCATACTTTCTGGTGCAACAGAAAGTGCTGGAGGACTTAAGTGCCAAACAAGAGAAAGTTAATAAGTTTGCTAAGCATCTTGCCAGCATTATGGGTACCCAGGATATTGTTTTTTGAGCTCTTCTGAAGTGGTTTCAGTTCTGGACTTGTTTTGCTGCAGCGTTTATATGCTGCTGTGTTCCCTATATTTGCACTGGTGGCGAACTTTGATGCTCAGTGGATGTAATATGTGTAATAGCCGTGATAGCCTATTGTAAGTTGCTTGCTTATTTATTTCATTGTTGTCTTGTTTATTTGTTTGCTTGTAGTCAGTGCAGTTCTTTTTCCGTGGTTTGCTAGTGGCTGCAATAACCTATTTTTAAAAACTAGGCTACAATAACCAGGGGATAATATTTACTGTAGTGACACTGGGCCTCCTACAGGCCGTAGAAACAGTGGGCCTTCTACGGGCCGTAGAAACAGTGGGCCTTCTACGGGCCGTAGAAACAATGGGCCTTCTACAGGCCGTAGAAACAATGGGCCTTCTACGGGCCGTATCATCAATGGGCCTTATACGGGCCGTATGATCGATTGGCCAAACATGGGCCAAACAGACCGCATTCTGGCCATAAACGGGTTAGAGTTGGAATCGTCCGTTCATGGGCCGACCATAACGGGCCATAGTTAATAGGTCATATTTGATGATGCTATGAAAACGACCCAGCGTATTAACAGACCACAAATGGGCCGACTGTAACCACGGGATGAATTTGGCCCACAAGCAGAAAATAACAGTAACGGGACGTAAGTAAACGAATGCTGGAAATGAGCCCAAGAATAAATGGGCTCTGAGAAGGCCGAAAGATAACATGGGCTGGAAACGGCCCAACGGAATAACGGGTCGTTAATGGGTATAAAGTGATACACTGTTCTTTACGGGCCAGTTTCACCACGGGCCGTTAATGGGTGTAAAGTGATACACTGTTCATTACGGGCCAGTTTTATCACGGGCCGTTAATAGGCCAAGAGTTACATAGGGCCTCATATGGGCCGAAAGACGTCATGGGCCATACATGGAACAGAAGTGAAAATGGGCTGGAATCATATTGGATGGCCTAGATGACGCTACTAGGCCTAATTTGAATAGGGCGTAACGGGCCTTGGGTTAGCGGGCTGTAAATGGGCTATATGTGAATAGGACGTTAACAGGCTTTCCATGGGCCGGCCCGCCACCTTTTGACCAAGTCAAACGGGCTGGCCTTTTCACAGGAATGGGCCTCTGTTGGGTCGTGCCATGTGTCGACGTATCATAGGCGCCTTCTGTCCAATGAATGGATGACATTTGTCTCAGCGATGAGCTGACACGTGTTTCCTCCAGCCAATGATGATTTTACATGTGAAAAATCCCCATTGGTCGGGGTTGTTAACGGGTTATCGGATCCAAAACCCGACCATTCCGTTATGGTGGATGCCACGTGTCAGTCACCCTTGACGAAAGCACTTCTGTGACGCGCGATTTATCGTCATGGAAGTGGACACTTCCGTGATGATAATTTTGGTAATGTCATGGAACACTTCTACGACAGCACAAGTATGACTATCTTGATTCTGTCATAAAATCGTCATGGATGTACATGCATGACAGAAAACACGATCTACTGTGACAAACACGTATCATCATGGAAGTGTATTTTTTTTGTAGTGATAACAACATACCTTGTTCCCTTTGTCATATGTATGTTACTTGCCCGAGTTTCGATCATCGGTATCATCATACCTAGTTCAATCTCGTTACCGGCAAGTCTCTTTACTCGTTCCATAATACTTCATCATGTAGCTAACTCATTAGTCACAATGCTTGCAAGGCTTATAGTGATGAGTATTACCGAGAGGGCCCAGAGATACCTCTTCGAAACATGGAGTGACAAATCCTAATCTTGATCCATGCCAACCCAACAAACACGTTCGGATACACCTGTAGAGCACCTTTATAATCACCCATTTACATTGTGTGTTTGGTAGCACACAAAGTGTTCCTCCGGTATTTGGGAGTTGCATAATCTCATAGTCTGAGGAACATGTATAAGTCATGAAGAAAGCAGTAGCAATGAAACTGTAACAATCGCAATATTAAGCTAACGGATGGGTCATGTCCATCACATCATTCTCCTAATGATGTGATCCCGTTCATCAAATGACAACACATGTCTATGGTTAGGAAACATAACCATCTTTGATTAACGAGCTAGTCAAGTAGAGGCATACTAGGGAGAATATGTTTTGCCTATGTATTCACACATGTACTAAGTTTCCAGTTAATACAGTTCTAGCATGAATAATAAACATTCATCATGAAATAAGGAAATAAATAATAACTTTATTATTGCATCTAGGGCATATTTCCTCCAGTCTCCCACTTGCACTAGAGTCAATAATCTAGTTCACGTCGCCATGTGATTTAACACCAATAGTTCACATCTGTTTGTGATTAACACCCATAGTTCACATCGCCATGTGACCAACACCCAAAAGGGTTTAATAGAGTCAATAATCTAGTTCACATCACTATGTGATTAACACCCAAAGAGTACTAAGGTGTGATCATGTTTTACTCGCGAGAGAAGTTTAGTCAATAGGTTTGTCACATTCAGAGTCGTATGTGTTTTGCAAATATTCTATGTCTACAATGCTCTGCATGGAGCTACTCTAGCTAATTGCTCCTACTTTAAATATGTATCCAGATTGAGACTTAGAGTCATCTGGATCGGTGTAAAAGCTTGCATCGACGTAACTCTTTACGACGAACTCTTTGTCACCCTCATAACCGAGAAACATTTCCTTAGTCCTTACTAAGGATAATTTTGACCGATGTCCAGTTATCTACTCCTAGATCACTATTGTACCCCCTTGCCAAACTCATGGCAAGGTACACAATAGGTCTGGTACACAGCATAGCATACTTTATAGAACCTATGACTGAGGCATAGGGAATGACTTTCATTCTCTTTCTATACTTTGAGTCTTACTCAACTTTACACCTTGTAATAAAGACAAGAACTCCTTCTTTGACTGATCCATTTTGAACTCTTTCAAAAACTTGTCAAGGTATATACTCATTGAAAAATCTTATCAAGCGTCTTGATATATCTCTATAGATCATGATGCCCAATATGTAAGCAGCTTCACTGAGGTCTTTCTTTGAAAAACTCTTATTCAAGTATCCCTTTATGCTATCAGAAATTCTATATCATTTCCAATCAACAATATGTCATCCACATATATTATTAGAAATGCTACAGAGCTCCCACTCACTTTCTTGTAAATACAGGCTTCTCCAAAAGTCTGTATAAAACCATATGCTTTGATCCCACTATCAAAGTGTTTACTCCAATTCCGAGAGGCTTGCACCAGTCCATAAATGGATCGTTGGAGCTTGCACACTTCGTTAGCACCATTTGGATCAACAAAAGCCTTCTGGTTGCATCATATACAACTCTTCTTCCAGAAATCCATTCAGGATTGCAGTTTTGACATTCATCTGCCAAATTTCATAATCATAAAATACAGCAATTGCTAACATGATTCGGACAGACTTAAGCATCGCTACGGCTGAGAAAGTCTCATCATAGTCAACTCATTGAACTTGTCGGAAACCTTTCGCAACAAGTTGAGCTTTGTAGATAGCCACACTACTATCAGCGTCTGTCTTACTCTTGAAGATCCATTTATTTTCTATGGCTTGCCAATCATCGGGCAAGTCCACCAATGTCCACATTTTGTTCTCATACATGGATCCCATCTTAGATTTCATGGCCTCAAGCCATTTCGCAGAATCTGGGCTCATCATCGCTTCCTCATAGTCCGTAGGTTCATCATGGTCTAGTAACATGACTTCCAGAACAGGATTACCGTACCACCCTAGTGCGGACCGTACTCTGGAAGACCTACGAGGTTCGGTAGTAACTTGATCTGAAGTTTCATGATCATCATCATTAGCTTCCTCACTAATTGGTGTAGGAATCACTGGAACTGATTTCTGTGAAGGTATAATTACCTCATCAAGTTCTACTTTCCTCCGACTCACTTCTGTCGAGAGAAACTCCTTCTCTAGAAAGGATCCATTTTTAGCAACAAATATTTTTGCCTTCAGATTTGTGATAGAAGGTGTACCCAACAATTTCCTTAGGGTATCCTATGAAGACGCACTTCTCCAATTTGGGTTCGAGCTTATCAGGTTGAAGCTTTTTCACATAAGCATCACAGCCCAAACTTTAAGAAATGACAACTTTGGTTTCTTGCCAAACCACAGTACATAAGGCGTCGTCTCAACTGATTTTTGATGGTGCCCTGTTTAAATTGAATGCAGCTATCTCAAATGCATAACCCCAAAACGATAGTGGTAAACCGGTAAGAGGCATCATAGATCACACCATATCCAATAAAGTGTGGTTACAACATTCGGACACACTGATACGTCTCCATCGTATCTATAATTTTTGATTGTTCCATGCCAATATTATTCAGCTTTCATATACTTTTGGCAACTTTTTATACTATTTTTGGGACTAACATATTGATCCAGTGCCCAGTGCCAGTTTCTGTCTGTTGCATGTTTTATGTTTCACAGAAAACCAATATCAAACGGAGTCCAAACGGGATAAAAACGGACGGAGAATTATTTTGGAATATTTGGGATTTTTTGGAGGAAGAATCAACGCGAAACGGTGTCCGGGGTGGCCACGAGACAGGGGGCGCACCCTCCCCCTGGG
Source organism: Triticum timopheevii (assembly GCA_963921465.1). NCBI lineage: Eukaryota > Viridiplantae > Streptophyta > Magnoliopsida > Poales > Poaceae > Triticum > Triticum timopheevii. The sequence goes on along the minus strand of OY997266.1, from coordinate 117,714,844 downwards.
CACGCCATGGACTCTCGTGGGCCACCCGTAAGGCGGTTGACGCTCTTCTTTTGCCGCAAGAAAGCTAATTTTACGAGAAAAATCTGGGCGAAAGATTCACCCCAATCGGAGTTACGGATCTCCAGATATAAAAGAAACAGTGAAGGGGAAGAATCTGAGAACGCAGAAACAGAGAGATAGATCGAATCTCGGAGGGGATATCGCCCCTCCCAAGCCATGGGAGCCAAGGACCAGAGGGGAAACCCTTCTCCCATCTAGGGAGGAGGTCAAGGAAGAAGAAGAATAAGGGGGGATCTCTCCCCCTTGCTTCTGGTGGCGCCGGAACGCCGCCGGGGGCCATCATCATCACCGCAATCTTCACCAACACCGCCGTCATCTTCACCAACATCTCCATCACCTTCCCCCATCTATATCCAGCGGTCCACTCTCCCGCAACCCGTTGTACCCTCTACTTGAACGTGGTGCTTTATGCATCATATTATTTTCCAATGATGTGTTGCCATCCTATGATGTCTGAGTAGATTTTCGTTGTCCTATCGGTGATTGATGAACTGCTATGATTGGTTTGAGTTGCATGTTTTATTATTGATGTTGTCCTATTGTGCCCTCCGTGTCGCGCAAGCGTGAGGGATTCCCTCTGTAGGGTTTGCAATATTTTTATGATTTGCTTATGGTGGGTGGCGTGAGTGATAGAAGCACAGACCCGAGTAAGTAGGTTGTTTGCGTATGGGATAAAGGGGACTTGATACTTTAATGCTATGGTTGGGTTTTACCTTAATGATCTTTAGTAGTAGCAGATGCTTTCTAAGTGCATATGATCCAAGTAGAGAAAGTATGTTAGCTTATGCCTCTCCCTCAAATAGAATTGCAATAGTGATTACCGGTCTAGTAACATAGTCAATTGCTTAGGGGCTATTCCACAACTCCTACCACCACTTTTCCACACTCGCTATATTTACTTTATTGCATCTTTATCTAAACAGCCCCTAGTTTATATTTACGTGTTCTTTATTATCTTGCAAACCTATCCTATCGCACCTACAAAGTAGCTCTAGTTTCATACTTGTTCTAGTTAAAGCGAACGTCAAGCGTGCGTAGAGTCGTATCAGTGGCCGATAGGACTTGAGAGAGTATTTCTTCTACCTTTAGCTCCTTGTTGGGTTCGACACTCTTACTTATCGAAAGAGGCTACAACTATCCCATATACTTGCGCGTTATCAAGACCTTTTTCTGGCGCCGTTGCCGGGGAGTCATAGCGTGGGGTGAATATTCTCGTGTGTGTGCTTGTTTGCTTTATCACTAAGTAATTTTTATTTGATGTTCTAAGTTGTTCTCTATCTTTAGTTATGGGTAGGAAAAGAAAAATACCAAAAAAATTAGTTGTACCTACTGAACCAGTGGTTGAAGAACCACTCAAAATCTATCACACTCCTGAAGCTTTTTACTTGGATCATCTTCGATCCCTTTGTGCTCGTGCTGAAACCCCCACTAGTTTAGTTGAGGGCAAATCTTTAGATGAGCATGCTTGTTTTGTGCGACACCGTATATCTGAAAAGGGGAAACTATTATGGGATCAAATTCAACGTTTGCAATGCTATGCTTGGAATTTATGTGAAATATATGAGTTTACTTGTTGTTCTGAAGACCCTAAGAAACACCTACCCTATCAATGCTTGTTTAGTGATAATGGAATCGTATCTTCATATGCTAAGGGTGTTTAAAATTACTATGATGTTCAACAAATTGAAGAATTTGTTGCTTTTAAAGGTGCTTATGAGATTGCCTCTTTGATTGAAAAGTATGATGCTACTCTTTACAAATCTAAATTTTTTGCCATATTTCAATATTTTTATGATAATTATGCTTCTAATGCCTATGTTAAACCATATATTGAGGACTTCTCCGATGTCCAAGAAGAGACTAATATTTTGCAGGAAGCTATGGAAGAAGAAATTGATGAAACAGTGAGCTCATTGGATGAAAAAGATGATGAGGAGAGCGAAGAACAAAAGGAGGAAGAGCGGATTAGCTACCCGTGCCCACCTTCTAATGAGAGTAACCCTCCAACTCATACATTATTTAATTCCCCTTCATGCTTACCGAAGGATGATTGCTATGATCCCGTTGATTCTCTTGAAATATCCCTTTTGATGATGCTTGCTATGCTTGTGGCCAAGATGCCAATATGAATTATGCTTATGGAGGTGAACTTGCTATAGTTCCTTATGTTAAACATGAAATTGTTGCTATTGCACCCATGCATGATAGTCCTATTATCTTTTTGAATTCTCCCGACTACACTATATCGGAGAAGTTTGTGCTTACTAAGGATTATATTGATGGGTTGCCTTTTACCATTGCACATGATGATTTTGATGAATGTAATATGCATGTGCTTGCTGCTCCTACTTGCAATTATTACGAGAGTGGAACTATTTCTCCACCTCCTATGTTTCCCATACTATGAAATTGCAAGAAACTGCTTATACTATGCACCGGCCTTTACTATGTGTGCATGAATTGTTCTCTTATGACATGCCGATGCATAGGAAGAGAGTTAGACTTTGTTGTTGCATGATATATGTTACTTTGTGCTCACTACTAAATTACAAATCATTGTTAATTAAAATTGGCTTTGATATACCTTGGGATCCGGGTGGATTCATTACTTGAGCACTATATGCCTAGCTTAATGGCTTTAAAGAAAGCGCTGCCAGGGAGACAACCCGGAAGTTTTAGAGGGTCATTTATTTCTGTTGAGTGCTTTCATATAGTTTAAAAACAAAAAACTAAAGAGGGGAACCTAAAAACTTTTCAAAAAGGAAAGTGAAAGTAAGAAAGACAAGCATTGTTGAAGTGGGAGAGCTCCTTGAACTTTGTTCATGCTCACCGAAACTTTGTGAATCTTGATTACAGAAACTTTTCATCAAAAACTAATTATCCCCTTGTACAATTCCATTGTATTATAAAAATAATGTGCTAAGGTTTGCCTTTAGGATGTTTACGATGCTTGTTTGTTTGTACGGTGCAGGACAGAAACTTTGGCTGTAGTGTGCGATTTTACATTTTTTACTGGAACGTCAATTGGCTCTGATTCCTTTTTAACTGTCTTTCTATACAACTTGTTTATTTTGCCTAATTTTGGTAGAATTTTTGGGGTAGAAGAAGTATGGTGGATGTTCAGATTGCTACGGAATGTTTTGTTTTTGATAGATTCTGTTTTTGATGCATAGTTTGCTTGTTTTGATGAATCTATCAATTTATATTAGTGGATTAAGCCATGGAAAAGTTATATTACAGTAGACACAATGCAAAAATAAAATATGAATTGGTTTGCAACAGTACATAGAGTGGTGATTTGCTTTATTATACTAACGGATCTTACCGAGTTTTCTGTTGAAGTTTTGTGTGGATGAAGTGTCTAAACGAGGAGGTCTCGATATGAGGAAAAGGAAGAGAGGCAAGAGCTCAAGCTGGGGATGCCCGAGGCACCCCAAGTAAATATTCAAGGAGACTCAAGCGTCTAAGCTTGGGGATGCCCCGGAAGGCATCCCTCTTTCTTCAACAAGTATCGGTATGTTTTCGAATTCGTTTCTTTCATGCATTATGTGCAAGTCTTAGAGCGTCTTTTGCATTTAGTTTTCACTTTTCTTTTATGCACCATGCTGGTATGAGATAGTCCTTGGTTGATTTATATAATGCTCATTGCACTTCACTTAAATCTTTTGAGTATGACTTTATAGAATGCTTCATGTGCTTCACTTATATCATTTGAAGTTTGGATTGCCTGTTTCTCTTCACATAGAAAACCGCCATTTGTAGAATGCTCTTTTGCTTCACTTATATTTGTTAGAGCGTGGGAATATCTTTTGTAGAAAGAATTAAACTCTCTTGCTTCACTTATATCTATTTAGGGAGATGACAGGAATTGGTCATTCACATTATTAGTCATAAAATCCTACATAAACTTGTAGATCACTGAATATGATATGTTTAATTCCTTGCAATAGTTTTGCGATATAAAGATGGTGATATTAGAGTCATGCTAGTGGGTGGGTGTGGATTGTAGAGACACTTGTGTTGAGGTTTGCAAGTCCCGTAGCATGCATGTATGGTAACCGTTGTGTGACAAATTTGAAGCATGGGGTGTTTCCTTGAGTGTCTTCCTTGTGAGTGGTGGTCGGGGACGAGCGATGGTCTTTTCCTACCAATCTATCCCCCTAGGGGCATGCGTAGTAGTACTTTGCTTCGAGGGCTAATAAACTTTTTCAATAAGTATATGAGTTCTTTATGACTAATGTGAGTCCATGGATTATACGCACTTTTACCTTTCCATCATTGCTAGCCTCTTCGGTACCGTGCATTGCCCTTTCTCACCTTGAGAGTTGGTGCAAACTTCGCCGGTGCATCCAAACCCCGTGATACGATACGCTCTATCACACATAAGCCTCATTATATCTTCCTCAAAACAGCCACCATACCTACCTATCATGGCATTTCCATAGCCATTCTGAGATATATTGCCATGCAACTTCCATCATCATCATATTCATGACTTGAGCATTCATTGTCATATTGCTTTGCATGATCGTAAGATAGCTAGCATGATGTTTTCATGGCTTGTCCGTTTTGATGTCATTGCTACGCAGATCATTGCACATCCCAGTACACCGCTGGAAGCATTCATATAGAGTCATATCTTTGTTCCAGTATCGAGTTGTAATATTGAGTTGTAAGTAAATAAAAGTGTGATGATCATCATTATAGAACATTGCCCCATAAAAAAATAAAAAGAAAAAAAAGAAAAAAAGGAAAGGCCAAAGAAGCCTAAATAAAAAAGGGGGCCAAAGAAGCCCACTGAAAAAAAAGAAAAAAAAAGAAAAAAAGGGAAAAGAAAAGGGGCAATGTTACTATCCTTTTTCCACACTTGTGCTTCAGAGTAGCACCATGTTCTTCATATAGAGAGTCTCATATGTTATCACTTTCATATACTAGTGGGAATTTTCATTATAGAACTTGGCTTGTATATTCCAACGATGGGCTTCCTCAAATGCCCTAGGTCTTCATGAGCAAGCAAGGTGGATGCACACCCACTTAGTTTCTTTTGTTGAGCTTTCATACACTTATAGCTCTTAGTGCATCCGTTGCATGGCAATCCCTACTCCTTGCATTGACATCAATTGATGGGCATCTCCATAGCCCGTTGATTAGCCGCGTCGATGTTAGACTTTCTCCTTTTTTGTCTTCTCCACATAACCTCCATCATTATATTCGATTCCACCTATAGTGCTATATCCATGGCTTGCGCTCATGTATTGCGTGAGGGTTGAAAAAGTTGAAGCGCGTTAAAAAGTATGAACCAATTGCTCGGCTTGTCATCGGGGTTGTGCATGATGGGGGCATTTTGTGTGACGAAAATGAAGCATGGCCAAACTATATGATTTTGTAAGGATAAGCTTGCTTTTGCCTTGTTGTTTTGAAAAGACATGATTGCTTTATTGGTACACTCGAAGTATTATTGTTTTTATGTCAAATGATAGACTATTGCTTTGAATCACTCGAGTCTTAATATTCATGCCATGATTAGATACATGATCAAGATTATGCTAGGTAGCATTCCACATCAAAAATTATCTTTTTTATCATTTACCTACTTGAGGACGAGCAGGAATTAAGCTTGGGGATGCTGATATGTCTCCGTCGTATCTATAATTTTTTATTGTTCCATGCCAATATTATTCAACTTTCATATACTTTTGGCAACTTTTTATACTATTTTTGGGACTAACATATTGATCCAGTGCCCAGTGCCAGTTTCTGTCTGTTGCATGTTTTATGTTTCGCAGAAAATCAATATCAAACGGAGTCCAAACGGGTTAAAAACGGACGGAGAATTATTTTGGAATATTTGGGATTTTTTCGGAGGAAGAATCAACGCGAAACGGTGTCCGGGGTGGCCACGAGACGGGGGGGCGCCCCCCTGGGCGCGCCCTGGACTCTCGTGGGCCACCCGTAAGGCGATTGACGCTCTTCTTTTGCTGCAAGAAAGCTAATTTTACGAGAAAAATCTGGGCGAAATATTCACCCCAATCGGAGTTACGGATCTCCAGATATAAAAGAAACGGTGAAGGGGAAGAATCTGAGAACACAAAAACAGAGAGATAGATCCAATCTCGGAGGGGCTCTCGCCCCTCCCAAGCCATGGGAGCCAAGGACCAGAGGGGAAACCCTTCTCCCATCTAGGGAGGAGGTCAAGTAAGAAGAAGAAGAAAGGGGGCTCTCTCCCCCTTGCTTCCGGTGGCGCCGGAACGCCGCCAGGGGCCATCATCATCACCGCAATCTTCATCAACACTGCCGTCATCTTCACCAACATCTCCATCACCTTCCCCCATCTATATCCAGCGGTCCACTCTCCCGCAACCCGTTGTACCCTCTACTTGAACATGGTGCTTTATGCTTCATATTATTTTCCAATGATGTGTTGCCATCCTATGATGTCTGAGTAGATTTTCGTTGTCCTATCGGTGATTGATGAATTGCTATGATTGGTTTGAGTTGCATGTTTTATTATTGGTGCTGTCCTATTGTGCCCTCCGTGTCGCGCAAGCATGAGGGATTCCCACTGTAGGGTTTGCAATATGTTTATGATTTGCTTATCATGGGTGGCGTGAGTGACAGAAGCACAGACCCGAGTAAGTAGGTTGTTTGCGTATGGGATAAAGGGGATTTGATACTTTGATGCTATGGTTGGGTTTTACCTTAATGATCTTTAGTAGTTGCGGATGCTTGCTAGAGTTCCAATCATAAGTGCATATGATCCAAGTAGAGAAAGTATGTTAGCTTATGCCTCTCCCTAAAATAGAATTGCAATAGTGATTACCGGTCTAGTAACATAGTCAATTGCTTAGGGGCAATTCCACAACTCCTACCACCACTTTTCCACACTCGCTATATTTACTTTATTGCATCTTTATCTAAACAGCCCCTAGTTTATATTTACATGTTCTTTATTATCTTGCAAACCTATCCTATCGCACCTACAGAGTACCTCTAGTTCCATACTTGTTCTAGGTAAAGCGAACGCCAAGCGTGCATAGAGTCGTATCAGTGGCCGATAGGACTTGAGAGAGTATTTGTTCTACCTTTAGCTCCTCGTTGGGTTCGACAGTCTTACTTATCGAAAGAGGCTACAACTATCCCATATACTTGCGGTTATCACACACCATTACGCTGTGGTGTTCCAGGTGGCATGAGCTGTGAAACTATTCCACATTGTTTTAAATGAAGGCCAAACTCGTAACTCAAATACTCTCCTCCATGATCAGATCGTAGAAACTTTATTTTCTTGTTTACGAAGATTCTCCACTTCACTCTGAAATTCTTTGAACTTTTCAAATGTTTCAAACTTGTGTTTCATTAAGTAGATATTCTCATATCTGCTCATATCATTTGTGAAGGTCAGAAAATAACGATACCCACCACAAGCCTCAACATTCAGTGGACTGCATACATTGGTATGTATTATTTCCAATAAGTCATTAGCTCGTTCCATTGTTCCGAAGAACGGAGTTTTAGTTATCTTGCCCATAAGGCACGGTTCGCAAGTATCAAATGATTCATAATCAAGTGATTCCAAAATTCCATCTTTATGGAGTTTCTTCATGCGCTTTACACCGATATGACCCAAACGGCAGTGCCACAAATAAGTTGCACTATCATTATCAACTTTGCATCTTTTGGCATCAATACTATGTGTATCACTATGATCGAGATTCAATAAACCATCAACATTGGGTGTATGACCATAGAAGGTTTTATTCATGTAAACAGAATAACAATTATCCTTTGTCTTAAATGAATAACCATTTTGCAATAAACATGATCTAATCATATCCATGCTCAACGCAAACACCAAATAACATTTATTTAGGTTCAACACTAATCCCGAAAGTATAGGGGGTGCGCGATGATGATCATATCAATCTTGGAACTACTTCCAACACACATCGTCACTTCATCCTCAACTAGTCTCTGTTTATTTTGTAACTCCTGTTTCGAGTTACTAATATTAGCAACCGAACAAGTATTAAATACCCAGGGGCTACTATGAACAGTAGTAAGGTACACATCAATAACTTGTATATCAAATATATCTATGTTCACTTTGCCATCCTTATTATCCGCCAAATATTTGGGGCAGTTTCGCTTCCAGTGACCATTTCCTTCGCAGTAGAAGCACTCAGTTTCAGGCTTAGGTTTAGCTTTGGGCTTCTTCACAGGAGTGACAACTTGCTTGCCATTCTACTTGAAGTTCCCTTTCTTTCCCTTTGCCCTTTTCTTGAAACTAGTGATCTTGTCAATCATCAACACTTGATGCTCATATTTGATTTCTACCTTCGCCAATCTCAGCATCACGAAGAGCTCGGGAATCATTTTCGTCATCCCTTGCATACTATAGTTCATCACGAAGTTCCAGTAGCTTGGTGATGGTGACTAGAGAACTCTGTCAATCACTATCTTATCTGGAAGATTAACTCCCACTTGATTCAAGCGATTGTAGTACCCAGACATTCTGAGCACATGCTCACTAGCTGAGCAATTCTCCTCCATCTTTTAGGCAAAGTATTTGTATGAGGTCTCATACCTCTCGACACGGGCATGAGTCTGAAATACCAATTTCAGCTCTTGGAACATCTCATATGCTTTGTGGCGTTCAAAACATTTTTGAAGTCCCGGTTCTAAGCCGTTAAGCATGGTGAACTGAACCATCAAGTAGTCATCATACTGAGCTAGCCAAACATTCATAACGTCTACATCTGCTCCTACAATAGGTCTGTCACCTAGCGGTGCATCAAGGACATAATTCTTCTTTGCACCAATGAGGATAAACCTCAGATCATGGACCCAGTCCGCATCATTGCTACTATCATCTTTCAACTTAGTTTTCTCTAGGAACATATAAAAAGCATAGGGAATCTACAACACTATCAATTGATCTACAACATAATTTGCAAAATACTATTAGGACTAAGTTCATGATAAATTAAAGCTCAATTAATCATATTACGTAATTAAGAACTCCCACTTAGATAGAGATCCCTCTAGTCATCTAAATGATCATGTGATCCAAATCAACTAAACCATGTCCGATCATCAAGTGAGATGGAGTAGCTTTCAATGGTGAACATCACTATGTTGATCATATCTACTATATGATTCACATTCGACCTTTCGGTCTTAGTGTTTCGAGGCCATATCTGCATATGCTAGGCTCATCAAGTTTAACCCGAGTATTCTGCGTGTGCAAAACTAGCTTGCACCCGTTGTATGTGAACGTAGAGCTTATCACACCCGATCATCACGTGGTGTCTTGGCACGACGAACTGTAGCAACGGTGCATACTCAGGGAGGACACTTATACCTTAAAATTTAGTAAGGGATCATCTTATAATGCTACCGACGTACTAAGCAAAATAAGATGCATAAAAGATAAATATCACATGCAATCAAAATATGTGACATGATATGGCCATCATCATCTTGTGCTCATGATCTCCATCACCGAAGCATCGTCATATTCTCCATCGTCACCGGCACGACACCTTGATCTCCATCATAGCATCGTTGTCGTCTCGCCAACTATTGTTACTACGACTATCGCTACTGTTTAGTGATAAAGTAAAACAATTACATGGCGATTGCATTGCATACAATAAAGCGACAATCATATGGCTCCTGCCAGTTGCCGATAACTTTGTTACAAAACATGATCATCTCATACAACAATTTATATCACATCATGCCTTGACCATATCACATCACAGCAAGCCCTGCAAAAACAAGTTAGACATCCTCTACTTTGTTGTTGCAAGTTTTACGTGGCTGCTACGGGCTTCTAGTAAGAACCGTTCTTACCTACGCATCAAAACCACAACGATTTTTCGTCAAGTGTGTTGTTTTAACAGGATCGACCGTAGTCAAACTCGATTCAACTAAAGTTGGAGAAACAGACACCCGCCAGCCACCTTTGTGCAAAAGCACGTCGGTAGAACCAGTCTCATGAACGCGGTCATGTAATGTCGGTCTGGGCCACTTCATCCAACAATACCGACGAATCAAAGTAAGACGTTGGTGGTAAGCAGTTTGAGTATTATCGTCCACAACTCTTTGTGTTCTACTTGTGCATATAACATCTACGCATAAACCTGGCTCTAATACCACTGTTGGGGAACGCGGTAATTTCAAAAAAAAATCCTATGATCACGCAAGATCTATCTAGGTGATGCATACCAACGAGAGGGGAGAGTGTGTCCACGTACCCTCATAGACCAAAAGCGAAAGCGTTTCAATAACGCGATTGATGTAGTCAAACTTCTTCGTGATCCAACCGATCAAGTCCCGAACATACGGCACCTCTGCCTTCAGCACACGTTCAGCTCGATGACGTCCCTCGTGCTCTTGATCCAGTTGAGGACGAGGGTGAGTTCTGTCAGCACGATGGTGTGACAACGGTGATGATGATGCTACCGGCGTAGGGCTTCGCCTAAGCGCTACGATGGTATGATCGAGGTGTGTAACTGTGGAGGGGGCACCGCACATGATTGAGAGAGAAACTTGTGTGTTATATGGTGCCCCCTTGCCCCTGTATTTAAAGGAGCAAGGGGAGGCCAGTCGGCCCTCCTAAGGCGTGCCCCACAAGGGGAGTCCTACTAGGACTACCAGTCCTAGTAGGATTCCACCAAGAGAGAGAGGGGGGGGGGAAGGAAGGAGAGGGAGAGGGAGAAGGAAAGGGGGGCGCCGCACCCCCTACCTAGTCCAATTCGGACCCAAGGGGGAGGGGTGCACGGCCTGCCCTGATCGCCTCTCTCTCTCTCTCTCCACCAAGGCCCATGAGGCCCATTAGTTCCCCCAGGGGGTTCCGGTAACCCTCCGGCACTCCGCTTTTATCTGAAACTTCTCTGGAACACTTCTGGTGTCCGAATATAATCGTCCAATATATCAATCTTTATGTATCGACCATTTCGAGACTCCTCGTCATGTCCGTGATCTCATGCGGGACTCCGAACAAACTTCGGTCATCAAAAACACATAACTCATAATACATATCGTCATCGAACGTTAAGCGTGCGGACCCTACGGGTTCAAGAACTATGTAGACATGACCGAGACACATCTCCAATCAATAACCAATAGCAGAACCTGGATTCTCATATTGGCTCCTACATATCCTACGAAGATCTTTATCGGTCAAACCGCATAACAACATACGTTGTTCCCTTTGTCATTGGTATGTTACTTGCCCAAGATTTGATCGTCGGCATCATCATACCTAGTTCAATCTCATTACCGGCAAGTCTCTTTACTCGTTCCGTAATATTACATCCCGCAACTAACTCATTAGTCACAATGCTTGCAAGGCTTAAGTGATGAGTATTTGATGCGGAGCATCCCACGGTCACCCCCATGTACACTCCGACTACTCTCCATACCCCAAGAGGACATATGACGAGACCTCGAACATACGCCATTGGAACTAAGGTGAACTCGCTCTTCTTCGAGAACATCATGAATATCCATTGGACTTGCTTGCTACCTCACCAAAGTGCTCTATTTGTCCTTAGGTACGAAGACCGACGACCACAAGCTGGTGAGGGACACCCCAAAGGAGTTGGAGAAGGACCACAAGGCCACAAGGAAGAAGATGGAGCCCAACAGGAGCTGGACAGGAGGTCCCAAGCGACCCCATGCGCACGGGCCCCCGAGACCCCGTGCGCACGGACTACTCAGGGAGCTGGCGCTGGAGCACCCCGTGCGCACGGGCCTGTACCGTGCCCACGGGACCCCCGTGCGCACGGGCCCAACTTACCCCGTGCGCACGGGCTCATCAGGATGGGCGGCTGTGATCCCCAATCTGAGCCCCTCTTCACCCACTTCTACCCCAAGGCTATATATTCCGTACCTAGACCATTTGTTAGGGTTAGCAAAGGATATGTTAGACATATGAGAGCTTTGCTCCATGGATCCACTCCACTAGGAGATCAAGACCTCCTCTTGGAGTGACCTAGCTCAAGACCCCCTTGTGGAAAGGATCTATCTAGATCATCAAGCCCTCATCTCCTTCATAGGATTTGGGATGAACTCTACCTTATTTCCCCCCTTGTGGAAAGGATCTATCTTATTTCCCTTTGTCTTTCATGTACCTTGTGGATCTTATGTGTTTGATTGTCTAGTGGATGTGTGATTGGACTTGTTCTTGAGTGTTCCTCTTGTTCTCCCTCTCTTGTTCATCTTGTTCTTGGGGATTCCACCTCCAATTCGTGAAAGATCTCCCCATAGGGTTCCACCCTACATCATTATGGTATCATGAGCCATGGTTTCTCACAAAATTGGAGCCCCCCTCCTTGTTTTCTAGCCTTGTTTTGTGTGATTTCGTTCTAAATCCGAAAATCCCCACCAAAAATAGCCCCAATTTTTTTTTGTGATTTGTTGGTTTGATGAGATTTTGTTGGATTTGGTCCATGGATTTGGTGTTTAGCAAGTAGATCCACCCCTCTACCACCTTCCCCTACCTTCCATCCCTCGAATTTGACCTCACCTTCGAGTTTCCCCACGGATCCGGAGTTGTTCATCCGCTCCTCGAGGACCCCGTACCCACGGGCCATCGGGCCCCCATGCACACGGGCCAGCCAGACCCCGTGCGCACGGCCCTTCCAGTGCGATTCGGCCGCTGTCCCTTCATCCTCCATACCACCCCCTACCCCCACCTCAACCCCATCCACGAGATCCATCAATTTGGAGGCCAAATCGCCAAGAAATCAGCCACACCCGCGAGTCCCAGGTGACCCCGTGCCCTCGGTACGTGTACCGTGCGCACGGGACCCCGTGCCCACGGGCTCCTACCCCCGTGCGCACGACCCCCCCCCCCCCCAGGTCAGCCGCGTGCACTTCACCATTTTGCCCATAACTTCCATATCCGGAGTCCGATTTTCGCGTTCTTTAGCTCGTTGAGTAGCTATTGACATCCCCCATCCACCTAGATAGGTACCACCACCATTTGACTCCATCAAAATTTTGACATTTTGGCATCTTTGCCTAGGCCTTCCACCATATCATCCGCAAAACCACCATAGTCTTCCGCAACCTAACCCGTTTCGCTCCATATAGCATTTTTGGTTGTTTAAGTGGTGACTTGAGTCTCCTAGGGTGTTTTGGCTACTTAGGGATGATTGCTTCTTCACAAACCACCACCACTTCCACATTGCCATTTCCATTTCCATCATTTGACATTTGTCATTTGAGATTTTGAGTTTGCGGTTTTTACCGTTTCCTAAGGTGTTTCGGCTACTTAGGGACGGGTCTACATCATCTTGGTATCTACATCAAGAACACCGCTACTCATCATCGCAAAGGACGGTAACCTCGACGACACCATTGTATATTACCCTTGCAATTGCATTGTTAACCCCTAGCCCATTTTGCATCACTTACCTATCGAGACTAGCCATTTGAGTATTGCCGGCAACGTTACTTGTGCACATTAGTGATCCACCATTCCATTTCATACATCCCATATCATATTGGTTTCATATCATCCATTGTGTCACAATAACGTTCCCGCATATACACAATAGCTATCTTGGTTTGTGCATCGTGCAAAAGTGGCCATAAAATAAAAAAAGCTTTTAAGCAAAAAGAGAGCAAAGAGCTTGTGAGCAAGTGCCATAGCATCATACCCCATTGCACATAAGAGCCATACCAAAATCTACATCATATGGTATCATGCTTGAGAGAAACACCGGGAACCATACATACATAGCATGCTTGGGATAGAAAGTTTACCCATCTTGCATCTATAGGTTGTGCACAAGTGTCGTATCCGCCTATTGAGCAGTCGTGCTAGCGTCTCTCTTGAGTTGTGCAACATGAGCGTTTTCCGTGGACTCCACATTTTGTGCTCATTCCTTGGTTGCACGACCCCATTTATCTATCCGTGTGTGTGTTTCCGTGTACCATTTGCTATTGCTTGCGAATTTGTGAATCTTTTCCAACATTATTGACTCTTGCTAACATTTTGCATCAAATTTTTGTGCCACTATCCTCACCGAGCTCTACCATAAGCCTTTACTTGTAGGTGTGAGTGAACAAGTCCGGTACCAATTCCACTATTCTTTCATTTCACATTGAGTGATACAAGATACATCCTCAACTTTGGGAAAAGGTAACTTGGTATTGTTTATCTCATTTCCTACTCACCTCTACTCGAGTCTTGTGATGGATAGGCAAGGCATTTCCTCTCCGGTCTACGACAACAATGACGACGTGAACAACTACATCACCAAAGCGTCCATCTTTGATCTACAACGACAAATGCAAGGCGCTCAATCAAGATTGCGAGAGCGCATCGAGAACATCTCCATCGACATTCGTCACTCCGAAGAAAGGAAAAGGGACTACATCGACAAGAAGCTTTCCGCACATAAAGAGGAGCAAGATGCAAGGATGGAGGAGATTAGAGCCTTGATCAAGTCTTCTTCCCCTTCGTCATCTTCAAGGCGGCGACGTTCAAGCCACAAGTCTTCGGAGCGCGAAAAAGATGCAAGTGCAAATCGTCCTCGTCCACATCTACATGGCGACCACCATCACGTTTGTGATCAACATCGTCATGAACGGCAAGTCACTTCCAAGCAACATGTGCACGACGACGACGAACGACATCTACTACGAGCTCAAGCACGACAACGACATCATCATCATGAAGATGCTCCACAAGCGCAAATGCACAAGTCCCAACAAGCCCTACTTCACGCCAAGTCCAAGCTTCAAGAGCACAAAAGAAGACCGCGAGACGACCACCACCAAGAGGGCGCTACGGTTACACCAACCACTTTGGCATCTTTGCCAAGTGCTATCAAGGCATCTTCGCCTTTGGACGTACGGCATCTTCGCCTACTTCCCACGAGTACGCCTACAACGACTTCATCAAGTCCAAGGCGACGACCTACGAGCGAGGGCGACACTTCCATCTTCGGAAGCCCCTCAAGGACGATGGCCGAGCATGGGAAACTCCCTTCGGTCATGGAGACGAGCTACAAGGTGCCACATCATATGGGCCTCCAACAACAAGACGGCGACAAGAAGGTCGAGCAAGGGCCATCCCCTTCGACCACGGTGATAGGAGTTGAGCATGGAGACATTTGCACCTACATCTCTTCGACACCCACATATGTCGAGATGCCCCATTTGTCATGTGAGGAGAGCCACCACCACATGAGTGACATGAGTGACTCCACCATATGTGACATTGAGAGCATTCCCTATGAGAGGATGAGTGTGACCACCACTAGCCCCACACATGAGAGCATGCCACACACCCTATGTGAGGTTGAGCGCCATTTGAGTGAATCCACCAACCATATGAGTGAGTGCATCCTTGAGGGAGTGAGTGAGCCACAACACTTAGTGAGTGAGGTAGTTGACACGGCATGTGAGGCCACCATGATTTCTAACGACTTAAACTCTACTCCTAGTGTGTTTTCTTCTTTGGTGCTAGGTCTCCTACATGACGACATGCCTATACATGATGACGCGCCGATCCTCGACGACTTCGTCCTTCCTTTGGACATGACGATGGCCATGGTGGAATATGATGCACCCCCCACATGGTTCCATCACGATGAAGATGAACACGATTTGGTCTTCCACACCTCACCTACACCACTTGAGTGGAACGACAAAGGTAACATAGGTAAAGGTGATGCTCTTGTCCCACTAGTGGACATTCTTGACATTGATTGCTTGCATGATGTTGATCCACCTATTACCATGCTTCATGCTAGTGAAACTTTGTCGTGCCTTGACTTACCTATTTATGATGAATATGATGATGAGCATGTTGAGTTGCCTAGTTGTGATACTATGATTCATAGGATATCTTGTGAAAATTCTATTGGTCACGTCATGTTTGACAATCCATTGAACTTGTCATATGCTATGAGTGAGATCAACCATATTTCATCATTTCAATCTCAACATAGTAACTATGCATGCCCCATTAAAATAAATCCCATTTGCACTTATGGCATAGATGACGACATGATGGTTATTGGCATTTGTTTCTCTTGTGATGATATTGATATGCTCCCTTTGCATCATTTATCTCATATGCCATGCCATGACCACCTAGCTTCGGATATGCATTGTTTTGGATGTTGTCCATTTTCTCCATATGATGTTTCCGATATTGCTCATGAGCATACCCCCATAGTTTCCTCATACATTTTAGGAGATTTTGATCCATCCCATCCATTGCATGATCCCAATACTTGTGTGCACCATATGCTCCCCATGAATAAAAATGCTATTGTTGTGCCTCACACTTGCTATAAATTGCATCCTAATCATGTTGAACACAATAACTATCATTGCTTGACGGATGACATGTTCATATACCATTCCTCAAATTTCTTTGAGCATTGCTTATCTTGTGCTAACTCACACGTGTGCATCATGATGGATGATGTGTACATCTACCACACACACACAATTTTCCCTTTGTCTTTGTTTTGTGTAGGTACTCATGTATACTCGTCGACCTCTCAATCCCAAGAGTTGACGAAACGAGCTCTTGAGATCAATGATGACTTGGGATCCCGTGGACTATCCTTACCACCGTCCCCTTCGTGCAAGGACTACGCGCAACTCCTCTACTTGGCTCTCACACGGCTATGGGCCATTTACCACTTGTCACATTATGCTCATTTTACCGTGTTCACTTTGCATCCTATGCTTGCTTCTATGCCTTTACCATGCAATTGTGACCCTTGCTTGCATCTACCCATGTTTCATCATTATGCTACTTCTATGTGTATTTGCATGCTTGGTAGAGATCCTTGTTGCTTTTGCCATGTTTATCATGTGCCTCATGCTATTTTACTCATATCTTGCTTTCATGCTTGTGATATGTCATGTGAATTATTCATGCCCACTATTTGCAGACATGACATGCTTGCCATGATTCCTCCTAGTATGTTGCATCTTCGCACTACTAGCTTGCTTGACTTGATTGCTATGATTGCTTGCTATGTTGCATCACCCATGTTCCACTATTACTTGCTTTCTTGGGTTGATGACATATATGCTCATGCCTCTCACATGATATATCTTGATCATTGTCTCTTGTGTCCATTAATGGCCTCTTTCATATCCACTTGTATTGAGTACAACCAAACTATGCTTATTGATCATGGAGACTTTGACACCTCACTTGTGATGCATGCTTCTTTATTTGAACCTCTTGTATTTGATTGTTCTTGCATCATATGCCCCCACACTATGAAATGCTCCCTTGTACCTTCTTATGATGAGCTTGATGCATACACTTGTTGGGTATCTTACCACTTGAATGATAGGTTTTGCATTTCCGCTAACCTCATTTGTTTTTCCAAGTGTTTATCATGTTCTTTCATTTTGGAGGATTCACAAGGCGGTGCCATTAGGCGACATATTGGTTATGTGAAGACATACATGATGTATGAATCCAACATCTTTGGGAACTTTCTTGAGGTGAACTCCTTATCTTTGAGCCATCCTCAAATACGCATATTGGATGGGTCACTCTTTCATTGTTGTTTCCTTCTTGTTGTCTACATGATACATCTCGTGAACGGAGGAGCGACATTGGAGATTGGCTACATGGACCTTCACGTTGAGGAGCGCTCGCACTTATTCGATGCACCTTCGCCACTCCACTCATGCCTCGACATCGAGCTTTGGTACACCAACACCTTCATATTTGTTGATTGTGCTCATACATGTCATGCTCGATGGACATATCATACTCACCACAAGTTTGCACACCATGCATGGATTGACTCACATTATGCTTGTCTTGTTGCATCTATTGCCATGTCATCTATGATATATGAGCTTGTGCATTTCCTTAGCAAATTTGTTGTGATCTACCTCGATGGCATATTCATACATCATGATCATATTGTCCAACATCAATTGCATGATAACATATACATGTTGAGGATCCATTGCCATATTCATGCTATTGATAAACCGTCTCACTATGACATCATTTTGCACCGTGGTTGCATTGATCATATTCACAACACATTTGTGTGCACAATGATTGCATGTCCTCCCATGAATGCTTTGCATCTCATTCTACATCATCTTGATAAGCTTCATGCGCTTTGTCATGACCAATCTTGTCGCATGGACTCATTCTTACATGATGGACACTTTGTGTGCGCTAACCATTGTATTTCCGAGTGTTGCTTGTGTTTGCTCTTTTTGCATGTCTATCACTCCGGTGACACCTTGGACTACTTGGATTGCGCCATGCCTGCAACTTCGTCCAACTACAAGTCCCTCTACGACAACCGTTTCCATGGTGATGAGGATCACGATCCGAGGTCGGATCTTTCCCAAGGGGGGGGAGATGATGCGGAGCATCCCACGGTCATCCCCATGTACACTCTGAATACTCTCCATACCCCAAGAGGACATATGACGAGACCTCGAACATATGCCATTGGAACTAAGGTGAACCCGCTCTTCTTCGAGAACATCATGAATATCCATTGGACTTGCTTGCTACCTCACCAAAGTGCTCTATGTGTCCTTAGGTACGAAGACCGACGACCACAAGCTAGTGAGGGACACCCCAAAGGAGTTGGAGAAGGACCACAAGGCCACAAGGAAGAAGATGGTGTTGGGGAACATAGTAATTTCAAAAAATTTCCTACGCACACGCAAGATCATGGTGATGGCATAGCAACAAGAGGGGAGAGTGTCCGTCCACGTACCCTCGTAGACCGTAAGCGGAAGCGTTAGCACAACGCGGTTGATGTAGTCGTACGTCTTCACGATCCGACCGATCCAAGCACCGAACGTACGGGGCCTCTGAGTTCAGCACACGTTCAGCTCGATGAAGATCTCTAGCCTCCGATCCAGCGAAGCTCCAGAGATGAGTTCCGTCAACATGATGGTGTGGTGACGATCTTGATGTACTACCGACGCAGGGCTTCGCCTAAGCACCGCTACGATATTATCAAGGTGGATTATGGTGGAGGGGGGCACCGCACACGGCTAAGAGATCCAAGGGATCAATTGTTGTTGTGCCTAGAGGTGCCCCCTGCCCCCGTATATAAAGGAGCAAGGGGGGAGGGGGCGGCCGGCCTAGTAGGGGCACGCCAAGGGGAGTCCTACTCCCACCGGGAGTAGAACTCCCTCCTTCCTTGTTGGAGTAGGAGAAGGGGGAAAGAGGGGGAGAGGAGGAAGGAAAAAGGGGCCGCACCCCTTGTCCAATTTGGACCAGAGGGGGGCTGCGCGCCTCCTTCCTTTCGGCCTTTCTCCTCTATTCCCGTATGGCCCAATAAGGCCCATATACTCCCCGGCGAATTCCCGTAACTCTCCGGTACTCCGAAAAATACCCGAATCACTCGGAACCTTTCCGAACTCCGAATATAGTCGTCCAATATATCGATCTTTACGTCTCGACCATTTCGAGACTCCTCGTCATGTCCCGATCTCATCCGGGACTCCAAACTCCTTCGGTACATCAAAACTCATAAACTCATAATATAACTGTCATCGAAACCTTAAGCGTGCGGACCCTACGGGTTCGAGAACAATGTAGACATGACCTAGAACTATTCTCGGTCAATAACCAATAGCGGAACCTGGATGCTCATATTGGCTCCCACATATTCCACGAAGATCTTTATCGGTCAAACCGCATAACAAAATACGTTGTTCCCTTTGTCATCGGTATGTTACTTGCCCGAGATTCGATCGTCGGTATCCCAATACCTAGTTCAATCTCGTTACCGGCAAGTCTCTTTACTCGTCATGTAATGCATCATCCCGCAACTAACTCATTAGTCACATTGCTTGCAAGGCTTATAGTGATGTGCATTACCGAGAGGGCCCAGAGATACCTCTCCGACAATCGGAGTGACAAAACCTAATCTCGAAATACGCCAACCCAACATGTACCTTTGGAGACACTTGTAGTACTCCTTTATAATCACCCAGTTACGTTGTGACGTTTGGTAGCACCCAAAGTGTTCCTCTGGTAAACGGGAGTTGCATAATCTCATAGTTACAGGAACATGTATAAGTCATGAAGAAAGCAATAGCAACATACTAAACGATCAAGTGCTAGGCTAACGGAATGGGTCATGTCAATCACATAATTCTCCTAATGATGTGATCTCGTTAATCAAATGACAACTCTTTTGTCCATGGCTAGGAAACATAACCATCTTTGATAAACGAGCTAGTCAAGTAGAGGCGTACTAGTGACACTATGTTTGTCTATGTATTGACACATGTATTATGTTTCCGGTTAATACAATTCTAGCATGAATAATAAACATTTATCATGATATAAGAAAATAAATAATAACTTTATTATTGCCTCTAGGGCATATTTCCTTCAGTCTCCCACTTGCACTAGAGTCAATAATCTAGTTCACATCGCCATGTGATTTAACACCAATATTCATATCTGTATATGATTAACACCCATAGTTCACATCGTCATGTGACCAACACCCAAAGGGTTTACTAGAGTCAATAATCTAGTTCACATTGCTATGTGATTAACACCCAAAGAGTACTAAGGTGTGATCATGTTTTGCTCGTGAGAGAAGCTTAGTCAACGGTTCTGTCACATTCAGAGCCGTATGTGCTTTGCAAATATTCTATGTCTACAATGCTCTGCGCGGAGCTACTCTAGCTAATTGCTCCCACTTTCAATATGTATCCGGATTGAGACTTAGAGTCATCTGGATCGGTGTGAAAGCTTGCACCGATGTAACTCTTTACGACGAGCTCGTTTATCACCTCCATAATCGAGAAATATTTCCTTAGTCCTCACTAAGGATATTCTTGACCAATGCCTAGTGATCTACTCCTAGATCACTATTGTACTCCCTTGTCTAATTCAGAGCAAGGTA
This sequence comes from Triticum timopheevii, assembly GCA_963921465.1. Lineage (NCBI taxonomy): Eukaryota > Viridiplantae > Streptophyta > Magnoliopsida > Poales > Poaceae > Triticum > Triticum timopheevii. The sequence goes on along the minus strand of OY997266.1, from coordinate 117,693,872 downwards.
TACAATAGGTCTGGTACATAACATAGCATATTTTATAGAACCTATGACTGAGGCATAGGGAATGACTTTCATTCTCTTTTCTATTTTCTGCCGTGGTCGGGTTTTAGAGTCTTACTCAATTTCACACCTTGTAACACAGGCAAGAACTCTTTCTTTGACTGTTCCATTTTGAACTACTTCAAAATCTTGTCAAGGTATGTACTCGTTGAAAAAACTTATCAAGTGTTTTGATCTATCTCTACAGATCTTGATGCTCAATATGTAAGCAGCTTCACCAAGATCTTTCTTTGAAAAACTCCTTTCAAACACTCCTTTATGCTTTGCAGAATAATTCTACATTATTTCCGGTCTACAATATGTCATTCACATATACTTATCAAAAATGTTGTAGTGCTCCCACTCACTTTCTAGTAAATACAGGCTTCACTGCAAGTCTGTATAAACTATATGCTTTGATTAACTTATCAAAGCGTATATTCCAACTCCGAGATGCTTGCACCAGTCCATAGATGGATCGCTGGAGCTTGCACATTTTGTTAGCACCTTTAGGATTGACAAAACCTTCTGGTTGCATCATATACAACTCTTCTTTAATAAATCCATTAAGAAATGCAGTTTTGACATCCTTTTGCCAGATTTCAAAAAATGTGGCAATTGCTAACATGATTCGGACAGACTTTTAAGCATCGATACGAGTGAGAAAATCTCATTGTATTCAACATCTTGAACTTTGTCAAAAACCTTTTTTGACAAGTCGAGCTTTGTGGATAGTAACACTACTATCAACGTCCGTCTTCCTCTTGAAGATCCATTTATACAATATGGCTTCCCGATCATCGGGCAACTCCACCAAAGTCCACACTTTGTTCTCATACATGGATCCCATCTCAGATTTCATGGCCTTAAGCCATTTTGCGGAATCTAGGCTCATCATCGCTTCCTCATAGTTCGTAGGTTCATCATGGTCTAGTAACATGACTTCCAGAACAGGATTACCGTACCACTATGGTGCGGACCGTACTCTGGAAGACCTACGAGGTTCTGTAGTAACTTGATCTGAATTTCTATGATCATCATCATCAACTTTCTCACTAGTTGGTTTTGACGTCACAAAAACCGGTTCCTGTGATGTACTATTTTCCAACAAGGGAGCAGGTACAGTTACCTCATCAAGTTCTACTTTCCTCCCACTCACTTCTTTTGAGAGAAACTCCTTCTCTAGAAAGGATCCATTTTTAGCAACGAATATCTTGCCTTCGGATCTGTGATAGAAGGTGTACCCAACAATTTCCTTTGGGTATTGTATGAAGACGCACTTCTCCAATTTGGGTTCGAGCTTATCAGGATGAAACTTTTTCACATAAGCATCGCAGCCCCAAACTTTAAGAAACGACAACTTGGGTTTCTTGCTAAACCACAGTTCATATGGTGTCGTCTCAAAGGATTTAGATGGTGCCCTTTTAACGTGAATGCAGCTGTCTCTAATGCATGATCCCAAAACGATATTGGTAAATCGGTAAGAAACATCATAGATTGTACTATATCCAATAAAGTATGGTTATGATGTTCGGACACACCATTATGATGTGGTGTTCCAGGTGGCATGAATTTGTGAAACTATTCCACATTGTTTTAATTGAAGATCAAAATCGTAACTCAAATATTTGTCTCCGCGATCAGATCGTAGAAACCTTATTTTCTTGTCACGATGATTTTCCACTTCACTCTGAAATTCTTTCAACTTTTCAAATGTTTCAGACTTATGTTTCATCAAGTAGATATACCCATATCTACTCAAATCATCTGTGAAGGTCAGAAAATAACGATACCCGCCGCGAGCCTTAACACTCATCGGATCGCATACATCAGTATGTATTATTTCCAATAAGTCAGTTGCTCGCTCCACTGTTCCGGAGAACGGAGTCTTAGTCATCTTGCCCATGAGGCATGGTTCGCAAGCATCAAGTGATTCATAATCAAGTGATTCCAAAATCCCATCAGCATGGAGTTTCTTCATGCGCTTTACACCAATATGACCTAAACGGCAGTGCCACAAATAAGTTGCACTATCATTATTAACTTTGCATCTTTTGGTTTCAATATTATGAATATGTGTATCACTACGATCGAGATCAAATGAACCATTTTCATTGGGTGTGTAACCATATAAGGTTTTATTCATGTAAACAGAACAATAGTTTATTCTCTTACTTAAATGAATAATCGTATTGCAATAAACACGATCAAATCATATTCATGCTGCAAACACCAAATAACATTTATTTAAGTTCAACACTAATCCCGAAAGTATAGGGAGTGTGCGATGATGATCATATCAATCTTGAAACTACTTTCAACACACATCGTCATTTCACCCTTAACTAGTTTCTGTTTATTCTGCAACTCCCGTTTCGAGTTACTACTCTTAGCAACTGAACTAGTACCAAATACCAAGGGGTTTGTCACACCCTGATTTTCATGCCACAACACTTAAGTCAATAAATCATGCTAAAATGTGGTTTGACAAAAACTTTTGAGTGTTTTGTCTTTGCTTTGATTGATTGTTTGTCTGCTGTTTGCAAGTGCTCTAAAAATCAAATAAATTCTCCAACCCTTATACTCCTTCCCCTTGATCCAAAAACCTTGACCAATGATCATGCCATGTGTATAGAGCAATATAGTATTTTCTTACAAAAATAATTTGGCCAAAAAGTATTTTCAAAAATTAGTTTTCCAAAAACCCCTGAATTGAGGTTTGCACTGCAAGTACTTAATTAAGGGCAGTAAAAATCTTTCCAAAAATATATTTGACTCCTATTAGATATAGGATACCCAGAAACCACAAAAATATAATTTTAAAAGTTATTTTCCTATTTTATTTAAAAAGCTTTTTCTTAAGGCCAGAAATGGTCTTTAATAGGGAAAAATTATTTTATTGTTTTAAAAATATTTGACAAAAATCAGGGAAATTCAGTGGACATATATTGTCCATATATAAGAGTTTCAACACATGGTCATGTTCAAAATATTGGTCAAATCCCTCAAAAACCCTTTCTGGATATTTCAAGCTTTTGAAATATTTACAAAGGAAATATTCTCCAATTACATATGACATGTTTAATGATCTTGACAAGTATCATGCCATGGAGAATAGTAAAACTCCATGATATCCCCTCAAAACCATTTCTGTCCATTTTGAAATTTCAGCAACTTTACATTGCCAAACATGTCCAAATGCTCTCAAACCTTGTGAACATGCTCAAATGGTCTAATAATTAATCTAGACCAAATGGCACAAGTTGGAGAACAAGTTAACTTGATCAAAGTGCCCCAAAACCCTTCCTGTCCAGAACCAAATTTGGACAACTCTACATTGCCAAGTGTGTCCTTTTGATGTGAATTTTTGTGGACATGTTCAAATCCTCAAATGATGACACTGCACCAAGTGGTGCATCAAGGAGAATAGATTTGCATGACTAAATCTTGAAAAGTCTATTTCTACTGATTTCTAGGGTTTACAAAAGTTGCATTGGCAACTATTCCCAAATGGACTCAATCTTGGTGGTACCTCCTATTTTCTCATACCATTTGACCCTGTCAAGCCTCATGACAAACGGAGATAATATACTTGCCCAAACCAATATCAAACACCTTCTGCCACTTTACCAAAATGCCATTTTTGAGCTCTTCCACTAATCTCCAAGAGTTATCCTTTTTACCACAGCCCCTCCTAGTCCCCCTCTACCTCTGCTGTGCTTCCCTGCCCGAGAGGCAACGATGGAGGGGGGCAGAGACCCATTTTTCTTCTCTGGACAGCCACTTTCTCCCTCTTCCTCACCTCTCTCCTCACCCAGAGGCCATCCAAAGCATCCAATGCCTCCCCCTCCTTCTTTACTCCACCCTTGAGCTACTGGACACGGTTGGCCGCGCCCACAAGGCATAGAAAATGCCATGCCGGCCATTTAGGCGCTCTGGAGCGCGCTATAGTGCGCTCCCGCACTGTAGTCGCCCCCTTCCAAACGCCTCCGGCCACCTCGGGCCTCCCCCGTGCGCCTGCCGATGCGCCTCGGCGTCCTCAACACGCTACGCGGTCGGCCCCCATCTCTCTCCCCCTCCCTGCGCCTCCGCGCTAGCGAACAGAGGCCGCCCGAGCGCGCCAATGGAGCGCCTCACACGCGCGGCACCCTGGCCCTTCCCTCGCTTCTTCTCTCCCCTCCTCTCGCCCTAGACCAACCCCACGAACACCCCAGAAACGCCCATGCGCGCCCCCGTGGCCTCCAGCAACGGCTAGGAGCTTGCCGGCGCACGAGCCACGGTGAACCTCGCCCCCTTCTATTTAAGGCCACCCCCGAGCCCTCTCTGGCCTCCTTTCGCCCTCTCTCACTCCCATTGACCCCCTGGACCAACCCACTCCTCCTCCCGTGCCCTCCATCCACCTCCATGGCCGGAGCCGAGCCATCAGGCTCCGCCTAAATTCGGGCTACCCCGAGCCCCTCCTCTCCCCCTCGGTGCACCAGCGCCCTCATTTAACCACTGCAAGGCCCTATACCCTCTCCGTTCATCCTCGGGTGCGCCGTGCGCTCATGGCCAAAGATGGCCGATGGCCCCCTCCGCGACCATCCAAGCCGCCGACACTACGGCCCTCCTCGGCGGGCGTGAAGCACCTAGGAGGACGCGGCGTAGCCTCATGAGCACGCCGGTGGGCGGAGCGTCACCGGAGACGCCCTGTAACACCGGCAGTCGCCGTCGGGGCGCCTCCTCTTTCTTCCGTCGCGCCCGCGTGGGATGTTGAGGATGAACCCGACAAGCGGGCCCCGCTCGTCAGCGACCTGGTGGCCGGGCCCCGTCGTTTAAGTGGAAACGGCTTCCACCGGATCCGCCTCCCCCGCGCGAAGGCGCACCCCCGCAAGCCGCCATCGACGTCGCCCCTGTCGCCGCGCGGCCGAGCCGCTGGGCCGGCCCAGTGGCGCCCTGTTGCTAAACTTCGCCCCAGCGCGCCGCCGCCGCCCAGATCCAGCCCGTTTGGGTAAAAATCTTTTCCTTTTTCTTTTCTGTAAAGTTTGTAAAATCCATAAACAAATCAAATCAACTCCAAATTTGATGATTCAAATTTCTAGTGACTCTATAAATCATGATCTACCTGGTGATGCAACATGCACATTTTTCCAGAGACCTTCCCTTCACAAATATTTATCAAAACCCCATTTTTCCATTTCTGTGATGAACTTTAGAAAATCACAGAGAGCTCAATATTGATCCAAATGCCATGATTCAAATTCCTAGATGCATCTAAGTTCAAAACTTAGTTTTTGAACATTTTTACTAATACTTTCTGTATCACCTCAACTAATGGTCTATTTCTTTGTATATAGCCAACTTTGCAAATTCATAGGAAAATCATCTCAACTCCAAATCCAGTGAAACCAATTCCTAGATGCTTCTAAAATCATCCTTTGTTAAATGGGTGCCTTTGCTCATTTTTCAAAAATATATCTCTGTACACTTCTTGCAAATCCATAAACCTCTTGATTCCATCATATTGAAATGTCCAGAGATGTCCATTGATCAAATCCTAATGAAACCACTTTGGTCATCCCTCATATGACCAGAGGTATCCCAGAAAAGTCCAACTCATGTTTTTAGAGCACTTTTATTTCCTGCCTTGTTATGGTTGCTTTTAACGATAGTTGACGAAGTAGACGAAATACTCGGGGTTGGACCAGAGATATTTGAAGACCTCGAAGACTCTGATGAACCAGGCAAGCAGCCCTTTGACCATGTCTATGAAACCCTTTTTATGCATGCCATATAGCTCTTTATTATTGTTGCATCGGAATCATGATGAGATGGTGAACCACGTGGGTTGGTTGCCTCGGTTACTTCCTCGTTGATACTTGCATTGTGCATGGCCCTACCTTCTTATGAGGGTTATGCCGGTGGGAGTAGATAGGATGCTAAAGTAGATGCTACGCAAAAAGGGACGGGTATGTGCATGATGAAGGAGGCAAAGTATTTTTCAAAGGACTTTTCGAAAACCCCGTCGGGTGCCACTTATGCCCGAGGGAGATGATGAAATGGGTAACCACTTGATGACGAAGTGGTGTACCGAGGAAAGTGTGTGTTGTTTCCAAAACGGATTGGTCGAAGTTGCGACCGTTATTCCAACCTTACATGCGCAACCACTCTACCCTTATATGGGAAAGGGCATTATTGATTACCTAGGCCGATACTAGCTTGGAGCCTGCATTACTAGTGACGGGGGAGAGTTGGTGCTCTCTCTCGGGACGGGGTCGTGCCAGGTAGGGCGGCCATGCCTGTTTTCACAGGGCACCGGACACACCGTTGGTACCCCGTGCCAGTGGTATGTGATAATTATGGGAGCAAGGCTCCATGAAAGTGTTATGTGAAATGTTGGGCACGGGGGTTACTGCCAATCGAGTGGACTCCATGTTAGTGTCGTCTAGGGAAAGGTAGTGATCGGGTGCTTACCCCGGGTACTTGAGGTACCGCGGGTCGTGGCTGACACGGAAGTTCCCCGGATCTTGTGGGTACAGTGTGCAACCTTTGCAGAGTGTAAAACTATTCGAATAGCCGTGTCCACGGTCAAGGACAGTTGGGTAACCGCTCTTGGGCTACGTCCACTTGTTTACAAACCAAGTGTGTGTGTTGATAAAAATGACTTGGGTCAAGTCAAGGGACTTGACATGATTGAGATGGGTTGGTGCCCACTCAGTTTATGTTAGATGGGTTGGTGCCCACTCTATTTATGTTAGATGGGTTGGTGCCCACTCTATTTATGTTGATACCTGTAACCAGCCCTCATGGTTACTTGAATTCTCTTGATGCATGCCTTACAAAGTTGTTGAACATGTCATTGCACTCAAAACTAGCTTCCTGCAAAATTTACCTATATCAAGCATTGTTGTATCTTGAACCAAAACATGGGTTGCTTGCGAGTACATTCAAAGTACTCATTGGCTTGCCACTGGTTATTTTATTGGCCAGGCATGAAAGAACAGGATATGATGGAGAATACTTCGGTGACGAACATGCGAGCTAGGACGCTTCCCAGTTAGAATGCCTGTAGGGTTAAGGCAGATGGCATGGGTCCAAGTTATCGACGAAGATTTCCGCTGCAATGTTATACTCAAGACTTGACCATAATGGTCCTACTTGTGCAAAACGGTATGTATGGATGTAAGACTCTTGTTATTCAGCTTCTGTGTGTTCAGTGAGCATTGATCTCTGGGATCACTGTACACGTGCATTCGGTGATCACGACTTATGAGTCGGGGTCCCCACAGAGCTGGTATCAGAGCCATCCTGACTGTAGGAAGCCTTGGTTAGCATGGTCGTTAGTTAGGGTAAAACTATTTCCAAAACTACTACTAGTTTTCAAAACTATCTGTACTTCTCTTCCCTTCTCAGTTTTTCAAAAACTAAGGTATACTTTCCTTATTGATCTCTTCCCCTTCAAAACCTTTGCTCGCTAGAACCCTTATGCCCCTGACCACTGGATTCCTGGTAATCCTCGTGGATAATCTAGAAGGAAGATGCCTTGCCAGACATTCACCCACATCTCCTGAACACAAGATAGGCGACATCACAACAAGACGATACCAATAGAAGATACATCCTCGAGGAATGAGGACCTGAAGACCCAGGAGATGGTGACACCCTTGACACTGCCCCAAGATGATGCAACCTTAGCCTACGATGATCAGGGCATAGAATATGCAAGATAATGATATACATCGCTAATAGAGTAACCCTGTCACTACCGTTGTTGTATCGGCAACCACCGATGGATGAGAACCTAGCCATTTGGTCCGCCTCATCATAGTGAGCAGGAAAACGGTTCTCCTCATCCCCCGCTCTTGGTGTCGATGTTGTCATCAACGTAACCGACATGATGGACCTCTATTACGCCTTGATAATGTCATTGCATAAAGGATTACCTACCTGGTACCATCGACGGCTTAGAAGACAACAAGGGATTGTTGTGATTAAGAAGACAATAGAAGACCAAGTCAGTGCCAGTTATGAGGAGCCACCTTCACCCCATCGCTTCGACAGGCAAGAAGTTGTTGAGGAATCTTCAGGCTCAACCCGGATTCTTTCATCGAACAACTACAAGAGACGTAACAACACCTGAGGAAAACTCAGAAGACTGCATGAGGCACAAGGCACGACTACTGAGTCCGAGAACCCCTAGGGTAGGATGAGTCGTGTACCCCCTATGCGCAGTCGAGTCTGTATGATAGTTTGAATAGAACCATGATTGTGTGTTGCTTGTTTTGATTTGTTTGTGTTTTGATATCAGTCGCCCTTTTTGCCCTAGGCAACAAGTACGCAACTATATCACCTGCCTTATTTTGTTGTTTGTGTTTGGCCTTTTTGGCACTTATTTGTTTGCACTTGCACTATAGAACCCCCTTTAGGCATTCCCCTCCTCTATGCTGCTTTTCCCTCTCATCTCTTTCCTCAACTGAAGACAAGCAAGACAATATGCACCAAGGATTCCACCTCGGCGACCAACAAGCACTGAAGACTTTTGCTACAACCTCCTCGACCAAGTACAACCCCGTATGTTTACACCTCAAGACTAGAACCCTATCCCTAGACCTACAGGACTTCACGAGATACCCCAGCTCGAAACCTTAACCCTGAGCTTAACCTACGGAATTGCAAGAGAACATGTTAAGCCTCCGTCACCTTGCTTATCACTGGGTTCATTATGGAACTAGTGGACATAGTGAACGAGCACATTATCTTCCTAAGATAGCACCAAAACTGACGATGCCATAGGGAAGACCAATCAGAGGATATAGGAATAGAGGAGAAATGACTTGATGAGTTTATAGCAATGACTTGAGGAATTATATGAGACTATTTGGTGGATTATGAGGCTTTGATCTTGGTAGATGAACTTGGTGGGATCATGATTATAGAGTAGCATAGCTTTCATTACCCCTGAGTAAATTGGATTTAATAGGACAATTATGATCGCAAGCTGAAATTCTTGGAAGTATAAGGATTTGACTTAGCCAGGGGATATTGATAGGAGATAGTTGACATTATGATAATGACTTTGGGGAAGCATGTAGGAATTCTCATTGGACATGAGATTTGGATTTAAATAGGTGATTCTATTATAGATGCTGAGCATGTCTACATGGTTCGGAGTAAATTGGATTTAGACTGATGATCTCGATCATGATACCATGATTCTCGGTGGATGATAAACTAGGAGATTGGAATAATTGTTGGAGTTTATTTAGGGATCTATATACGCTTGACCTTGGAGTATTACTAGATCACAATAACGGGAATTGGTGGACTGACTATAGTAAGGCAGCCCTTTCAAGTATTGGGGATTATAAGGACTTTAGGAGATCATGTGGAACACCAGCATAGGCGTTGGATTTGTAGAATTAATGGATTATGTAGTGATTGATGGAAACTAATGGGTTGTTGGTTGATTCATAGGAAGGAAACAAGATCTTGGAGTGGCTTACGACGTGTTTCCTAAGGATAGAGATGCTTTACCATGGACCTTGGGCCAATAGACTGAGCACTTGGATTGTGGTGATTAAATTCAAGCTTAGCAGCTTATATGCTCTACCCATGGATTTTTAGGGGTAGCCATACATATGAGCTTGGTAGTTGACATGTATAGATTTATTACACCTCCCCTTGGGAGTCATGAGGATATGAATAACATGAGTGATGATTGGAGTTGACCTATACAAGTTGATTCTTTTGGTAATATGATGTGAAGACTAGGTAGACTATTGGCATCTCAGAAACCGTGTGAGGGAGTCCTGGACTAGGGGGTGTCCGGACAGCCGGACTATCATCGTCCGCCGGACTCCAAGACTACGAAGATACAAGATTGAAGACTCCGTCCCGTGTCCGGATGGGACTTTCCTTGGCGTGGAAGGCAAGCTTGGCGATACGGATATGTAGATCTCCTACCATTGTAACCGACTCTGTGTAACCCTAGCCTCCTCCGGTGTCTATATAAACCGAAGGGCTTTAGTCCGTAGGACAATATACATTACAACAATCATACCATAGGCTAGCTTTAGGGTTTAGCCTCCTTGATCTCGTGGTAGATCCACTCTTGTACTACCCATATCATCAATATTAATCAAGCAGGACGTAGGGTTTTACCTCCATCAAGAGGGCCCGAACCTGGGTAAAACATCGTGTCCCTTGTCTCCTGTTACCATCCGCCTAGACGCACAGTTCGGGACCCCCTACCCGAGATCCGCCGGTTTTGACACCGACATTGGTGCTTTCATTGAGAGTTCCTCTGTGTCATCACCGATAGGGAGGATGCCTCCACCCATCTTCAAAGACGGTATTTTCGCCGAAGGGGCCTTGGCCGCCGGCCAAACTACCCGGCTAGGTGGTTTCCTTATGACCGCCTGTCCGGCCACTGCTTCGACAATGACTTCTCAAGTCATCAAAAGCAATCTTCGCGTCAGCTCGGAATCCGCCGAGCAGTTGGATCCAATAGAGCTCGCGTCTGTTAACGAGCTCTTGGATCGCATCGCCGCCCTGGGAGTCGCTACAGACTACAATCAGATTGGGCTTAAAACCGATCTGAGAGAGATTAACTCTCCCTAGGCCACCCACCACGTCGCAGTGGTAGAGGAGCAATGCGGCGACTCTTCGCCTATATTGAAAACTAATCACGTCCGGATTCCCGAACCCTCCATGCCGGATTTCCGCGGAGGGACGGGCTTCGATCGAGCATTGAACTTAAAACCATGCATCGCCCCAGACTCGCTGGATTGTGTCTAGCAACCCAAGCTTCCGAATTCGGAAACTCCTCGACCTTTAAGCCCCAAGATGGGCAGGGATCCGGATTTTAGTCCACCCACCCGCCCAGACATATGCGATCTATCTCTAATACGGCAAGAGCCCACTGAAATAGTAAATCACTACTGGGCCAGATACCTCCTGGTTATGGACAGGATAAAGGACTGCCGAGAGGAAAACGCAATCTCAATCTTTTGCAATAATTGCACGGACAAGGGAATATTGAACACCATCGGTTGTCGTAAAATTACACGCTTCGCCAATCTGGCGTCCATAGTACGAAAGTACTGTTCGATGGAGAGTACCCAGAAAACCGAAAATCAATTTTGGGACAATCCGGCCCCAACCCCAGTCCGCAACAAAAGGGTGCCTCTCACCCAGGCCCCAGATGCAAAAATGAAAAAGCAAAAACCCCATAAAGGGCACGGAACCATACTGGAGGGATGGCTCAATGGACCCTGTAAGCTTCATAGTACAGAGGGAGCCATCCCAACACATAGCCTTCGAGCATGTTGGATACTACGGCAGGTGGCCAAAAGTGGCAAGGAGCTTCTAGCCCCGGAAAACCACTCCAACAATACCGGTACGGTATCAATAGTCTTCGAGACCTTCGCATCAAACAATATGCGAAAACGAACAATCCGCGGACTCGCCGAAGTCTACCAAGTAGCAATAACAAATCCATGGAGTGACACAGCCATCACCTTCAATGCTAGCGACGAACCTAAATTCCGAACAGCTCGAGCACCAGCCGCACTGGTGCTTAGTCCCATAGTGGACGGCTTTCGGCTTACAAAGGTCCTCATGGATGGCGGCAGCGGACTAAACCTCATATATGAGGAAACTCTTCAAAAAATGGAAATAGACTGGAGCCGTATTGAGCGAAGCAGCACAACCTTCAGAGGAATAATCCCTAGCCGGGAAGCGCGCTGCACCGAAAAAATCACACTTGATGTGGTGTTCGGCTCGCCGGACAATTATAGATCCGAAGAAGTCACGTTCCAAGTGGCCCCGTTCAACAGCGGATATCACGCTATATTAGGACGAGAGGCATTCACAATTTTTCAAGCAGTACCTCATTACGTTTACATGAAGCTCAAAATGCCTGGGCCCGGCGGAATAATCACTCTCGCTAGTGATCCGGACATAGCACTCCGCGCCGAAAACAAGACAGCTGCACTAGCCCTGGAGGCACTATCCGAAGCCTTAGCAGCAGAAGAAGTCACCGCGTTGCGCTCTACGGCGAACAGGGACGATGTGATACTCGATAAATGATCCAAGTCCACTTCCTTCAAACTAGCAGATGAAATAATAAAATTCCAGGTCCATCCAATGGACCCAACAAAGACGGCCTCCATTGGGGCACAGTTGAACCCTGAAGTAGACGCCGCACTGTGTGAATTCCTTCGGGAAAATTGGGACATCTTCGCCTGGCATCCTTCGGATATGCCCGGAATCCCATGCAGGTTGGCAAAACACAGCCTAAACATCCTAAAAGGATTTAAGCCAGTCAAACAGGCTCTTCTACAATTTTCCGAACCCAAAAGACAGGCAATGGGAGAAGAGCTAGCCAAACTATTGGAAGCCGGATTCATTAGAGATATCAAACATCTGGACTGGCTAGCAAATCTGGTAATGGTACCAAAGAAGGACAAATCCTGGCGCCTCTGTGTCGATTTTAAAGACCTCAATAAGGCTTGCCCAAAGGATCCCTTCCCTCTCCCCCGCATCGACTAAATTATCGATGCTACCGCATGGCACGATTCATTGTGCTTCCTCGACGCATACTCTGGCTATCATCAAATCAAGATGGCGGAAGCAGACCAAGCCGCAACGGCATTCATAACTCCATACGGACCATTCTGCTTCAACACGATGCCCTTCGGACTTAAATATGCCGGCGCAACATATCAGCGCATGATTCAAACATGTCTGGCCACCCAGATCGGCAAAACAGTCGAGGCATACGTAGACAACGTGGTCGTCAAAACAAAACACGTCGAAACTCTAGTAGACGATTTGAGGCTCACATTCGACAACCTCAGAGCATATGACATCAAGCTGAATCCGGAAAAATGCGTTTTCGGCGTACCAGCCGGAAAGCTGCTGGGCTTCATTGTATCCGGTAGAGGAATTGAAGCAAACCCGGCCAAAATCCGAGCTCTGTCATAGTTGGATATTCCAAAAGACCTCAAACAGATACAAAAATTAACAGGATGCATGGCAGCTTTAAGCCGCTTTATCTCCCGTCTAGGAGAAAAGGCATTGCCCCTCTATCGCCTCCTCAGACGCACTGAACACTTTGAGTGGACGGATGCTGCCACTGCCGGACTCGAAGAAATAAAGGCCATATTGGCAACAAATCCGGTCCTGGCCGCGCCCAATCTAGGCGAACCAATGTTGTTATACATCACAGCAATGCATCAAGTCGTAAGCGCGGTACTCGTCGTCGAACGAGAGACAGAAGGGCATAAATTCCCTCTTCAAAAACCAGTGTATTATGTATCCACTGTGTTAACTCCTTGCAAATCCCATTACCCACACTATCAGAAGATAGCGTATGCGGTGTTCATGGCATCCCGAAAGCTCCGACACTACTTTCAAGAGTGTTCGATAACAGTGGCCTCCGAAGTACCACTCAATGACATAATAAATAACCGTGACGCAACGGGCAGGATTGCAAAATGGGCCATTGAGCTCTTACCATTCGATATAACTTACAAACCTCGGCGAGCTATAAAGTCACAAGTTTTGGCTGACTTCATCACTGAATGGACCGAAGCCGAACTCCCTAAAGAGTACGGCGCATACTCCAATTGGGTTATGCACTTTGACGGCTCTAAAATGTTGGCCGGACTGGGGGCTGGCGTCGTATTGACATCCCCAACCGGGGACACAGTCCAGTATGTACTTCAAATAATGTACACTGACTCCAACAACGCAGCCGAATACGAGGCCCTGTTACACGGTCTCCGGATGGCAGTCTCCATGGGCATTCAACGCCTAGAGGTGCGCGGGGATTCAAACCTTGCAATATCCCAAATAAATGGAGACTTTGACGCCAAGGATCCGAAAATGGTAGCATATCGCAACGCTGTCCTAAAAATGTCAGCACGGTTTGAAGGACTCGAATTCCATCACATAGCCCGAGATAATAACCACGCGGCCGACGTACTGGCACGCATCGGTGCAAAACGTGATGCCGTCCCTCCAAATATCTTCCTGGAACGGCTCTTCAAGCCATCCGTACTATGGGAAGAGGAGCCCGGAAATGACAAACCGGAAAAAACCGCGCCAATCGGCGATTCAGCCGATGACATAACACCTTCAGCCCACGACATAATGGCAGTAATCGCCCCGTGGACAGAACCATTCCTAGCTTACTTGCTTAGGCTGGAACTTCCCTAAGACCAAAACGAGGCCCGCTGCATAGTCCGGCGGTCGAAAGCCTACAAGGTCCATGAGGGGGAACTTTATAAGAAAAGTACAACCGGAGTCCTTCAAAGGTGCATCTCCGAAGAGGAAGGGCGAAACCTCCTGGCTGAAATCCATGCCGGACTAGGCGGACACCACGCAGCAGCCCGGGCCCTTGTAGGAAAGGCATTCCGTACAGGATTTTATTGGCCGACGGTCCGGGCAGATGCCCAGGACTTAGTCCAGAAATGCGTTGGTTGTCAGCTCTTTGCTAATCAGAGCCATATGCCGCCCACCGCCCTCAAAACTATACCCATTATCTGGCCGTTCGCGGTCTGGGGGCTTGACATGGTTGGACCCCTTAAAGGGGGAACCCACAAGCAAAGGTACCTATTGGTCATGGTGGACAAATTCACCAAATGGATAGAGGCCAAACCGGTCAAGACGGCAGAGTCCGGACCAGTGATAGACTTTATATCCGGGGTAGTACACCGTTACGGAGTCCCCCACAGCATCATCACCGACAATGGCACGAACTTCACAGCCGACGAGGTTAAGTCATGGTGCAAAAATATGGGCATCAAGCTCGACTATGCTTCAGTCTATCACCCTCAAACCAACGGTCAAGTGGAACGAGCAAATGGTCTAATAATGAGCGGCATTAAACCCAGACTAGTGCGGTCACTTACTAAATCTGACACGCACTGGGTCGAAGAGCTCGACTCCGTACTCTAGGGGCTGCGGACAACGCCTAACCGCACTACCGGATTCACACCATTCTTTATGGTCTACGGCGCAGAGGCAGTCTTGCCCTGCGACATTATTCATGACTCACCTCGAGTGCGCATGTACGAAGAAAGAGAGGCCGAGCTGGATCGGCAGGACAGCTTGGACACATTGGAGGAAGAACGCGACGTTGCCAAGGCTCGTTCCGCATTCTATCAGCAGCAGGCCTGAAGATACCAAAGCAGAGAAGTACGGGCCAAGACTTACAACGTTGGTGAACTAGTTCTACGCCTGCCGGACAAGAAAAAGGACAAGCTCAAGCCCAAATGGGAGGGTCCCTTCATTATCGATCAAGTCCTGACCGGCGGAGCGTACCGTCTACGAAATGCGTCGGATAACCGACTCGAGCCGAACCCATGGCACGCAGCCCGCCTCCGAAGATTCTATGCCTAGCGCCGGACTAAGAGTTCGTCCCCTTCCTCCGTCCAAATTTTTACACTTCGGCTGTCTTTTGTTTCACTTTTCATTACTTTTTTACTACAAAACCCGTAAGGGCCTACTTTCGCATTGTTCGCATACACTTGATGTGCCATCCGCACTAATTATACCTGGGGGCTTCTTTTACAGAAGCTCAATTATAAGGGTCTCATGCCCAGCACATGTGTCAAGCTTCCACATGTACCTTTTACTCACCATTATATGCATCGATATGACTTAAGTTTTGGCCAAGCTGGGTTGCCTGGCTCCTATGCTTACCCCTACGTTCCTGATTGTTCGGCTAGGAGGTAAAGGGAGCACCTCTGCGATTGTTACTGCCGGGTCAGCCGGATGTGTACCTCAGACTGGGTGAAGCCGAAAGCTAGCGTTCTTAAGGGAATATTCGGTCGGTGACTTAAAAGATGATTTTTTACATACTCATTTACCCGCCCCCAGACGTTTTTTCTGCTTTTTTTGCAGTCTGGACATGCACTTTAGGGCATGCCTCCCTGGGAAAGGAACCCTTAACGGAACTATTCTCCCTGGAAGATGTTTCTTACTAACCATGTAATATAACATAACTAGTTGGGCACTTGTCTGATAAAGCACTAATGACCCCTACGCCTGGTCTCCATGCATACCCCGGTTGTTTCTTAACCAAAAAGGTATTCGGACACACTCCGGACTCTAGGGTCCCGAGGTTGAAGCGAAAAGGTCGGCAAAGACAAACGATCTACAATCCGGCTAGAAGGTATTTCACATGTCACTTTAAAGGAAAACATACATTGTCAAATTTACTGACTGTATTCCTCCTCAATCCCATCTAACAGGATGTCTAACTTACAGTCCCGTTGGGAAAATTTAGCAGCCAACTCTACTTGGCTGTATACTAAACTCACAGGGATCTCCTTCCCATCGGGCCCCACCGGTCCAACTTCGGCCATGTGGTTGGGATCCGCCTTCTTGTAACGCGTCTTCACCATGGCCCAAGCCTCCCTGGCACCTTGACGGCAAGCTGAAATCTTCCACAAACGGAAGCGCTGCCGCACTCCCTGAAGCTTCTCCGCAAGCTCCCCAAGGCCCTCGGGTAGGGAGAGGGCTGGCCATAAAGCCTGGACGGCGCTGCTCATTGCCTGCCGAACTCGTTCGAGCAGTTGTAACAGCTCGGGAAGTTGATCACCCGTCGATATGGGCATCTCCTCTGCAGGGCAACCTGTGAGTATACCTACAAGACATATTATGTCAATTTACTTCCTCGCCAAACTCTTCTTTTCAAAGGAGTCCGCTCAAGCACTTACTATAAATGCCGCGGCGAAGCCGCTGATTCTCCTTAACGGAGCTTGACAGCCCAGCTCGAGCGCCTTTCAGCTCTTCTCCGAGCTTGGCGTTGGCATCCTGGAGCTTGTTCCTTTCTTGCTGCACCCTATTCAGCACCCTCTTGCCGGCCTTTAGCTGGCGCAGTAATTCTTGCCTGTCCGGATCTTGTCCGGTGGCACCTGCAATGTCACTATTAGACTTGCGCGCATGCCGCACAGCGCTTATATTTATTAATAAAAATGTGTTACCAGGAGGGGTCTCTGCGTCTCCTCCTGCGGCAGCAAGTGCGGCCTCAAGTTGGGCCTTGCATTCTTGCAGCTCCTGAGACAGCTGGGCATTCTTCTCGGTAAGAGCCTGCGTTTCAAATGATCCTTAAATCAGTTAACATAAGTACTTTAAGTCTCGGGGACTACTGGTATATATAACCATTAAAATTCCCTTACCCGTATGTCTTTTACATACTGCTCCGTGGCTCTGGTAAAGCCATCTTGAGCGGCACGGAGGTGCGCGTCCCCTGCGTTAAAGGCGTCCAATGCCTCAGGGGAGAAGCATGCTTCACGAAACACTGTCCGGCGGCGCCTATGGTTCATGGCGCTCTCCACCTCAGACTTGGTGGCGGACAGTCTGTCGGTGTCCTCCATTGGAGAAGGATCCGGCCCGCGTCTTGCGCTTGCCTCCCCCTCCAGGACGGGCGCTGGAGCCTGGCCGGTATAGGTTGGATCGGCAACTTCCGCGCCCGCAGTCCGGCGAGCGTTTTTTCTTCTATAAAGATCATGAGCACTCAGACGCTTCCTAGGAACGTTGCTCTGAAAATTTAAATACGAGCTATACCTTTGCGCGACATTTCAGTCCGTGTCGCGCTCCTTTTCCGCCTGCTGGTCCGGACTGACCTTTGTTGGTCAGCCGCCGCGGGCTCGGCTTCCCGCCTTGAAGGCGCTTCCTGTAAAGCACCATCGTTCGCGAAGGTCAGAAATGGGCAAGGAAGAGATAATGGTGTCCAGACCTCAGTCACAGTCACCTGTGAAGCCGGATACAGTCTGGGGTAGTCCGCTGTAATGGCGACCAAAGCATTGTCCATGCTGAGCTGGTGAAACACCCCGTCGATCAGCTCCACCTTGATTTCCGAATCCTCTTCGGAGGCCGGATCCAGGGATCTTTCTGGATCCTCGGGTTGCGGAGCGGGACTTACCATGTCCTCAACGGTCCGGCGTAGATCCTGCGCCGATGACATAATGTAAGAAGCCTAAACTTCGAAAGTGTGGGTTGAGCCCTTAAAGGTGTTCGCTTACCCATCCTCTAGGGTTGTTCATGGAAAACCCATTCAAAGGGTTCGTTCGAAGGAAGTCCTCCTTCTCCCCCTTGTACAGGCTGGACAGGATCTCCACCAGATCCTCGGTCGAATCCGGCCCTTCGCGGCCATGACGGGTGGCATCGTCTTCCCCGTTGAAATCCCACATGGGGTGGCCTCTGTATTGCAATGGCTGTACCCCCCGCATGATGCATGTCGCCATGATTCCAATCATGGTCAACCCGGAATGGGCCAGTAATCTTATTCGGCCCATCAAGTAATGGACGCTCTTGTCTTCCTCCAATCGGGGGCTCCGTGGGCGCCAGCTGAGGCGTTTCTTCAGAGGAGCAGCACTAAACTCCGGGAGGCCAATCCGGACTGGATCCGGCAGCGGAGCGTCTCCTATATAAAACCACTCTGAAGGCCAGTCTTCGGACGCCTTCTTGGGAGTACCGGATGGGTATCCAGTCCCGGCAATGCGCCATATTTCGGCGCCGCCCACTTGATATATGGAACCCTCGTGGGAACGGGGTACGAGGCAGAACAGCCTCTTCCACAATGCAAAATGGGGCTCAATGCCCAGGAATAGCTCGCAAAGGGCTACGTAGCCCGCGATATGCAGGACAGAGGCGGGCGTGAGGTGGTGGAGCTGGAGTCCGTAGAACTCCAGGAGCCCGCGGAGGAACGGATGTATTGGGAATCCGAGTCCCCTTATCAGATAAGGGACGAAGCATACTCGCTCCCCTTTATTGGGGCTTGGGGTAGCCTCCGCTTGCCTCCCACCTTGATAAGTGACCAGTCCGGCTCGGACTGGGACCATGAAAGCCGGAGGAAGATATCCCCCCGCTTGGAGCTTCGCTAGCTCGTTGTGCGAAACAGAGCACCTCCTCCAATCCCCAGGCGGTGGGCTGGGAGCGCGAGAAGAGGAGCCGCATCGACGGTCCATGATGGAATGGATTTTTAGGTCAAAGGCGCTCCGATGAACTATTCGCGGGAGGAAGATGGTGTGGTTTGGATTTGGATTTTTGCCTCTTTTGTAGGCGAACGACTCGCACGACTAGGGGGTGAAACATAAAAAGACACCCTAGCTTTTCGCATTCGTGCGACGCGTGGAAAAAGGCCATTAATGGGCGTAGAAGCCGAGAAACACAGTATTTATGATAAAGCCGGACACTGTTCGGCAGGTACATGGAACTTGAAGGGAGAACCCGCCTTGCAACGCCGAAGACTATATACGCGCTGGACTTATCGTCATTGAAGCCTGGTTCGGGGGCTACTGAGGGAGTCCTGGACTAGGGGGTGTCCGGACAGCCGGACTATCATCGTCCGCCGGACTCCAAGACTACGAAGATACAAGATTGAAGACTCCGTCCCGTGTCCGGATGGGACTTTCCTTGGCGTGGAAGGCAAGCTTGGCGATACGGATATGTAGATCTCCTACCATTGTAACCGACTCTGTGTAACCCTAGCCTCCTCCGGTGTCTATATAAACCGAAGGGCTTTAGTCCGTAGGACAATATACATTACAACAATCATACCATAGGCTAGCTTTAGGGTTTAGCCTCCTTGATCTCGTGGTAGATCCACTCTTGTACTACCCATATCATCAATATTAATCAAGCAGGACGTAGGGTTTTACCTTCATCAAGAGGGCCCGAACTTGGGTAAAACATCGTGTCCCTTGTCTCCTGTTACCATCCGCCTAGACGCACAGTTCGGGACCCCCTACCCGAGATCCGCCGGTTTTGACACCGACACCGTGCTTAAAGATAAGATGATAAATGTTCACTCGCACACTAGAATCCTTGAAACCCTTACGCCCTACCAAGCCACAACATGGTCGGATCATGACCTTGGGTTTCTGCTCTAGATCGATAAGACCTTGGCCCACACTCAACAAGACCACCACTAATGCCTCAGCCCACTTTACGTACCCCATAGACTTCATGGAGTGCTTAGACGAGATAGTTATCATCATCATTTGGTGACCTACCTGTCCACCTGAAGACGGAAGAAGAGCCGTTCAGCTAGTCAAGGAACATTTGAAGACCGCCATGCCAAGGAGGAAGAACTACACCCACCACCATCGTCAAGAAGTAAACCTCCGCATCGAAGACCAGGTGTATCTACGGGCCACTTCTCTCTAAGGAACCAAGCATTTCCATGACAAGGAGACCCACACCAAGATTCATCGGCCCCCTTCGAGATCACTCCAAGATTTACCAACCTCTTCTGAGATCACTACGAGACGAATAGAAGACAGTTAGCAGATGGAGTTGCCACCTAAGTTACCTAGGTGCACAATGCTTTCCATGCATCACAACCCCGGAAGTGTTTCCAACTTCCTAACTTGCCCGATCTCTACGAGGGCATTGACCGCCGAGCCATCGACCCCTAGCCCAATCTAACCTACCGCAAGCTACCCATTAGCAACATGGATCAAGAAGAGCGTCATACATGAAGCTACAACACCAGGTCCTTCAAAATTCAATGGAGCACCACTCAGAAGCAGAAGCAGTATGAGGACGTGAAGACTACCCCAAAACCAAGTTTCCATACTCCTTTCCGCGCCTAGTCTGGGAATCTCGGGGACGAGATTCTTGTAAGGGGGGTAGGTCTGTCACACCCTGATTTTCATGCCACAACACTTAAGTCAATAAATCATGCTAAAATGTGGTTTGACAAAAACTTTTGAGTGTTTTGTCTTTGCTTTGATTGATTGTTTGTCTGCTGTTTGCAAGTGCTCTAAAAATCAAATAAATTCTCCAACCCTTATACTCCTTCCCCTTGATCCAAAAACCTTGACCAATGATCATGCCATGTGTATAGAGCAATATAGTATTTTCTTACAAAAATAATTTGGCCAAAAAGTATTTTCAAAAATTAGTTTTCCAAAAACCCCTGAATAGAGATTTGCACTGCAAGTACTTAATTAAGGGCAGTAAAACTCTTTCCAAAAATATATTTGACTCCTATTAGATATAGGATACCCAGAAACCACAAAAATATAATTTTAAAAGTTATTTTCCTATTTTATTTAAAAAGCTTTTTCTTAAGGCCATAAATGGTCTTTAATAGGGAAAAATTATTTTATTGTTTTAAAAATATTTGACAAAAATCAGGGAAATTCAGTGGACATATATTGTCCATATATAAGAGTTTCAACACATGGTCATGTTCAAAATATTGGTCAAATCCCTCAAAAACCCTTTCTGGATATTTCAAGCTTTTGAAATATTTACAAAGGAAATATTCTCCAAAAATTCCAAGAAAATTCTATCATGTTACATATGACATGTTTAATGATCTTGACAAGTATCATGCCATGGAGAATAGTAAAACTCCATGATATCCCCTCAAAACCATTTCTGTCCATTTTGAAGTTTGAGCAACTTTACATTGCCAAACATGTCCAAATGCTCTCAAACCTTGTGAACATGCTCAACTGGTCTAATAATTAATCTAGACCAAATGGAACAAGTTGGAGAACAAGTTAACTTGATCAAAGTGCCCCAAAACCCTTCCTGTCCAGAACCAAATTTGGACAACTCTACATTGCCACGTGTGTCCTTTTGATGTGAATTTTTGTGGACATGTTCAAATCCTCAAATGATGACACTACACCAAGTGGTGCATCAAGGAGAATAGATTTGCATGACTAAATCTTGAAAAGTCCATTTCTGCTGATTTCTAGGGTTTACAAAAGTTGCATTGGCAACTATTCCCAAATGGACTCAATCTTGGTGGTACCTCCTATTTTCTCATACCATTTGACCCTGTCAAGCCTCATGACAAATGGAGAAAATCTACTTGCCCAAACCAATATCAAACACCTACTGCCACTTTACCAAAATGCCATTTTTGACCTCTTCCACTAATCTCCAAGAGTTATCCTTTTTACCACAGCCCCTCCTAGTCCCCCTCTACCTCTGGTGTGCTTCCCTGCCCGAGAGGCAATGATGAAGGGGGGCAGAGACCCATTTTTCTTCTCTGGACAGCCACTTTCTCCCTCTTCCTCACCTCTCTCCTCACCCCAGAGGACATCCAGAGCATCCAATGCCTCCCCCTCCTTCTTTACTCCACCCTTGAGCTACTGGACACGGTTGGCCGCACCCACAAGGCATAGAAAATGCCATGCCGGCCATTTGGGCGCTCTAGATAGCTCTACAGTGCGCTCCCGCACTGTAGCCGCCCCCTTCCAAACGCCTCCGGCCACCTCGGGCCTCCCCTCGCGCCTGCCGATGTGCCTCGGCGTCCACAACACGCTACGCGGTCGGCCCCCTTCTCTCTCCCCCTCCCCGCGCCTCCGCGCTAGCGAACAGAGGCCGCCCGAGCGCGCCAATGGAGCGCCTCACACGCGCGGCACCCTGTCCCTTCCCCCTCTTCTTCTCTCCCCTCCTCTCGCCCTAGACCAACCCCACGAACACCCCAGACATGCCCACGCGCGCCCCCGTGGCCTCCAGCAACGGCTAGGAGCTCGCCGGCGCACGAGCCACGGTGCACCTCGCCCCCTTCTATTTAAGGCCACCCCCGAGCCCTCTCTGGCCTCCTTTCGCCCTCTCTCACTCGCATTGACCCCCTGGACCAATCCACTCCTCCTCCCGTGCCCTCCATCCACCTCCATGGCCGGAGCCAAGCCATCGGGCTCCGCCTAAATTCGGGCTACCCCGAGCCCCTCCTCTCCCCCTCAGTGCACCAGCGCCCTCATTTAACCACTGCAAGGCCCTATACCCTCTCCGTTCATCCCCGGGTGCGCCGTGCGCTCACGGCCAAAGATGGTCGACGGCCTGCTCCGCGACCATCCAAGCCGCCGACACTACGGCCCTCCTCGGCGGGCGTGAAGCACCTAGGAGGATGTGGCGTAGCCTCATGAGCACGCCGGTGGGCAGAGCGTCACCGGAGACGCCCTGTAATGCCGGCAGTCGCCGTCGGGGCGCCTCCTTTGTCTTCCGTCGCGCCCGCGCGGGAGGTTGAGGATGAACCCGACAAGCGGGCCCCGCTCGTCAGCGACCCGGTGGGCGGGCCCCATCGTTTAAGTGGAAACGGCTTCCGCCGGATCCGCCTCCCCCGCGCGAAGGCGCACCCCCGCAAGCCGCCATCGACGTCGCCCCTGTCGCGGTGCGGCCGAGCCGCTGGGCCGGCCCAGTGGCGCCCTGCTGCTAAACTTCGCCCCAGCGCGCCGCCGCCGCCCAGATCCAGCCCGTTTGGGTAAAAATCTTTTCCTTTTTCTTTTCTGTAAAGTTTGTAAAATCCATAAACAAATCAAATCAACTCCAAATTTGATGATTCAAATTTATAGTGACTCTATAAATCATGATCTACCTGGTGATGCAACATGCACATTTTTCCAGAGACCTTCCCTTCACAAATATTTATCAAAAACCCATTTTTCCATTTCTGTGAAGAACTTTAGAAAATCACAGAGAGCTCAATATTGATCCAAATGCCATGATTAAAATTCCTAGATGCATCTAAGTTCAAAACTTAGTTTTTGAACATTTTTACTAATACTTTCTGTATCACCTCAACTAATGGTCTATTTCTTTGTATATAGCCAACTTTGCAAATTCATAGGAAAATCATCTCAACACCAAATCCAGTGAAACCAATTCCTAGATGCTTCTAAAATCATCCTTTCTTAAATGGGTGCCTTTGCTCATTTTTCAAAAATATATCTTTGTACACTTCTTGCAAATCCATAAACCTCTTGATTCCATCATATTGAAATGTTCAGAGATGTCCATTAATTAAATCCTAATGAAACCACTTTGGTCATCCCTCATATGACCAGAGGTATCCCAGAAAAGTCCAACTCATGTTTTTAGAGCACTTTTATTTCCTGCCTTGTTGTGTTGCTTATTATGGTTGCTTTCAATGATAGTTGACGAAGTAGACGAAATGCTCGGAGTTGGACCAGAGATATTTGAAGACCTCGAAGACTCTGATGAACCAGGCAAGCAGCCCTTTGACCATGTTTATGAAACCCTTTTTATGCATGCCATATAGCTCTTTATTATTGTTGCATCAGAATCATGATGAGATGGTGAACCACGTGGGTTGGTTGCCTCGGTTACTTCCTCGTTGATACTTGCATTGTGCATGGCCCTACCTTCTTATGAGGGTTATGCCGGTGGGAGTAGATAGGATGCTAAAGTAGATGCTACGCAAAAAGGGACGGGTATGTGCATGATGAAGGAGGCAAAGTATTTTTCAAAGGACTTTTCGAAAACCCCGTCGGGTGCCACTTATGCCCGAGGGAGATGATGAAATGGGTAACCACTTGATGACGAAGTGGTGTACCGAGGAAAGTGTGTGTTGTTTTCAAAACGGATTGGTCGAAGTTGCGACCGTTATTCCAACCTTACATGCGCAACCACTCTACCCTTATATGGGAAAGGGCATTATTGATTACCTAGGCCGATACTAGCTTGGAGCCTGCATTACTAGTGACGGGGGAGAGTTGGTGCTCTCTCTCGGGACGGGGTCGTGCCAGGTAGGGTGGCCATGCCTGTTTTCACAAGGCACCGGACACACCGTTGGTACCCCGTGCCAGTGGTATGTGATAATTATGGGAGCAAGGCTCCATGAAAGTGTTATGTGAAATGTTGGGCACGGGGGTTACTGCCAATCGAGTGGACTCCATGTTAGTGTCGTCTAGGGAAAGGTAGTGATCGGGTGCTTACCCCGGGTACTTGAGGTACCGCGGGTCGTGGCTGACACGGAAGTTCCCCGGATCTTGTGGGTACAGTGTGCAACCTTTGCAGAGTGTAAAACTATTCGAATAGCCGTGTCCACGGTCAAGGACAGTTGGGTAACCGCTCTTGGGCTACGTCCACTTGTTTACAAACCAAGTGTGTGTGTTGATAAAAATGACTTGGGTCAAGTCAAGGGACTTGACATGATTGAGATGGGTTGGTGCCCACTCAGTTTATGTTAGATGGGTTGGTGCCCACTCTATTTATGTTAGATGGGTTGGTGCCCACTCTATTTATGTTGATACCTATAACCTGCCCTCATGGTTACTTGAATTCTCTTGATGCATGCCTTACAAAGTTGTTGAACATGTCATTGCACTCAAAACTAGCTTCCTGCAAAATTTACCTATATCAAGCATTGTTGTATCTTGAACCAAAACATGGGTTGCTTGCGAGTACATTCAAAGTACTCATTGGCTTGCCAATGGTTATTTTATTGGCCAGGCATGAAAGAACATGATATGATGGAGAATACTTCGGTGACGAACATGCGAGCTAGGACGCTTCCCAGTCAGAATGCCTGTAGGGTTAAGGCAGATGGCATGGGTCCAAGTTATCGACGAAGATTTCCGCTGCAATGTTATACTCAAGACTTGACCATAATGGTCCTACTTGTGCAAAACGGTATGTATGGATGTAAGACTCTTGTTATTCAGCTTCTGTGTGTTCAGTGAGCATTGATCTCTGGGATCACTGTACACGTGCATTCGGTGATCACGACTTATGAGTCGGGGTCCCTACAGGGTTGCTATAAACACTAGTAAAGTACACATCAATAACATGTATATCAAATATACCTTTGTTCACTTTGCCATCCTTCTTATCCGCCAAATACTTGGGGTAGTTCTGCTTCCAGTGACCAGTGCCTTTGCAGTAGAAGCACTTAGTCTCAGGCTTAGGTCCAGACTTGGGCTTCTTCACTTGAGCAGCAACTTGCTTGCCGTTCTTCTTGAAGTTCCCTTCTATCCCTTTGCCCTTTTCTTGAAACTAGTGGTCTTGTTAACCATCAACACTTGATGTTCTTTCTTGATTTCTACCTTCATCGATTTCATCATCATGAAAAACTCGGGAATCGTTTTCGTCATCCCTTGCATACTATAGTTCATCTCGAAGTTCTAGTAACTTTGTGATGGTGACTAGAGAATTCTGTCAATCACTATCTTATCTGGAAGATTAACTCCCACTTGATTCAAGCGATTGAAGTATCCAGACAATCTGAGCACGTGCTCACTAGTTGAGCGATTCTCCTCCATCTTTTAGCTATAGAACTTGTTGGAGACTTCATATCTCTCAACTCGGGTATTTGCTTGAAATATTAACTTCAATTCCTGGAACATCTCATATGTTCCATGATGTTCAAAACATCTTTGAAGTCCCGATTCTAAGCCATAAAGCATGGTGCACAAAACTATCAAGTAGTCATCATATTGAGCTAGCCAAACGTTCATAACGTCTGCATCTGCTCCTGCAATAGGTCTGTCACCTAGCGGTGCATTAAGGACATAATTCTTCTGTGCAGCAATGAGGATAAACCTCAGATCGCAGATCCAATCCGCATCATTGCTACTAACATTTTTCAACACAATTTTCTCTAGGAACATATCAAAATAAACATATGAAAGCAACAACGCAAGCTATTGATCTTACAACATAATTTGCAAAATACTACCAGGACTAAGTTCAAGATAGATTTAAGTTCAATTACTGATATTACTTAAGAACTCCCACTTAGACAGACATCTCTCTAGTCATCTAAGTGATCACGTGATCCAAATCAACTAAACCATAACCGATCATCACGTGAGATGGAGTAGTTTTCAATGGTGAACATCAATATGTTGATCATATCTACTATATGATTCACGCTCGACCTTTCGGTCTCCGTGTTCCGAGGCCATATCTGCATATGCTAGGCTCGTCAAGTTTAACCTGAGTATTCCACGTGTGCAAAACTGGCGTGCACCCGTTGTATATGGACGTAGAGCTTATCACACCCGATCATCACGTGGTGTCTGGGCACGACGAACTTTGGCAACGGTGCATACTCAGGGAGAACACTTCTAGATAACTTTAGTGAGAGATCATCTTAAAATGCTACCGTCAATCAAAGCAAGATAAGATGCATAAAGGATAAACATCACATGCAATCAATATAAGTGACATGATATGGCCATCATCATCTTGTGCTTGTGATCTCCATCTCCGAAGCACCGTCGTGATCACCATCGTCACCGGCGCGACACCTTGATCTCCATCGTAGCATCGTTGTCGTTTACGCCATCTATTGCTTCTACGACTATCGCTACCGCTTAGTGATAAAGTAAAGCAATTACAGGGCGTTTTGCATTTCATACAATAAAGCGACAACCATATGGCTCCTGCCAGTTGACGATAACTTCGATTACAAAACATGATCATCTCATACAATAAAATATAGCATCATGTCTTGGCCATATCACATCACAACATGTCCTGCAAAAACAAGTTAGACGTCCTCTACTTTGTTGTTGCAAATTTTACGTGGCTGCTACGGGCTTAGCAAGAACCGTTCTTACCTACGCATCAAAACCACAA
Organism: Triticum timopheevii; assembly: GCA_963921465.1. Classification (NCBI taxonomy): domain Eukaryota; kingdom Viridiplantae; phylum Streptophyta; class Magnoliopsida; order Poales; family Poaceae; genus Triticum; species Triticum timopheevii. Next base: position 117,666,491 of record OY997266.1, on the reverse strand, counting down.
TGATAGTTCGTCAAGTTGGTGTTGTTTTAACCTTCGCAAGGACCAGGCGTAGCCACACTCGATTCAGCTAAAGTGAGAGAGACAGACACCCGCCAGCCACCTTTAAGCACGAGTGCTCGTAACGGTGAAACCAGTCTCGCGTAAGCGTACGCGTAATGTCAGTCCGGGCCGCTTCATCTCACAATACCGCCGAACCAAAGTATGACATGCTGGTAAGCAGTATGACTTGTATCGCCCACAACTCACTTTTGTTCTACTCGTGCATATAACATCAACGCATAAAACCTAGGCTCTGATGCCACTGTTGGGGAACGTAGTAATTTCAAAAAAATTCATACGCACACGCAAGATCATGGTGATGGCATAGCAACGAGAGGGGAGAGTGTCCGTCCACGTACCCTCGTAGACTGTAAGCGGAAGCGTTAGCACAACGCGGTTGATGTAGTCGTACGTCTTCACGATCCGACCGATCCAAGCACCGAATGTACGGGGCCTCAGAGTTCAGCACACGTTCAGCTCGATGACGATCTCCGGCCTCCGATCCAGCGAAGCTCCGAAGATGAGTTCCGTCAGCACGACGGCGTGGTGACGATCTTGATGTACTACCGACGCAGGGCTTCGCCTAAGCACCGCTACGATATTATCGAGGTGGATTATGGTGGAGGGGGGTACCGCACACGGCTAAGAGATCCAAGGGATCAATTGTTGTTGTGCCTAGAGGTGCCCCCCTGCCCCCGTATATAAAGGAGCAAGGGGGGAGGGGGCGGCCGGCCTAGTAGGGGCGCGCCAAGGGGAGTCCTACTCCCACCGGGAGTAAGACTCCCTCCTTCCTTGTTGGAGTAGGAGAAGGGGGAAAGAGGGGGAGAGGAGGAAGGAAAAAGGGGCCGCACCCCTTGTCCAATTCGGACCAGAGGGGGGCTGCGCGCCTCCTTCCTTTTGGCCTTTCTCCTCTATTCCCGTATGGCCCAATAAGGCCCATATACTCCCCGGCGAATTCCCGTAACTCTCCGGTACTCTGAAAAATACCCGAATCACTCGGAACCTTTCCGAACTCCGAATATAGTCGTCCAATATATCGATCTTTACGTCTCGACCATTTCGACACTCCTCGTCATGTCCCTGATCTCATCCGGGACTCCGAACTCCTTCGGTACATCAAAACTCATAAACTCATAATATAACTGTCATCGAAACCTTAAGCGTGCGGACCCTACGGGTTCGAGAACAATGTAGACATGACCTAGAACTATTCTCGGTCAATAACCAATAGCGGAACCTGGATGCTCATATTGGCTCCCACATATTCTACGAAGATCTTTATCGGTCAAACCGCATAACAACATACGTTGTTCCCTTTGTCATCGGTATGTTACTTACCCGAGATTCGATCGTCGGTATCCCAATACCTAGTTCAATCTCGTTACCGGCAAGTCTCTTTACTCGTTATGTAATGCATCATCCCACAACTAACTCATTAGTCACATTGCTTGCAAGGCTTATAGTGATGTGCATTACCGAGAGGGCCCAGAGATACCTCTCCGACAATCGGAGTGACAAAACCTAATCTCGAAATACGCCAACCCAACATGTACCTTTGGAGACACCTGTAGTACTCCTTTATAATCACCCAGTTACGTTGTGACGTTTGGTAGCACCCAAAGTGTTCCTCCGGTAAACGGGAGTTGCATAATCTCATAGTTACAGGAACATGTATAAGTCATGAAGAAAGCAATAGCAACATACTAAACGATCAAGTGCTAGGCTAACGGAATGGGTCATGTCAATCACATCATTCTCCTAATGATGTGATCCCGTTAATCAAATGACAACTCTTTTGTCCATGGCTAGGAAACATAACCATCTTTGATAAACGAGCTAGTCAAGTAGAGGCATACTAGTGACACTATGTTTGTCTATGTATTCACACATGTATTATGTTTCCGGTTAATACAATTCTAGCATGAATAATAAATATCATGATATAAGGAAATAAATAATAACTTTATTATTGCCTCTAGGGCATATTTCCTTCAGATGGAGCCCAACAGGAGCTGGACAGGAGGTCCCAGGCGACCCCGTGCGCACGGGCCCCCGAGACCCCGTGCGCACGGACTACTCAGGGAGCTGGCGCTGGAGCACCCCGTGCGCACGGGCCTGTACCGTGCCCACGGGACCCCCGTGCGCACGGGCCCAACTTACCCTGTGCGCACGGGCTCATCAGGATGGGCGGCTGTGATCCCTAATCCGAGCCCCTCTTCACCCACTTCGACCCCAAGGCTATATATTCCGTACCTAGACCATTTGTTAGGGTTAGCAAAGGATATGTTAGACATATGAGAGCTTTGCTCCATGGATCCACTCCACTAGGAGATCAAGACCTCCTCTTGGAGTGACCTAGCTCAAGACCCCCTTGTGGGAAGGATCTATCTAGATCATCAAGCCCTCATCTCCTTCATAGGATTTGGGATGAACTCTACCATGTATCTTATTTCCCTTTGTTGTTCATGTACCTTGTGGATCTTATGTGTTTGATTGTCTAGTGGATGTGTGATTGGACTTGTTCTTGAGTGTTCCTCTTGTTTTCCCTATCTTGTTCATCTTGTTCTTGGGGATTCCACCTCCAATTCGTGAAAGATGTCCCCATAGGGTTCCACCCTACATCAGTATTACCGAGAGGGCCCAGAGATACCTCTCCGAAACATGGAGTGACGAATCCTAATCTCGATCTATGCCAACCCAACAAACACCTTCGGAGACACCTATAGAGCACCTTTATAATCACCCATTTACGTTGTGACGTTTGGTAACACACAAAGTGTTCCTCCGGTATTCGGGAGTTGCATAATCTCATAGTCTGAGGAACATGTATAAGTCATGAAGAAAGTAGTAGCAATGAAACTGTAACGATCACAATGCTAAGCTAACAGATGAGTCATGTCCATCACATCATTCTCCTAATGATGTGATCCTGTTAATCAAATAACAACACATGTCTATGGTTAGGAAACATAACCATCTTTGATTAGCGAGCTAGTCAAGTAGAGGCATACTAGGGACAATATGTTTTGTCTATGTATTCACACATGTACTAAGTTTCCGGTTAATATAATTCTAGCATGAATAATAAACATTCATCATGAAATAAGGAAATAAATAATAACTTTATTATTGCCTCTAGGGCATATTTCCTTCAGTAATCCTATTCTGGAAGTCATGTTACTAGACCGTGATGAACCCACGAACTATGAGGAAGCGATGATGAGCCCAGATTCTGCGAAATGGCTTGAGGCCATGAAATCTGAGATGGGATCTATGTATGAGAACAAAGTGTGGACTTTGGTGGACTTGTCCAATGATCTGAAAGCCATAGAAAATAAATGGATCTTCAAGAAGAAGACTGACATTGATGGTAATGGTACTGTCTATAAAGCTTGACTTGTTGCGAAAGGTTTTTGACAAGTTCAAGGAGTTGACTATGATGAGAACTTCTCACCCGTAGTGATGCTTAAGTCTGTTCGAATCATGTTAGCAATTGCCGCATTTTATGATTATGAAATTTGGCAAATGGATGTCAAAACTGCATTCCTTAATGGATTTCTTAAAGAAGAGTTGTATATGATGCAACCAGAAGGTTTTGTCGATCCAAAAGGTGCTAACAAAGTGTGCAAGCTCTAGCTATCCATTTATGGACTGATGCAAGCCTCTCGGAGTTGGAATATACACTTTGATAATGTGATCAAAGCATATGGTTTTATACAGACTTTTGGAGAATCCTGTATTTACAAGAAAGTGAGTGCGAGCTCTGTAGCATTTCTATATTATATGTGGATGACATATTGTTGATTGGAAATAATACAGAATTTCTGGATAGCATAAAAGGATACTTGAACAAGAATTTTTTAATGAAAGACCTCGGTGAAGCTGCTTATATATTGGGCATCAACATCTATAGAGATAGATCAAGACGCTTAATTGGACTTTCACAAAGCACATACCTTGATAAAGTTTTGAAGAAGTTCAAAATGGATCAGTCAAAGAAAGGGTTCTTGCCTGTGTTACAAGGTGTGAAGTTGATCAGACTCAATGCCCGACCACTTCAGAAGATAGAGAGAAAATGAAAGTCATTCCCTATGCCTCAGCCATAGGTTCTATCATGTATGCAGTGCTGTGTACCAAACCTGATGTGTGCCTTGCTATAAGTTTAGAAGGGAGGTACCAAAAGTAATCCAGGAGTGGATCACTGGACAACGGTCAAGAACATCCTGAAATACCTGAAAAGGACTACGGATATGTTTCTCGTTTATGGAGGTGACAAAGAGCTTGTCGTAAATGGTTACGTCGATGCAAGCTGTCGGTGGAAATGACACCTATGGGATCACGGGAATCCCTACTACGGTTGCGGGGCGCGGGGTCGTGAGAAGAGCGGGATCAGCAGTCAGCACAAACACAAGGGTCGTTTACCCAGGTTCGGGCCGCAAAGATGCGTAATACCCTAGTCCTGCTTTGATGTGTATTCGAGTGTTCTTGGAGTTCTTGAGCTAGCTACGGTGAGCGTAACTTGTTCAAGGGTCCGAATCCTTCTCCTGGATGTCTCGGGCCTCCTTTTATAGGCAAGGGGATCGCCACAGTGGCACACAGGAGGTGGCACCGGTGTACACTGGCTAAGCTTATCGCTTAGCCATTACGGGACAAGAAGCATTTAATGCGCCTCTTAGGTGTCCCCCTCGCTTTATCGCCGCCCCACCCTGCTTCGACACGCGCCCGGGCCAGCGAGGCGGTCAATGCCATGTAGGCTGGCAGGCTGCTGAGGTGGCACGGTGGTAGGGCCTTCACGAAGATTTGCATGCCACCACATAGGCATGCGCTGAGTTGGCTTGGAAGCTTCATGTCGACACGCAGGTGCCTGCCTAGCTGGTGGGCTGGCAGCTGCATGGGAGTGGCGGTGGAAACTTGGCGGGCGCGAGCCTGGCTGTGGCCCCGTGGATGTCCTCGGCAAGGGCCTTGCCGGGGCCCCGGCAAGGGTCTTGTCATGGCGTCGTGGTTGTCCCGGGCAAGGATCTTGCCGGAGGTCCGTCGTCTTCTAATCCCTATCCAACTCTGTGTGCTTCTTGTTTTCACAAAGATCCACATGCCACCATGGAGGCGCCTCCCGAGCCTTGGTCCCAACATGGTTGGTGGTGTTGGAAAACCTGGGGCTCGAGGGTGGCGCGCTCTGTTGGCATTGGGCAAGTTGCCCCGGCAAGGTTCTTGTCATGGCTGCGAAGTCTGCCCCGGCAACGGTCTTGCCGGGGGAGTCCACCTCGCCCTCTTGCTCTTTGTGTCTTGGCGTTTCTTTGACCATCTTGTGGCCTCGGCCTCCTTCCCTTGCCTTGCCAAGTGTGGCCTTGGGCGTGGCTCTGACTGCCCGTGCACAGGTAGAGGGGTGCAAAGTAGAACCCCTACTTCTGTATCCCGACACAAGCTTTGACACTGATCCGGATGACTCTAAGTCACAAACCGGATACGTATTTATATTGAATGGTGGAGCTGTCAGTTGGTCCAGTTCCAAGCAGAGCGTTGTGGCGGGATCTACGTGTGAAGCAGAGTACATAGCTGCTTCGGAAGAAGCAAATGAAGGAATCTGGATGAAGGAGTTCATATCCGATCTAGGTGTAATACCTAGTGCATCGGGTCCAATTGAAAGTCTTTTGTGACAATACTGGAGCAATTGCCTTGGCGAAGGAATCCAGATTTCACAAGAGAACCAAACACATCAAGAGACACTTCAATTCCATCCGCGATCAAGTCTAGGAGGGAGACATAGAGATGTGCAAGATACATACGAATCTGAATGTTGCAGACCCATTGACTAAGCCTCTTCCACGAGCAAAACATGATCGGCACCAAGACTCCATGGGTGTTAGAATCATTACTATGTAATCTAGATTATTGACTCTAGCGCCAGTGGGAGACTGAAGGAAATATGCCCTAGAGGCAATAATAAAGTTGTTATTTATATTTCCTTATATCATCATAAATGTTTATTATTCATGCTAGAATTGTATTAACCGGAAACTTAGTACATGTGTGAATACATAGAGAAAACATAGTGTCCCTAGTATGCATCTACTTGACTAGCTCATTAATCAAAGATGGTCGAGTTTGCTGACCATAACATGTGTTGTCATTTGATGAACGGGATCACATCATTAGAGAATGATGTGATGGACAAGACCCATCCATTAGCTTAGCATAATGATTGTTAAGTGTTATTGCTATTGCTTTCTTCATGACTTATACATGTTCCTCTGACTATGAGATTATGCAAGTCCCGAATACCGGAGGAACACCTTGTGTGCTATCAAACTTCACAACGTAACTGGGTGATTATAAAGATGCTCTACAGGTGTCTCCGAAGGTGTTTGTTGGGTTGGCATAGATTGAGATTAGAATTTGTCACTCCGTGTATCGGAGAGGTATCTCTAGGCCCTCTCGGTAATGCTCATCACTATAAGCCTTGCAAGCAATGTGACTAATAAGTTAGTTGCGGGATGAAGCATTATGGAACGAGTAAATAGACTTGCCGGTAACGAGATTGAACTAGGTATGATGATACCGACGATCAAATCTCGAGGAAGTAACATACTGATGACAAAGGGAACAACGTATGTTGTTGTGTGGTTTGACCGATAAAGATCTTCGTAGAATATGTAGGAGCCAATATGAGCATCCAGGTTCTGCTATTGGTTATTGACCGGAGATGTGTCTCGGTCATGTCTACATAGTTCCGAAGTTTGTTCGGAGTCTCGAATGAGATCACGGACATGACGAGGAGTCTCGAAATGGTCGAGAGGTAAAGATTGATATATTAGACGAAGGTATTAGGACATCGGAATGGTTTCAGGACGTTTCAGATATTTATCGAGGAACCGAGGGGTTACCGGAACCCCCCGGGGAAGTTATGGGCCATAAGGGAGTAGGAGAGGGTAGCCCACAGGGTGGCGCGCGCCCAAAGGGAGTCCGGATTGGACAGAGGGAGGGGCGCGGCCCCCTCTTTCCCTCTCCCTCTCCCTCTCCTTCCCTCTTTCTCCTTCTTGGAATAGGAAAGGGAGACCAGCTAGGATTGGGAATCCTAGTTGACCCCCCCTTGGCGCGCCCCCTCTAGGCCGCCGGCCTCCTCCCTCTCCTCCTTTATGTACGTGGGCAGGGGAACCCCAAAGGCACATCAATTGCTCTCTTTGCCGTGTGCGGTGCCCCCCTCCACAGTTTACTCCTTCGGTCATAGCGTCGTAGTGCTTAGGCGAAGCCCTGCGCAGATCACATCATCAACACCGTCACCACGCTATCGTGCTGACGGAACTCTCCCTCGACCCTCTACTGGATCAAGAGTTCGAGGGACATCATCGAGCTGAACGAGTGCTGAACACGGAGGTGCCATACGTTCGGTACTTGGACCTCTTGGATCGTGAAGACGTTCGACTACATTAACCGCGTTAACTAACGCTTCCGCTTTCGGTCTACGAGGGTACGTGGACACACTCTCCCCCTCTCGTTGCTATGCATCTCCTAGACAGATCTTGCGTGATCGTCGGAAATTTTTTGAAATTGCATGCTACGTTCCCCAACACTGAGCATAGAAGAAACTGTGTGGCATAGGCAGTCCATCAGACACACTTTTATGTGGAAAACGTTTGCGCAAGGTGGCCTAACGCAAACAGTTTTCCAGAGGAAGTCGTGTGTGATTGTTCATTGATCCAACACGTTTTCTTCCTAGAAACTATGTGGGTTGTCTGAGATCATCGCTCACGGTGTTGTCTCAATAACCGTTTGCAATAAAAAAACCAATAAGCATGCTAATTAGCCTATTATTAATAATCTATTTATTAATCAAATCAACATTTCATATTAAGCACACAATATATTTCATTTTTGTATTACAGAATCAGGATTTCATAATTGTAATGCATCAGAGTATATATAGCTTCAACACTCAGTTACACCATATAGGCATATAGCTAGCTACCCCATTACACAACTGCACTAGCACCAAGTTTCATATGCAACATCTATAACCTTTGAAAATTAGCATCATAGATGATAGATAGGTAAATGAATCTCATCTGGAAAACCGCTAAAGGAGAAGGTGAATATTGAGCCTTCATTGATGTTGAAAATCCTTGCAACTTTAGGCCAGTGCCTATGGATGATTAACCGTCCATCCTTCGTCCTCTTGAGGAAGACTTCAATATTGTACCATGGGTGTTGTATGAATACCTTTCTCGCCTCCTGACCATACAGATGGTTTGAGAGGTAATCATCAATGAACTGCTTTGAAAATGGCTGAAAACAAGGGTATGCATAAATATTTTCTCTAAATTCGGAAATGGCGCAAAGGAATAAAAAGACAAAGTATAATAGTTAGTACCATCCTCTAGTGTACTGATGTCTTCTTCATTTGCAGACAAAGATCTTGTTGTTTTTCATCGTTAGTTTCTTTATCCTAACAATCTTTCTGAGTTTTCTGACTTGACTGATATTCATGGGCAACTCATTTTCTCATATTCAAAACAGGTCGAACAACGGGTCAAAACATCTGACAGCAGGACCTATATGTGCAAGACTAAATTATTAAAAACCTAAATATTAGAATGGTTCCTTCAATTGCACAATAATGTGCTATTAGACAAGGACCATGCATGTGCAAATCTTGATTGTAAACCTCAGTGCTTCTCATTGTTTCCCTGCAACACATATAATGTAGTTATTGATCAGGATAAGTGAGGGTTGGCATACTATCAGTAAAATATGTTGATGAAAAATAAACACATTGCACATTCAGCAGATTAATTCGAGCCACATGTAAAAGTCATTTATTCAAACCAAGCATGATTAAAAATTAGGAAATATAGCAATTGTATATGTTTCTCATGTATTTATTATAGCCAAATTCGATTTATTTCTCACATGTGTAACAATACAAAATTATACTCACAACAATTGAACATCACATTGTAAAATTGAACAAAACAGTTAACTAAACACCACAACAAATGAACCAAACTTTAACTGAGCACCACATTGCACAATATAACATACTCATAATAGAAGATTAGACAGTTAACCAAACCAACCATGCTTAACAACTTGAAAATATAGCAATTGTATTTGTTTCTCATGTATTTAATACATCCACATTCGATTTATTTCTCACATGGAAGACAATAAAAAATGCACCCACAACAATTGAACATTGCATTGCAGAATTGAACCAAACAATTAACTAGACACCACAACAAATGAACCAAATATGTTATATTGTGAGCGCTCCATCAAGATGTATGTGACATGGAAGAGTAACACATGATCCTAATCGGTTGTGCATTTGCATTGAAAAGCAAATGCACGAATGACAACAGAGTCGGATCGATGGAAACGATGATGATCCGCAACCGTTGCGCCCTCCGAAGATTACCACCACACTCCTAGCACTTCGGACCACCGCATACTAAGCAACACCTTCAGGAAGGAATGCGACGATGACGACGCTGCTGCCCGGACTGGTCGTAGGGTTTCCCCCGGTACGCGGAGGGGCGTGGGTGAGGGGGGATACCCGACGCCCTTCAGGAATGAAAGGTCATTTTAACAATGCAAAATGCCGATTATCCACATATTTAGTCACAAATTATATATAAACTAGATAATACCCCGCGCGTTGCTGCGGGAATTTATAGTAATAAATTGTCAAGAATAAAATTTGAAATACATGAGAATAATACTCCCCAACACAAACATATTCTCGTCCTATGAACGGTAGCAAACCTAGCAACAAATGAGGATGTTTGTACATTACAGTAAGTATGTAAATTGGTGCTGCTTTTAAACATGCATCTCATCAACTTAGAACTAATTAAAATATATGGCTATTCAAAATAAATATGGATTAAGAACTCCCAGTGTCATATTTATGGGTGCTTTCATCCAATACATTGCACATCTGCATAACAGAAAGTCACTTGAAAAAAAAAATGATTCTTTGTACCTCGTTATAGAAATAATCATGGCAACATCTTCAAGCCCCATTTTTTTCCTAAATACCTTCAGGAAGCTAACATAGTAGTATAATTCATAGCTTTAGTATGCGACTTCCCTAAAATAGGCTATCAATTCTATGATTTTTATTAAGAAGACACAAAGATTTCGTAGCAGAGCAATTCTGATTCCGATCACCCATGGGAACAATTCAAATAGGAAGAGTGGACGTAACGGAGGGCTGGAGATGTGTACCGGCTAAGGGCCTGTAAGGAAGATTACTTAGATACTATATAGTTGCAACTTAGGAGGTATGCAGGACAATTTATTACCTCTCCGAGTGAATGTTAGTCTTGCATTTCTTCACAAAAGGTGATCATGCTTCCTCATTGAACTGCAGTACGAAACAGATGTGTGGTTAGCTTTATTCTGAAACAACTAATGATCAGTATGAAGAATTCCTAGTTTAGGCCCTCACGAGCATGTTAATGTAAGTATACTCCACACGATAAATACATAAAAATTCGAGCAATCACCTTAATTATACCATCATACACATGCATAAGAAACTGGCAGAGAAGGTTAACTAAGAACTGCATGCAGGACCTAAGAGATCTGACCCATATATTTACATGCATCTGAAAAATCACGCTATTCTGCACTAACAAACTGAAATTGTAATGGGAAGGCAATTAACACCGAATAACCTGTGATATGTGTTCTGCAGCTGCAACCCATGGCCTGACAACTTCAGAATTTGCATTAAGCAGGGTATTAGGGACACTCCCATCTGTCTGAAAACATCTCAAGATAAAAAAATAGTTAGGAAAATAAAAATTAGGAAAAAGTTCAGAATAAGACTGCAGCAAGTAATGCATCACTCTGAAACAGCTCGAGTTAATTTGAAGCTACCACTCATTGTGTATAATCTGTACATCATAAGCATGAAAGAAGACAGCGATGTCGATACCCCTTTTAGGAAAGAAAAAATAATTTATGATGTACTATGTATACATCGAGTCTTTAACAAAAATAGATTGAAATAGATTGAGTGGGTAACTTACAGGTGGTGCTACTGGAGGGTGGCTTCTTGTTTACTCAAGACATGGGACAAATGAATATATGTACATGAATAAACTCCCTTGGACGTCACTCGAATCAGTCAAATTGCTGCATGACATTTCAGAACATCAAAAGAGAATGAACAGTACTGGAATACACCATTATTTTCTTCCGAAAATCAATAGTTAAATCATGGTCAGGAGTCACATAACCTAGAATCGACAGTTGCTGCGGCAGCTCGAGTCCAGGGTAGTCGAGAAAACCCATTGCCTGTACGCAACGATCGTGTGCCGCTGCCTATCCTCCACTTGCCTCGCCTTGTAGAGCAACTCGTGTGGACAACTTCCCCAGTGTCTCGTTGTCGCCGTTGTTGCCGCCGCCGCCGGGAACCACCGAGGGAGTTGCTCACCAGTGGTATGGGTATGAGCGGTATGGCAAACGCCCACCCGTATGGAGGACGATTGGTACAAAATGAGTTCAGGTGGAGCACCGAATTTAAAGAGGAATCCATCAGTTTCTTCTGCAGAGATTGTGGGGAGAGGAAGTGAAGCGTCAATCACTAATAACCAGCAGTTGAAGGGTTCAAGTGATGGCATCGGAGAAGATAAACATCATGGGCCATTTGGAGCATTGGGCTGCTAAGGCGTCCACAAAGTGGCTGGTTTGGTGTCAGCAAACGAAAATTTTTAGGATCTCCAGCTTCCAGCTTCAGAAGCCTAGCGAGCAGCAGTGAAGTAAATGCAGAAGTGCTCACCTCGCCTTTGAATCGGGCTCCTCGGCATCCACGCCGTGGAGTAGAGGAACGGTGTACAGAGGGTCTATTCTGGGTGGACGGTGACCATGGCGGACGACACTGGCAGTGACCATGGCGGACGACCCGCGTCATGCTCGGAGCTGAGGAAAGTGTGCTGTGAGGGAAGCGTCTAATGGAGCCTTGAGCAGCGGCGGCGGCTTGAAGGTGGGACCGAGAGTCAGTCTGGCGGAGGAGGAGGCGTACAGGGGTGGCGACGCGCATGCTGGGCATGGTGGATGCGTGGCCGCCGTGGGCGCAGCGGTAGGAGGGAAAGGAGGAAGCGCGACGGATAGCCGGCGCTCTGCCTGTGGAGCGGCTGGTGGGCATGGTGGATGGCCGTGGGCGCACGGGAGGAGGTGACCGGCGAAGGGAGAGGAGGAATCGCGGCGGATAGCCGGCGTTCTGCTTGTGGCGCGGCAGATGCATGGCAGGGCGCAGTGCCAGAGGAGGAGTAGGCGGGAGGGAGAAGAGGAGGAAGTGCGCCAGACGGGAGGCGCTCCGGTGTTGAGGCGAGGTCGCCATGGGCGCGGCGAGGAGACCGGAGGGAGGAGGGTAGGCCGGCGCTGTAGATTCGATGGGGCGGCTGGCCGTGCGGGATGGGGGAAAGATTGGGATGACCGGCTGCTTTGGTAGAGATAAAAAACTGTTTTTTTTTCCAACACCATGACCTGATGACCGTAGTGTGTGTAAGGCTGATTTTTCATTGGCTGATTTTGCAAATTGATTGATGATGTGGCATAAAGCTGATGTGGATAGTGTGCATGTTGAGAGAATAGGTAGAAGTGGGGAGCAACTTCTTAAGAATGTTAGATGTGACGAATTTCGCCCCCTGTTATAAGATCCGGCTCTTTGAATTAAGTTTCAGTGTTCGGTTTACTTTTATTCACTATTTGGATGGTTCAAATTGAAATTAGAAATTCTTTATTTTCGAGAGTACACAAATCGTGTATCATATTTTTTTTAGAAGACATAAATATATTACAAAAATTGACGGAAAGCCACATAAAGGAAGCTACCGATTACACCACAGCTCCTAAAAAAAGAAGGAAGCAAACTCCCAACAAGACTATATGAAAACACTTACTCCCTCCGTTCCGATTTACTCGTCATGGTTTTAGTTTTGTACTTCCACAGAGTACAAAACTAAAACCATGACGAGTAAATCGGAGTACAAAACTAAAACCATGACGAGTAAATCGGAACGGAGGAAGTAGCTATGGAGGATCTTCAACTCTGAAACTCGTCATTAGGTCCACGACTCTGAAACTAGAAATTCCAATCAAATGTACAATAACATGGTCCAATTAAAATCAAATGCAAAATAAAAAAAAGCTACTCAATCAGTAATAACAAAATAAAAATTATGGAGGCTGCGCCGCTTCACTCGGCACGCACTCAGCCCATACTTGGCACACACGACCCCCACCAGCGAACGGCGCGAAGCGCCACAACCTAGGCTTCGGTGCGTCTCGTGAACCCACTCTCTACGAGCGCCGCGAACGTGCACAGTTCCGCTCACTGACCGGTGGCGGCCCACGGCTCCGCGAGGCACGGCCCCACCTGCCAGTCTCAGAAGCAGGTTCCCAACGGTCACCGCAGCACGCGGCGGGGTAAACCGGGCGGTCGCGCTATATATGACCCCACCACGCACGCACTGGCAAAACCTCAATCTAACCGTTGGGGTTTCCCGGCTTCCTCCCCTTCCCCCCAAATCCTCGCCGCCGCACCACCTCGGAGAAAGAGAAGCCCCGGCCGCCGCCGCCGCCGAGAGAAGCCATGGCCGCCACCCAGCCCATCGCCAGCGCGGAGGCCTCCCCGGCAGCACAGGCGAAGCGCCGCGGCCGGCCGCCCAAGGCCCCGCTGGCGGCCGAGGTCGAGGCGCCGAGGACCCCGTCGCCCGTGTCCCCGCTGACGGCCGCGGCGGAAGGCTACGAGCGGGAGCGGGAGGCGAGGATCAAGGAGAACATGGAGCGGATGCAGAAGCTCGGCCTCGTCGACCTCGCCACCCGCTTCAACCAGTCCGCCACCCCCGCCGGCACCGGCACCGGTCGCGGCCGCTGGCGACGGAGGCCGGAGACGCCGGGCTCCCCCGACGCCGCCGCTCCCAGGATCAGGACCGCCTCCCCGATGCCGGCGCGCCGGTCTCTCAGGTTCGTTTGCAGCGGATCTGTCTTCTTGGCATGTACACTTAGTTTCTCCTGTTCGGTTTATTGGAGGCATCAACGGACTTCTTGTGCAGCTTACTACTCGTATTGTTCTTGTGTTCACCATTTTCATCCCACTGCAAATGCTCTTCTTCTTGTGCAGCTTATTATTCTTGTGCATCTATTATCAAGTATGAACATGCTAATTTCGTTCCCCTTTTGCAGTATGAATATGCCCTTTTTTCATGTTGTAAAATTTGCTAGTATAACGTCAAATCCGGCATTGATTACTTCCATATATTCCCCTTCCTGGCCGTTTGTTTCATTCTGACTACTACTTCTGGTAGTATTTAAAAGCTTACCCTCTAAAATTGGCACCTCGAATCTTAGTTTCCCGAAATAGGTTGATTTCTCATGAGATATTTACAGTCCAGTTCATGCCACAAGTTCAGATTCAGTAGCGTCCCTTTCTTGTGTACATGAAGACAATTTACATAGATTCCGTTTACAGTACATCAAGTTATTTTAGGGGCGTTTACTTTTTTTGATTCAACGGTCTAGATTAGGCAATACTACAGAAGAATTCTTGTACTTGTGTTGATTGAGTTCAAGGTAATTGGTTGATAATTTTTTATATTCATTTCCTTCAATCCTCAACATTAATGTGAATCTTCCTGTTTTGCGATCATGTTCAATTTAGGTTGAAGAGCGTGGAGCCAGTTAGATATGTTGAAATTTGCGAAAAGAAGGAGAAGGGTCTTGATGGTGGAAGGCCTTTCTCTATTGAGGAAGGGTGCAAGGAAGAAGTTTACACTGAAGAGCATGAGAAGCTTTTAGGTACATGTGCCACACCCTGGACTCTCTTTGTGGACGGTTATGGCAAGGACGGTAAGCGCATCTATGATCAAGTGAGGGGACAAACCTGTCATCAGTGCCGGTAAGTTTCCCCCAAGAACTTCCAGTATTGGTGTAACTATTCTACACGTTCCTTTGCTTGGTCGTTCTCGTATGTGCAGTTTGCTGAACTTATAGCATAAATAGCAGATGAACATATAACACTTATTGTGTGGTGAAAAGGGTCTGGTATTCTTAGTGTAAACAGATTGTAAAAAGTAACAAGATAGATATGCTGTTGGAAGTTATTTCAGTCACAGCTTGTGAGTTTATAATGATGTAGCGAGGCTTTTGCAGTCACAACTTGTGATGTAACAGAAGATTTTGAAGTTTTCTTGAGGATGCATGATGTACAATTTAGTAACTTCGTTTTTGTTTATCATACAGCCAGAAAACTCTGGGTCATCATACAAGATGCTGTAATTGCCAGATTGTCCAAGGGCAGTTCTGTGGAGATTGTTTGTACATGAGGTGAGTTCTTTTTCCAACCATTGAGATTGTTTGAACATGCACACTTCTAGGGGTGAAGCATAGAATTTTACGTTAACTTACTGTCAGCAGGCATGCTTTTGTGGAATGTTTGTTACCAATCTGTGTGGTAATCTATAATTATGTGCACATTACATTTTGTAATAGGGTTTGTATCTGCATCATAACAGTATTCAAGTTAAATGAACAAAAAAAAAGCATTCCGACTTGCAGTTTGTGATAATGTTGAAGTTATGCCATCTGAACATGCATGCTTCTAGGCGAAATGAAACATATTTTATGTTAATTTACTGTAAGTACGCATGCTTCTGTGGAATATTGTTACCAATCTGTCTAGCAATCTATGATTACGTATGTGTACACTAAGTGTTTCTGTGGAAATGCTTGCTTGTTTGCCCATCTTTGTCGCTAAATGCTTACGATGGCACTGTCTGTGATAAATTTATCACTTAGGCTGCATCTCTTCGTTACAAGTTTGTATATGCGTATTTTAATAAAGATTGAGTGATTGACAGTATTCAAATTCAATGAACAAAATCTGAAAGCTTTCCAACTTGCAGTTTGTAAATAGAATATGATTTATAATGTTCAACTTATGCCATCTGAGGTCCTAGTTCTGATTATTTGGAAAAGCTTGTGGGATGAAAACAGAGGAGGGCTGGGGAAATTTTGTCTTGAATTCATTGAATGAAACCCCCTAAATTTTCACTAGTTCCAAGTTGATGTGAGATTTCACCTCCATTTTGTTACTGCGATGTTGTAACAGAAAGATTAGCCAATGGTGTGTATTTTCGGTTAGACTGACATTTTATAACTAATGCAGGTATGGTGAGAATGTGCTAGAAGCTAAGAGTAATCCTAATTGGACATGTCCAGTTTGCCGTGGCATTTGCAATTGCAGCATCTGCAGAACTAAGAGAGGATGGTTCCCTACTGGCAATGCTTACCGGAAGGTAATATACTACAGCATAATATGCTTTCAGAGTGGGATGACCAAAGTGGGAGGAAACATAATAGAGTCAAAGTCACAATCATTTACTGGGGTCATAAATTCTTTTTTGCTAATTGCTCGAACAGTGCTAAGCAAGCAGGTGTTTTTTTCTGTCATGCAGGTTGTCAGGCTTGGGTACAAATCCGTGGCACACTATCTCATTGCAACAAATAAGGCAGGAGCAAACTCAGGGGATTCAAGCTCAGCTGACTCCTCAAACGAGCTGCCATCTGCCGATGAGGTCTCTGGGCACGCACCAGTTGCCAAGCAGGATGCTGATCTGAGCAGCAACGCGATGAATGATGCTGGTGAAGTTGAGCAGAAGGAAGGAAACATGAAGAAGAAGAAGGCAGCAGCTGTCAAGGGTGAAGAAGCCAAGGCCCCGAGGAAGATCACTGCTGATGTGGTCTGCAAGGATGATGGCAGGAGCGAGTCCGGGGTGACATTTGATTCTCTGGAATGTCACCAGGATGTCGGCTGCGTCACTCCATCCAAGCCGGAGCCGAAGAAGAAGAGGAAGTGGGTCGAAGCAAGAAGCCCCGACTGCGTCGCGAGCAGGCTGCGCTCCCGGTCTGCTCCCAAGTCATGAGCACTTGATCTTATGAGGGCCGATGACTCCTTTTGCGCGGGCGATTATCTGTCACTGGCATGATTCTGGTTTGTGGTGTGTTTTGGTTCGTTGGTCGTCGTCGTTTAGTTGCTGTAGGTAATTGCGGGAAGCACTGATGGATGTGCCTGGTGTGGTGTGGACTTGCTGTATGACCCCTCCATTTTGTTGTGACCTTGACGCTCTGGTTTATCGTGTTGGCCTATCAACCTAGTGTTTCTGTTCATGCGTGTTGTGATTAGCTATTTATGTTGTGTTCATCGTGTGTCCTGTGTAGTTTGATTTTATATATCTCTTAAAATGTCTGGTCTAGCAGTGTTGTTCTCTTGTGTTTTCATCATATAAAGATCTTTCCTCTGAATCTCGCATGCCAGAATACCTCTTGTTCTCTTGTGTTTTCATCTCTGCATCAAGAACTGCCTGCCTCCACGATCACAAATACTGTCTTTATTTGTCCTGACTCCACAACCATACGAGATGATTGTCGGCTCCTTTTGTCTTCAAATATTTTCTAGTTGGTGCCATAATTTTCGTCCAAGGAACCTCAAACCGTTCTTGCATGTCACGACATGGTCCGGATAAGAAACACCGCCCAACAGCTCCAAACCACCTCCATTTGTTTGGAAGTGGTTTGAAAATGAGGTTGTCCAAGGCGTCCGCCTGCATGGATGTTGGGTTAGCAAAGCCTGTGGGGCTGCCCGTGACACCATTGTTAGGCATCAAGAGAGGGAAGACGAGGATCACTTTGGCCAGCACAAGCCTCATGGATGCCAATGCTAAGGAACGGATCATCAACCCGCGAAAAAACACTCAATTCATTCATTTTATTGGCTATGTATAAATTGTTGAATTCTATTAGCCGTCGACCATGTTAGCTTGTTTAAATTGTTGAATTGTTAAGTTATTGTTTGTTATATTTGTTGTTGACTGATCTAGGTGTATGACCTACATGGGTTTGAAAAAGGTGAGATGCGTGGAGAGGGCGTTTTTACTAGGACAGATAAATGAGGATTGAACATCTGCTGTCTGGTCACACTTGTCCTTGCTCTTGGAGACGATCTTAATGATGGACGTGTCTGGTCTGGTGTGGTCTTGGAGACGATCTTAATGATGGACTTGTCCTTGCTCACATAAGTAATTGCGGGAAGCAATGATGGACGTGTCTGGTCTGGTGTGGTCTTGGAGACGATCTTAATGATGGACTTGTCCTTGCTCACATAAGTAATTGCGGGAAGCAATGATGGACGTGTCTGGTCTGGTGTGGTGTGGACTTGCTATATGACCCTCCATTTTGTTGTGTCTGGTTTATCGTGTTGGCCTATCAACCTGGTGTTTCTGTTCATGCCGTGTCGTGATTAGCTTTTTTTTTTTTGAGCATCAGTACAGACACAAGCGCTCATATACACGCGCATACACTCACCCCTATGAACGCACACACGCACACCCTACCCCTATGAGCACCTTCGAAAGACTGAGCCGGCATGTCATCTTGAGATTTACGAAGTCACCGCAGGCGCCTCGTTGTCGACGGGAACGTCTCCTCCCACTGAAAGCGCATCGCCGGAAATCCTGAAATAAATCCAGGAATAATGTGAG
Organism: Triticum timopheevii; assembly: GCA_963921465.1. Lineage (NCBI taxonomy): Eukaryota > Viridiplantae > Streptophyta > Magnoliopsida > Poales > Poaceae > Triticum > Triticum timopheevii. The sequence goes on along the minus strand of OY997266.1, from coordinate 117,647,907 downwards.
CACCAGGATTTGAACCCTGGTGGGTTGGGGATACCACTGTCCACCTAACCATCTCAACCACAGGTTGATTCGCGTGATTAGCTATTTAGGCTGTGTTCATCGTGTGTCCCGCGTGGTTTGATTTTTATACATCTCTTAAAATGTCTGGTCTAGCAGTGTTGTTCTCTTGTGTTTTCATCGTAATAGCTCGTATAAAGATCTCTCCTCTGAATCTCGCATGCACAAAACAGTTGCGCTTGTGCATATTCGATCTCTCTGCATCAAGAACTGCGTCCAGGATCACGGATACTGTCTTTATTTGTCCTGACTCCACAACCATACGAGATGATTGCTCCTTTTGTTTTTAAAATTATTTTCTAGTTGGTGTCATATGGCCAAAATTGTAGTCCTATTAGAGCATCTCCAAGGGAGCCTCAAACCATTCTCGTATGTCGCGATATGGTCCGGATAAGAAACACCGCCCAACAACAGGCCTTCCAAACAACCTCCATTTGCTTGGAAGTGGTTTGAAAATGAGGTTGTCCCAAACATGTCTATCACGTTGGACCCGACAAATCCGACCCCACCCTAAACCATCCCAAATAGAACATAACCCCTCCTGATGCGCGCCCTCTCCTCTCCCGTCTTAGGCGTCCGCCCGCATGGATGTTGGGTCAGCAAAGCCTGTGGGGCTGCCCGCGACATCATTGCCAGGCATCAAGAGAGGGATGACGAGGATCACGTTGGCCAGCACAAGCCTCATGGATGCCGATGCTAAGGAACGGATCATCAACCCGCGAAAAAAACACTCAATTCATTCATTTTATTGGCTATGTATAAATTGATGAATTTTATTTGTCGTCGACCATGTTAGCTTGTTTTAATTGTTGAATTGTTAAGTTATTGTGTATTTGTTGTTGAATGATCTACGTGTATGACCTACATGGGTTTGAAAAAGATGAGATGGATGGAGGGGGCGTTTTTTTACTATGACAGATAAATGAGGATTGAACATCTGCTGTCTGGTCACACTTGTCCTTGCCCTTGGAGACGATCTTACGGTATACTCCGCGTGCTTTAGAATATATTTTCTTCATGTCATAATTTTTTATGTCACTGATCTCTTGGCTATAACTTTGCTGTTTCGTTTTAGAAAAAGGAAATTTGTTGTTTAGCTCTCTCAGTGCCACCCGCTTTCCTTGTGCGGTTACGGATTTCAGAAACCTGCCTTGGTTCTTTGCCCGCAGCAATATTGCTAGTGCGCCTCCTCTAGAGCTTCCAAGTTCCTACTTCCTAGTAGTTCCTACTCCGTGACCCAAACCTCGCCGGCGATGGCGGCGGAAGCGTCGAGCTCGTCGGCTTTCCGCGAGGACGATTCGCTCCTGCGGCCCCTCGCCGCGCGTGGGTGGCGCTTCCGTGACGCCGCGGACGAGTCCATCCAGGCCCTCCTCCACGCATCCCCCTCGCCGTCGCCGGAGGCCCTGGAGGCCGACCTCCTCGACACGGACCTGAGGCTCTTCGGCGGGAAGTCCCTCCCCGAGCGCGCCGCCGCCACCGCGACGAAGCGGCTCTCCTACCTCCACGGCCCCATCGTCCTGCAGGTATACAGCTGAAATCAAATCACCAATCCCAGCACCCGTTCTTAGTTTCAAAGTCTGGGAAATACTGTACCTCATTTAGGAGTCGTTCTTAGTTGTCTCCTCAATTATATTGCTTGAAATTCCATCCCGCGACTCAGAAACTCGCAAAGGAAATAGCTGTGATACCATGCATTTTGGCTGAGTCTGCATTCTCCTAGTGTTTGAGCATATGCTGTTCTTGTCTCTGGGATGTGCAGATGTCCGTTGGTTGCCTGGTCCTAATTGTATATTAACCCGTTCCATCGACTTCATGCAGGTAGTTTCTGTAAGGGATATATATAGCAGCAGAGTCGATGCTTCCTTTAAGAACCCACAGCAACGGCGCCTTCTACGATTCGGTCTCACTGATGGCATTTCTGAAGCAGTTGCCATTGAGTTTTCCCCTATCCCGTTCATCACCGAGGAGATAGCCCCGGGTACAAAGGTTAGTTCACCATATTTTCTGTCTCAAGGTTCTACTCGTGCAGCGGCAATTTCTGTTGGCATTGTTTTATACTACCAGACGCAATATGCACAGTCACCGTACGTACCTGGTTTAATAAGCGTGTATATGTGCTGTCCTAGACTGCTAGTTCAATTTTGCTTATCAATTCAACTTGGATTAGAGACTAGGGACAAGCCTGACAATTACTTACCAATCACTCAGGGCAAGCAGAATGCTCAGTGGCTTTGCCTGGAGTTATTCCACTCATCTAGTATAACATAAACCAATCGTTGGAAAACAAGATAATGCTCTGTGCCGCAAATCACTTGGAAATGATGTATGGTGCAGCATGAGACTGGGTGTGGATGTAGTATTACTAATTCTCATTGGTTCTCTGTCCCACAGTTTGTTCGAGTTTGCTTCATTATCATTTTTAGTAGTACTACCTCAGTCCTGGTTTACTAGTCCCCCTCGTAGTTTGGGTCGAAGTTTGACCACATATTTGACTAGCAAAATGTTAATGCATGTCACCAAAAATTATATTGTTGGATTCGTATTTGAATGTAGTTTCCAGTTATATCAATTTTGCTATATATAATTTATATTTTATCAGTTAAAATCATGGTCAAAATATGACCTAAAATACGAGGGGGGCTAGTAAACCAGGACGTAGGTAGTACATCTTAGGCCTAGTTTGGCAGGGCAGTTTTTAAAATACCATAGTATTTCAAAACTTCGGTATTGCAATGCATGCGCAATGAATACTGCGGTCTTTTAAAAACTGCAATTTTCTCAGTTTTAGGAAAACAATAGATATGTTTGGAGGGTGCTGTTTTACTGTAGTTTTGACCGATAATTACATAACTTTAATCTACTTCCTACACCTACCGAGCTACAGGACCAGATCAATCAATGTGTGCTAACGACGACCACCTGGCTGCATGCAACACTGTATGACCTTTTGATCTTTGAGAGCTAGGAAGTTGGAGACGTGATCAGCCGTAGCTAATTACAAAGAATATGAATCAGTATCCTGTCTAGCCAGTGTGGTGCATGCCATGGAGAGGGAATGAATCAATACAACGAAAGTGTGGTTAGTTATGCTTACAGAACAAGCTGCACGGTAGTCAATGAACGGATGACACTAACAAGTTTTCCTCAGTTTGAAAAAAAGAGGTCTGAACCTCTTTTTTTAATACTCCAAAAAAACCACAGTATCAAGAATACCACTGTTTATGAAGCTACAGTTTTTGGTATAGCCAAACAGCTTAAAGTATTCAAAACTACAGTTTTTTAAAAAAACTTTGGTATTCTAGTAATACTTTGAAAATACTTTGCATCCAAACGGGGCCTTAAGTTTTGATTTTTGACTTTTGGTTAGGAAATAGTTGAAGATGATTTTTTTCCTTTACGTGCCGCTAATTTATTTTCTCAAATCTACAACATTTAAAATAACATAAAATATCTGCATTTTTTATGTTTTCTCTACGTGTTAAATATTGATGTTAGTATGCATTTTCTGTTTTTCTTTCCACTCTGTAGATTCGTCTTGAGAACAAGATTCCAGTAAATCATGGCATATTGTGTCTGAGTGCAAAAAATGTGAGCGTCATCGGGGGAACTGTCCAATCGCTGTATGAAGAATGGAAAATGAACCAGAAATTCTCGGGCTTATCACGCCCAGTATTGAGGCTGTCACAAGATGACGATGGAGTTGGGCCTCCACCATTTGAGAAATTAGATATCGAAGCACGCCCAAACAGGACATTCCAGTTGCAAGCACACCCCGGTAATCATTCATATTTCTTCTCTTTCTGTTTCTTCTTGTATGTTCGCTAAAATGATGTCATTAGGCGTTGCATGTAGCTCTGTACTTTCAGGAAAGCTTAGCATCTTAAATAGGCGTAAGATTTTATATTGGACTGGTAATGATTCATATTCTTCTCTTTATGTTTCTATACCTGTATGTTCACTAACAATCTATCATTATGTGTAGATGTGTAGCTGTCTACTTTCAGGAAAGTATAGCATCTTAAGTAAATCGGCATAAAATTTTGTATGGGACTTGACTAGTGAAATCCACATGCTTGGCAGGATCATGATGTTCTAAACAATTTCCTCCACAAAAATATTTTCTATGTTAGTATGAGCATCTTTGCACATCTACACAGTTGTCATTTTTCTAAATTGGCTGGTTCTGCATATAAAATGATCCGGGCGACAATTGCATGTTTTGCAAAACCTTTGGTGATGTAGCTGTAACTTGTGAACCACCCTGACTTGTATCTTATGTCGTAGCAGACCAGAAGGCTAGCAACTTTGGAGTCGCTCATGAGCACGTGTCGATTAATTCCAATTCAAAACCTACGAATGAGGGTTCAAGTAATATGAACAGAGAGAATGCAGCTAGCAAAGCTGAATCCAAACAGTCTACTGCAGATATCAGACCAAAAGAAGGTTGGCCCCCAAACCCCTAGTTTCATTTCGTCCAAATCTACTGGGCATGATATTGTGCACAGTTAGAACTTAAAACTTGCTCATTTGCATCGTGTAGTTAGCGAAGCTGTCCCTGTTCAGAACCAAGCTGCTGCACAGAAACTACTGCAGAAAATGGCTATACCCGAAGATAAGCATGGTCGGGGTCGATTCAAGGGCAGGAGCAAGCAGGAAGATACTCCGGTCTTTACCCTCGACGAATGGGAGAGGAGAAAAGCAGTCGGTTCAGTGTCCACAGCAGAAAGACATATACAAGACACCAGTCGAGACGAGGAACTGGCAAGACAGCTCCAAGAACAACTAGATCTTGAAGATTCCCACGTTAGTTTTGACTCCCATCTCATGCCGCTTTGCTGTTAAAAAAAGCATCCAGTAACACCGGTGCGGAAATACTGTTTTATTAAATGGCTATGCGATGTCTTTCAGGCGATGCCTGTGACCTCAGAGGCCGAACGCCTGCGGATGAACATGTTCAGCTTCAATGGCCCTGAAGAAATGGGTGGCGGGAGAAGAGATTTCCGAGGGCGCGGGCGGGGAAGGGGCCGAGGGCGAGGTCGAGGCAGGGGAAGATTTTAGCTCAGTTTCAGAACTGTGTTTTTTTGGGGTACTCCAATCTGCAGAGATGGTGGTAGCAATAGTAGTATTGATGCTCATCATCACCTTAAATCTCTCTGTAGTATCTTATGACGATGATGATGACCTTTTAACTCTTTATTAAGCATTTTCGTTTCACTCTGAGTTGAGTTGCCTCACCTGATGCCAGCTAGCAAATGTCAGGGTTCAGAAACAAGTCAAGCAACATGTACATTTCCATGGGAAATTTTGATTTTACTCATGGATTTCTGGAACTTGCGGATGTTCTGAACTTCAAACTGTGAACAATGAATCAAACTTTTTGACGACTTGTTTCTTCTTCTGTTTTCTTATAAAAAAAAACTTGTTTATATTTCATGTGATAGAAGAATTCTGTAAAAAAAAAAAAAAATCTCACGTGACATTCTGAACAATACCAAGGTGGGCCCTTGCTAGAAAATATGGGTATGGGTTACAACTCGGGACAACGTCAGGGTGGTTCCTGAAAAAAGTCCAAAACATAACGATCTTCTCCGGTGAATTTCTTAAACCTGAAGGAATCTCACGAGCGCGAGCGCCAGAGCCAGTGCAGCAAGCCACCGCCACCTTCGCCTCACACGCCGCGCTGCAGCTCCAAATCGAACCCACGACCAGCTCGAGAAAGCGATTGGGGTCCGGCGGGTGGTTGTGGGATCCCGAGGGCGCGGAGGATCGCCGCGATGGATCCGGCCGGCGTCAACGGCGGCGTGTGGATCCGCGCGGCGGTGGCCGTCGCGGCGGGCGGCGCGATCGCGGCGCGCGCGGTCCGGCGCAAGTCCGTGGACTTCACCGCCGTCTTCGCCGGCGTCCCGGCCATGGTGGCCCACACCGTCGCCGGGTACAGGTGAGAGGGCGCGCGCTTAGCTGGGAGATCCTTTCCGTTGGACTCCTTCGTGACGGGGATCTCGGCTCGGGTCTTTGCAGGTTCGCAGGCCTCCTGCTCGTGTTCTTCTTCACGGCGTCGAGGGTGACCAGGATCGGCGAGGCTAGGAAGCGCGCGCTCGATCCTGAGTTCAAGGAGGGCGGCCAGCGCAACTGGTGAGCCCAGATCGCTCCTTCCGTTGCTCTCTTTTACCGTCTTTGTCTGGGCACATCTTGGAAAGCTGGTCTTGGTATTGTTGGGGATGCTTGATTTTGATTCTGTGGTAATCCTAGTGCTTTAATTCAGCAACAACTTTGACAAGTTATGACGCTTTACATCAACAGAAGAAACTTCAAATGAGTTTGATTCCAATTGTAGAGCAGGACAACGATATAATCTTTCAAAAGGGAATTCACTGTTCAGTGGAAAACGTTTGTAATTCAAATGTTCAACAAATGAAGTGCGTGCCTGAGTAGCATTGATTTCATTTCAGTGTGAGTCTGATTATATGGAAGAATGCATTTTATATGATTATATTATGTGAAAAACAGAAACCGGTGTTAATTTGCATGGATTCATTTTACGGAAGAGCTAGTGTGGTTCTACTTCTGTAGAGTTTAAACCTGAAGCATGTGGTTCAGTTTGCATGTGAATAGCAAACTTTGCTTAGAACAAAAGCAACTTTCTTCTATAGAGAACCTCGAGAACTTACGAGGTCTTCAATTATGCTGGTTTAATTTGGCCATATTATCTTGAGGTGTGTCTATTCTCTTTCAGCCCAGTAGCTGTATTTTTGGTTGCTGCATCAAGTTGAACCATGAATGAACTTTTGCTAGAACACCGACTAAAAATCATGAATATTTGCTACTTGATGCAACCTGTTACACCTTACCCAGAGATTTCTCCAATTGTGAGATTTGACTAGATATTTATAAAGAAGGTGAAAAAAACTCAACATATTTAATGAGATGCGGAAGATGCCTATGTTTGTATGTTTCTAAATTCGATCAATATTATGACCTCCCTTGTTGAGATAAGGCGTCTTTCAGCTTCAGAAAATTCCCTTCTGAATCTTTCTAATGCAGGTCCGCACCACTCTTATTGGCAGGAAGCAAGTCTTGTCAAACAGTGGTATCGCAAGTATCTTGGTAGTCCTGATAGCACTAATTACTGGAGGTGAAGACAAATGCTTGGATTCAAAAGAGTCGGGTCTTGTAACTGCGCTTATTGGTGGTGTTATTGGACATTACTCTTGCTGCAATGGTGATACATGGTCTTCTGAGCTTGGCATACTTAGCAAATCTGAACCACGAATTATCACAACATTCAAGGTATGAACCAAATCTTCTTTTCTAATTGAACAGAACTTCAGTATGAATATACTCTCACTTTTTCTCTTGACATGAAACTTCGTTAGAGGGTGCGGAAGGGGACCAATGGTGGGGTAACCATAGATGGACTTCTTGCAGCAGCAGCAGCTGGATGCTCGATTGGGCTTGCATTTGTGCTGATAGGATTCTTAACAACTCAGTGTGCTTCTGATGTATTTTGGAGGCAACTGCTAGTTATACCCTTGGCTACAGCTGCTGGCCTATGTGGAAGCCTGATCGATTCATTACTGGGCGCAACCGTTCAGTACAGCGGGTACTGCAGCGTTCGCAAGAAGGTATGACACTCCAAGCATTGTAGATTGCTATATGGGTAAATACCGTAATCATCTTTGAGTCATAATTTGATTGTTTGTTTGGCGCTGTATTATGCTGCTGTAGGTGGTTGGAGTAGATGGTCCAACAGTAAGGAGGATTTCTGGAATGAACATACTGGACAACAACGGCGTCAATGTAGTGTCTATCTTCTTGACAAGTCTGCTTACTGCCTTGGTGTGCACTTGCATTTTCTGAGGTGTAGTTGTGTAGTAGTGGTAGCACCACATTACAGAGGATAACTAGGAAGGAACACGATTGGTAAATTAGAGCACGGGATCTTGAAAAGTGGCTGTTCATTTATTTACGATCGGTGATATTGGTGGTTGTTGATTTAGCATTAGTGTTTCACACCAAGTATAGACTTGTAATGTAAAAAATTCAGTTGTAGTTATCCCATTCAGATGTAACACCTAATATTCGGAAAGAGGAATGGTTCTACCAGAATATTGTTTCGCTGAAACTATTTATTTGTAGTTTATCTTATGGAGCCTATAAGATCACCTCCTCAATTAACCAGAACCCGCTTATTTAATTGCTACTCCCTCTCTAAACAAATATAAGAGCGTTTAGATCACTACTTTATAGTGATCTAAATGCTCTTATATTTCTTTACGGAGGGAATACTACATTACAAGATAACTGGAAGATGAAATCCTGCTTAATCTCAACCAAACTACTCACCTACCAAATGTTGTAAAAGTTGGGCAGTTTTGCACCTACCTTGAAGTGGTTGCCCTACTCCACATAAAGATAGTTGGACCCAGTTTGTGCAATGTACAAAATCTCAAGAATGCGTTGCAAATAATCAGAAGATCCCATTACTACAAATACATACAAACAATCACAAGACATTTAATTAAACTAAAATCTTGATCGTGACGAGGAGCAAATTTCACATCAGCCGCAGCAAGAGGCACTCGTGGCAGCAGAAACAGCAGCGAAGATAGAAGAGAAGGCCAAGAGCAAAAGCAAGCAAGAAGATGGAAGGGGTCAGTCAGATGGCATCCATGGTTGGTGCCTTGAGGCTCCTCTTATAGGGAGCTCAGCTCAAAGCTCAAGTAGCCTCCAAGCAAAAGGAAACTCAAGCTCAGGCTCTACCCGCAACATGCCACCCTGAGAACAGCCGCTGATCAGGCCTCACACGAAGCAATAACCGCGAAGAGTTGGCGGGTATCTAGGGTTTATTTGGATATACCATTTCAGCTTTAGGTGCAGGTGAGAATGACATAGCTTGTTCTATGAATGTTTTCTTTACATAACCCTTTGAGAATGTGCTTGTCATGTTCTTTTTTCATGAGATCACATGAGCATAGAAAAGGCACAGGGGCAGAGCAAGTGGATAGCCAAAGCCCAACAGCTGCCAAAAGGGATGTCCATGAGATTCCAGCAACTCCTGTTTTCTTCCTCCATCTACTCCACATTGCTCATGGTGTTAGAGAAGGCATTTTGTTCAGAAACAAACAAGTGAATCTCAATAAAAGGTACTCCTTCTGTATACTAATATAAGAGCGTTTAGAATACTAAACGCTCTTATATTAGTTTACGGAGCATATGCTGTTAGAGAAGGCATCTTGTTCAGAAACAAACAAGTGAACCTGACATTATATGACGCTGTAAAAAGAATGGAAGTCTCACATACAAAAAAAATGGCTGCAAAATTGCCACTCCTAACATACAAAGTCAGTAGCGCCCACTCTTCACAGAACACCGGGGGGTAAATCTCAATCAAGATTTTGCCAAGAAAGCAATGCCCATTACTCGAGAATTCGCCGCAAAAAAGAAAAGGAAAAATCAAGAATCCATTTGTCTTCGAATCAACAACTATTAATTACAGACTTTGTGGCAAGGGTGGGGGGGTTTACAAAGGTAACAAAACGCCTTCTGTATCCCAGAGAAGCAAGCAACTTCATCTAGCTAGCTAGGAAGCAAGGGAAGGTGGGGTGGAGTATATTCGGACCCGTGTCATGTCACGGTGGGGACTCTCGGAGGGGCCGAAGAAGGGGGCGTGTTGGCTGGTCGGAATGCAGGGTTGGCATTCCGCTCCAGCTGCTCCCATGTGAGCCTTCGACGCTCCTCCGCCGCGGCTCGCTTCTCTTCGTCCGCTTGGAAGTTGCTCTGGCAAGCCAGGAGCAATCTCTCGTCCATGTCGAAGAACATTTTTCTCACATTCATAGTAACGTTGAGAACCGATTGGTTCCAGTGCAAACGTGCATTTCTCTCCAGAGCTGGGTATACAATTGGCACAATCACTTGACGGTTTTGGGAGATCATATCGAACAAATGTTCGTTATTCCACAAGAATAAGGCTCTCTCAGCAACCTGCCAAAAGACAGGAAATGGATTAACCCTTTTTTCAAGAAAAATGAAATCTTAACAAATAACTTGGCCAAAAACTGCAAGAGAAGACCTGCAATACTTGTTCCAGGACATGGAATTGTCATGAACCAAGACAGTAGTAGTGCTACTAGGTCATTCATAATCTTATATTTATGCACTTCTCTAACATGAAAATCGATAGGGAGAAGACAGTATACATAAAAAATCTTCTGATGTTCTTTCCAGAGCAACTGCTATTAACTACTCCCTCCGTCCCATAATGTAAGACGTTTTTTGACACTAGTGTAGTGTCAAAAAGCGTCTTACATTATGGGACGGAGGGAGTAGTATTTTAGTAGTCAATGCCAAACACTGATTTATTTCCTTTCAAGCGTTGAGCTATCAAAGGATGTTCTCTACTGTGATGTTTCAGTCCAAACGACGCTCTTAACCAAATCATGGTTATGTGGTTAGCATATCCCAATAAATTGATTAGAATATCAAATGGAAAGCAGAATTCTAACTAATTGATTGTCAAGCTCCACAAACCCCAGGATCTGATTTATTTGGGTGGTTGCAGTCATAATTCGTACCATGACATGACCTTATAAGCTATCAAACAGTTGTGATCATCCTAACTTGTACCTCAACCAATATATTCTGCCACATTAATTGGGCCCAGTTTCAAGTTCTCTGCCTTTGGATTGAGGATTTCACCTTTTTGTGACTGTGCAACCACCCATACAAGATAGAGCCAAAATAATAATGTGGTATTTCATGTCTATTTAAATGTGAGTGGTATACTCTCTACAGACTTCCAAAGTGAAGTGCAGACCATCAATTGCAGCAGAACAAACAAGGCAACAACTGAGGTGTTTGGTCCCACTTTAGCCAACATGGAATGAGTTTAACCACTGATCAAATATCTAAACAATAATGACTATGGCATAAAAGGTGTGTGGGACCATGCAAGTAACACTAGCAAATTAAAAAGGTGTGAGGAAAAGGAAAGAGAACAAGCAGATTCTTCGACTAAAAACCTAAAATAAGCAATGGAATGGACCAGTATACAACTTTGCAACTACTCTACAAAATAATAGTGATGATAACTTCCTACCAGAGGACACTCATGCTAAATTCTTACTGATGTTTCACAAGCTTTTCTTGTTTCTTGTTGGTATCTCTAACCCTAGCAATTGTTGCAAGACAAAAAGCAATTTTTACAGGGGAGACACGGTATAGGGACAAATATTAATCAATGGCTTGGGGAGGAAACTTGCCTGAAAATGGGAGCTATTGAGGCAAGTCGCAATCCTCCGGAATAATGGCACCATGCACTTCTGAAACTCAGCCATGTCAATCAACTCAAGCACTTCTTCTAACTCCCCCAAGAACATCATCTCCTTCTGACTATTTGTAACTGGCCAGTACTTCAACAGACCCCTAATCACAGTTCCTGCAAGCTTGGGTTCCTTCTCTATAAATTGTGTTATGCAGTAGGTCAGCTGCGGCAGATATACACCCACTGTCTTAGGCTTGTGAAGCGGGATCAACGCTTTCCATAGGAACAACTTATGCTCCTCCTTCAATGGCTTTGCAAACCCACTTATCACGCTGCCAAACACCTCCAACAGCTCGGATATCCCATTGTGATGTTCGGCCTCGGAGACGAACCTATAGAAGATGTTGCTCACGGCCTTACGGATGAACGGTCGGTTTCCCATGAATTTTCCATAAATCCTGTGCAACACTGTCTTCAAACAGTCCCTCTCTCTGGGATCATCAGAATCAAACAGGTCAAGCAGCTTGGAGATGAACGAACTGTCCACATACTTCCTTGCCACCTTGGGGTCAACAAATGGCGAGGTCACAAACCGCAGAAGCAGTTCATACACAACTTGCAGGTGGTACCAAGAAGGGTCAAAGAAGGGCTCGTCCTCCTCTGTCTCCGACGTGGTGGTGCCTGATCGGACCTTGGGCGGGAAGACCCTGAAGAGGTTCACAGCGAACATGCGCACGCACGCCGACATCATCGCCTCCGTGAGGGGCTCCTCGGCGGCGCCAATTGAGTCGACGAGGGACATGAGGACCTGCCGCTTCCTCTCCTTCTCCGGTGAGTCCTTGCCCCGGTCGGTGAAGTCGTACACCGTGCAGCAAATGGTCACCTTCTCGATGAAGGCGTCCTCCCTGGACCTCCCCTCGGCCCCGGCGGCCCCCGAGGGGGACCTGGGCGAGGCGGGGGGCTTCCCAAAGGCCCCATTTTCCCTGGGGGACATGGGATTGGACTTCGCCGTGGGCGAGCCCCCTCCGTCGTTGCCTCCAGGGCCAGATTTCAGCGATTTCCACGAGAGCTTGCCGATAAATTGCTTCCACATGGCGGCAGAATACGGCGGCACCAACACCACATCAAATTCTCCCCGAATCAAAGAACCATTGCGAGGAATCCGTCCTCCCGAGAATCAGCCGTGAAATTCCTCGCAGAAATTTTATGTAAAAGACGCACCTTGCGACAGCAACAGGAGATTGCAATGGCAGGGAGGGGGGGGACTTCGACGGGAACAGCAACCGGAGATCTCAGGGTGAATTCCTTGCTCTCGGGCAGCTCACCGGCGCAAATGCGACGGATCAAGAACCGACGAATGAGCGCACCGCCAGAAAAAGGGGGGGAAAGGACAGGCCGCCTCAATCAGCGGGGCGCGTGGAGGAGCCGGGAACGCGACGGCGCGGAGGGGGGAGGCGGATCCAGCAATGGCGGCCTCAGGGCCAGATCCGGGGGCGGGAGGCGGCCATGGATGGGATCTCGGGAGGAGGGAGGGGAGGGGAGGGGAGGGGGAAAGGGCGCAGAAGTGGGGAATTTTTTTGGCGTTTTGGAGGGGGCGGTGGTACACAGACACACTGGAGGACGACAGTGCGAGTGAGGGAGAGAACGTCGCAGTGGCGATGCATGGACGGTTCGGTTCATCTGGGCCGTCCGATCAGGGGGATCGTGGTACGGCAGCCGTTGGATTGTCGAGCGGTTCTTTCCTCCTCCTGGTAATTTCTTCTCCTTGCAGAGACGATGATGGCGATGTTGGATGATAGGAGATCAGGTGCAACGGTCGAGAAATGCCTTGTCATTCGGCAGTTCATTTTTTCCCTTCTCCATATTAAATGATCAAAATCACTGCGATTAATTAATCATGATGGGAGCTTGGCGTCTTTCGAAAGAAATGATAACGTATCGTTATGAAGGCAATGCATAATACATAATCATTTGGGATCGCCGGTGAGCGGGACCCCCGCAGGACGGGCTCGTCCTCCTCCTCGTTGACGTTTTTTTTTGTATCAAGCTTCGTTCTTTGGTTTGGTGGTGCTTGTCGAAGTGTCATGTTAGGTGACGAATTCTTCGGGTTACAGGACATACCGCATGCTTCTAGATCTTGCGTCATGGCAGGGGACTCATGCGGTGGTGACACCTCCAACGCAAGCCCTCTGAGGCAACACCACATTTGTGTTTTGGCGACGACTTGGCAGGCGGCGGCGGCGGGGGGGGGGGGGGGGGGGGCAAATGCAAGAGCTGGCGGCGGTGTGGAGTAGATGTTTTGTTATGGGTTTTGTATTTGTCGGATTTTATGGGAACTAGAAAATATTTTTGGGACAAGGATCGAGATCCTTAAAACTTTTAGAGTGGATTCCTTTTTTTATTTTACTGAGGTTTTTGTTGGGAAACATCGCATGCAATTTCAAAAAAAATCCTACGCTCACGCAAGATTTATCTAGGAGATGCATAGCAACGAGAGGAGGAGAGTGTGTCCACGTACCCTCGTAGACCAAAAGCGGAATCGTTTGCTTAAGACCAAAAGCGGAATCATTTGCTTAACGCGGTTGATGTAGTCGAACGTCTTCTTATTCCGACCGATCAAGTACCGAACGTATGGCACCTCCGAATTCTGCACACGTTCGGCGCGATGACGTCCCTCGAGCTCTTGATCCAGCAGAGGGTCGAAGGAGTAGACGAGTTCCATTAGCACGACGGTGTGGTGACGGTGATGGTGATGTGATCCGCGCAGGGCTTCGCCTAAGCACCGCGAGAATATGACCGGATGCGTAAACTATGGAGGGGGGCGCCGCACATGGCTTGGAGCAATTGGTGTGTCTTCTAGGGGCGCCCCCCGGTATATAAAGGAGGGAGGAAGAGGAGGCCGGCCCTAGGCGCGCCCCAAGTGGGAGGAGTCCCACTTGGGCTCCTAGTAGGATTCGCCCCCCTCCCCGATATATAGAGGAGGGAGGGAGAGGAGGCCGACCCTAGGCGCGCCCTAAGTGGGAGGAGTCCCACTTGGGCTCCTAGTAGGATTCGCCCCCCCCCTTCCTTTTACTGGAGGGGGGGAAGGGGGAAGGAGAGGGAGAGGGAGAAGAAAAGGGGGGCGTCACCCCCTCCCCTAGTCCAATTCAGACTCCTTCCTTGGGGGGGGGCACACCTACGTGGGATGGTTTGCCTCCCTCCCATGACCCATATGGCCCATATCTTTCCTCGGGGGTTCCAATAACCCCTCCAGTACTCCGGTATGTACCCGATACATTTCGGAACCCTTCCAGTGTCCGAAAACTACCTTCCAATATATCAATCTTTACCTCTCGACCATTTTGAGACTCCTCGTCATGTCCGTGATCTCATCCGGGACTCCGAACAACCTTCGGTCACCAAAACACATAACTCATATAATACATATCATCATCGAACGTTAAGCGTGCAGACCCTACGGGTTTAAGCACTATGTAGATATGACCGAGACACCTCTTCGGTCAATAACCAATAGCGGAACCTGGATGCTCATATTGGTTCCCACATATTCTACGAAGATCTTTATCGATCGAACCGCTATGTCAACATAAGTTATTCCCTTTATCATCAGTATGTTACTTGCCCGAGATTCGAACGCCGGTATCTTCATACCTAGTTCAATCTCGTTATCGGCAAGCCTCTTTACTCGTTATGTAATGCATCATCCCGCAACTAACTCATTAGCCACATTTCTTGCTAGGCTTCATATGATGTGCATTACCGAGAGGGCCCAAAGATACCTCTCCGATACTCGGAGTGAAAAATCCTAATCTCGATCTATGCCGACCCAACAAACACCTTCGGAGATACCTGTAGAGCATCTTTATAATCACCCAGTTACGTTGTGACGTTTGATAGCACACAAGGCATTCCTCCGGTGTCCGGGAGTTGCATAATCTCATAGTCAGAGGAATATGTATTTGACATGAAGAAAGCAGTAGCAATAAAACTGAACGATCATTATGCTAAGCTAACAGATGGGTTTTGTCCATCACATCATTCTCCTAATGATGTGATCACGTTCATCAAATGACAACACATGTCCATGGCTAGGAAACTTAACCATCTTTGATCAATGAGCTAGTCAAGTAGAGGCATACTAGGGACATAGTGTTTTGTCTATGTATTCACACATGTATCAAGTTTCTAGTTAATACAATTCTAGCATGAATAATAAAAATTTATCATGAATAAGGAAATATAAAATAATAACTTTATTATTGTCTCTAGGGCATATTTCCTTCAGTCTCCCACTTGCACTAGAGTCAATAATCTAGATTACATTGTAATGAATCTAACACCCATGGAGTCTTGGTGTTGATCATATTTTGCTCGTGGAAGAGGCTTAGACAACGGGTCTGCCACATTCAGATCCGTATGTATTTTGCAAATCTCTATGTCTCTGTTATGTCCGGCCTGTCATATGGAAGGCCCATCGGGCAATCTTAGCCCACAAGTTATCTTAGGTTAAATTCGTGCGCAAGTTATCTAGGTTATAAATATAAGTTGTAAGACTCTTTTCAGATCAAGCAATAAGAAGAATATTATCTCCTATTGCCCGGCTCCCTGAGGAGCCGGAAACCCTAGCCGCCAACAGCCCTAACCGCCGCCGCCCTTCTCCTAGCTCGCGACGGCGCCCTGCCGCCGGCGCGCCCGTTCCTCGCCACGTCCCCCTCCATCCTTCCCTTACCACCTACGCCCTAGACCTGGTAGAGTACTTGATTCTACCAATTTGGTATCATCTAGCTTCGGTTCGATCATGTCTTCACCGCCGCCAAGCACGTCTCTTCCTTTGCCGGTCACCTTGTCGCTTCCGGCGACCACCACGATCGTCGCCCCGCTCCTGCCCACGCTGGGATCCTCTGTCGCCCCCGCCCCCGCCGTCCTCACCTGGGAGGAGGTGTCCGGGGTGCTACGGGACCTAACCCAGGCGGTCCAGGAGATCCACCAGTTCTTGGCCGGGTCCTACGGGCCGCACCCGGTTGCGCCGCCCATCGCCGCCCCCGCGCCACCGTGGCTGCCGTGGCAGCCGCCGCACCAGGCGGCCTTCGCCGCGCTCGCCAGGCCGCTGTAGCTGTCATCCATTGCCACCACCGCCCAGCCCTGGCTGCAGTGGCAGCCGCTGCTCCTGGCGGCCTCCGCAGCGCCCGGCGCTCCGACGCAGCAGCCATTGCCGCTGCCCGGCGTGACAGCGCAGCAGCCGCTGCAGCTGCAGCGGCCACCGCCGGTCAGCTCCGCCGCCCAGTATGGGATGCCCTACAACGGGAGTGCGACGACCTCGTTCCCATCAGCGCTGCCACCATCCCAAGGCGTCCACATCCAGCAGATCAAGTCCCTGCCGTCGCCGTCATCGCTTCCGTCTTGGATTGCTACCCGCCACGTGTCGGCGGCGGTGAGGCTGCAGGCTGCTGCGCACGGCCTCCTAGCACGTCGGCGTGTGCGGGAGATGCGTGATCTGCAGCTGCCACTCCTCCAAGTTGCCCTTCGCTGCGCAAAGGACCTCGATCTCGTCCGCTGCGTCGGGGATCTTGGGCATGCGGTTTTCCCCACGGGCGGCTGGCATGTTGTTTTCCCCGCGGGCAACGACCTCAAAGTCTGCGACTTCGGCGGTTGGGGGGGCGCACCCCTCCTCGTCATTCTCAATCGCAAGCCATCCACTCTTCCCTGTGTGGTGCAGACCAACAGCCGTCCGACGGGGAGAAGGCAGGGTGTCACCGACAGGAGCGCACCGCGTAGCACCACTGCTTTCCACCGCCGACCGCCGCGAGGGCGCCTCTACTGGTCGCTCTTGCAACCACTTCCAGGTGGCCATACACATGCACTCCTTTGGTCCAGGTGGTGTCCATGGGATCCAGGTGGTTGTACACGTGCACGTCCGACGTGCGGATGGTGTCCACTTTTTGTTAAAGGGTCCAAAATAAAGCGTCTCGGTCCATTTTAGGTTGAGAATAATAAAACAAGGCGAGATGTAAAAGGCTTGTTTTTAGGTGTTAGGTTTGTGTTGCGTCGAGTCATGGTTATAAGTTGGTTAGGCTGCAGCTCGAGGACAAGCTGCATGTCCAGGTGGGGTGTAGTGTTAGAGTACGTGATGGGCCTAATGGGCCCATTAGTCTTAGGGTTAATTAGAGATAAAGGTCGCTTGCTTAGGGGTCAAGTAAGTCTTGCTTGGGAGTCAAGTAAACCTCTATATATAAAGAGAGGAGATGTATCAATCTAATCAAGCAAGAATTAAGAAGGAAATCCCTTCCCTCTTGCCCGACCGTGGGCAGAAAGGCCCCCGGTCGGCCCTCTCGCGCCCTCCTTCTAGCAGCGCCATAACAGTCTCCCTCCTTGACCAAATCTCGGATGGAGGTGAAGCGTCTCTTGATGTGTTTGATCTATTTGTGAAATCTGGATTCCTTCGCCAAGGAAATTGCTCCAGTATTGTCACAAAAGATTTTCATTGGACCCGATGCACTAGGTATTACACCTAGATCGGATATGAACTCCTTCATCCAGACTCCTTCATTCACAGCTTTCAAAGCATCTATGTACTCCGCTTCACACGTAGATCCCGCTACGACGCTCTACTTGGAACTGCACCAATTGACAGCTCCACCATTCAATAAAAATACGTATCCAAATTGTGACTTAGAGTCATCCGGATCAGTGTCAAAGCTAGCGTCGACGTAACCACTTACGACAAGCTCTTTGTCACCTCTATAAACGAGAAACATATCCCTAGTCCTTTTCAGATACTTCAGGATGTTCTTGACCGTTGTCCAATGATCCACTCCTGGATTACTTTGGTGCCTCCCTGCTAAACTTATAGCAAGGCACACATCAGGCCTCATACACGGCATAGCATACATGATAGAACCTACGGCTGAGGCATAGGGAATGACTTTCATTTTCTCTCTATCTTCTGCAGTGGTCGGGCATTGAGTCTGACTCAATTTCACACCTTGTAACACAGGCAAGAACCCTTTCTTTGATAGATCCATTTTAAACTTCTTCAAAACTTTATCAAGGTATGTGCTTTGTGAAAGTCCTATCAAGCATCTTGATCTATCTCTATAAATCTTGATGCCCAATATATAAGCAGCTTCATCGAGGTCTTTCATTGAAAAACTTTTATTCAAGTATACTTTTATGCTATCCAGAAATTCTACATCATTTCCAATCAACAATATGTCATCCACATATAATATTAGAAATGCTATAGAGCTCCCATTCACTTTCTTGTAAATACAGGCTTCTCCAAAAGTTTGTATAAAATCATATGCTTTGATCACCTCATCAAAGCGTATATTCCAACTCCGAGATGCTTGCACCAGTCCATAAATGGATCGCTAAAGCTTGCACACTTTGTTAGCACCTTTAGGATCAACAAAACCTTCTGGTTGCATCATATACAACTCTTTTTTAAGAAATCCATTAAGGAATGCAGTTTTGACATCCATTTGCCAGATTTCATAATCATAAAATGCGGCAATTGCTAACATGATTCGCGCAGACTTAAGCATCGCTACGGGTGAGAAAGTCTCATCATAGTCAACTCCTTGAACTTGTCGAAAACCTTTTGCGACAAGTCGAGCTTTATAGACAGTCACATTACCATCAGCGTCTGTCTTATTCTTGAAGATCCTTTTATTCTCTATGGTCGTCGATCATCAAGAAAATCCACCAAAGTCCACACTTTGTTCTCATACATGGATACTATCGCAGATTTCATGGCCTCAAGCCATTTATCGGAATCTGGGCCCATCATAGCTTCTTCATAGTTCATAGGTTCATCATGGTCAAGTAACATGACTTCTAGAACATGATTACTGTACCACTCTGGTGCGGATCGTAATCTGTTTGACCTATGAGGTTCTGTAGCAACTTGATCTGAAGTTTCGTGATCATTATCATTAGCTTCCTCTCTAGTTGGTGTAGGCATCACGGGAACGGATTTCTCGGATGAGCTACTTTCCAAATTGAGAGAAGGTATAATTACCTTATCAAGTTCTACTTTCCTCCCACTCACTTCTTTCGAGAGAAACTCCTTCTCTAGAAAGGTTCCATTCTTGGCAACAAAGATCTTGCCTTCGGATTTGTTGTATTAGGTGTACCCAATTGTTTCCTTAGGGTATCCTATGAAGATGCACTCTCCGACTTAGATTCGAGCTTATCAGGCTGAAGCCTTTTGACATAAGCATCGCATCCCCAAACTTTAAGAAACGACAGCTTAGGTTTGTTGCCAAACCATAGATCATACAGTGTCATCTCAATGGATTTTGACGGTGTCCGTTTAAAGTGAATGCAGTTTTCTCTAATGCATAACCCCAAAACGATAGTGGTAAATCGGTAAGAGACATCATAGATTGCACCATATCTAATAAAGTGCGGTTCCGACGTTCAGACACGCCATTACGTTGTGGTGTTCCAGGTGGCGTGAGCTGTGAAACTATTCCACATTGATTTAAATGAAGTCCAAACTCGTAACTCAAATATTCACCTCCACGATCAGATCGTAGAAATTTTATTTTCTTGTTACAATGATTTTCCACTTCACTCTGAAATTCTTTGAACTTTTCAAACGTTTCAGACTTGTGTTTCATTAAGTAAATATACCCATATCTACTCAAATCATCTGTGAAGGTCAGAAAATAATGATACCCGCCACGATCCTCAACACTCATCGGACCGCATACATCAATATGTATTATTTCCAATAAGTCATTACCTCGTTCCATTGTTCCGGAGAACGGAGTTTTAGTCATCTTGCCCATAAGGCACGGTTTGCAAGTATCAAGTGATTCCAAAAGTCCATCTTTATGGAGTTTCTTCATGCGCTTTACACTGATATGACCCAAACAACAGTGCCACAAATAAGCACTATCATTATCAACTTTTCATCTTTTGGCATCAATATTATGAATATGTGTATCATCACGATCAAGATTCAACAGAAATAGACCACTCTTTAAGGATGCATGACCATAAAAGATATTACTCATATAAATAGAACAACCGTTATTCTCTTATTTAAATGAATAACCGTCTCGCACTAAACAAGATCCAGATATAATGTTCATGCTCAACGCTAGCACCAAATAACAATTATGCAGGTCTAAAACTAATCCCGAAGGTAGATGTAGAGGTAGCATGCCGACGACGATCACATCGACCTTGGAACCATTCCCGACGTGCATCGTCACCTCTTCCTTAGCCAATCTTCGTTTAATCTGTAGTCCCTATTTCGAGTTACAAATATGAGCAACCGAACCGGTATCAAATACCCAGGCACTACTACGAGAATTAGTAAGGTACACATCAATAACATATATATCAAATATACATTTGTTCACGTTGCCATCCTTCTTATCCGCCAAATACTTGGGGCAGTTCCGCTTCCAGTGACCAGTCCCTTTGCGGCAGAAGTGATACGTCCATTTTGCATCATGTTTTCTTACTATTATTTATAATGTTTTTATCCATAATAATGCTTTTTGGAGTAATTCTAATGCCTTTTCTCTCATAATTTGCAAGGTACACACCAAGAGGGAGAATTCTGGCAGCTAGAAATCTTGACCTGAAAAAGCTATGCCAGGATACCTATTATGCACAACTCCAAACAAGTTGAACCTCCATGGAGAATTTTTATGGAATATTTGAGAAATATTGGAGCAAATATCTACCAAAGGGGGCCCACCAGGTGGGCAGGAGGGCAAAAGTGCTCCTGCCAAAGTTCCGCCTCGAGACGGTGGCGCTTCATCCCGAATGTCCTCCCCCTACTTTTTTTAGGTCAAAATGACTTATATACCAGAAGATGGGCACCGGAGGTGGACCGAGGAGGGCACAACCCACCAGGAGCACTTTTGCCCTCCGGCGGAGTGATTCCGCTGGGGGAACTTCCCTCCCGGAGGGGTAAATCATCATCATCATCATCACCAACAACTCTCCCATCTTGGGGAGGGCAATCTCCATCAACATCTTCACCAGCACTATCTCATCTCAAACCCTAGTTCATCTCTTGTATTCAATCTTATTACCGAAATATAGATTGGTGCTAGGGGTGACTACTAGTGTTGATTACATCTTGTAGTTGATTACTATATGGTTTATTTGGTGGAAGATTATATGTTTAGATCCATTATGCTATTTAATACCCCTTTGATCACGAGCATGTTGATTATTAGTGAGTAGTTACTTTTGTTCTTGAGGTCACGGGAGAAATCATGTTGCAAGTAATCATGTGAATTTGATATATGTTCGATATTTTGATAGTATGTATGTTGTGATTCCCTTAGTGGTGTCATGTGAACGTCGACTACATGACACTTCACCATATTTGGGCCTAAGGGAGTGCATTGTGGAGTAGTAAATAGATGGTGGGTTGCGAGAGTGATAGAAACTTAAACCCTAGTTTATGCACTATTCTGTAAGGGACCGATTGGATCCTAGAGTTTAATGTCGTGGTTAGAATTTATTCTTAATACTTTTCTCGTATTTGCGGATGCTTGCAGGAGGGTTAATCATAAGTAGGAGGTTTGTTCAAGTAAGAACAACATCTAAGCACCGGTCCACCCACATATCAAATTATCAAAGTAGCGAACACAAATCAAACCAACATGATGAAAGTAACTAGATGAAATTCCCGTGTACCCTCAAGAACGCTTTGCTTGTTATAAGAGACCGTTTTGGCCTATTCTTTGTCTAAAAAGGATTGTGCTACCTTGCTGCATACTTATTGTTACTATCGTTACTTTCTTGTTACAAATTATCTTGCTATCAAACTACTCGCTACTTACAGTTTCAGCACTTGCAGACATTACCTTACTGAAAAGTACTTGTCATTTCCTTTTGCTCCTCATTGTGTTCGACACTCTTACTTATCGAAAAGAGCTACAATTGATCCCCTATACTTGTGGGTGATCAAGGCTATTTTCTGGCTCTGTTGCCGGGGAGTGAAGCGCCTTTGGTAAGTGGAATTCGGTAAGGAAACATTTATATAGTGTGCTGAAATTTATTGTCACTTGTTACTATGGAAAACAATCCTTTGAGGGGTTTGTTCGGGGTATCTTCACCTCGTCCGGAACCACAATTAGTTACCCCTCAACCTAATGCACCCACTGAAAATATTGAATATGAAATCCCTTCGGGTATGATAGAACAACTGCTAGCTAATCCTTATGCAGGAGATGGAACTGAACATACTGATATGCACTTGATACATGTGGAACAAATTTGCGGATTGTTTAAGCTTGCAGGTTTACCCAGGGATGAAGTGATGAAAAAGGTTTTCCCTTTATCTTTGAAGGGAAAAGCGTTGGCATGGTATAGGCTATGCGATGATATTGGATCATGGAATTGGAATCGTTTGAAATTGGAGTTCCATCAAAAAATTTATCCTATGCATCTAATTCATCGTGATCGGAATTATATATATAATTTTTGGCCTCGTGAAGGAGAAAGTAACACTCTAGATTGGGGGAGGCTTAAGTCGATGTTATATTCATGCCCCAATCATGAGCTCTCAAGAGAAATTATTATTCAGAATTTTTATGCTCGGCTTTCTCGTAATGATCAAACCATGCTCGATACTTCATGTACTGGTTCTTTTATGAAGAAGACTATTGAATTCCGTTGGGATCTTTTGGAAAGAATTAAACGCAACTCTGAAGATTGGGAACTTGACGAAGGTAAAGAGTCGGGTATAAAGGTTAAGTATGATCATGTTAAATCTTTTATGGATACCGATGCTTTTCAAAAGTTTAGCACTAAATATGGACTTGACTCTGATATAGTAGCCTCCTTTTGTGAATCATTTGCTGCTCATGTTGAACTTCCTAAAGAAAAGTGGGTTAAATATCACCCACCTATTAAATATGAAATTAAAGAACCAGTACCAGTTAAAGAAGAAACTATATTTTATAATGTTGATCCAGTTGTTCCTTCTGCTTATATTGAGAAACCACCTTTCCCTGTTAGGATAAAAGAACATGCTAAAGTTTCAACTCTGGTTAACAAAAGCTATGTTAGAACACCTAAACCTTATGAGCAAATTAAAGTAGAACCTAGCATTGCTATCATTAAAGATCTCTTAGAAGAAGATATGGATGGGCATGTTATTTACTTCTGTGAAGAAGCTGCTAGAATGTTAAACCTGAGGGGAAAGATAAACATAGACCAATTTTTGGCATGCCTGTTGTTTCAGTTAAAATAGGAGATCACTGCTATCATGGTTTATGTGACATGGGTGCTAGTGTGAGTGCCCTTCCCCACTCCTTATATGAAGAAATTAGAGATGAAATAGCACCTGCTGAAATAGAAGACATAGATGTTACTATTAAACTTGCTAATAGGGATACTATATCACCCATTGGGATTTTAGAGATGTTGAAGTTGAAGGAAATATGCCCTAGAGGCAATAATAAAGCTATTATTTATTTCCTTATTTCATGATAAATGTTTACTATTCATGCTAGAATTGTATTAACCGGAAACATAATACATGTGTGAATACATACACAAACATAGTGTCACTAGTATGCCTCTACTTGACTAGCTCGTGAATCAAAGATGGTTAAGTTTCCTATCCATAGACATGAGTTGTCATTTGATTAACGGGATCACATCATTAGAAGAATGATGTGATTGACTTGACCCATTCCGTTAGCTTAGCACTTGATCATTTAGTATGTTGCTATTGCTTTCTTCATGACTTATACATGTTCCTATGACTATGAGATTATGCAACTCCCGTTTACCGGAGGAACACTTTTTGTGCTACAAGATGTCACAACGTAACTGGGTGATTATAAAGGAGCTCTACAGGTGTCTCCGAAGGTACTTGTTGAGTTGGCGTATTTCGAGATTAGGATTTGTCACTTCGATTGTCGGAGAGGTATCTCTGGGCCCTCTCGGTAATGGACATCACTATAAGCCTTGCAAGAAATGTAGCTAAATGAGTTAGTTACGGGATGATGCATTACGTAACGAGAAAGAGACTCGCCGGTAACGAGATTGAACTAGGTATTGAGATACCGACGATCGAATCTCGGGGCAAGTAACATACCGATGACAAAGGGAACAACATATGTTGTTATGCGGTTTGACCGGTAAAGATCTTTGTAGAATATGTAGGAGACAATATGAGCATCCAGGTTCCGCTATTGGTTATTAACCGGAAACGAGTCTCGGTCATGTCTACATAGTTCTCGAACCCGTAGGGTCCGCACGCTTAAGGTTTCGATGACAGTTTTATTATGAGTTTATGAGTTTTGATGTACCGAAGGAGTTCGGAGTACCGGATGAGATCGCGGACATGACGAGGAGTCTCGAAATGGTCGAGACGTAAAGATCGATATATTGGGCGAATATTCGGACATCGGAAGGGTTCCGAGTGATTCGGGTATTTTCAGGGTACCGGGGAGTTACGGGAATACGAGGAAGAAGCAATTGGCCTCATGGGCCAAGTGGTGGAAGAGAGGAGGCAGGGCGCACGGCCCCCTAGCCCAAACCGAATTGGACTAGGGGGCCAGCCCCTCTTTCCTCCTTTCCTCCCTCTCCTTCCTTCTCCTTCTCCTTCCCTTCCTTCCCCTCTCCTACTTGGACTAGGAAAGAGGGGGGAATCCTACTTGGAGTAGGATTGCCCCCCTTGGGCGCGCCTCCTCCCCTTGGCCGGCCCTCTCCTCCTCCCCCCTTTATATACGGAGGAGGGGGCACCCCATAGACACAACAATTGATCTCTTGATCTCTTAGCCATGTGCGGTGCCCCCCTCCACCATAGTCCTTGATAATATTGTAGCGGTGCTTAGGCGAAGCCCTGCGACGGTAGAACATCAAGATCATCACCACACCGTCGTGCTGACGGAACTCTTCCCCGACATTCTGCTGGATCGGAGTCCGGGGATCAGCATCGAGTTGAACGTGTGCTAGAACTCGGAGGTGTCGTAGTTTTGGTGCTTGATCGGTCGGGCCGTGAAGACGTACGACTACATCAACCGCGTTGTTCTAACGCTCCCGCTTTCGGTCTACGAGGGTACATGGACATCACTCTCCCATCTCGTTGCTATGCATCACCATGATCTTGCGTGTGCGTAGGATTTTTTTTGAAATTACTACGTTTCCCAACAGAAGTCTTGTGTGGGAAGATAAAATACCCTATTGATTTTCTTGTTCTTACCACCCCACTAGATAAATTTTGTCCCATTATATTTGGTAGAACTTTCTTGAACACCGTTAATGCTAAAATAGATTGCAAGAAACAAACTGTCGGTGTTAGCTTTGGTGATGAATCTCACGAGTTTAATTTTCCAAGTTTAGTAGAAATCATCATGAAAAAGAATTGCCTAGTAAGGATGAATTAATTGGTCTTGCTTCTATTGTTGTGCCACCTACTGATCCTTTATAGCAATACTTGCTAGACCATGAGAATGATTTACATATGCATGAAAGAAATGAAATAGATAAGATCTTATTTGAACTATGTCCTCTGCTTAAGCACAATTTTCCTATTGAAACTCTTGGAGGTCCCCCTCCACCTAAGGGTGACCCCGTGTTTGAATTAAAACAATTGCCAGACACTTTGAAATATGCTTATCTTGATGAAAAGAAGATATATCATGTTATTATTAGTGCTAACCTTTTAGAACATGAAGAAGAAAGATTATTGAAAGTTCTAAGGAAGCACTGAGCTGCTATTGTGTATACTCTTGATGATTTAAAGGGCATTAGTCCCACTCTATGTCAGCACAAAATTAATATGGAACCTGATGCTAAACCAGTTGTTGATCATCAACGTCGGTTAAATCTGAAGATGAAAGAAGTGGTAAGAACGGAAATATTAAAGTTCTGGAAGCAGGTATAATCTATCCTATAGCTGATAGTAAATGGGTAAGTCATGTAAATTGCGTCCCTACGAAGGGAGGTATTACTGTTGTTCCTAATGATAAGAATGAGCTTATTCCACAAAGAATTGTCACGGGCTATAGAATGGTAATTGATTATAGAAAATTAAATAAAGCTACTAGAAAAGATCATTACCCTCTGCCTTTTATTGATCGAATGTTAGAAAGACTATCTAAGCACACACATTTTTTGCTTCCTTGATGGATACTCTGGCTTTTCACAAATACCTGTCTTACAATCTGATCAAGAAAAGACCACTTTTACTTGTCCTTTTGGAACATTTGCTTATACACATATGCCTTTCGGTTTATGTAATGCACCTGCTACCTTTCAAAGATGTATGACTGCTATATTCTCTGACTTTCGTGAAAAGATTGTTGAGGTTTTCATGGATGACTTTTCTGTTTATGGGAAGTCCTTTGATGATTGCATAACAATCTTGAGTGAGTTTTGTAGAGATGTGAACAAAGAAATCTTGTCTTGAATTGGGAGAAGTGCCACTTTATGGTTAATGAGGGCATTGTCTTGGGTCATAAAATTTCTGAAAAAGGTATTGAAGTGGACCAAGCCAAGGTTGATGCAATTGAGAAAATGCCATGTCCTAAGGACATCAAAGGTGTTCGTAGTTTCCTAGGTCATGCTGGTTTCTATAGGAGATTTATTAAAGACTTCTCTAAAATTTGTAGGCCTCTTACTAGTCTTTTGCAAAAGGATGTTCCTTTTGTTTTTGATGATGATTGTTTAGAAGCCTTTGAAATACTCAAGAAAGCCTTAATTTCTACACCTATTGTTCAACCACCTGATTGGAACTTGCCTTTTGAAATTATGTGTGATGCTAGTGATTATGTTGTTGGTGCTGTTCTAGGACAAAGAGTTGATAAAAAATTGAATGCTATTCATTATGCTAGTAAAACTCTAGACAATGCTCAAAGAAATTATGCTACTACTGAAAAAGAATTTTTAGCAGTGGTGTTTGCTTGTGATAAATTTAGACCTTATATTGTTGATTCCAAAGTAACTGTTCACACAAACCATGCTGCTATTAAATATCTTATGGAAAAGAAAGATGCTAAACCTAGACTTATTCGTTGGGTTCTCTTGTTACAAGAATTTGATTTACATATTATTGATAGAAAAGGGGCTGAGAACCCCGTAGCAGATAACTTATCTAGGCTTGAAAATGTGCTTGATGACCCACTGCCTATTGATGATAGTTTTCCTGATGAGCAATTAGCTGCAATAAATGTTGCTAATAGTACTCCTTGGTATGCTGGTTATGCTAATTACATTGTTGCTAAATATTTACCTCCTAGCTTTACATACCAACAAAAGAAAAAATTCTTCTATGATTTAAGACATTACTTTTGGGATGACCCACATCTTTATAAAGGAGTAGATGGTATTATCAGACGTTGTGTATCTGAGCATGAACAGGGACAAATCCTACGGAAATGTCACTCCGAGGCTTATGGAGGGCATCATGATGGGGATAGAACTGCTCACAAGGTATTGCAATCTGGATTTTATTGGCCTACTCTCTTCAAGGATGCCTGTAAGTTTGTCTCATATTGTGATGAATGCCAAGGAATAGGTAATATTGGTAAGCGCCAAGAAATGCCTATGAATTATTCACTTGTTGTTGAACCATTTGATGTTTGAGGATTTGATTACGTGGAACCTTTTCCTTCCTCTAATGGGTATACACATATTTTGGTTGCTGCTGATTATGTTACTAAATGGGTAGAAGCTATTCCAACTAGTAGTGTCAATCACAACACCTCTATTAAAATGCTTAAGGAAGTTATTTTCCCAAGGCTTGGAGTCCCTAGATATTTAATGACTGATGGTGGTTCACACTTTATTCATGGTGCTTTTTGTAAAAATGCTTGCCAAGTATGATGTTAACCATAGAATTGCATCACCTTATCATCCTCAGTCTAGTGGTCAAGTTGAACTTAGTAATAGTGAACAAAAGACTGTCAATAGGTCCAGGAAGAATTGGTCTAAGAAATTTGATGATGCACTTTGGGCTTATAGAACAACATATAAAAATCCTATGGGTATGTCTCCTTATAAAATGGTTTATGGAAAACCTTGTCATTTGCCTCTTGAGTTAGAACATAAAGCATACCGGGCAATTAAAGAACTCAACTACGATTTCAAACTTGTCGGTGAAAAGAGTTTATTTAATATTAGCTCTTTACATGAATGGAGAATCCATGCTTATGAAAATGCAAAATTATTCAAAGAGAAAGTTTTTTTTGAGGAAACACAGTGGGGAAGACCCCCACTCTAACTCATTTTCTATTAATTGATGGGGAAATTACAGATGGTTATACACAAACACATCCAGGAGTGTAAAAATGAAAAAATTACAATGTGTCTAACCAATCTAGCATTCCCTCTTTTATGCTAGGTTTTGCCTTCTTAGTGATAGTGCTGATGTGCTCCTTGAAACAAGATATACATTATGCAATGTCTTTGGTCTTGTTGTCAAAGATGATAGCATTTCTGTGCTTCCAAATGCTCCAACATCCTGCCATAATGCATTCCTTAAACCCTATTAGTTTGGTTCTATTTTCGGCTTCTATCATCATTTGATTGATATTCAAATCAGTGTTCCACTCCATGTTCAAATTCATCCAAAAAATTTGACTGAAATCACATCTGAAGAAAAGATGTTTTAGATATTCATTAGGTTCCTCTTCACATAGGACACAACAACTATCTTCAATGTAGAAATTTTTCCTCATCAACATGTCTATGGTATTTAGTCTATCTAGTAGCAATAACCATAAAAATAATTTTTGCTTTGGCAGACAACATGATTTTCAAATCCATTGGAAAGGTTTAGGAGCTTCAGGTTGGTTTCCAATAAGATGTAGATATTTTTCTTATTGGAGTAGCGCTTAGATTGCCATTTGAACTGCCATGAGTCATTATAGTCTCTGTTGATGATACTTCTCAATATGTTGAACATAACTTGACTTTGTTGCACTGCAATCGATGACATTGGCAGGTGAAACATGTTGTAGAAGTCATTATTAGTAGAATCTATTGCATTGGCAATGGTGATGTTCTCATTCTTTGCAAAAGAATGGAGCTGAGGAAAGATGTTAATTAGAGTATCTTGTTGCCAGATATCCTTCCATAACAGAACAGTGTTACCTTTAGAAGGTTTATAGATTGCCATCTCTTTAAAATCATCTAGGATAGCACAACAATCCATCCACCAGAATGATCCTACTCTGGTTGGGTAGGTGGGAACAGAGCCATCAGAGTAGTAAGTGTCCCATATCATTTCAACCCATGGTATATCCTGATTATTGAAAAATTTATATAGGAATTTGACTAGTAAGGTTCTGTTTTGCTTTCTGAGATCAAGAACTCCTAAACCTCTAGATTTTTTTGGGAGACATACTGTTTCCCAATTTACCAAGCATTTACCCTGCTTGTTTATTTCATTACCATACCAAAGGAAACTCCTTCTAGATTTTTCAGAATGATCAAGAATTGTGAAAGGGACTCTGATGGAGCACATAGCAAAAATAGGAAGTGCTGCAAAAAATTGCTTTCAAATGAACCAATCTTCCAGAATAAGTCATCATGCCTGCTATGGCAGATAATCTTTTATCAAGTCTTGATACCATGGGCATGAGATCATCCACTTTAGGTCTGGTAGATCCCATTGGGAGACCCAAATATGTAAATGGCATATTTTCTTTCTTGCATCCTATGATATTTGCCAAGTCATGTGCAATTGTTTCACTGATGTTGATGGGGACAATTGATAATTTGCTATAATTTACCTTAAGACCAGTAAAAGATGAAAAGATCTCCAGAATCTCTCTCATTTTTATCAACTGTGCAGGGTCAGCAGGCATAATAATTAATGTATCATCAGCATATTGGATGATAGGATATCTTTTAGCCCTAGGATATTCAACAGGTAGATTAATTTCTCCTTGTTGCCATGCTTTGTTCACCAGGATTTGCAGTAGTTCTGCAACCATCACATATAGGAGAGGAGAATATGGATCACCTTGTCTTACACCTCTTCTACATTTAATAACTTTACCAGGTATACCATTAAGGATAACAGATGATGTGGCAGTGCTGAGTAACATTTTAGTCCATCTAATCCACTTATCATAGAAACCAAGATGTTTCATCATGAAGTAGATTGCATGGTGATCCACTTTGTCAAAAGCCTTTTCAAAATCAATCTTGAAAATTATATCTTGATTTTTAGATTTGTGGCACATGTGTATATACTCAAAACTCCATGCCAAGCAGTCCTGGATATTTCTTCCTTTAATGAAGCCATATTGGTTTTTACTGATGACAGATAAGATGTTCTGCTGAGCTCTGTTGCCAAAAGTTTATTTATGATTTTTGTAGGCATGCTAACCAGAGAGATAGGCCTAAAGTCATTAGGTGTCTCTGGATTGTCATTTTTAGGAATGAGAGAGATGAAGGCACTGTTGATGGGCTCCAGATTGACCTTTTCATCTTGGAAGTCCTTAATCAAACTATTAAAACATTCCTTAATAATGTGCCAACATTTTTTCATGAAGAGGCCATTAAAACCATCAGGCCCTAGAGATTTGTCATTAGGCATGCATTTAATGACATTGTCAATTTCCTCAATTGTGAAAGGGTTTGTTATGTTGTCATCAATCTCTTGTAGAGCCATGTCTTGTATATCAAAAAGCTGCACAATATCTTCTGTTTTGCCAATTCTATCTTTGAAGGATTGCCATAGAATAGCAGCTTTCTGTTCATGTTCATATACTTCAATGTTATCAGAAGACTTGATACATGAAATGTAGTTATGTCTGAAAACTTGAGTAGCAATAGCATGAAAAAAAATTGTATTCTCACCTCTAAGATTTTCCCATCTAATGTTGGCTCTGATTCTCCAGTATTTTCTTTTAGCTTCAAGAAGTTTATTAGTATGCTTGATCAAGGCCTTCCTGAAATTATTCTCAACCCTAGTCAGAAATCTTTGATCTTCCACACCATCCAGCAGTTTAACATAGAAAGAACAGTGATCAATAGTTTTGCTTAGTTGTGAGATTTTCTTGCTCCAAACTTTGAGACCTTTTCTGATAGATTTGAACTTAGCCACTATATTCTTTGCAGAATCTGTCAAGAAAGTGCTGTTCTTCCAGTGATTTTCCATAGTTTCAATAAACCCCTCAAATTCAGTCCAGAATTCCTCAAACCTGAAAAGTTGACTTTTAGGGATTTTGGTGTCAATTTGTACCTTAATAGGTACATGATCCGATGATATCTTAGCCAGAGGAAAAGCCATAGTGTTTGGGTGATCAGTTGTCCATTCAGAGCTGGTGAAAATCCAATCAAGCTTTTCCAGGAGAGGTGAGTCTTGCATATTACTCCATGTGAATGCTCTTCCTTTTAACGGGTTTTCAACAAGATCATGATTGATAATAATGTTGTTGAAAATCATCATATTGTTATGGTCTCCTCCTGCCTTGTTCCTATTTTCTGGTCCTCTAATGAAGTTGAAATCTCCAAGGAACATCCAGTATTTAGAAGAGCTAATATGCAGGTTGGTAAGACACTGTGTAAATTCATTTTTGCCTTCAATAGTATTAGGCCCATAGATATTGGTAAGCTGCCAAATGGAGTTATCCATGGTGGATGTGAATTCCACAGTTATCTGAAAGTAACTCTGTGAGATTAGCTTACCAGAGAAATGACTGCCATTCCATATTGTTATGATACCTCTTGAATTGCAAGATGAAGGGACATGTAGGAATTTGTTAAACCTCTTAGGGCAGAATTTTTTGATATATGAAATATCAAAATCCTCTCTTTTTGTTTCCTGAAGTGCAATAATGCTACAAGCACTTTCCTCAATTTTTAGTCTGATGTCAGCCCATCTTTCTTGAGAGTTAATACCTCTCACATTCCAGCAAAGTACACTCCAGCTTCTATTCATTATAAATTGATTTGAATATTGTAATCTCATATATGTAATAGCATAATATGAGGCATGGAAAGTAAAAACTGTTGGGAAGAACATCATGTGAGATATCATGGCTAGGAGCAAACTGAACTCTCAGATCATAGCAAATAAACTGCATTAATAACCATAACAGCATAACAACTTGTCCAAAAGTGACCCCTAAGTTTTCAGTAGCACCATTATTACAAACCAAGGTGTTCCATGGTGCACGCAGGCACACAAACCATAATAAAGGAAACATAGCATAATTCAAACTGAGAGAAAACATAAATAGATGACATTTAAGGTGATCATCTATCACCAGATGCCCTGAAGATGCTCTAATCATCAGAACTATCATAGTTCAGAGCACAGGCAGACACCTCCTTAAGTGGCATCTT
Organism: Triticum timopheevii; assembly: GCA_963921465.1. Lineage (NCBI taxonomy): Eukaryota > Viridiplantae > Streptophyta > Magnoliopsida > Poales > Poaceae > Triticum > Triticum timopheevii. The sequence goes on along the minus strand of OY997266.1, from coordinate 117,615,296 downwards.
GCAGGGCCCAGCACCAATGGCCTGTAGGGTTTGCATTGGGATTGGTGGGGGAGGGGGGCATTCAAAGTCGGAGAATATGTTCTTTTGTACAACTCTCGTTTTAGAATTTTTGCAGGAATGCTCCTCTCAAAATGGGGAGGACCATATGTCATCGAGGAGGTTTACCGGTCTGGAGCCATCAAAATAAATAATTTCGAAGGCACTAACCCGAAGGTTGTCAACGGACAACGAGTAAAGCATTATATCTTAGGTACGCCTATCAATGTTGAAAGTAATATTATCCAAACTTTGACACCGGAAGAACACATAAAAGAGTCCTTCCGGAACACTCCAGAATCGTCAAAATAAGGAGGTACGTGATACTGTAAGTAAACGGTCTCCGAAAAATCCACAATTTTTTTTTAGTTTTGGAATATTTTAGAATTTTGGAAATAAAGAAACTCCCAGGAAACGTCCACTGGTGGGCATAAGGCACCAAGGCGCGCCAGGCCTGGCGCACCCAGGTGGGTTGTGCCCACCTGGGGCACCTTCCGGATTCTGTTTTTCTTTTGTTTACTTGTCCTGCAAGATAAAAATTTTATATATACTTCTTGAACCTGTTAACCACCGTATCGTGAAGAAATCCTCTGTTCTCTTTTCTTGCTGTTCCCGGTCAGATTTATCAAGCAAGGAAGCTACCGTAAACCCATCCCCGGTGACAACACAAGCATTATTGGCCGAGGAGGAGGAAGAAGCTTCTTCACCACCAAAGGAGAATTGAGTATCGGGTATGGGAACTCCCCTTGGCTTCCGCCAAGCTTGGGGGAGGTGCCCCGGTATCGTATCATCCCACTATCTTTTTGCTTTTACTTATCTTAGTTCGTTCTTTTTGCTTCAGGTGAAATAAAGTTAGTTTGATCCTTTCTTATTTGAGAGTCTGCTTAGTGATCTATCCTCGTAATCGTGTGCAAGTTATATAATAAAGTTAGTCTGAGTTTTGCTTTCTTTACTTTCATGTTGCAAATAAAGAAAAGAAATAAGAAAGGAAGAAAAATAAATAAATAAAAGAAAGGAGATAAATCAATAAGATCATATACTAATCCTATGGTAGGTGATAGCACCACATAAGGAAAAGTATAAGTAGGAAATTTTATTAGAGATTGAGAAACAGAGCATTAGTCAATGATGCAACTCATGAAAGAATTAATAAGGGAAGAGAAGATTCACATATAAATATACTATCCTAGAAATATTTTGTGATTGTGAGCCCTCATCAAAATATTATATGCCAAAATTGTTGACATTGGACAAGAAAGACAACTTAATGATTTATGTATATTTATATTCACATAGAAGTCATATTGTAATAGATCCTTTAACATGTGATGCTTGCCCCTATCTTTGCTAGCCAAAACTACCGCACAAGTAGAGATACTACTTGTGCATGCAAAACCCTTAAACCCAAATCTTTTTCGAGTGTCCACCATACCTACCTATGGATTGAGCAAGATCCCTCAAGTAAGTTGTCATCGGTGCAAAAAGGCAATAAAAATTGCTTCTAAATATGTGAGATCATTTAGTGTAAGAGAATGTACGAACTTGGATGACAAAGAATAAAAGTGATAGACTACATAATAAAGGTTGTCATCTTAAAGGGCAATACAACATGACGTTCTCTTGCACTAAGGGATTGAGCATGCAAACAAATAAGCGCATGGCAACCTCTGCTTCCCTCTGCGAAGGGCCTATCTTTTACTTTTATGTAAAAGTTTTCCTTCTATTCCTTTTTATTCTCTCTTTTGGCAAGCATCATGTGGTGAGGAAAGATCTAGGCACATATGTCCAGTTGAATATAGATAGCATGAGTTATTATTATCGACATCACCCTTGAGGTGATTATGTTGGGAGGCGAAACCATAAGCCCCTATCTTTCTAGGTGTCCGATTGAAACGTTTTGCTCATGGGTACGAGGTGAGTGTTGGCTGTTGGGGAACGCGGTAATTTCAAAAAAATTCCTACGATCACGCAAGATCTATCTAGGTGATGCATAGCAACGAGAGGGGAGAGTGTTGTCTACGTACCCTCACTACAAAAAAGACACATCGGTGACATTTTGGGCCGAACGAATTTTTTTTCTGTCATACATATGACACTTCTATGACGATAATTGTGACAAAACCCGGTATCATCATAGATGTGGTGGGCTCCTACTTCTATGACAGAAAATCATGACAGAAAATGGGCTTTTCGTCCTGAGCGGGCCGGAGACGCAGCTGCATGACATTCTTTGGGCCGTCCATGATGGAAAAAACCATGGTAGAAGCAAGGGCGAGGAAAATTTCAGGGAGTTCCCGGTTACGGTGGAAGGTTGAGGGCCGAGCGATGCGCGTTTCTCTCATACACGTATGCACATGTGTGCGAGGCATTGGCTCTAACTGAACCCGAGCGAGGCGTTGGGCTCTAACTGAACCGGAGCGATTGCACTACAGGCTACGCGTTACTGAACCCGAGCGGTCGATCAATGACTGTTAACGAAACCCGATCGAGCGATTCTTTCGCTACTGTTGCTAACTAAAGCCAATCGATGCTACCTCTGGGATGAACAGTGAGTGTTGTGTAGGGGGGGGGGGGGTTGAATGAACAGTGAGCGGTGGGGGTGGATGCAGGACCCCGTGGCGTTGCCTCTGGATGAACAGGACCCCGTGGTGTGGAGGGCTGGATGAACAGTAGATGGTGGAGGGGTGCCCGTGGAGGGGTGGTTGAACAGTAGTCGGTGGAGTGGCGCGCGGTGGATGCTGGATGAATAGGAGCCCGTGGAGGCTGGAGGAGGTCAACGGTAGCCCGTGGAGGCTGGAGGAGGTCCACGGTGGAGATGAACAATATCCCGTGGAGTCCCGTCTTGCGGTACGCCACACCCCTCCCGATGAACAGGACCCCTGTTTCGACCGTAGCGCTCCAACACTAGTCCGCTTCGTCCGTTTTGCGGTACACCACACCCCTCCCGATCAACAGGACCCCCATTTCGACCGTAGGAGGTCTGTTTCCTCCGTTTTGCGGTATGCCACACCACTCCCGATCAACAGGACCCCCGTTTCGACCGTAGGAGGTCCGTTTCCTCCGTTTTGCGGTACGCCAGACCCCTCCCGATGAACAGGACCCCGTTTCGAACGTGGCCGGTCGAACACAAGGTCGTTTCCTCCGTTCTGCGGTACGCCAGGCCTCGTTTCCATCGCCTGTTCCGTCCAAGCCCTCCCGATGAACATGACCACGCATTCCGTTCCGACCCAGCCGGTTGGCTCCCCATGAACACGACGACGACGCTGTTTCTCCGTTCCGACCCAGCCATGTACACGAGCCCTGGCCGTACGTATGCGCGAGTAGGTGTTCGAGACCCCGCCCGTATGTACACATACGTGGCCGTATTTTCTTTCTTGCACACTGGCTACTGTATGTATGTGTACATGCTACGTGCACGCCTCTACTATGACATGTGCGCGCTTCTACATCGACTAGTATATATGTACGTACATGTTCGCGACCAGAATGACAACGCTACGTACGCTTCGACCAGGTGGGTCCCGACTGTCAGGCACTTCCTTGCGTGTGAAGATGTAGCTGGTGGATCCCAACAGTCAGGGGGCGAATCATTTTTTTTGCCCGAACGCACTTCCTTGCGTGCGAAGATGTAGCTGGTGGGTCCCACCAGTCAGGGGGGCGAATCGTTTTGTTTTTTTGCCCAGACGCACTTCCTTGTGTGCGAAGGTGTAGCTGGTGGGTCCCAGCAGTTAGGGGGAAATGTTTTTTTCACGAAATATGGTGGCCCATCCTGTGGGTCCCCGCTGTCAGGTGGAGGAATAATTATTTTGCGCGTAATAAGGAGGCACTTCCTTGCGGCCGCCGTGGACCCAGCTGTCAGCCTCTCCATGCACAGTACTCTTCAGATGGAAGTCGTTCATTGACCACATTGACCACGCCGCACCGAGAGCACCACGGCGATGGACGACGATGAGGCCTAGGAAGGGGACGAGGCGGAGCCGAGGAAGACGCAACAGTGGATGCCCACGCGAAGAGGAGTACGAGGGTTCACTGGTTCGGATGCGGTGTGAGGCTGCTGTCGCCGCAGAATAACAGGGGGTGTGGGTGAGTAGAGGGATGGCCTGGCCAGTGGTGGGAGTAGTAGGGGGCGGTGAGGCCTCCGCGGTATCACAGCCGGCCATGGGATTCAGGAGCATGCGGCACGACCGGCGATGCTTTGGCGACTGGAGAACAAAGACCAGAGGTTGAAGAAGCACTACGGCCGTTGAATCCACATCGTACGCTCACTGGAGTATTGACTAAGTTGACAAAGCCCTCCATCCCCGTCAACTTAGTAGGCCCACAAGTCAGCCTGCCACTATACTGGGTCCCAGCTAGCAGGGGGAGTATTCAATTTTTTGCTTAATAAGGTGGCACTTCCTTACGTGCGAAGATATAGCTGGTAGGTCCAAGCTGTCAGCGGAGGTAATGTTTTTTTTGCGAAATACGGAGGCCCTTTCGGTGGGTACCAGATGTCAGGTGGAGAAATCATTATTTTGCGCGTAATAAGGAGGCATTTCCTTGCGTGCGGCCGTGGACCCAGCTATCGGCCTCTCCACATATAGTCCACTTCAGATGCATGTCGGCCATTGACCACGTTGACCAGGGCGCGCCGAGAGCACCAGGGCGGTGGACGCCGGTGAGGCCTAGGAAGGGAACGACACGGAGGAAGGGAAGACTTGGCAGTTGTTTCCCATGCGGAGGGGAGTACGACTGTACGAGGGTTTACTGGTTCGTCTGCCGTCGCCGGAGAATATAGCAGGTGTGGGTGAGTAGAGGGATGGCTAGGCCAGTGATGGGAGTACGGTGGGGCGGTGAGGCATGTGCGGCAGCATAGCCGGCCGTGGGGAGGAGGGAGAAGGCAGTCCCGCCGGCGCTTGTTTGAGCGGCTGGAGCAGGAAGAGCACAAATTGAAGAAGCACGACGGCCGTTGGGTGGAAATCCAACAGTCACTGCTTGTGTGTCAACCTTTTTTTAGGAAAGCCTCAAATCCGTGGAAAACAGCATACAACCCATCTGCCATTATTTCTAATAATTCACAGCCCATTTGCTAATTCTTAAGGTTTATAAGGTTTTTTTTGGAGCCCATATTCTTTTTGTTAGCATTACAACCCATATTGTGGCCACAGTTAAAAAATTATACGAAATTTTGTATATTTCGGTGCGGTCCGAACTGTTTTTAATCCCGAAATTTCGAGTCACATTCAAAATGATTTTAAAAATAAATGTATATCAATATAAAATCCAACAAATTGTCCATGCATAAAAATAAATGCAATTTAAAATCTCGAATGAAAAAAAGATATTTGAAACTAAGTGCCGGTTTGATGTGTTTTAAAAATGTACAACCCATTTCTCATTACTGATAGGCCATTTTCTTGGCCAGCCGAATGAAGCTCTCCTTGTCTTGAAAGATTTGCAGCCCAACAGGCCTGACAAAGCGACTTACTTGCCAAATCACAAAAAAACTGGGCTGTGGCCGTGGACCCAGCTGTCAGCCTCTCCACGTACAGTACTCTTCCGATGGAAGTCGTTCCTTGACCACGTTGACCACGCCGTGCGGAGAGCACCACGGCAGTGGACGACGGTGAGGCCTAGGAAGGGGACGACGCGGAGCCGGGGAAGACGCGACAGTGGATGCCCAAGCGGAGAGGAGTATGAGGGTTCACTTGTTTGGCTGCGGCGTGAGGCTGCCGTCGCCGCAGAATAACAGGGGGTGTGGGTGAGTAGAGGGATTCCCTGGGCCAACAGTGAGAGTAGTAGGGGGCGGTGAGGCCTCCGCGGCATCACAGCCGGCCACGAGAAGCAGGAGCACGCGACATGACCGGCGCTGCTTTGGGCGGCTGAAGCAAGAAGACCAGAGGTTGAAGAAGCACTATGGCCGTTGGGTGGACATCATATGGTCACTGGAGCTAGAGTCGTTCATATTGACTAAGTTGACAAAGCCCTCTATCCTCGTCAACTTAGTAGGCCCACAAGTCAGCCACCCACTATGGTGGGTCCCAGCTAGCAGGGGGTATTCATTTTTTTATGCGTAATAAGGAGGCACTTCCTTGCGTGCGAAGATATAGCTGGTGGGTCCGACCTGTCAGTGGGGGGAACGTTTTTTTCGCGAAATACAGAAGCCCTTCCCACGTACAGTACACGTACAACGCGTAATAAGGAGGAACTTTCCTTGCATGCGACCATGGATCTCGTGGGTCCCAGCCGTCAGGCTCTCAACGTACAGTCCTCTTCCGATGACTCTTGTATGTTGACCATGCCGCGTCGAGCGCACCGAGGCGATGGACGACGACGAGGCCCCAGACTGGAACGACCCAGAGATGGGGAAGACACGGCAGTGGAGTCGTAGACAGAGAGGAGTGGGGTGGGCCTACACTCGGCAGAGAATAACAGGAGGTGCGGAGTGGAGGGATGGCCTAGCCGTCAGTGGGGTAGCGTTTTGCTGAGGAGCGCAAAACAACGCCGCTGGACGCCGAAGGCTGGAGCAGGCGGTTCCGGCAACGCTGGGGGAAGAAGACGAGAGATTGAAGAAGAATGCCGGCCGATGGATGTAAATCCAACGCCTTCTTAGGCTTCGACCTACTGGCCCACGTCAGCCAGTCCATTTGTTTTTTAGTCCATTTGGTGGGCTGGGTGAAACAATGATGTAGCATCTATGCAGCCCGTTTAAATCCCATTTGCATTTTTCTCGAAATCCACGGACTTGCTGGGCTGGGTGAAAATATCATGTTGGGCTAGACGGAGAAATGTTATAAAAACATAAACACATGATTGCACGTCTATTACTGCATTGGTCAGTAAAATCTTGGCAAGCTTATGTACGCAATCACTAGGAGTTAACTTGCCAAGTTATATATAAACAATTATTAATATTATTTTGTAAGAACTTTCAACTTACAAAATAAAATATCATTTAAATTTGATGAGTTAATAGTACGTGGGGTATTATTATTTTTTAGGCTAGACGTGGGACAGTTGAGTTGGTTCTAGGGAAAAGTACAGGGAGAAAACTTAGTTTACATCGAAAAAGAAACTGGGAGAAAATTCAGAGATCTGCTGGGTCCACCTGAGGAGGAGAATATGTTGGGAGGAAGGAGATTCAAAGCACGGCAGCCGAGTGAACTAGTTTTTTTTAACGGACAAGTGAACTAGTTACATACATAAGCAAATAGCCACTAAAAAAGCAATCAGGTTAATGGGTTCTTAAAAGAAATATTTTGGACAAAACAGATAATTACGACACATAGGCTAATGCATGAAACACTCAGATGATAAAGGTGCTTATAAACTGATAAAGTACAACATCTAGACCTTCCTAGCACGCTTGATCATGACGCTGCGGCTGTCCGTGTACTCGTCGGTTACGGGAAGCAGACACGCCCTCATGTCCAAGATCTGCCTGTACATGTCGTAGCATGCGTATGCGTCCTTGGCCGCTTAGGTTATGTAGGCTAGATTAAGAGGTACCTCCCACGTGTTTAGGTCGTCTTCTTTCATGTTGGCGTATCAGGGGTCGATGATGGTCTCAGCGAGGTCAACCACAGAGTCCTTCTCCTGCCCGTTGCTGATGATCTTGTATTGCTTCTGGATGTCGACAAGCTTGTTGCACCAGATGGCCGAATCTTCGCGTTCTTCCTTCTCTCCACCATAGCAAAGGTGCAGTCGGCGTTGCCGATGAAACGGGCGAATGCTCCAGAACCTGGTGCAGCCATAGGACTGAGGCGAGGCAGAGCTTCACCGAGTCTGTATTGTTGGTGTACATCACATTCAACTTGGTGCAGCCATAGGACTGAACACAAACTCAAAGGGGAACTCCTTGCTGAAGTCCATATCCAGCAGGCTCACCCCTCGGATCGCCATTGGAGTCTCTTCGAGTGAACGAGTGTGTAGGCGGCGGCAGCAGTTCGTTTTTCAGCTCTTGGGGAACTAGATTCAACAGTAAGCTGAGCGTGTACAGGCGACAACAGTTACTACCCCTCCCTCGTCCGCTGCACGCCCGGCAGAAGATGCACCCTCGGCGCATTCAAACGCCTCCATTAAGAAACCTACTCCGGCCACACGTCGGTTCACGAGCGGATCTGTATTGGTACTGTAATAACAGGAGTTAGTGGTCACTTTACTTAAATTTAATTAGCTTTAATAGAAATTTATACTTAAAACAAGCAATGCATTGGCTCGTTCTGTCAGTGCCACAGGATCAACATGCACAACAGTTTGAATTACTATTCTCAAGACGCACACGATCAGCATATTTGTCGCACTTTCACAAAGATAATACTACCAAGTTTGAACTGTTTGTTATGGTTGTTGTCCTCTGCATCATCATGCCATGTTTCCCAGCTTGCAAGATTCAGAACCAACAAATAAGATCCAAATAATAAGTACAACAAAGATGCCTACAGATCTCATTGATTCCCAGCTTGCAAGATTCAGAACCAACAAATAAGATCCAAATAATAAGTACACCAAAGATGCCTACACATCTCATTGATTCCCAGCTTGCAAGATTCAGAACCAACAAATAAGATTCAAATAATAAGTACAACAAAGATGCCTACACATCTCATTGATTCCCAGCTTGCAAGATTTAGAACCAACCCATTAGAGCCTTTTGATAAAGTGAATATCGGGATTAAATCCATCTTGGCTAGCCATGTCATACAATCAAAGAACTTGGCGAATGCTCTTGACCGTCACAACATCTATAGTTGACTATTCCTATTTGCACAACACAAACAAGGAGACAGGAGAGCATAATTTCGCTTTAATAGCGGCCTTCTTGAACTCAACCTGCAGCTCCACTAGGATGAGGTCTGCCTGGAGTTCCATGATTCAATTCATGCGCCTTTTTCTGCAGTTCACCTGAAATGAAGCAAGGATTGCATCATTCAGCTAGCAAGAAGTACTTGCTCTCGTGAGCTGGCAGGTTCTTCTTTAGTAGTTGCACTAAAATTGAGGAACATTAAGGTTGGCTGTCCGGCTCATGTAAGGTGTAACTATAATTTTCTTATCCTTTTGTGTAGTTCCACTAAAATAAAGTGCCATTGTGGTGACAGTGACGGCTCCATCTTGTAAAGGCTAATAAAATGTTGCACGAGATTACCAGCAGAACTTGACGAAGATTTTGGAAACTCCAATCACCATTTTGTGCAGTTCCACCAAAATTGAGAGATGTTGCCCACGTGACATTTTAGTTGAACTGCACAAGACACTCATTCCAAAAAAAGTGTTTTGTGCAATTCACCAAAAGGTCACAATAGCAACAAGGTGAAATGGATATCCCTATCTGCACAAAAAGATAGAAAGTAAACAGTTGCTGGTCAATAAGAATATACGAAACATATACAAAATGAAAAGAAGCATCTTAATTATGTTCATGGCAATCACGCAAGGACAGTAGAAATTTAAAACGTCAGCAATGCTTCATGTTACCAGAAGCATTACGATCAACAATGAGATTCCTCAAATATGGGATTACTTTAATGGTGGCATTGCTTGTTTACCAAACACAGTAAATCAACAGCAGCTAAAGAGTTGGTTTAAGGGCATGGGACCGTGGGGACACCAGGACACTCAGCATCGTAAAGGAGCAACTTACTTATCATACTGGGGAAAATAGCAGGAGTGCCATTTGTAACACAGTTTAATTGCATCTTATCACTGGAGGCATTAGATTAACAATAACACTGGTTAGACATGTCCCTAAGGTAATAGTGTGATCGCTTCATATTACATGCTCCCTTACATTAACAACAGCAAAAGGTTGGTATAAGGCCATGTGACAGTGGACGCATCAGCACAATGTACCTACAAGGAGGCATAAAGTGGTGATGCCGAGTTTGTTCATGCTATGTGAGGGCAGCAAACCTAATCTTGGAGACCTTGTACTATGTGAGGGCAGCAAATCTAATCCTGGAGACCTGTTACTATGTGAGGGCAGCAAATCTAATCCTGGAGACCTTTTACTATGTGATGGCAGCAAATCTAATCCTGGAGACCTTTTACTATGTGAGGGCAGCAAATCTAATCCTGGAGACCTTTTACTATGTGATGGCAGCAAATCTAATCCTGGACATACTCTGTTGACTTGTCCACCAGCCGCCACTTTCTATCCTTTTTTCAACCAATAATAGATCTGTTCCTTATCCAGTTTGTATTGCGTTTTCCCATTATTTCCCTTTTAAACCAAGAGACCGGTTGGGTATCCGGTCTCTACTACTTTCACCATATTATTTCCTCTTTGAATCAAGTCCTAGATTCATGCTACACTTTCCCCCCTTCCTTTGTTGTTTGAACAAAGCCCTAGACTCGAATGCATGAAGTAGCTTTACCTCTAATAATACTAAAAATTTAGGTGGCTTTGGAAGAGCTGATGGGAGTAGAAAAAGATGCATATGCAGACACGTGGGGAGCTGGGGCAGTAGAGCAAGGCCTCTTTCGAAGAACTTATACCTGAGGGTCGCCGGGATGTCAGCGGCGGCAGGTTGGATCTGCGGACAATACGGCAGGGAGGAAGAAGGGTTGGAGGACCTCCCGAGCCGGCGCTGTGTCAGAGAGAATGTCATGGGCAGAGGATCGGGCCCCTCCGGCAGCTGTGGGTTTCCTCCCTCGGCGGCGATGACCGCGTGAACGATGCACCTTTTAGTCCTCTACACACACCAGCCGAAGGGATCCGGCCGGATCTGTGACCAGGGGTGAGCCGAGAGAAAATGTCGCTACCGCTGTCTTGTTTATATCTGGAGAGGATGACAGAATGAAGAGAGCAACCCTAGTAAAGCAAGCGCTCAGGCCCCTACGTCCATATATAGTGGAGTGATTATCTTTTTTCTCTCCACAACAAGCGTTTCAATTTGTGTACGTGGCATTAAAGAAAAGAAACTCTCTATTTAAGGTGACTACTGTACGACTCCTACTTACTACTACTAGTAGTAGTATTACTGTATTCTTCACTTGTGCTCCCTGACCCTACATTCATTGAACAACCCCACGGGTGAATAAACATACAGTAAGTACTGTATTTATATAGAACGAACAAGCTCGAACTATTTTCGCGTAGTTAAAAGTTGAGGGCGGGGCTTTTTCCGGGCAGTACGCGCGGCAGTTTTTGGGTAGGCGGTTTGACAGAGAGGCGAGGAGGGTGATCGAGTGGCGGATTCTCAAACATACTGCTGGAAAGGTCGGGCTGTGTGATTTGACGGCACGTTACTGCTGGAAAGACCTGTGATATGACCACTCACTATAGTCATCAATTACTGGCGCTCCGACCGGGGTGATGCCCCCCTTCCATTCCGCGCTCTAATCTGGTGCATGACACGTCGACCCGGATGCTGGCTCTCCCACATGTCGGAGTAGTAAGAAGGAGCAAAGAATGATGCGGTATATACTAGTACTACAGGCATGTACAATGGTCGATAAGGTAGCCTTATCTTAAATCTTGCATGTAATTTAGAGATGACAAATAAACATGTCTACAATGGGTCATCTCTTAGCCTTATCTTCAATAACTAGTCATTCCTAAAAACATGGTGACACATATTGTGTTAAGAGATCACCTCTTGCCTTCTCTTAATTAAGAGAAGACAAGCCTTCTCTTATGATTTCTCTCTCCTCCACTTCATCATTTATCCTATGTGGCATTGCTAAGATAGAACCATTGTACATGCCCTACTACTACTCAGGTCGGAGGAGTGCGAACCACGGCAGCCCAGTGAACCAGCAGTGCGAACCACGGCAGCCCAGTGAACCAGCAGTGCGAACCATGGTAGCCCAGTGAACCAGCAGTAGAAAACAATGTGGTGATATGGCCATAAAAAACAATGTTCTACGGTCCACATTGTAGCATGTACAGTAACACTCCCCTTTGTTTGGGTCCCTGAGTTAGAGCTAGTTTGGGTTGAAATAGCCTCAAATTATCGAAACAAGACGGGTTAGTTTGAGCTAGTTTGCTCTAACCCAGCTAAAAAAACTAGCCCGGTGGAGAGGTTCTAATTGGGTTAGTTATCCTCAGGCCCACTAAAAGATAACTAAAAAAATCTCCCCTGCCCGCACCATATCGCTCCCCTCCCTCTCGCACGACTCCTCTCTGTTCCCATAGGGCCGCCCACCCAAGCGCCGCTCGCCCTCTCTTTCCTCCGGCCGCCCTCTCCTTTCGGCCTCCGCCGCCCTACTCCGGCCTCCCTCTCCCTCCGCCTTCGAAGGTCGCCCCACTCCCCCTTCACGAGTCGTTTTTCTCCCTCTGTCGTGCGCGGCGGCGGCACATCTACCAAGGAAGTCGCGAGAGGGGTGAGTTTGTTCGTTCCTTCTCTGTCTCACGGCCATATCATTGATCTTGTTTGCTCTAGCGCTAATTCTGATTTGGAAAAGTAGATCCTGATCAAACTTGGTATAGATTTGTGGTGCACGCATGGAATTGTTTGATGTTGCTTGAGGAGGTAATAAATCTTTCTAGAGGCCCAAAGATTCAGTTCACCTTTCTAGGTATTTCAATTTCAGGCTTGCATTATTTCTAGAGGCCCAAAGATTGAGTTCACTGAAAGTGTAACTATCCCTAGGTGGTTTTGGTAATTCATAACAACATATAGCTCACTGAGCTAATACTATTCCAAGACTATTATTTCAGGAAAGCTCAATGAATGGCATGGCATGGATGATGAAAGTGGATCCCTCAAAATACTAAGGACAAAGGATTGGCTCAAGCTCAAAAGCTCAAGACTCTTCATTTTACATTTTAGTGATCCAAGATCACATTGAGTCTATAGGAAAAGCCAATACTATCAAGGAGGGATGATGTGTTGCTTAATGAGCCTCTTGCTTCATGTGCTTAGTGATATGCTCCAAAACCCTCAACTACTTTCCCACATCCACAAATGACCTAAACCCAAAGCCAAAATCGATCACACCGATTCTTCCTATCCGGCGCCACCGATTCCAAAAGTCATAGCCACTGCCACAAACCCTAAGCAAATCGGTCTTACCGATAGGGATCTCGGTCTCACCGAGATGGGGTTGCAATCTCTCTGTTTCCCTTCGTAACGTTTCGGTCTAACCAAAGTGAGCGATCGGTCCCACCGAGATTGCAATGTAAACTCTCTGTTTCCTTTTTGTAACATTTCGGTCTCACCGAAAAGAGCAAATCGGTCCCACCGAGTTTACCTGACCAACTCTCTGGAAAGCTTATTACCAAATCGGTCTCACCGAGTTTGTGTAATCTGTCTTACCGAGATTATGTTATGCCCTAACCCTAACCAAATCGGTCTCACCGAGATGCATGTCAGTCCCACCGAAAATCACTAACGGTCACTAGGTTTACTAAATCGGTCCGACCGAGTTTAACAATTCGGTCCCACCAAGTTTGGTAAATTGTGCGTAACGGTTAGATTTTGTGTGGAGGCTATATATACCCCTCCACCTCCTCTTCATTCATGGAGAGAGCCATCAGAAGGAACCTACACTTCCAACTTACCATTTCTGAGAGAGAACCACCTACTCATGTGTTGAGACCAAGATATTCCATTCCTACCATATGAATCTTGATCTCTAGCCTTCCCCAAGTTGCTTTCCACTCAAATCTTCTTTCCACCAGATCCAAAACCTATGAGAGAGAGTTGAGTGTTGGGGAGACTATCATTTGAAGCACAAGAGCAAGGAGTTCATCATCAATGCACCATTTGTTACTTCTTGGAGAGTGGTGTCTCCTAGATTGGCTAGGTGTCACTTGGGAGCCTCCGACAAGATTGTGGAGTTGAACCAAGGAGTTTGTAAGGTCAAGGAGATCGCCTACTTCGTGAAGATCTACCGCTAGTGAGGCAAATCCTTCATGGGCGATGACCATGGTGGGATAGACAAGGTTGCTTCTTCGTGGACCCCTCGTGGGTTGAGCCCTCCGTGGACTCGCGCAGCCGTTACCCTTCGTGGGTTGAAGTCTCCATCAACGTGGATGTACGATAGCACCACCTATCAGAACCACGCCAAAAACATCTGTGTCTCCAATTGCGTTTGAATCCTCCAAACCCTTCCCTTTACTTTCTTGCAAGTTGCATGCTTTAATTTCCGCTGCCTATATACTCTTTGCATGCTTGCTTGAATTGTGTGATGATTGCTTGACTTGTCCTAAAGTAGCTAAAATCTGCCAAACTCTAAAATTGGGAAAAGGTTAAGTTTTATTGGTCAAGTAGTCTAATCACCCCCCCTCTAGACATACTTCAAGGTCCTACAAGTGGTATCAGAGCTTTGGTCTCCATTTGCTTTGATTTCCATAGCTTTTGGTGGTCATAGCCTTGGTTTAACAACCTAGGAGAGTATGGCATCTAGCAAGGGAAATTATCACCGTAGAGGTCCTTACTTTGATGGTACTAATTTTGCTAGTTGGAAGCATAAGATGAAAATGCATATTCTTGGACATAACCCCGCCGTTTGGGCAATTATTTGTATTGGCTTGCAAGGTGAATTTTTCGATGGGAGAGAACCGAACCGTGAAGCTAATGTGGAAGAATTGAAGATGCTGCAATACAACGCTCAAGCTTGTGATATCATCTTCAATGGATTGTGCCCCGAAGAATTCAACAAAATCAGCCGTCTTGAGAATGCAAAGGAAATTTGGGATACTTTGATTGATATGCATGAAGGTACTGAGTCCTTCAAGGAATCCAAGTTGGATGTGCTCCAAAGTCAGCTTGACAAGTTCAAAATGAAGGATGGTGAAGGTGTCGCTGAAATGTACTCTAGGCTTGCTCTTATCACAAATGAGATTGCCGGCTTAGGGAGTGAAGAGATGACTGACAAATTCATCATCAAGAAGATCTTAAGAGCATTGGATGGAAAGTATGATACCATGTGCACATTGATTCAAATGATGCCAAACTACAAAGATCTCAAGCCAACGGAAGTCATTGGAAGGATTGTTGCTCATGAGATGTCACGCAAGGATAAGGAGGAACTTCACAACAAGTCAAGTGGTGCTTACAAAGCCTCAAGTGAAGCCCCCACATCATCAAGTGAGAAACCAACCTTCAATGAAGAATTGAGCTTAATGGTGAATAACTTCAACAAATTCTACAAGAGTAGAAGCAAAGAAAGAATCTCCAAGTCAAGGTCTTACAATGACAAGAGATCTTCTAGCCGTGAGCGCAATTGCTACAATTGTGGGAGACCCGGACACTATTCCAATGAGTGTACGGCACCCTACAAAAGAAGAGAAGATTCTCCAAGAAGAAGGAGCAAAAGAGAAGAATCACCACCAAGAGAGAGGAGGAGTAGAGGTGATCGTTATGAACGAAGACCCTCACGGAGAAGCAAGGATTCGGAAAGGAAGGACAAGTCATCAAGGAGCTACACAAAACAAAGACATCAAGCTCATGTTGGTGAATGGGTTTCCGGCTCCGAATCCGACAATCACTCCGAGAGAAGCTAACACTCCGACTCCGAATATACTCAAGATGAAGGTGTTGCCGGTCTAGCACTTGTGTCAACCAACTCCTACGACATATTTGACTCACCAAATGAAGGTGTTGGAAGATGCTTCATGGCCAAAGGTCCAAAGGTAACACATCCCGAGTATGTTGATTTCAATAGTGATGAAGATGACTTGCTTGTGGATGATGATTTACTTGTTGACAACTCTAGTGATGAATACTATGATGAAACGTCAATTAATCATGCTAATCATGCTAAAACGAATGACAATGTTAAGGAGAAGATTGAGCTTCTAACTAAAGAACTAAACTCTCTTAAGTTAGCTCATGAAATTATCTACGAAGATCATCGAGAACTTTTAAGGGCTCATGAGAAGTTACGCTTTGAAAAGCTCATTCTTGAGCAAGAGAATGAGTTCTTAAAAGTAATCAATGATGATCTCCGCAAGAAAAGTTCTTCTACATTGCCAAGCGTTTACTCTTATCTACTTACATGTCTCAAGTCAAGTCTAGTAACAAGTACAAGAAAGATACTTCCTCTAGTAGTAATAATAATAATGTCAAATCCAATATTGTTGCTTCTAGTAGTTCTCTTGATTCCACTAATGATTCTCTTAGCCAAGTTACACTTGAGCAAGAAAATAGCTTATTGAAGGGAATTATAGAGAAAGGTGTTTACAAGAGCCTTGCCGGGAGTAAGCAATTCGAGGAAATTCTACGCAAGCAAGGAAGGCAATGGAAGAATCAAGGTGTTGGTTTTGAACGAAAGTTCAATGCCAATGGGGTTGAGTGGGAAGAAGATCAATACCCCAAGACGAAGTTTGTTCCTCAACAAGAGAAGTATGATCCTACTTCCTTCAAGGGAACACAAGCTGAAGATGATCTTCCACCACAAGACCACAAGAACAAAGGCAAGGACAAGCTTCAAGAAGAGATTGATGCATTTGAAGAAGCACCTAAAGCCTCGTTCAAGTGGGTCCCCACGACTACATCAAGTTCTACTTCATCAAGTACAACTACAACTCCAAGGATTCTCATCAAGATGATGTGGATCCCGAAGAAGAAGAACTAGAGAGTTCTTGAGGGTGACTCCGCCAACATTCTTCACTCATATCATTTTGGCAAGAACAAGTGCAATCAACTTCCACATCTTGCACTAGTTCAAGGAGTCACAAACCCTCATGTTGGTAAGGCAAGGGACAAGGTAACCTAATGATTTCATGGACATCATCTTGTGTGTGCATCACTCTATGTCTATGGATACTCTTGTTTGTTCCTTGTGGGACTAACCCATGTAGGTAAGTTGAAAGTGCAACTCACTCCAAAGGATTGCTCCAAATGATCTACACCAACATTGAGCATCCACATCTTCAACACCTACATGTAGTCATCATCGACAAAACCCAAGGTTAGTTCATCCCTCTAAGGGGGGATCTCACATCTAGGGGGAGCTTAACTCTAAGAATTGAGTCAAAGCAACTCTAATGGTGTGAACACATTAATGCTTTATGTAAATGTGGTAACCCCACTTGAGCTTAAATGATGAGTATGACCTATGATCAAATGTTCTCATTTGACTTCTAAGTCAATATACTCATATATAGATGACCTAGTCATCGCCAATTGCTTGATAGATGCTAGATTTGGTTGTGCATGCTTTGCCACATATTTCATTTGCCATCTTATTGTGTGAGCATGTTGGTGCATATTTTACTCATTCAAGGACATCCACTTGTTGTTTTGTTTGTTTGGATCCTTTTATTTGTGCCAAGTGGATGGACAAGAATGCCTAAGAACCTTCTATAGCTATCTATGCTTTTCTCATCGCAAACTCTATTCATGCTACATCACAAAATTTGATCAAGTCAGATTCGAACCACTCTGTGTGAGGAGCACTCGGAGTCCCCGATTCGTCATAGACTTAAACTTCCAAAACCTCTTTGTGATTCTCGGTCTGACCGATTCCACCATTTCAGTCCTACCGAGATCATCAAGTTGATCTGAGTTTTCAATCTCGGTGCAACCGATTTGAACTTTTCGGTCACACTGATTTGCTGTAACGGAACACAGTTATGCATCTCGGTGCCACCGAGTTGTTCCACTCGGTCACACCGACAGGGTCAGGCTATATATAGCCACGGGCAAAAGTTTGGAAATTTCTCCGAAACCCTTCGCCCGCGCAACAGCTCGCTCTGCCATCGTGGTCTCCGGATCGTCTCCTCGTCGCCAGCAGCCCCCTGTCGCTGGTCTCCGCCGCCGTCAATGGATTTCGTCCCCGCCGTTGCCGCCGTAGCAAGTCCACCGCCATGTTAGGGTATGGACTTGATCTTTGTGCTATCCACGTCTGATTCCTAGCACACTGTTTTCATATTGATTCTTGCCACGATTGAAACTCTTCTATCCAGCCAAAGTAGTTCATAGATTAGATGTGATTCAAATTTTTAGGGTTAGGTTTCCGCCGAAACCATCTCGGACCCACCGAGTTGAAAAACTCGGTCTCACCGATTTGGCTTATGCCATTGCACTAGTGACTCTCGGTCTGACTGAGAATTACTAATCGGTGCGACCGATTTGAAGATTCTGTGAAACCCTAGCAGTCTCGGTGCCACCGAACTGAAACTCGGTCCAGCCGAGATCATCAGTTTAGGTTCCAAAACTGCTTCGGTATCACCGAGTTTGAAAATCGGTTGATCCGAAATGCTTTCTGTGGAAAACTAAAAGTGAACTTTTGAATCATTCTTTTGCAAAAATCTCTGCATTTTGTGATGCTCATCTTTTCTATCTCATCTATAACTCTTCACAGGGTCAACAGTCAGCTTTTGCAGTATGTCTGATCAGAGTGACAGCCAGAACAGGTCTGAAGAGCAGATGGACTTGAGTGAGGGCACTAGTCCCTCAACTTCAGATGATGGGAGCAGAAGTACTCCTAGCAATTTGCCTAAGGCTGCAACTAGGCAAAGGAGGAAAAGAACATCAGATTCTGAGGATGAAGATTACAAGGCTGAGGAAGATGAGGCCACTTCCAAGAAAGTGGTGCTCAAGAAAGAGTATGGCTCTGCACAGAGCACAAAACCAGGTCTGAAGAAGAAAGTTCCTGCCAAGAGAACTCCAATGCCAAAGGCCAGAAAGTCCACTCAAGTGCCAGCTCAGGCTCAACCCAAAGAGGCACCTGCAAGGAAAGAAACATCATCCAAACCTCAGAAAGTCCCCACTGGTGAAACTATGAAGTTCACAATTGAATCAGAGGATGATGGTGGTCAAGACAAGAAAAAGAAGAGAGCTAGAACCACAACTACCAAGGTCCTTGGAAAGCCCTCAATGAGAAGGGATTCTGATGAAGAGGAAGAGGATGTTGCACCAGCTCCTAAGGTAGCTAAGCTCATGGGTGATGCAATCAGATCAGGGGCTGCAACATCCAAGCCCAAGGAAGCACCCAAAGCTGCCTCCAAGGCCAAGCAAGTTCCAAAGAGGAATACTAGGAGTATTCCAGCTGCTGAGAAGAACAAGGCCCCAATGCCCAATGTTGCTGAAGATTCAGATGAAGAAGGTCAGGTCCTTAGAAAGCTCAAGCCCAAGATACTAGACCACAATGATGCCCATCCTGTGGCTGAGGACATGAGAATCAGGAAGGATTCAGGGCTGAGACTATGGAGGATGGAAGATCCATATGCTTCAAGAAGAAGAACTGCTGTTGACTATAGGTTCCACACAAAGGAACAACAGGACTTCTATGAAACAATTTTGTTGGACAAGAAGCCAATAGTCTGTGATATGAGGTGGGTTGACTAGAAATTCATCAAGGAAAATGAGCAGCACTATCCTGGAGCGCAAGACAACTTTATTGCTTGTGGAGTGGCAGATTTTGTTGGACAGAAGTTCACCAACTGGAATGATGAGCTTATCATGCAGTTCTACTCCACAACACACTTTTACCCAGATGGTAGAATTGTCTGGATGTCTGAAGGTACAAGGTACTAGTCCACTGTTGAAGAATGGGCAAGTCTGTTCAATGCCCCCAAGGAGAATGAGGATGACCTGGACATTTATGCAAAGAAGAAGTTGGGTCACAATTCAATGGCTCACATGTACAAGGAGATTCCAGACAAAGCAGTAGAGACTCACAAGTTTGGATCAGTTCACTTTCTGCTGTCAGGATTGCCAACCATAAATTGGATTCTGAGGCACACTTTGTTGCCCAAGTCTGGTGACCATAACATGATCAGAGGGCATGCCATCAACATGTTGCATGTGTTTGATGTGCCACAGAAGTTCAAAGTCATGAGCCTGATCATTGAAACAATTAAGAGGACTGCAGCAGATCAGAAGAGGAGCTGTGGATATGCACCTCAGATTCAAGAATTGATAAACTCAATGATGGGCACCGGGAAATATCAGTTGGATAAGGAACACTTTCCACTTTATCCAGACTTTGAGGACAATGAGGTTGTCATGAATGAAGATGATCCACAATCAGTTCAAGCTCAGGAGAAGAAGGAGAAGGCAAAGAAGGAGAAGGCTGCCAAGATGCCAACTCAAGAGGAGGCATCTGAGTATTTCTTGAAAACCAAACAAGAGCAGCTTGGTTACTTGATAGCATCAACTCTGAGGATTGAGAAGGGGTTGGCCACCCTAACTCAAAACCAGGAGAGCCTGGAAAGAATCATGGAACAAAAATTCTATGATCTAGATGTCAAGGTAACTGAGATTCAGTCAGTTGTGGAGCAGCTGCAGGATGACATGCAGGAGAGGAAGGGCAAGACAACCACAAATGTGTTTGCCAGAGTGCCCAGAGCCCAGAGGTCAGTTGCAGTGCCAGTGACATACACTAGAGCAACAACTTCAGCACCAGCCACTGCCCCTACAGTTCCAGTGCAACCAGCTTCAGCACCAACTCCTCCAGCTCCATCCACTTCAACTGAAGCCTTCGTCCCAGGAGCCATCTCTACACCACCACCAGAAGATCAAGCCTGAGAGTCGATCTAGCACTATGCATTTTCTATGAACTTTTTGGTAACTTGTTGCCAAAGGGGGAGAAAAATGTATAGATCATAGGCTTCGAGAGAGAGAGTGTTGCTTTTGATCTCTCTTGCTTTATTTGGTGCCTTTTCAAACTTTGTTTGCTTTTGGTTGAGATACTATGCTTGTGAGACATTGATGATCATGTGTTTGATCATAAGCTACACTTATGCATGCTTGATATTATCCTATCTATCTTATGTGATCACTCACTATGCTTGGTGATGAGTGCATGTATTCATTGTTTATTATTTTGAGCGCTCCACCAAGATGTATGTGACATGGAAGAGTAACCAATGAGCCTAATTCTTTGTGCATTTGCAGTCCAAAGCAAATCTAAAACTATGCACAAATTTAGGGGGAGCTCTTGCTTATCATACTTCTCAAAGCGACGATGTTATCCAATCTTATTATCATTTGTCGAAGCTTTGATCTATATGTTGTCATCAATTACCAAAAATGGGGAGATTGAAAGTGCAACTATCCCTAGGTGGTTTTGGTAATTCATAACAACATATAGCTCATTGAGCTAATACTATTCCAAGACTATTATTTCAGGAAAGCTCAATGAATGGCATGGCATGGATGATGAAAGTGGATCCCTCAAAATACTAAGGACAAAGGATTGGCTCAAGCTCAAAAGCTCAAGACTCTTCATTTTACATTTTAGTGATCCAAGATCACATTGAGTCTATAGGAAAAGCCAATACTATCAAGGAGGGATGAGATGTTGCTTAATGAGCCTCTTGCTTCATGTGCTTAGTGATATGCTCCAAAACCCTCAACTACTTTCCCACATCCACAAATGACCTAAACCCAAAGCCAAAATCGGTCACACCGATTCTTCCTATCCGGCGCCACCGATTCCAAAAGTCATAGCCACTGCCACAAACCCTAAGCAAATCGGTCTTACTGATAGGGATCTCGGTCTCACCGAGATGGGGTTGCAATCTCTCTGTTTCCCTTCGTAACGTTTCGGTCTAACCGAAGTGAGCGATCGGTCCCACTGAGATTGCAATGTAAACTCTCTGTTTCCTTTTTGTAACATTTCGGTCTCACCGAAAAGAGCAAATCAGTCCCACCGAGTTTACCTGACCAACTCTCTGGAAAGCTTATTACCAAATCGGTCTCACCGAGTTTGTGTAATCGGTCTTACCGAGATTACGTTATGCCCTAACCCTAACCGAATCGGTCTCACCGAGATGCATGTCAGTCCCACCGAAAATCACTAATGGTCACTAGGTTTACTAAATCGGTACGACCGAGTTTAACAATTCGGTCCCACCGAGTTTGGTAAATTGTGTGTAACGGTTAGAATTTGTGTGGAGGCTATATATACCCCTCCACCTCCTCTTCATTCGTGGAGAGAGCCATCAGAACGAACCTACACTTCCAACTTACCATTTCTGAGAGAGAACCACCTACTCATGTGTTGAGACCAAGATATTCCATTCCTACCATATGAATCTTGATCTCTAGCCTTCCCCAAGTTGCTTTCCACTCAAATCTTCTTTCCACCAGATCCAAAACCTATGAGAGAGAGTTGAGTGTTGGGGAGACTATCATTTGAAGCACAAGAGCAAGGAGTTCATCATCAATGCACCATTTGTTACTTCTTGGAGAGTGGTGTCTCCTAGATTGGCTAGGTGTCACTTGGGAGCCTCCGACAAGATTGTGGAGTTGAACCAAGGAGTTTGTAAGGGCAAGGAGATTGCCTACTTCGTGAAGATCTACCGCTAGTGAGGCAAGTCCTTCATGGGCGACGACCATGGTGGGATAGACAAGGTTGCTTCTTCGTGGACCCTTCGTGGGTGGAGCCCTCCGTGGACTCGTGCAGCCGTTACCCTTCGTGGGTTGAAGTCTCCATCAACGTGGATGTACGATAGCACCACCTATCGGAACCACGCCAAAAACATCCGTGTCTCCAATTGCGTTTGAATCCTCCAAACCCTTCCCTTTACTTTCTTGCAAGTTGCATGCTTTAATTTCCGCTGCCTATATACTCTTTGCATGCTTGCTTGAATTGTGTGATGATTGCTTGACTTGTCCTAAAGTAGCTAAAATCTGCCAAACTCTAAAATTGGGAAAAGGTTAAGTTTTATTGGTCAAGTAGTCTAATCACCCCCCCTCTAGACATACTTCAAGGTCCTACATTCACCTTTCTAGGTATTTCAATTTCAGGCTTGCATTATTTCTAGAGGCCCAAAGATTCAGTTCACCTTTCTAGGTATTTCAGTTTCAGGCTTTCATTATTTCTAGAGGCCCAAAGATTCAGTTCACCTTTCTAGGTATTTTAGTTACATAAGTTCCCAGTCGGCGGCAAGCGGCCCTGCTACCCATGCCGGTGTCAACCTCAACTCGCAAGGGCCGGCGTCGGAGGGGTTCCCGGGGCTTGGGCTCTACAGAGCCTTCCTCCAGAGCGACGATGGAGAGCTCCTCCCTCGGTGCGTGAGGGGCTCCGGGCTCCCTCCCTATCATGAATGACTTCCGTGATGAGTTAGCTCATGCTTTGTTTCATGAAGTGTTTTTTATTTTGTGAAGCTTGACTGACGACTTGTATGTTTAAGTGGGATATCTCATTTGTATGGACAAAGTAAAAATTATCATGTTTTGCATGCTTGATTTGTATAGATGGTTCGTTTATGTCAATTGTGAGCGGGAGGAGGCCACAGAAGAGCCGGCCACACCAAATCTGGCAGGAAATAGGGTCCAAAGTAGTCAAATGATTGAGAAAGAGCATTTATTGTCAATCTAACCCTGCCATCCATACACCTCTTTGATTTAGAGTTAGTTTAGGGCTAGAATCTAACTCTAACCTCTAACTGAGGCCCTGTTTGGATACTCTAACTCAGTTAGAGGTTAGAGTTAGATTCTAACTCTAAACTAACCCTAAACTAACTCTAACCAAAAAGCTGTTTGGATGGTAGGGTTAGATTGACAATAAATATTCTTTCTCAATCATTTGACTACTTTGGACCCTGTTTGAATGCGAGGGGTAACTTTTTTTACTAATTTTTTTAGTGGGCCCAGGAGAACTAACCCAAATAAGCTCCTCTAGTGTGGGCTAGTTTTTTGGGGTGGGTTAGATCCAACTAGCCCAAACTAACCCATCATGTTTGGATACTTTTGGGTTATTTGAGCCCCAACTAACTAAAACCAACTCTAACATAGGGATCCAAACAGGGCCTGAGTTAGAGTTCTCCTCGTCTCGGTTCATCGCCATCATACTTTCCCCATTCCCGTGTTTTCAGTATCCTGCAAATCAAAGAGGCCCTTTTTTTGCGGGAAAAATCAAAGAGGCCCTTAGACTGGTTTAGGTCCGGTCATTTTTTATAAACGTGTTATGTCCAAAATTTAATGAACGCGCTCCGGTTTCCATGAAAATAATCCGGTTTCATGTAGTAATTCATTCATTTATTTATTCTTCTGCGGGGGGTCTGCATGTAATTCGTGAGGTCTGAAATGCAAATTACCCCGGCATATGCTCCGAGTCGTGCATGCACTACGACCCAGATGCTCTATGTCCCACATGTCGGCGAACGGGAGCACGTGGAAATAGCCTAGGAGTACATATAGGAGGATAAATGCGTGAAAAAATATGTACTGTGAAGCATAGCTGCGGTTCGAAAAGGTGACCTAAAGTGATGACAGCTATAGGTCGCACGCACCCAACTAGTGGTACTAGACATACGACAAATTTTTCCCTCAAAAAAAGAGGCATGAGTGCTCAGTACTCATATTCTATAAACATGAGTCCCATCTGACAACAGCGTCTGTGCTACAGCTAGCTCTCCTCCCTCGTTTCTCTCTTCTAATTCTAAACTCGGCCGACGCCCGGTGGGCGGGGTGGGTTTGCTCAACTGCGGCCCCACCTCACAGTGAAAATGTTACTACTGGAATAAAAACGCCATATACTCCCTCCGTTCCTAAATATGAGCCTTTTTAGATACTATTTCAAATGGAATACATCATACAGATGTATGTAGACATAGTTTAGAGTGTAGATTCACTCATTTTGCTCCGTATGTAGTAGTCACTTGCTGGAATCTTTAGAAAGACTTATAGTATTTGGGAATGGAGGGAGTACTATACTAATAAAACATTAAGGCCACGAGGTGATGCAGTGCTGGTTACAGGAGGCAAGAAGAAGAGATGCATCCATCGACGATGTCCACCTCCTCGACTCAGAGCGCCGGCCCACCGAGCGGCGCCTAAGTAGCAGTGGCTTTCGTGGCCAGGTCGACGTGCTTCTGAACAATGGCGTCCAAAGATTCCAGCCGCTGGAAGAAGGCCAACGTCTTTCTGTCCTCGCTTGCCTTGTACTGGCCTATGTAGACAATTTCCTCATAGACGTGGATGTGCAGGTTGACGGTTTCTTGCATGGCGAGGCGCTGCGCGGCGAGCGCGGCCTCGAGGTGCACATTCTTCGTCGCGACCTCCGGCACCTGCAGGGCCACCAGGGCTTGAAAGAGTTCGTCACCATGGAGGCCGATGAGGGTGGCAGGCAATGAGGAGCCTGGGCGCGCGGGCTGGAGCAGTACGGCAAGGTCGTCCGCGCGCTTCTTGATGGCGGTGAACTTGCGGATGGAGTTGACCATCATGTCGTCCATGCGAGAGACGAAGCTAGCGTCGGCGAGGGCTACAATGCCGGCGGTCACCAGCACTGTCTAGAAATGCTGCGCGGTGCGGGGCCGCAGGCCGGTGCCTTGGATGATTTGGCACAGCCGACTGCCGCTCGCGTCCATCGCCTCCATGGGTGCTTGTGGCTTCTGGTCACTTGGTCTTGGATTGGAGTGAGAAGTGTTGCGCAGAGACTTGGGAGTAGATGGATTGGAGTGGTGGGGTGCCTTTATTATATGAGACCAAACTATATTGCATTCACATCGTGCTGGCTCTATTCTGCTTCTCCAATTAATTCCTTCTGCATGTAATTGAGGATGCATCATTGACCGTTCAACGTCTCGGGAACCGCTACCCTCTCCCTCCTTGGCATTCAAGCACCTATGGACCCATCGACGACGAGGTGCCTTTTGTGACTTCATAAATTTCAAGATGATAGTGCCGTGCGTGTGTGTGTTCATAGGGGTGAGTGTATGCACGTGTATACGAGCGCTTGCGTCTGTACTGTGTCAACAAAATGTAAATGCATGTCAAAAAGAGACTAGTCAGTATACTCAATATTGTGCATCTCGGAGAGGAAAACGATGCATGTCAAAAAGAGACTAGTCAGTATACTCATTTTGCTCCATATGTACTCCATCTCGATGTAGTCTAGTCACTTATTGAAATCTCTAGAAGGGCAAATACTCCTTTCTGGTTTACAGGGCTATACTAGCAAGTAGTTGTATGTACTAGTAAAATAGTGGGCTCACATAGCAATTTTGTCTCATGCAAGAGCCTGGCTATATGCATGCTCCAATGTTCGCAACTGCAACATTCGGTTTGCGCTTGGCTCTTCGCCTCTTCGAGAAGACGAACAATGATGTTACTACTACTGCTTCTATAGTGTCGAATCCACTGCTGCATGTCCGTCCACCGCAGGGATGGATAGCTTGTTGTAGAAGTACTACTAAGCAAAAGCCTATCCTCGTTTGCGGGCAACCGCGCGCATGGGCGAGGGAGAAGGCGTGTAGTAGTAAAATCAAGCTTATCCTCGTTGTATGAGTTGACGCGACACATCATAGCACTGGCCCCACATGCTTGCCTCTAAACTTGGCTGAAAGACCTGCAGTGTACAATATATTTGCTGCAACCTCTAACATTTACCCACCACAAATTAAAATATATGTGGCCGTATGCATCTTCTGATGCAGAGGCCGGGGTGTCCCCCCTTTTTGAAAAAAACAAATTAAAATATATATTCCTGTCTTGACCAGATGAGCGTGCAAACTACAATCACCAGGGTGACAGGTAGGGCCAGAAGACTATTTTAATTTTTTTAAAAAAACTTCGAGACAGCCACATAGCATGGAGCCGACCCCAACGATTTCAAGCTTACAGGCACGGTATACGCTATCCTAGACTACTCTACACATGAAACTGCCACACGAGCGTCCGGGCTGCACTTGGCTCTTTGCCTCTTCGGGAAGTCGAACAATGATGGAGTACTACTGCACTGGAGGAGTACTACAGTACGCTTCTGGCCATCTGACACCGATTGAACTGCTGCATGTCCACCGCGTGCGGGAGGGAGAGCGTGTAGTGAAAGCTTCTCCTAGTCTTGCCAGCCACCACGCTCATGGGCGAGGGAGGGACGCTCCTGCCTTTGCGTGTATGACAGGTGGGCCCGACAGGTGTGTGGCCAACCTGTCATACAACCAAAGGCAGGTGCAGTTAAGTCCGCGAGGGAGAGGATAATCAAACTTCTCGTTGATGTACGAGTTGACGCGACACATCAAAGCACTACACTCGATATATTTCAATAATTTGCGTTTACTGATGCACTAATTACAACGCATGCATGCATGTCGTGACTCTCCTTTTGATACTTGCATGTGTTGATTTAATGCACCTTGAAGTAGTATAAAATATGTGACGGTAAAGCTTTTTAATGCCTCGGCCCAAGTCGAGAGATGGTTGTGCACGAGGAGGGCGAGATCATGCAGACCGAACAGGACCCGACGATGGAGCTCTCTAAGGTCTTGATGGACCTCACCGTGCTCCACTGCCCCTTGTGCCTCCGCCCCTTGACGCCTCCAGTGTATGAGGTTCGAATACACCTCGTCCGTTTGGCTGATTGAGCAAGGTGCAGGTTTCTTGATTGATGTGCTGTTCGATTGATTTCTGCAGTGCAAGGGAGGGCGCCTGGCCTGCGCGGACTGTCGCGTCGAGCGCCCCGGGAACCAGCGACAGTGCTAGAAGTGCAAGCTCGGCGGTGGCTTCGATGTGCGGAACACGGCGGTGGATTCCGTCCTTTCGTCGGTGAGGGTGGAGTGCCCGCACGAAGGCTGTGAGCTCTACGTCACTTACCACAAGCTCACCGATCACCAGAGCGTGTGTCTGATTGCGCCCTGCAAATGCCCCGTGCCCGTCTGCGACTACGAAGGCCCGCCGCCGGCGCTCTACCACCACATCAGCACCGCGCATCCCATGCCCGTGCACAGGATCCAGTACGGCAAGGTGCTCTAGCTGCAAGTGCCACTGTCGGAGCCACGGCTCTTGCTGTTTGCGGAGGAGGACGGCCACACATTTTTCTTGGTTGGCTGCGTGCTCGACATCGGCGCGCCTATCGCTGTGTCGGTCATCTGCATCAAAGTGGGGGCGTCCCCACTGCCGCACTACATGGCCAAGCTGTGGGCGAACGGCCCGCCGGGGGAGCCCAAAGGCACGACCGACACCGTCAAAGTGGAAATGGAGGTGACAAGCAGCAAGGATCCCGACGACGTCGACGTGCAAGAGGTGACCTTCTTGACAGTTCCGCCGAAGCTGCTGGCCGGGGCTAAGCTGGTGTCCCTCCACATTTAGATTGACAAGCTCAAGTCCTAAATGTTTCTACAGTGCCTTCTGTTTATCTTAGTAATATGCTAATATAGGGATTACCTTGGTCTACTTTAGCTTAAGAAGTGGGTTTTGGTGGCGATGCAGCAATTACTTCAACATCAGATTAGTACTTTCCAACAGTCGAACAGATATTTTGTATCTGTTGGATATAAAGTTCCTTTGGGTAAGAAGTACTACTTGTCATCACAATGGATAAAAGGAGATGTATGTAGACGTATTTTAGTTCTAGATACGTCCCTTTTTATCCATTTTGATGACAAGCACTCCCTCCGTTCCACAATACATGCCTTCGATTTGTCAAAATATAGATGTATCTAGACATGTTTTAGTATATAGGTACATCCATGATAGAGCCAATCGGATGGTTGAGAACACTGCAATTCGTAGCTATAGATGCGTGTGTGACTCCTAGATGCAGAGGCCGGGGGTCATCATCCTCCTTTTCGAGAAAAAACAGACGTGTGTGTGAGAGGATGAGTGCATGCGTGCACCCCTTCTCTTCCTGTATAACATACTAAACTCAGAGTACAAGTTTTTGTGGGTGGCACGATGGTGCGTGCGAGAAGTCCCGAGAGATAGGTTTAATGCGTCTGAAAAAATACTAGCCTAGAGCTCGCCACGCGGCTATTCCTGTCGAACGCCCCATTAACCGTAAGATATGTATACGACAGTGCTAGTTATTGCACGTACACAGCAGTACTCCCTCCTTTCCGGTTTATAGGGCTTAATTCAAAAATCTCACCAACCAAGATGGTGAGTGGTGGAATATTCTTTGTAGTTTGCAAAAGCACTGAATTAATGCTCTTGTTTTTCTCAAAAAATTATGTTTATCAATGCATTAATTGCAATGCATGCATGCATAAAGTACATGCATCGGTCAATTTTCTCTTAATACTTGCATGCAATGATTTAATGCACCTTGGAATCTGAACATGTGTTGGGGAACAACGAAATTGAGACTTATAAAATGGAAAAACTAAAATTTTGAGATAAGCCCTATAAAACTGGAAAGGAGGGAGTAGAAAAAGAACTAATACATCCGGGAATAGTTGTTGGGGAACGTTGCATAAAATAAAAAATTTCCTACGTTCACCATGATTAATCTATGAGTTCATCCAGCAACGAGAGAGAGGAGTGCATCTACATACCCTTGTAGATCGCGAGCGGAAGCGTTCAAGAGAACGGGGTTGAGGTAGTCGTACATGTCGTGATCCAATCACCGGAGGTCCTAGCACCGAACGGACGGCACCTCCGCGTTCAACACACGTACGGTCAGTGTGACGTCTCCTCCTTCTTGATCCAGCAAGGGGGAAGGAGAGGTTGATGAAGATCCAGCAGCACGACGGCGTGGTGGTGGATGCAGCAGGGATCCGGCAGGGCTTCGCCAAGCGTCTGCGGGAGGAGGAGGTGTAGCAAGGGGGAAGGAACGCGCCAAGATGCAGGGTGCGGCTGCCCTCCCTCCCCCCTCTTTATATAGGGTGCCCGGGGAGGGGGGGGGGGGCGCCAGCCGTAGGAGATGGGATCTCCTAGGGGGGGCGGCGGCCAAGGGGGGAGCCTTGCCCCCCAAGGCAAGTGGAGGCGCCCCCTCCCCTAGGGTTCCCAACCCTAGGCGCAGGGGGGGGCCCAAGGGGGGCGCACCAGCCCACCAAGGGCTGGTCCCCTCCCCACTTCAGTCCACGGGGCCCTCCGGGATAGGTGGCCCCACCCGGTGGACCCCCAGGACCCTTCCGATGGCCGAAACAGCACTTCCTATATATAATTCTTCACCTCCGGACCATTCCAGAACTCCTCTTGATGTCTGGGATCTCATCCGGGACTCCAAACAACTATCGGTTTGCTGCATACTAATATCTCTACAACCCTAGCGTCACCGAACCTTAAGTGTGTAGACCCTACAGGTTCGGGTGATATGCAGACATGACCGAGACGCCTCTCCGGTCAATAACCAATAGCGGGATCTGGATACCCATGTTGGCTCCCACATACTCCTCGATGATCTCATCGGATGAACCATGATGTCGAGGATTCAGTTAACCCCGTATTCAATTCCCTTTGTCAATCGGTACGTTACTTGCCCGAGACTCGATCATCGGTATCCCAATACCTCATTTAGTCTCGTTACCGGCAAGTCACTTTACTCGTACCGTAATGCATGATCCCGTGACTAGACACTTGGTCACATTGAGCTCATTATGATGATGCATTACCGAGTGGGCCCAGAGATACCTCTCCGTCATACGGAGTGACAAATCCCAGTCTCGATTCGTGCCAACCCAACAGACACTTTCGGAGATACCTGTAGTGTACCTTTATAGTCACCCAGTTACGTTGTGACGTTTGGCACACCCAAAGCACTCCTACGGTATCCGGGAGTTGCACAATCTCATGGTCTAAGGAAATGATACTCGACAATTGGAAAAGCTCTAGCTAAACGAACTACACGATCTTTGAGCTATGCTTAGAATTGGGTCTTGTCCATCACATCATTCTCCTAATGATGTGATCCCGTTATCAATGACATCCAATGCCCATAGTTAGGAAACCATGACTATCTGTTGATCAACGAGCTAGTCAACTAGAGGCTCACTAGGGACTTGTTGTGGTCTATATATTCACACGTGTATTACGATTTCCGGATAACACAGTTGTAGCATGAATAATAGACAATTATCATGAACACAGAAATATAATAATAACCATTTATTATTGCCTCTAGGGCATATTTCCAGCAGTCTCCCACTTGGACTAGAGTTAATAATCTAGTTACATTGTGATGAATCGAACAACCATTGCGTTCTGGTGTTGATCATGTTTTTCCCTAGGGAGAGGTTTAGTCAACGGATCTGCTACATTCAGGTCCGTATGTACTTTACAAATATCTGTCTCCATCTTGAACATTTTCACGGATGGAGTTGAAGCGACGCTTGATGTGCCTGGTCTTCTTGTGAAACCTGGGCTCCTTGGCAAGTGCAATAGCTCCATTGTTGTCACAGAAGAGTGTAATCGTCCCCGACGCATTGGGTATGACTCCTAGGTTGGTGATGAACTCCTTCACCTAGATTGCTTCATGTGCTGCCTCCGAGGCTGCCATGTACTCCGCTTCACATGTAGATCCCGCCACGACGCTCTGCTTGCAACTGCACTAGCTTACTGCCCCACCATTCAAAATATACACGTATCCGGTTTGTGACTTCGAGTCATCCAGATCTGTGCCGAAGCTAGCGTCGACGTAACCCTTTACGACGAGCTCTTCGTCACCTCCATATACGAGAAACATGTCCTTAGTCCTTTTCAGGTACTTAAGGATGTTCTTGACCGCTGTCCAGTGTTCCTTGCCGGGATTACTTTGGTACCTTCCTACCAAACTTACGGCAAGGTTTATATCAGGTCTGGTACAGGTCATGGCATACATGATAGACCCTATGGCTGAGGCATAGGGGATGACACTCATCTCTTCTTTATCTTCTGCCGTGGTCGGGCATTGAGCCGAGCTCAATTTCACACCTTGCAACACAGGCAAGAACCCCTTCTTGGACTGATCCATATTGAACTTCTTCAATATCTTATCAAGGTAAGTGCTTTGTGAAAGACCTATGAGGCGTCTCGATCTATCTCTATAGATTTTGATGCCTAATATGTAAGCAGCTTCTCCAAGGTCCTTCATTGAAAAACACTTATTCAAGTAGGCCTTTATGCTGTCCAAAAGTTCTATATCATTTCCCATCAAAAGTATGTCATCCACATATAATATGAGAAATGCTACAGAGCTCCCACTCACTTTCTTGTAAACGCAGGCTTCTCCATAAGTCTGCATAAACCCAAATGCTTTAATCATCTCATTAAAACGAATGTTCCAACTCCGAGATGCTTGCACCAGCCCATAAATGGATCACTGGAGCTTGCATACCTTGTTAGCATTCTTAGGGTCGACAAAACCTTCCGGCTGCATCATATACAATTCTTCCTTAAGGTGACCATTAAGGAAAGCCGTTTTGACGTCCATTTGCCATATCTCATAATCATAGTATGCGACAATTGCTAACATGATTCAGACGGACTTCAGCTTCGCTACGGGAGAAAATGTCTCATCGTAGTCAATCCCTTGAACTTGTCGATAACCCTTAGCGACAAGTCGAGCTTTATATATGGTGACATTACCATCTGCGTCCGTCTTCTTCTTAAAGATCCATTTGTTCTCTATTGCTCGCCGATCATCGGGCAAGTCTGTCAAAGTCCACACTTTGTTTTCATACATGGATCCTATCTTGGATTGTATGGCTTCAAGCCATTTGTTGGAATCTGGGCCCGCCATTGCTTCTTCATAGTTCGAAAGTTCACCGTTGTCCAACAACATGATTTCCAAGACAGGATTGCCGTACCACTCTGGTGCAGAACGTGTCCTTGTGGACCTTCGAAGTTCAGTAGGATCTTGATCCGAAGTATCTTGATCATCATCATTAACTTCCTCTCTTGTCGGTGCTGGCACCACAGGAACATTTTCCTAAGTTGCGCTACTCACCGTTTCAAGAGGTAGTACTTCATCAGCTCTACTTTCCTCCCACTTAATTCTTTCGAGAGAAACTCTTTCTCCAGAAAGGACCCGTTCTTGGCAACAAAGATCTTGCCTTCGGATCTTAAGTAGAAAGTATACCCTATGGTTTCCTTAGGGTATCCTATGAATACGCATTTTTCCAACTTGGGTTCGAGCTTCTCAGGTTGAAGTTTCTTGACATAAGCATCACATCCCCAAACTTTTAGAAACAATAGCTTAGGTTTCTTCCCAAACCATAATTCATACGGTGTCGTCTCAACGGATTTAGACGGTGCCCTATTTAAAGTGAATGTAGCTGTCTCTAGAGCGTATCCCCAAAATGATAGCCATAAATCAGTAAGTGACATCATAGATCTCACCATATCCAATAGAGTGCGATTAAGATGTTCGGACACACCATTTCGCTGAGGTGTTCCAGGCGGCGTGAGTTGTGAAACGATTCCACATTTTCTTAAGTGCGTACCAAATTCGTGACTTAAATATTCACCCCCACGATCTGATTGTAAGAACTTTATCTTTCGGTCATGTTGATTCTCTACCTCATTCTGAAATTCCTTGAACTTTTCAAAGGTCTCAGACTTGTGTTTCATCAAGTAGACATACCCATATCTACTCAAGTCATCAGTGAGAGTGAGAACATAACAATATCCTCCGCGAGCCTCAACGCTCATTGGACCGCACACATCAGTATGTATAATTTCCAATAACTTGGTTGCTCGCTCCATTGTTCCGGAGAACGGAGTCTTGGTCATCTTGCCCATGAGGCATGGCTCGCATGTGTCAAATGATTCATAATCTAGAGACTCTAAAAGTCCATCAACATGGAGCTTCTTCATGCGCTTGACACCAATGTGACCAAGGCGGCAGTGCCACAAGTATGTGGGACTATCGTTATCAACTTTACATCTTTTGGTATTCACACTATGAATATGTGTAACATTACGCTCGAGATTCATTAAGAATAAACCATTCACCAGTGGGGCATGACCATAAAACATATCACTCATATAAATAGAACAACCATTATTCTCGGATTTAAACGAGTAGCCATCTCGAATTAAACGAGATCCTGATACAATGTTCATGCTCAAAGCTAGTACTAAATAACAATTATTGAGGTTCAAAACTAATCCCGTAGGTAAATGTAGAGGTAGCGTGCCGACAGCGATCACATCGACCTTGGAACCATTCCCGACGCGCATCGTCACCTCGTCCTTCGCCAGTCACCGCTTATTCCGCAGCTCCTGCTTTGAGTTACAAATATGAGCAACCGCACCGGTATCAAATACCCAGGAGCTACTACGAGCACTGGTAAGGTACACATCAATTACATGTATATCACATATACCTTTGGTTTTGCCGGCCTTCTTGTCCGCTAAGTATTTTGGGGCAGTTCCGCTTCCAGTGACCACTTCCCTTGCAATAAAAGCACTCAGTCTCAGGCTTGTGTCCATTGCTTGACTTCTTCCTGGCAACTGGCTTACCAGGTGCGGCAACTTCCTTGCCGTCCTTCTTGAAGTTCTTCTTACCCTTGCCCTTCTTGAACTTAGTGGTTTTATTCACCATCAACACTTGATGTTCCTTTTTGATCTCCACCTCCGCTGATTTCAGCATTGAATATACCTCAGGAATGGTCTTTTCCATCCCCTGCATATTGAAGTTCATCACAAAGCTCTTGTAGCTTGGTGGGAGCAACTGGAGGATTCTGTCAATGACCGCGTCATCCGGGAGATTATCTCCCAGCTGAGTCAAGCGGTTGTGCAACCCAGACATCTTGAGTATGTGCTCACTAACAGAACTGTTTTCCTCCATCTTACAGCTAAAGAACTTGTCGGAGACTTCATATCTCTCGACCCAGGCATGAGCTTGGAAAACCATTTTCAGCTCCTCGAACATCTCATATGCTCCTTGTTGCTCAAAACGCTTTTGGAGCCCCGGTTCTAAGCTGTAAAGCATGCCACACTGAACGAGGGAGTAATCATCAGCATGAGACTGCCAAGCATTCATAACGTCTTGGTTCTCTGGGATTGGTGCTTCACCTAGCGGTGCTTCTAGGACATAGTCTTTCTTGGCAGCTATGAGGATGATCCTCAGGTTCCGGACCTGTAAGTGCATCAAGTGCCACCCCTAGTTGGTTTTGGAGTATTGACGACAAAGTTGGTTGAGGGACTAATGCGTTTGTGAGAATTGCAGGATAACGCAGGTAGTGTCCCTTATTGATTCGGTTTACCTACCGGAGATGGCCCCTAAAAATGTATGAAGACATTGAATACAATGGTGGTATGTGAAGATATTCGTATTGAAGACTATGACATGAGAAGACATTGAGTGAAGATTATGGAGCGCGAAGACTGTGTGGTTTCGTTGATTCCTTTTCTTCTTTGTTGAGTCATAGGAACCACCGCACTGTTAAGTGGGGTCCAAGTGAACTAAGTCGGAATGACTGAAGTGATGCTCAACCCAAATCCTATGTCTTCGAGCGAAGACAATGAGAGCAAATCTTATCCAGAGCTGGATGAGTCAGCTTTGCTTGTATCCCAAGTAAAGTTGTCGTGTGTGTTTGAAATCTAACCATTGGAACACTTGCCAGTTCCTTAGTGACCCAGGGTCATTTCGGACATATCAGGTCGGGTTGCCCAGTGGCTATAAATAGCCCACCCCCTACACCATAAATTGGTGGCTGCTCAGAGTTAGTGCACGGCTTTTGTCGTTTGAGAGCAACCCACCTCGAAGCCTTTGAGAGAGAGAAATCCTTGCGAGGACCAAGCCCAAACACCCAGAGCCAAAGAGTGTTAGGCATCACTGAAGTCTTTCTGTCTGTGTGACCTGAAGACTTATTACACTTGAGGACTGTGAATCCTCCAGCCGGTTAGGCGTCGCATTCTGAGCATCCAAGAGTCATTGTGGATTGCCGGTGAACGAAGTCTGTGAAGGTTTGGAAGTCTACCTTGAAGACTTACCAGAGTGATTGGGCGAGGACTGTGTGTCCTTAGCTCAAGGGGAATAAGGTGAAGACACGGTCTTCTGAGTTGAATCTCAGCCTCCCTAACCAGACGTACAGTTGTCACAACAACTGGAACTGGCCCAACAAATCCTGTGTCTTCAACAAGTGACTGGTTCTATCCTCTCCCTTCCTTTACTTAAGTTTGTCTTCGTGAAGTCATTGCCTATCTGTGTACCTGTTTGACTTCATTGCTTGACTACTACTGTTGATTGGCTTCATACTATCTTCCATCCTGATCCTTACTACTTAGCTGCTATTAGTCCTGTGCTTTCACATCATTGCATACTTGACTATGGTTTGCTTATTGTAATTTATCTTCCACTGCATATCAATTAGGTCATTTCTGCTGTTTGTCTTCGAAACTATCATGTTTTGAAGACTTTCTTAGAAATCGCCTATTCACCCCCCCTCTAGTCGATACTAGCACTTTCAATTGGTATCAGAGCAAGGTACTCCCTTGTTCTGTGTGAT
This sequence comes from Triticum timopheevii, assembly GCA_963921465.1. NCBI lineage: Eukaryota > Viridiplantae > Streptophyta > Magnoliopsida > Poales > Poaceae > Triticum > Triticum timopheevii. The sequence continues at coordinate 117,579,286 of OY997266.1, read as the reverse complement.
TCGGTTTAACCACCTGGAGTTTCAGCTATGTCGACTGCAGGATTGAGGAACATATCTTGCCCCACCTTTGACAGTCATGAGTATCCCTGATGGAAGGCCATGATGAAGAAGCGACTCATGGCAATGGATAGCGAACTATGGACCGTCACTGAGATTAGCCTCACTGGTCTATGCAAGATGGCTGAGGCCGATACCATTTGCAAGTACACTCTACTGAACCTTACGGCGAATGAGTCATCTGCTCTCATCTGTCCCGAAATCAGTTCAGGAATGTTATGCACCTCAATCACGCGAAGCTAATCTGGGACCGGCTTTCTGAGGTCTATGAAGGTCATCGCACTCGTCATGATCCTTGGTTTGAGGACTACAAGGAGTCTCTTAAGGAGATGACCTTTGCACCTGAATCATCATCATCTTCATCATGCCTCATGGCAAGGGGTGATAAGGTAACTGAATGCTACCTCTCTGAAACTACTGATGATGAGTCAGGTGATGAATTTGGCCCCAGTTATGTCAAACTTGCTTCCCTTGCCACTAAACAACAAAGAGTCTTGGAAAGGGTTCAAGACATGCTTAGTAAGAGCGATGATATGTTGGGTGAATAAATGGATCAGTCAAAAGCATTGGCTGAGAGTCTTCAGAGACTTCATTCCAAGTTTGACGCCCTTCAAGATCAACATAATGCTCTCTTGTCTGATCACGAGAAGCTTTCTTCTGAATGTCTTCAAAGAAAGCAAGATCTTGAAAAGATAAGAGTGGATTATGAAGATATTCAGAAGGAGCGCGATTCATTAATTGCTCAACAAATCAGTCCCGCTCAGAATGGATTTGAACCACCATGTCTAAAATGCATTGAGCGTGATAATGCTACATCTGTTGCTGAATGTTCCACTGCTGCTACTGTTTCATTGTCTTCACCTACTGATGTGGTTACTAACCACTCTGCGGAGGATACCACTACTATTGCTGATGAAAATGCTAGGTTGAAGACATTGTTTGAAACAGGGATGTATAAAAGTCTGAAAGGACATCAGACACTCTACGATGTCCTCAAAAAGCAGATTCTGAACCGAAACCCTAGGAAAGAGGGTGTTGGGTTCGAGAGGAAAATGAATGTTGATGGCTCCTACTGGAAGCCTGAGCAGTATCCCAAAACCACATGGGTTGCTGCAAAGGAACCTTCAGTAGATCGATCCACCTTATCTGGCTTTACCTGTGCTAATCCTATTATCATTGATGAATCCTTTGATGCAAACTATAAGCTGTTCAAGAATCAGAATGGTGAAGTGTTCGCCAGGTATATTGGTACTAACTGCAGGAATGAACCACCTATGAAGAAGATCTGGGTACCTAAGCAGTACATTGAGAATCTTCCTGTGAATGTCGTCATGACACCACCAAGGAAGAAGACAAACCCCAGACCTATGACTTCATATGGCCCAAAGGCTTCATACAGATACATGACTCACCTGAGTCACCCTAACGCCAATGTTTTGCAGGGAAATCATACTCAGACTCATGAATATGAGCGTGTATCTTCAAACCGCTATGTTCATAGAACTAAGAACTTTTCTGCTTATTCATATGAGTATCATTCATCTCCTGCAAGGCTATTTGCTAGGGCTCCAAGGCCAAAATTCTCAGATGCTGCACTAAGACTCATTGCTTCCAAGCCACCCCTGAAAATGTGGGTGGCGAAGAAGAATTAACTTTCTTTTGCAGAGAAAGGTCTCCAGCCTGCAATCAAAGGTGTCCGGTGCTATTGCTGGGGACCTAAAACACATTAAGGACGCATGATAAAATGTCTTACTATATACTTCACATCTGAATCGCTTACCAGTCATACTATGTGTCCTAACTTTGATCTAAGCTGTGACAATCCTTGTATGTGTCAAATGCCTATGCTTCACAACACTCCTTGTGAAGACTATCCTCCTAACTGCACTGTAGGGTATGTCACCAAAAGCTTCAGAATGGATTATGGATAGCGGATGCATAAATCATATGACTGGTGATCGAAGTCTTCTCATGGACTCAACCTTACGTCCATCCGACAAGAGTCACATCACATTTGCTGATACTGGTAAAAGCAAGGTATTGGGTCTAGGTACAGTTGCAATCTCAAAGGATCAACACATGGATAAAGTGATGCTTGTTGAATCCCTTGGTTTCAACTTAATGTCTGTCTCAATGCTTTGTGACTTGAACATGATTGTGCTATTCGGAAAATATTGTTGCCTTGTACTAATGGAATCTGACAAGTCTCTAGTCTTTGAAGGGTATCGAAAAGATGGTCTATACATGGTAGATTTCTCAGCAGGACCACAGCTTGCCGTATGTCTTCTTGCAAAAGCTTCTGAATGCTGGCTTTGGCATCGAAGGCTGGGGCATGCTGGCATGAGGAACTTACACACACTCGTCAAGAAGAAGCATGTCATAGGCATCGAGGGTGTCAAGTTCAAGAAGGATCATTTGTGTGGTGCCTGCGAAGCTGGAAAGATGACTAGGGCAAAGCACCCCTCGAAGACAATCATGACAACATCTCAACCCTTCGAGCTGTTACACATGGACTTATTTGGACCTACTCACTACTCCACCCTCACAACAACTGCTTGTCTCTATGGCTTCATCATTGTTGATGACTACTCAAGATACACATGGGTGCATATAATTCTCTACAAGATTGAAGTGCAAGATGTCTTTAGACGCTTCGCCAATCGAGCAATGAACAATTATGGTGTGAAGATCAAGCATATCAGAAGTGACAATGGCACTGAATTCAAGAACACCGGACTTGATCTTTATCTGAATACAATGGGAATCACTCATGAGTTCTCTGCTCCATACACACCTCAGCAAAATGGCATCGTTGAGCGCAAGAACAGAACCCTCATTGAGATGGCTCGAACAATGCTCGACAAATACAAGACACCAAGAAAGTTCTGGCCTGAAGCTATTGACACAGCTTGTCACATCATCAACCGTGTTTACATCCATAAGCTTCTGAACAAAACATCCTATGAGCTCCTCACTGGCAAGAAGCCAAATGTCAGTTACTTCAGAGTATTTGGTGCTAGGTGCTGGATCAAGGACCCCCATCACAAGTCGAAATTTGCACCTAAATCTCATGAAGGCTTCACGCTTGGCTATGGAAAGGACTCGCACTCCTACAGAGTCTTCAACCTCTATCTCTACAAGATCGTCGAAACTGTGGATGTGAGATTTGATGAAACCAATGGTTCACAAAGAGAACTCCTGCCAAGTACACTAGATGAAGCTCCGCCCAGAGAATCTATCAAGCTGATGGGAACTGGTGAAATCATGCCTTCTGAAGGACAGCCTGAAGAGGAACTTATCATTTCTGCACCTAACCAACCTGAAGACAATGCTCAGATCGAAGACAATCCTCCCAATGATGAAAATGATCAGCAAGAGCAAAGTCTTCGCCCATTTCATCCTCGTGTTGCAAATGAAGTACAAATTGAGAAGATAATTGATAGCATCAATGCACCTGGTCCACTTACTCGCTCAAGAGCAACACAGTTAGCAAATTTCTATGGGCACTTTTTGTTTTTATCAATATCAGAACCCAAGAAGGTTGCTGAAGCCTTTATGGAACCTGAATGGATTCAAGCTATGCAACAGTTCAAGCTGAACAATGTTTGGGAACTTGTCAAGCGACCTGACCCTCGCAAGCATAACATTATTGGCACAAAATGGATATATCGAAACAAGCAAGATGAGCATGGTCAAGTCGTCAGAAACAAAGCACGTCTTGTGGTTGAAGGATATACTCAAGTAGAAGGAATTGACTTCGATGAAACATTTGCTCCTGTGGTTAGGCTTGAAGCTATTCGCATACTGCTAGCCTACGCTAATCATCACAACATATTGCTATATCAAATGGATGTGAAGAGTGCATTTCTCAACGGCAAGATTGAAGAAGAAGTATATGTAGCTCAACCACCTAGCTTTGAAGATCCAAAACATCCTAATATGGTGTACAAGATAAACAAAGCACTGTATGGCCTCAAACAAGCTCCTCGCGCTTGGTATGATACGATCAAAGACTTCCTGAAGAGCAAAGGCTTCAAACCAGGATCCCTCGATCCCACACTCTTCACGAAGACATATGATGGTGAACTGTTTGTGTGCCAAATATATGTGGATGACATAATGTTCGGCTGCACCAACCAGAAGTATACTGATGAGTTTGGATACATGATGCAAGAGCAATATCAGATGTCCATGATGGGTGAGCTGAAGTTCTTCCTTGGTCTTCAAATTCGTCAGCAAAGGAATGGCATCTTCATATCTCAAGAAAAATACCTCAGAGATTGTCTGAAGAAGTTTGGAATGGAAGACTGCAAAGGTTACACGACACCAATGCCAGCCAAACACCATCTTGGTCCCGACGACAATGGTAAAGAGTTCGATCAAAAGGTATACCGCTCCAGGATTGGTTCTTTACTTTATCTATGTGCATCTAGGCCAGATATTATGCTTAGTGTTTGCATGTGTGCTCGATTCCAAGCGGCACCAAAGGAATCGCATCACTTAGCTGTGAAGCGAATTCTTCGATATTTGGCTTACACCCCAACACTCGGATTATGGTATCCAAAGGGCTCAAAATTTGATTTGGTTGGATTCTCGAATGCTGATTATGCTGGTGACAAGGTGGATCGCAAGTCTACATCAGGCACATGTCACTTTCTGGGTCGATCACTTGTCTGTTGGTCTTCAAAGAAGCAGAACTATGTATCACTCTCAACTGCTGAATCTGAATACATTGCTGCTGGATCTTGTTGCGCTCAGCTTCTATGGATGAAGCAAACTCTCAAGGACTATGGCATCAATCTGAAACAAGTACCTCTCTTCTGCGACAACGAAAGTGCCATCAAGATAGCCAACAATCCAGTCCAGCACTCGAAGACAAAGCACATTGAAATTCGTCATCACTTTCTCAGAGATCATGTCATGAAGAAAGATATCGACATCATTCACGTCAACACTGAAGAGCAACTGGCAGATATCTTCACAAAGCCCTTGGATGATAAAAGGTTTTGCAAGTTACGTTGTAAGCTAAATATCTTGGAATCCTCAAATGTCCTATGATCATGCACACATCCTAACACTTATGCATGTTGATGACATAGATGTGCAACACACTAAGTAAAGTATATATTCAATCAATGAAGACTTACATTCTGAGTGTGAATACATTAACATGGAATTTGACTTTGGAGCACCACGATAATTGTGCGCCGTGTCTGGGTCTAATACTTCCTATACGGTGGGTAACGCCACCACCAAATTTCTTTGTTTGAAGTGTTTCACTCATGGCGTTATTTTTGCAATGACTTCGCATTTGGTTTGTCTTGAGTTTCAATTTATCTTCATGATTTTCTTCACTATGATGATTTGATCACTTTCTGATATATATATATATATATATATATATATATATATATATATATATATACTAGTGTTCTATCCTCTACAACATTCACTTATAGCTATGTCTTCTAGCTGAATCTTTTGAACTAAGTGAATGTGATCGGACCCTAACCTCTCTATGCTTTCTATCTCAAACTCTATCTGTCCAAATCATATGCATTCTATTGAAACTGTCGAATGTCTTCTCTGCGTCCTTGTCAGCAGAAGGCACAGAGACAAACATTAAGTCTGTTTTAAATAACTCATCTTTATTGTTGAAATCTAGAGAAGCCGAAACAACCATCCGACATGCCTGGCGGGCGTGGGAACGTGGGACAACTCTGAGTATGTTGCATGCTTGCCACGTGCCCCTCAGATGTGAACCGCGAGGGGCACCTGCGTAATTGCACTGTGCCGCACACCTCCTTATAAACACTAGTCCCCTGCGGTAAAGAAATCCTTCTTCCACCTCTCCGTCTCATCAAAACCCTAGCGCCACCGCTAGCTCTCGACGACGCTGGCGACGAAGCGCTTAGCTGCCGCGACTTCTCCGATGCCGTCCTCACGCCAGCCGCGGACATCGTCCTCTCCGCCGTCGCCGTAGGTGTCCTCCGTCGCCAAGTTAGGGCACGGTGGACTGAACTGCTCGGTCTCCTATTCATCCCATCTAGCAGTTCTTCGTGTGGTAAATATAACTCTATTTTTACTGTCTTTTTGATCTTCAAGATTCATCCTATCTACCAAAAGTGGTTTCTGCCTACACAATGTTAGATCTATTCTATCTGCATCTCATACTGCCTAGTCTATTCACTTAAATTTCATATCTAGTTTGATTCCTCACTTGTACTTATTCACGGATTCGTACAAATTTGGAACCAACTCACAACATATAAGTGAATGTCTTCGCATCATGAGGTCAATGTCTTCAAACTGATTTATCTTCAAAATCTTCTAAGAATGCATATGACCTCTTCCCCTTCCCTTGCATCTCTAATGCTGTCACATGTACATGTCCGTGGGAGAATCCCTTGGTTCTCATAGTTTGCATTCGTTTGCAGAATACTTACAGCATCACATTAATTCTCCCGAAGCCAGTTCATGTTTGACCAGCAAGCGTAAGTCTTTGAAGCCTTTGAACGTATTGAAGCCATTTAGTTTGAAGTTCATGGCTATAGAAAAATCAGTAAGGAAGGGTGGTAGACAACATCGAGGGGGGACGTCAAAAGATCTGCCTGATGACCTCGCAGAACTCTACAAGACAGATCCTGAAGAGAATTATCATCAGCACAAGACACGAATCCAATGGATTCGACGCTATTGGGCTGAAGAATGGTTCAAGTACAAGTTCGTCACCAAGGAATATGCAGAGAAGAATGCTATCAAAAGTCCTTGGGGTGATATTCTCTATCGAGGCCTTCAACCCAAGAACAGAGCTGAAGCTATTGCACGGGGTTTCTATCCCTGCATGGTCCGAGGACCTCAGCCTGAGAATGTCGATCCCTCATCATTACTCTGGTGTCGTGACGATACTCTCTTCAAGCGCAACTTCCAGCACGCAAAGGCATCGGCCAAGGAAAACAAGAAGTCATTGGGATTAGACTTCAACCCTGGTCCATCTGCTCCCCGTGCTGACGGCTCACGTGATGCAGAACCCAATGTCATCGGCCCCTTCTCCAACCTTGATGGCCTCATCACCTACATCTTGGTCCAAGGTGCCAGATTAGATCATTCTGAAAATGATGCTGACACTGATGAAGCCCCAGCTCCTCCTCCGAAGCCGCAGAAGCTAAGGAAGCCTAAGGCTTCAAGATCAGCTGCTCCTCCAAAAGCTTCACGTGCGAAGCCACTAGCCACTGCACCTTCTGAAGACAGTGTGCAGTCTGAAGATCAATCACGTATCTCCAAGAGGACGGGGAAGAAAAAGCAAATCTTCAAGCATACTGATCAAACCCTGACTCCTGGTGCCATTCTGCGAGAAGAACCCATTGATCTGTCCAGCGATGAAGATCTTGCAGATGATGCCCTTGAGCAACTGATAAAGAGCAAGGAAGAAGCAGAGATCTTCAATAACTTGCCTCTCTTCGATGTGGCAATCATCCATAACTTCATTGATGAGTGGTTTGACACACCAAATCTCAGCTTTGAAGATCTGCAGCTTCCCATTGGCCTCAGCGTCTCTTTCAATGGCGCCATTGCTTCAGAGCTAGCTCTTGCTCAGCGCATCATTGAGCTGAAGAACAAGATTGACTATGAAAAGGCTCAGTTCAAGAAGCATGTGGCAAAGCTCAGTGTGCAAGATGTCAGAAACTTCAAGGTCATGCTGCATGAGCTTAAAGAAGCCTTTCTCAAGAAGCGCGAAGAAGCCCAAGGCTCTTGCGAGCGCATGAAGAGTTTGGCTGACAAATGTGTGCTTGCCTACAATGAGGCTGAGAAGCGCAAGTCTCTTGGTCGTCCTGGCATTGATCCCAGGATGGCTGCAAGGAAGAAGAAGCTCTCTACTGCCCAACCTGCACCTTCAAGTCAAGAAGCACCTCGCATTATCTTCCCAAGCAGCATGACTGGCTCGAAGCCAAAGGTCCTGTCAACCACTTCAGAACAGAAGAAGACGAGGGCTGCCGAGGCTGAAGCCAGAAGAAGGAAAAATCCTAAAGCCTCTGATGCTGCTCCCTCCAAGAAGAAGCACAAAACCAAGAAGAATAGGGCTGCTCCCACTAAGCCCTTAGTAGTTGAACCTATCTCAGTGGTTCGCCCTGCATCTGAACATCAAGAACGACGGATGATAGTTCATGAGCCTGCTTCCACAGAGGCTCATGAAGTTGAAGACATTCCAGCAGCTGAACCCACCGCTGCTGAAGACATTTGTCAAGATGACAATGTTGAAGATGATGAAGTTCTTCCTCGGATCGAACACAACATGGTATCATCGCCTGTTCTCACGAACAACGAACTCATCAGCATTGGTCGTCCTCTGACGCCAATTGCTCAGGATGCATCGTGGGCTGATCACCCACAGCAACAAGACTCCCCAAGTACTCCCCAACAACAACCACAAGTTGCACCACCCGTGCAAGAAGAAGAAGAAGACTTTGAGGCCCAACCAACCCCATCTCCAAAGGCGTTGCCAACATTTCGCAGGCTTCGCAAAGGACAAAGGCCTCAAGTACCTCTTTCGAGCATTCCAGAAGGAGAAGTGCATCACCAACCTGTTACACGACAAGTGTTTCCTGAAGCCACTCCAACTGTGAATGTCTCCGTGTCTGAAGCCCAAGCTGCTGAAGACAATCCGGCTGCATCAGCCGATGAAAGACAAGAAGACGTACGTGTCCCTACTCCCCCCATTATTGAAGAAGCTGTTCCTGATGTGAATGTGCCAGTGCCCGACCCTCTAGCTCGTCAAGTGGAGGTTGAAAATCCTGAAGCTGCCACCACCAACACAAGTGAAGCCAATGACGTAGTCATGGCTGAAGCTAATGTGGAGCTTGCACCAACCAGTGTGCCAGAAGACAATGAGGAAACTGCTCCCGAAGCACCTATTGTGCAGCCTGAAGCCTCAGTTGCTGCCACTGCTCCTGTTCCGCCACCAAGGCCCTATACAATTGAGCAAGCATACAATCATGGTCAGCTAACCACTGTCTGATGGCCCATTCTGGTACCTCCGCCTACTGCCTCTGGACCTCAATTTGATTATCATGTTGAGCATAGGCCTTAGGTCCAGAAACCAAACCCAAGACTGCCAAGGTTCCCAGGTACTGCAAACTCTACAGGGTCCTTCAATGCAAATGGCTTCAAAAGCCACAATACCTTCTTTGACAGCGCCAAGAACCCCTACTCAAAGCCAAGGATATCATCTGATCATTTCTGGAGCTATCAGCAGCGAAGCTATTACTCCTGCGTTCTGTATGATCAAGGGCGCATTTTCCCTCATATGCGCCTCGACACTGAAGCCATTGCTGGACTACCGTGCTTAGAAGAAGCACTTGACTGCTTTCGTGATGCAGGTCTGCTCAACTTTGTGACAGACAAAGAACACTGGAATGAGGAACTTTTGCTTCAATTCTATGCTACCCTCCACATTCGCGGCTACAACAGGGATATTAAGACATGGGTTCTTGAGTGGATGACCAAAAATGTTCATCATGAAGCCAAAGCTCTTGATGTCATTGAGCTTACAGGCCTACCCACTCCCGGAGAGCTATATGAACCTGATTGTCAACTACACCGCAATGCACTGGAGAGCATCTTCCATAAGCCTGAACCCAACATGAGCCAGCTGTTGAGCATGATGAAGCCTTTGCCAACTGACGCTGAATACCCAACGGAGTTCTTTGTTGACGAGCTTGAGTATCTGCCGCGCACAATATATCACATCATCAGGCGAACTCTATGGCCTATCAAAGGACACTCATCAGCGGCCAAGCTTGAAGGAGCCATGAAGACATTAGTCTTTTACATCCTCAATGGCATCAGCTTTAATTCCCAAGAATTCTTCATCAGGCAACTTGCTGCGTCTGGATCTGACCTTTTTGGTCTAAAATTCTATGCTCCATGGGTCATGCGCCTCATCAAGTGACACTCCTTTGTCAACTATCAGCCCTCTGCTCGCAATCATCTGATCTTTTTACCAGAGGTTGATATGTCAGTTGAAGCCATATACTCTGACCCTACCAAGGAGCCTCTTTGTCTTCAAAATGCTAATCACCAAAGCTTCACTCAACCCATAGAAGGCGTTCAAGTAGTAACACGTATCTATCCAATGGCTGGAAATACTCGTCTGCCTCATCGTGCTCAAACTGAAGCCACTGAAAGAACCATTGCCCAAAGGCCTAAGAAGCGCTCCCGTGTTCTAAATGACCAAGAACTTCTTGTGGCACTTCATCAGAAACAAGATAAGCATCACTATTGGCTCAAGAGTCAGATGCAAAGCCACTTTGTGGACGTTAATCGCATTCGAAATCTTGCCACCAAGAATGCATTTGTTGCTCACGAGACTTGTCGGCGATCATGGAAGAGTTTGACGCTGCTTAGTGCTGAAGCAGATCTTCAAGATAATGGCTTCACTGAAAGATTCAAGTTTGACTCCACTCCTCCACGGACTGCTGTCCTACGTCGAACTCCATCCCTTGAAGACTCTGACTATTCTTCCTCCGCGGCAACTATGAATGCCAGAGTGATCGATGATGAAGATGATGCTACTTCACCGCCCCCTACTTCTGCATGCATCGACACTTCACCAAGTACGTCTGCACCGCCAAACAACAACGCCAACCCTGCTGCTTCACCTACTCATCAGGACGAGTAGATGCTCTATGTCTTCAAACCTTTTTGGTCCTTACTGACAAAAGGGGGAGAAGCATATGAGTTGATAGTCTTCAAGCGGGTTTATATGGGCGGTTGCTTTATATTTTGCATCGTGTTTACAACTCTCGCTTTTGAAACATTTGGTTCTTTGAGTTGTAACACTTAAACTCGATGGTCGTCTGCTACTTATTTGCTTTACTGTGATGCGATGATAAATTCCGCATGTGCGATGATAACTTCCGCACTTAGATCATTCTACAGACGTCCATTTTTCATTATGCATGTCATTCTACTTGCTATATCATTTCATGCATGATGAATTATCTTCATAAGTTGAAGAGGGTCTCCACAAGTACAACCTGCCATGTGCATTTGCATTCCAAAAGCAAATTACTTATATGCACATCTTCAGGCGGAGCCCTTGCTACTTATGAAGACAATACCCTATCCTTTACAATTTCACATACTTTATCCCCGTTGAAAACTTCAACCAGTTTGTCATCAATCACCAAAAAGGGGGAGACTGTAAGTGCATCTAGTGCCACCCCTAGTTGGTTTTGGAGTATTGACGACAAAGTTGGTTGAGGGACTAATGCGTTTATGAGAATTGCAGGATAACGCAGGTAGTGTCCCTTATTGATTCGGTTTACCTACCGGAGATGACCCCTAAAAATGTATGAAGACATTGAAGACAATGGTGGTATGTGAAGATATTCATATTGAAGACTATGACATGAGAAGACATTGAGTGAAGATTATGGAGCGCGAAGACTGTGTGGTTTCGTTGATTCCTTTTCTTCTTTGTTGAGTCATAGGAACCACCGTGCTGTTAAGTGGGGTCCAAGTGAACTAAGTCGGAATGACTGAAGTGATGCTCAACCCAAATCCTATGTCTTTGAGCGAGGACAATGAGAGCAAATCTTATCCAGAGCTGGATGAGTCAGCTTTGCTTGTAGCCCAAGTAAAGTTACCGTGTGTGTTTGAAATCTGACCGTTGGAACACGTGTCAGTTCCTTAGTGACCCAGGGTCATTTTGAACATATCAGGTCAGGTTGCCCAGTGGCTATAAATAGCCCACCCCCTACACCATAAATTGGTGGCTGCTCAGAGTTAGTGCACGACTTTTGTCGTTTGAGAGCAACCCACCTCGAAGCCTTTGAGAGAGAGAAATCCTTGCGAGGACCAAGCCCAAACACCCAGAGCCAAAGAGTGTTAGGCATCACTGAAGTCTTTCTGTCTGTGTGACCTGAAGACTTATTACACTTGAGGACTGTGAATCCTCCAGCCGGTTAGGCGTCGCATTCTGAGCATCCAAGAGTCATTGTGGATTGCCGGTGAACGAAGTCTGTGAAGGTTTGGAAGTCTACCTTGAAGACTTACCAGAGTGATTGGGCGAGGACTGTGTGTCCTTAGCTCAAGGGGAATAAGGTGAAGACACGGTCTTCTGAGTTGAATCTCAGCCTCCCTAACCAGACGTACAATTGTCACAGCAACCGGAACTGGTCCAACAAATCCTGTGTCTTCAACAAGTGACTAGTTCTATCCTCTCCCTTCCTTTACTTAAGTTTGTCTTCGTGAAGTCATTGCCTATCTGTGTACCTGTTTGACTTCATTGCTTGACTACTACTATTGATTGGCTTCATACTATCTTCCATCCTGATCCTTACTACTTAGCTGCTATTAGTCCTGTGCTTTCACATCATTGCATACTTGACTATGGTTTGCTTATTGTAATTTATCTTCCGCTGCATATCAATTAGGCCATTTCTGCTGTTTGTCTTCGAAACTATCTTGTTTGGAAGACTTTCTTAAAAATCGCCTATTCACCCCCCTCTAGTCGATACTAGAACTTTCAGGACCCAGTCCGTATAGTTGCTGCCATCGTCTTTCAGCTTGGTTTTCTCTAGGAACGCGTTGAAGTTCAGGTGGACATGAGCGTTGGCCATTTGATCTACAAGACATATTGTAAAGATTTTAGACTAAGTTCATGATAATTAAGTTCATCTAATCAAATTATTTAATGAACTCCCACTTAGACAGACATCCCTCTAGTCATCTAAGTGAAACATGATCCGAGTTAACTAGGCCGTGTCCGATCATCACATGAGACGGACTAGCTAACATCGGTGAACATCTTCATGTTGATCGTATCTACTATACGACTCATGGTCAACCTTTCGGTCTTCCGTGTTCCGAGGCCATGTCTGTACATGCTAGGCTCGTCAAGTCAACCTAAGTGTATTGCATGTGTAAATTTGGCTTACATCCGTTGTATTCAAACGTTAGGATCTATCACACCCAATCATCACGTGGTGCTTCAAAACAACGAACCTTCGCAATGGTGCACAGTTAGGGGGAACACTTTTCTTGAAATTATTATGAGGGATCATCTTACTTACTACTGTCGTTCTAAGTAAACAAGATGAAAAACATGATAAACATCACATGCAATCATAATAGTGACATGATATGGCCAATATCATATAGCTCCTTTGATCTCCATCTTCGGGGCTCCATGATCATCTTCGTCACCGGCATGACACCATGATATCCATCATCATGATCTCCATCATCGTGTCTCCATGAAGTTGCTCGCCAACTATTACTTCTACTTCTATGGCTAACGCGTTTAGCAATAAAGTAAAGTAATTTACATGGCGTTTCTCAATGACACGCAGGTCATACAAAAATAAAGACAACTCCTATGGCTCCTGCCGGTTGTCATACTATGCAAGTCATGATTCCTATTACAAGAACATGATCTCATACATCACATATATATCATCCATCATTCATCACAACTTTGGCCATATCACATCACAAGACACTTGCTGCAAAAACAAGTTAGACGTCCTCTAATTGTTGTTGCAAGTTTTTACGTGGCTTCTATAGGTGATCTAGCAAGAACGTTTTCTTACCTACGTTAAAGCCACAACGTGATTTGCCAACTTCTATTTACCCTTCATAAGGACCCTTCTCATCAAATCCGCTCCAACTAAAGTGGGAGAGACAGACACCCGCTAGCCACCTTATGCAACTAGTGCATGTCAGTCAGTGGAACCTATCTCACGTAAGCGTACGTGTAAGGTTGGTCCGGGCCGCTTCATCCCACAATACTGCTGAAGCAAAATAAGACTAGTAGTGGCAAGAAAGTTGACAACATCTACGCCCACAACAAATTGTGTTCTACTCGTGCAAAGAGAACTACACATAGACCTGGCTCATGATGCCACTATTGGGGAACGTTGCATAAAATAAATTTTTTCCTACGTTCACCATGATTAATCTATGAGTTCATCCAATAACGAGAGAGAGGAGTGCATCTACATACCCTTGTAGATCGCGAGAGGAAGTGTTCAAGAGAATGGGGTTGAGGTAGTCGTACACGTCGTGATCCAATCACCGGAGATCCTAGCGCCGAATGGACGACACCTCCGCGTTCAACACACGTACGGTCAGCGTGACGTCTCCTCCTTCTTGATACAGCAAGGGGGAAGGAGAGGTTGATGAAGATCCAGCAGCATGACGGCGTGGTGGTGGATGCAGCAGGGATCCGACAGGGCTTCGCCAAGCGTCTGTGGGAGGAGGAGGTGTAGCAAGGGGGAAGGAAGGCGCCAAGATGCAGGGTGCGGCTGCCCTCCCTCCCCCCTCTTTATATAGGGTGCCCAGGGGGGCGCCGGCCCTAGGAGATCGGATCTCCTAGGGGGGCGGCGGCCAAGGGGGGAGCCTTGCCCCCCAAGGCAAGTGGAGGCGCCCCCTCCCCTAGGGTTCCCAACCCTAGGCACAGGAGGACCCAAGGGGGGGCGCACCAACCCACCAGGGGCTGGTCCCCTCCCCACTTCAGCCCATGGGGCCCTCCGGGATAGGTGGCCCCACCCGGTGGACCCTCGGGACCGTTCCGGCAGTCCCGGTACAATACCGGTGACCCCCGAAATCCTCCCGATGGCCGAAACAGCACTTCCTATATATAATTCTTCACCTCCGGACCATTCAGGAACTCCTCGTGATGTCCGGGATCTCATCCGGGACTCCGAACAACTTTTGGTTTGCTGCATACTAATATCTCTACAACCCTAGCGTCACCGAACCTTAAGTGTGTAGACCCTACGGGTTCGGGAGATATGCAGACATGACCGAGACGCCTCTCCGGTCAATAACCAACAGCGGGATCTGGATACCTATGTTGGCTCCCACATACTCCTCGATGATCTCATCGGATGAACCACGATGTCGAGGATTCAGTTAACCCCGTATTCAATTCCCTTTGTCAATCGGTACATTACTTGCCCGAGACTCGATCGTCGGTATCCCAATACCTCGTTTAGTCTCGTTACCGGCAAGTCACTTTACTCGTACCGTAATGCATGATCCCGTGACTAGACACTTGGTCACATTGAGCTCATTATGATGATGCATTACCGAGTGGGCCCAGAGATACCTCTCCGTCATACGGAGTGACAAATCCCAGTCTCGATTCGTGCCAACCCAACAGACACTTTCGGAGATACCTGTAGTGTACCTTTATAGTCACCCAGTTACGTTGTGACGTTTGGCACACCCAAAGCACTCCTACGGTATCCGGGAGTTGCACAATCTCATGGTCTAAGGAAATGGTACTCGACAATTGGAAAAGCTCTAGCTAAACGAACTACACGATCTTTGAGCTATGCTTAGAATTGGGTCTTGTACATCACATCATTCTCCTAATGATGTGATCCCGTTATCAATGACATCCAATGCCCATAGTCAGGAAACCATGACAATCTGTTGATCAACGAGCTAGTCAACTAGAGGCTCACTAGGGGCTTGTCGTGGTCTATGTATTCACACATGTATTACGATTTCCGTATAACACAGTTATAGCATGAATAATAGACAATTATCATGAACACAGAAATATAATAATAACCATTTATTATTGCCTCTAGGGCATATTTCCAACAATAGTGCCGCACTTCAAAACTAGAACCGTCAATAAATTTTGAGCTTGCGTCTCGTCACATTCCAAATTACTCCACGCTATATTGACTTGCAAACCTGTTCACACCGATCACAACCTAAACGGTTTCCCACTTAGGAGCGTATTAGTACCACGCTATATTGAATTGCAAACCTGTTCACACCGATCACAACCTAAATGGTATCCCACTTAGGAGCTGTCAGAGTAAATGACCACGGGTAGCCTAGCCGGCTCCCCCTGGCTCTTCAAAAAATAATAAGGCTGATCAAACCATCGAGCATCCAAGACGCGGGGCCGCCTTCCCCCGGCCGGCTACCCCATCAGCCGACTACCAGGAGGCGGCCCGACAAAGAATCCTCCTAAAGAAGGCCGCGAGAGGGCCGACTCCAGAAAGCCGGCCACCACATGGCTGACTCCAGAAAGCCGGCCACCACATGGCCGACTCCAAGAAGCCGGCCCCCAATAGGCGGCCCAGATCGGGCCCTCGAAGTTTGTACCAACGTAGTGGCGATGAGATGGGGCGTGGCAACAATGAAGCGCTCCGCCCCCGAATCCCGGGGTTCGCATGGCTACAGTACGCCGTACGGGGCTGCCATGACCCGTCCGGCGCGGCATTGTTGCCATGCTGACCATGACATCACCCACGGTGGCCTGACAGTACGGCCCATAGGCGGCGGGCCCCTTTGGCCAGAGAGACATCTGAAGGCGGCTACACGCCCCCTAGTCGGCCAAGGATGAGGCCGGCTCTCCCAGCCCGCTCATTCCCTCCCTCGAAGAATGAGCCCCATTAATGGGACAAGACGAGGTAAGGCTACAGTGAGCGTCCCCAAGGCGGCGGCACCGTAGCCACGCTTACCTCGACCAAGACCTCATCATCAAGGGTGAAGCAACAGTAACCAGCCCCCGACAAGACCCCCAAGTGGTGGGGCCTACCTGTCTACTAGGAGGCCGGCAGCTGACGGGACCCACCAGTCGGTGGGCCCCGGTGGTCGGCGGAGAAGCCGGCCGACATAGACACTGATGGCTGGGCCCAGGCCCGGCTGGATTACCATTGTACCCCTGGGGGGTAGGCCTATATAAACCCCCCGGGGCACCCATGCAAAGGGTTGGACTTTGATAGTTTGAGACACTACTTTGAGAGGAGAAGAGAGCTAGCCTTGCCCCTTCTTCCTCTTCTCGCCAAACAGCTCAAGGAGCCTCTTGTAGCTACTTGTTGATCTAGTGATCATGCAGAGACCCCGCAGAGCAGGACTAGGGGTGTTATTTCCTCGGAGAGCCCCGAACCTGGGTAAGATTCGTCGGCGTGCATGTATTCGCCTTATCCCGTTTCCAGGCACCGGCGATGTCTTATTGGCTCCCACAATGATAAGCCACCCGGTGGCATATGACGCAGCAACCACCCGACATTTGGCGCCCACCATGGGGCCAGGTGCACCGTCGTCCGGAGACCTGTTCTGGACGGGAACCCTCTTCCTCCCCCGCGAGCGTAGCCAGCCCGGCACGCCCGATGGTGCTTGCCCTGACGCGCTGCAAGGTGTCGACGACGCCTGCGCGGCGAGCTGCCTCGCCGATCTCCTTGGCAAGGCTCGCAGCTCCGACGAGCCCGCGTTCGACGCGGGCACCGGCTGCCTTGAGAGCCGCCTCGTCAGCCTCCTCGGCCAACTCCACGTCTCCAACAAGCCTGCTGTGGATTTGGAGTCGGTCGGCTCCACCGACCCGATGCTGGTCGACTCCGACACCGCATCACTCGATGCTTTCCCCACCAACATGGTGGTCTTCGATGATCCTCTCCCTCGAGCCGACAGTGGCGGCAGCACCGTCACCAAGGTGCTGGTCATCAGCCACGGAGTCGCCTCCGGTGAGAACACCCACGATGCCCTGCAAGCGGCGCTGCAGGACTTGTCCGTCCCCATCCCGGCCGACACCGATGCCGAGGCACTGGAGGCACGCCGCCTTGCCCTCGTCATGGAGGGCCAGAAGCTAGCCACCATGAGACGCCTCACCGAGGCCCACTAGCGCGAAGTCGACCGTGCCGCCTTCGGCACGCCGCCTCCCGATGAACCGAGCCGGGCCGGCGTTGTCTAGAAACACGGCGCGGCCATCGCTGACATTCTGGGGGCGGAATGCCCAGTCTACGCCACGCCTCTTGAGAACCTACGCGCCGCCCAGTCGGTTGTAGACGAGCTGAACGGAGTAGGGGCCGACGAGCTCCCCTACATGACCAGGCGAATCCAGCAGCTGATCGACGCAGCCACAAAGCAACACGAAGCCGGCGTCCGCGCCGAAATCCCCCCCCCCCCACGCCGAGAGCACGGCGCAACGTCACATACGCCGACTGCGGGCGGAGCCCGCACAAGGCAGGAAAAGGAGCTGGCTGCCAGTCGCAGCCGGACTCGAGTCACTATCAAGCGCGACGCAGAAGGCCGCCCTCGAGCCGTGGAGTGACGAGGCGATCTGCCTCCTCCTCCGCCTTGTGGGGAGAGATATCCCACCCCACCGCCTGTCACACATCCGACTGTCAGCGGCCGACTAGGTCGCCGTGAAGGACTCGGCGAAAACGATGCCCGCCATCGGATCGACCGCCTCGCACGATCCCTGGCGTTAGAAGAAGAAGAAGATGATGTCGGCCTGCCTTGCTTCGGCCCCCGCATCCGCGACGAGCCCTTCCCCAAAGGGTTCTCGCTCCCAAGAGACACGCCCAAGTACAACGGCTCCGTGAAGCCGGAAGATTGGTTGATTGACTACTCCACCGCAGTCCGCATAGCGAACGGCAACAGGCGTGTTGCCGTAAAATACGCCCCCCTGATGCTCCAAGGCACGATGCGCACCTGGCTCAATAGCCTCAAGCCCTACAGCGTCAACAGCTGGCTCGACTTCACGGAAGCCTTCATCCGCAACTTCACTAGCACCTACAAGCGGGCTCCCAAGCCCCGACAGCTCTCCTTGTGCGTACAAGGACCCAACGAGTCGACTCGCGACTATCTCACGCGTTGGGCCGAGCTCCGAAACTCCTGCAATGGGGTGCATGAGGTTCAAGCCATAGAATACTTCACGGCCGGGTGCCGAGAGGGCACCCTCCTCAAGCACCGACTCCTTTGCAATGAGCCGACTACCCTCGATGAGCTGCTTGTCATCATGGACAAATACGCCACGGCCGAATCCTCCATGAAGACCGAGCTCCGAGTGGACACTTCCGGGAAGGTGCTTGCGCCGGCTCCCAAGACGCCGGCTGGAGAGTCCACTCGGCGCCCGTACTAGAATGACAACAAGCGCAAGGCTCCGATGCCGACTTCCGCCAGTCGGCAAGTAGCCACAGTCGAAGACGAACAACCTGAGGGGCGGCCCGTGCCCAAGAAGCAGAAGGGCGGCAGGCCGGCTTGGCAGCTGGCTTTCTCCTACGAGCAAGCCCTTGATGCCCCCTGCAAGTTTCACAGCGGCGCGAAGGCCTCCAACCACACCACTCGGAAATTCCATTGGCTCACGCGAATCTCCAAGGGCGAGGGACTGGTGCCGCCTCCGCCTGCTGGTCAGCCGCCTCCGGCTCCTTAGCAGCCGGCCGCTTGGCCAGCAGTCGGAGCCGTCCACGACGAGTTCCCTGATGAGCATGCCGCCTACGTCGTCTTTAGAAGCCAGCCAGAAGATCGGCGAAGTCGGCGCTGACAACACCAAGAAGTCAACGCGGTCGCATCCAACAACCCCGAGTTCATGCACTGGTCGGCGAAACCTATCAGTTGGAGCCGGGCCGATCACCCAGAGGTGATGCCGTCTCCCGGCTCTTATGCATTGGTTTTGGATGCCACCCTCGCGACAGATCGGCGGGCTGCCCGATTCTCCCGCGTGCTGATAGATGGCGGAAGCAGCATCAACATACTGTACCATGATACCATGGAGAAGCTGAATATCAAGGCAAAGCAGCTCATGCCAAGTCGGACTGTGTTCCATGGCATCGTACCCGGCTTGTCCTGTGCTCCGATCGGCAAGATCAAGATAGACGTTCTCTTTGGAGACAAAGATCATTTCTGCCGAGAAGCAATATGGTCTGAGGTAGTGGATCTGGAGAGCCCTTACCACGTGCTCCTTGGCCGACCTGCATTGGCCAAGTTCATGGCCGTGCCCCATTATGCCTACCTCAAGATGAAGATGCCGAGTTCCAAGGGCGTCATCACCATATCCGGAGACTATAAGAAATCCGCCGAGTGTGCGGCTGCTAGCAGCTGGCTGGCTGAGTCCCTCGTGATTACCGAAGAGAAGAACATGCTGGACCGGGTCGTGGCCATGGCCGGCAAGCAGCCAGCCTTGTCCCCCGATCCCAAGGAATATGAGGCTCAGTGTTCTTTCCAGCCGGCCAAAGAAACCAAGAAGATACCTCTGGACCCGGAGCACCCGGAGAGGTACGCGGTCATGGGGACCGGCCTTGACATCAAATAGGAAAGCGAGCTCGTCGATTTCCTCCGTGAGAATCGGGACATCTTTGCATGGTCTCCCAAAGACATGCCGGGTGTTCCGACGGATTTCACCGAGCACATGCTACACGTCCGGTCGGATGCCAAGCCGGTCAAGAAGCCCTTGCGCCGCCTGTCAGAGGAGAAGAGAAGAGTAGTCGGAGAAGAGATAGCCCGGCTTCTGGTAGCCGGCTTCATCATGGAGGTTTTCTTCCCTGAGTGGCTTGCCAACCCGGTCCTGGTGCTGAAGAAGAACAAACAATGGCGCATGTGCATTGACTACACTACCCTCAACAAAGCCTGCCCCAAGGATCCTTTTGCCCTGCCAAGAATTGATCAAGTGATAGACTCCACAGCCGGATGCGAGCTGTTGAGTTTTTTGGATGCTTACTCAGGCTACCACCAGATAAAATTGGACCTAGCTGACCGTCTGAAGACTGCCTTCATCAACCATTCGGAGCTTTCTGCTACCTAACTATGACATTCGGCTTGAGAAATGCCAGTGCCACTTTTCAGCGTTGCATGCAGAAATGCCTCCTCAAGCAACTCGGCAGAAATGCCCACGTCTATGCAGACGACATTGTGGTGAAGACGGAGAAGCGCGGCACCCTACTGGAGGATCTCAAAGAGACGTTCGAGAACTTGCGCCGGTTTCAGATTAAGCTCAATCCAGAAAAATGCGTGTTCGGAGTGCCAGCCGGCCAGCTCATAGGCTTCCTGGTTTCCGAACGCGGCATCGAATGCAACCCGGTGAAGATCAAGGCTATAGAGAGAATGGAGATTCCTACCAAGCTAAGAGATGTCCAGAAGTTTACCGGATGCTTGGCCTCCCTCAACCGCTTCATCAGCCGGCTCGGGGAGAAGGCTCTCCCTCTCTATCGACTCATGAAGAAGTCCACTCACTTCGAGTGGAACGACCAAGCAGATCAAGCTTTCCACGAGTTAAAGAAGATGCTGTCCACGCCACCTGTCCTGGCGGCACCGACTGAGAAAGAGCCCATGCTCCTTTACATTGCCGCCACTAGCCGAGTGGTCAGCATTGTTATCATGGTTCAACACCCGGAAGAGGGCCGAGTTCAGCCAGTCCAAAGGCCGGTCTATTACCTGAGTGAAGTATTGTCCACATCGAAGCAGAACTACCCACACTATCAGAAGATGTGCTATGGTGTGTACTTTGCCGCCAAGAAGCTCAAGCCCTATTTCCAAGAGCACCCCATCACGGTCGTATGCACTGCCCCGCTGGCCGAGATCATAGGCAGCCGGTATGCATCCGGCCGGGTGGCTAAATGGTCCATTGCGCTGGCCCCTTATACGATCTTCTACCAGCCCCGCACCGCCATCAAGTCCCAGGCATTGGCCGACTTCCTCGTCGATTGGGCCGAGACCCAGTACCTGCCGCATGTGCCCGACTCCACTCATTGGCGGATGCACTTCGATGGATCCAAGATGCACACCGGCTTGGGAGCCGGCATCGTCCTCACCTCTCCCAAAGGCGACAAGCTCAGATACACATTGCAAATTCATTTTGCCGCCGCCAACAATGTGGCCGAGTACGAGGAGCTCATACACGGGCTCCGGCTAGCCAAAGAACTCGGCATCGGCCGGATCCTATGTTATGGCGACTCGGACTTGGTAGTCCAACAATCATCTGGCGACTGGGACGCCAAGGACGCAAACATGGCGAGCTACCGCTTCCTTGTTCAGCAACTCATCGGATACTTTGAAGGGTGCGAGTTCCTCCATGTGCCACGGGCCAACAACAAGCAAGCAGATACCCTGGCATGAATAGGCTCCACCCGGCAAGCTATACCAACCGGCGTCTCCCTTCAACGCCTCCTTAAGCTGTTTGTCAAGCCGTCTCTAGAGTCCAATTCCATCTTCATGCCGCCTGACCCCGACGCAGTCGGAGCCGGCTCGGGGAGCCAAGCAGGCGGCTCGGGGACTTTGACAGGTGGCCCTGGGACTGCTGTAGTCGTACCTGGCCTGGGGACTTTAGAACACGGCTTGGGGACTACTGCAGTCGGCCCGGGGACTGCATCAACACAACAGGCGGTGGCCAACTCCAACTCTTCACCACCCAGCCCACCCGCCCTGGTTGCAGTAGCCACCTTGACAACATAAGAAGTCACAGCTCCATCATGGGCCCAGCCCATCCTCAATTTCCTGATTAACAGGGAGCTGCCGACTGACGAGATC
Source organism: Triticum timopheevii (assembly GCA_963921465.1). NCBI lineage: Eukaryota > Viridiplantae > Streptophyta > Magnoliopsida > Poales > Poaceae > Triticum > Triticum timopheevii. The sequence continues at coordinate 117,556,954 of OY997266.1, read as the reverse complement.
TCGGCAAGACAAGTCCAACACCGAGCCGGAGCTTACACAATAGTGAACCGAGAGCTTGTTAGGCGCAGTGTCACTGGAGTCTTCCAGCGCTGCGTCGAGCCAGAGAAGGGCATAGCAATCCTCGAAGATATACACTAGGGCGAATGCGGTCACCACGTAGCCTCAAGATCACTCGTCGCCAAAGCTTTCCGCCATGGTTTCTTTTGGCCGACTGCTTTGGACGACGCCAAGGAACTAGTCAAACACTGCAAAGGGTGCCAAGTCTTCAGCTCCAAGCAACACCTACCGGCTTCCGCACTCAAGACCACCCCCCTCACTTGGCCCTTTGCCGTTTGTGGGTTGGATATGGTGGGCCCATTCAAGACGGCGCGCGGTGGCATGACACATCTGCTTGTCGCCGTGGACAAATTTACCAAGTGGATTGAAGCAAAGCCGATCAAGAAGCTGAATGAGCCGACTGCCATGACATTCATTGCAGATATCACAACCCGGTATGGTGTACCGCATAGCATCATTAGCGACAACGACATGAATTTTGCCAAAGGAGCACTGGCACGTTTCTGCGCAACTCACGGCATCCGACTGGACTTAGCGTCCGTTGCCCACCCACAGTCAAACGGCCAAGTCGAGCGAGCAAACGGCCTCATCCTCTCCGACATCAAGCCTCGACTGGTCGTACCACTGGAGCGTTCGGCCGGCTATTGGCTCGACGAGCTACCGGCCGTCCTCTGGAGCTTGCGCACTACTCCAAACAAGTCAAGCGGCTTCACTCCTTTCTTCCTTGTATATGGTACCGAGGCTGTCATCCCGACTGACAGCGAGTTCGACTCACCTCGGGTCACCATGTACACGGAAGCGGAGGCGAAGGAAGCACGAGAAGATTGCTTCGATCTGCTGGAAGAAGGCCGGCTGTTAGCCCTCAACCGGTCCACCATCTACCAGCAATGTCTACGCCGTTACCACAGCCGGAAGGTCAAGCCGAGATCCTACCAAGAGGGCGACCTTGTGCTCTGGCTGATCCAACGAACAGCCGGCCAGCACAAGCTCTCGGCCCCTTGGGAAGGCCCATTCGTCATCAGCCGAGCCCTAGGCAACGATTCCTACTACTTGATCGACACACAGAAGCCAAAGGCACGCAAGAGGGATGACTCCGGCAAAGAGTCGGAACAACCATGGAACGCCAATCTCCTCCGAAGATTTTACAGTTAAAATGCAGTATGTACTATGCTACCTTTTGTACTAAGTATGAGACAACGGGCTCCCCGAGGAGTACTCGGGGACTACCCTCTTTTATCTATGAATGACGAGTATCACACCCACGTTTACGTCATCACATTCATTATCTCGTCCGTCACCGGGTTCGACCAGTCGGCCCGGGGACTTGCCGTCTTGGGTTATGTTTAAGTTCTACCTGAAGTCAGACAAGTAGTGTGCCGGCTCCTAAGCCCTCTCTTGTTGAAAGTCGCAGCTCAAAGAACTGACTGTCCGACTAACAAGAGCCAAAGGCAGGAAGGAATGCCCACACGAAAAACGGCTAAGGACCAAACAAACATATATAACTCAGGCCGGCTTCACCCCTGCCAACCGGCTGTCAGAGCAGCCGGCTGGCCGGCTTCCTTTCTTACTTTGCTACAATCTAAAAAGCTCGAGTACTTGCCCTCCCAGACGGCCAGGTCCTTACCCGGCCACAGACTGCAGAGCAGCTATCCGACTAGGAAGGCGGCGACCAAGGGAGGGTGGCAAAGGAAAGCAGCCAAAGATGAAAAGCAACTAGGAATGGAAGCCAAGCACATGCATAATTATATTTACACAAAAGGCCTTCAAAAGGCCGGCATTCAACATAGTTTGAATACACCCCTAGTGGGTGGAACTGCGCAAATTTAATAAAAAGTTGTTCAAAAGTAACGAGCAGAAAGGTAAAGGCGGCAAGTCAGGCCAAGGGAGCAACAGGCGTGTCGGGCAGGATGGTGGAGACGGCAGTTGAGGGAGTCCTGGACTAGGGGGTGTCCGGACAGCCGGACTATCATCGTCCGCCGGACTCCAAGACTACGAAGATACAAGATTGAAGACTCTGTCCCGTGTCCGGATGGGACTTTCCTTGGCGTGGAAGGCAAGCTTGGCGATACGGATATGTAGATTTCCTACCATTGTAACCGACTCTGTGTAACCCTAGCCCTCTCCGGTGTCTATATAAACCGGAGGGTTTTAGTCCGTAGGACACAACAACCATTACAAAAATCATACCATAGGCTAGCTTCTAGGGTTTAGCCTCCTTGATCTCGTGGTAGATCCACTCTTGTACTACCCATATCATCAATATCAATCAAGCAGGAGTAGGGTTTTACCTCCATCGAGAGGGCCCGAACCTGGGTAAAAACATCGTGTCCCTTGTCTCCTGTTACCATCCGCCTAGACGCACAGTTCGGGACCCCCTACCTGAGATCCGCCGATTTTGACACCGACATTGGTGCTTTCATTGAGAGTTCCTCTGTGTCGTCACTGATAGGCTTGATGGCTTCTTCAACTAACGACAATGACGTCCAGGGTGAGACTTTTCTCCCCGGACAGATCTTCGTATTCGGCAGCTTCGCACTGCGGGCTAATTCACTTGGCCATCTGGAGCAGATCGAAAGCTACGCCCCTGGCCGTCAGGTCAGATTTGGAAGCCTAAACTTCACGGCGGACATCCGCAGAGACTTGATCTTCGATGGACCCGATCCGCAGCCGAGCGTGCCGCACTGTCGCGATGGGCATGATCTAACTCTGCCGTCGGACAGTACCTCGGAGGCCGCACACGAATCCGCTCCGATCCTTAGTTCGGAGCCGATCGCGCAGATCGAGGACGGGTGGCTGGACACCGCCTCGGGAGCTGCAACTTCTACGGCGATGGAGCCGAACACTGACCTCGTCCCTTATAAAGCTCGTGACTCCAAGGTGCCGGACTCCCTGCCGGACTCCGAACCTCCTGCGCCCCTGCCAATCGAATCCGATTGGGCGCCGATCATGGAGTTCACCGCCGTGGACATCTTTCAGCACTCACCCTTTGGCGACATCCTAAATTCGCTAAGGCATCTCTCGCTATCCGGAGAGCCCTGGCCGGACTACGGCCAGGATGGTTGGGATGCGGACGGCGAAGAAATTCAAAGCCCACCCACCACCCACTTTGTAGCCACTGTCGACGATCTAACCGACATGCTAGACTATGACTCCGAAGACATTGACGGTATGGACGATGATGCCAGAGACGAACAAGAACCAGCGCCTACAGGGCACTGGAAGACCACCTCGTCATATGACATATACATGGTGGACACCCCAAAAGATGGGGACGGCGAAGAAGCAGCGGAGGCAGATTCCTTAAAGAAACAACCCAAGCGCCGACGTCAGCGGCGCCGCTGTAAATCCCGCCACAGCAAGAATGGAGATTCCGGCACAGGAGATAATGACACCCCAGAAAGTGCCGAAGACAATCCCCTCCAGCAAGATTCAGCGCAGGAGGATTCAGAAGCAAGCCCTCACGAGAGAGCGGCAGACGAAGAGGTCGAGGATGATAATTACATACATCCGTCCGGAGACGAGGCAAGCCTCGACGACGACGAATTCGTCGTGCCCGAGGATCCTGTCGAACAACAGCGTTTCAAACGCAGGCTAATGGCCACAGCAAACAGCCTAAAGAAAAAACAGCAGCAGCTTCAAGCTGATCAAGACCTGCTGGCCGACAGATGGACCGAGGTCCTCGCGGCCGAAGAGTATGAACTTGAACGTCCCTCCAAGAGTTACCCAAAACGCAAGTTGCTCCCCCGATTAGAGGAGGAAGCATACATACCATCATCACCAGCGCACAATACGGCCGACCGACCACCCCGTGGTCGCGACAGAGAGGCATCCAGGCCCTCCACCAAGACCGTACCCCGGCATCGCTCCAAAAGTACGAAGCCACGAGGGAACGCGCCGGACTTGCGAGATATATTGGAGGACAAAGCAAGGCAATCCAGATCCATCTATGGATCACGTGGGCGCCCCACGACCCATGATGAATACCGTCGCGCCGGATACAACAACTCCGGCCGGGCCGAACACAGAAGACAACGCTCCCTTGAGCTATGTCGTGATATTGCTCAATACAGAGGCGCCGCACACCTGCTATGCTTCACTGACGAAGTAATGGATCATCAAATCCCTGAAGGGTTTAAACCCGTAAACATTGAATCTTACGATGGCACAACAGACCCCGCGGTTTGGATCGAGGATTATCTCCTTCATATCCATATGACCCGCGGAGACGATCTCCACGCCATCAAATATCTCCCACTCAAGCTTAAAGGACCAGCTCGGCATTGGCTTAACAGCTTGCCCGCAGAGTCAATTGGGTGTTGGGAGGACCTGGAAGCCGCATTCCTCGACAACTTCCAGGGCACATATGTGCGACCACCAGACGCCGATGACCTAAGCCACATAATTCAGCAGCCAGACGAATCGGCCAGGCAATTCTGGACACGGTTCTTAACAAAGAAAAATCAAATCGTCGACTGTCCGGATGCAGAGGCCCTCGCAGCCTTCAAACATAACATCCGCGACGAGTGGCTAGCCCGGCACCTAGGACAGGAAAAGCCGAAATCCATGGAAGCCCTCACATCATTAATGACCCGCTTCTGTGCGGGAGAGGATAGCTGGCTAGCTCGCAGCAACAACCTCAGTAAAAATGCTGGTAGTCCGGATACTGAGGACCACAATGGCAGGTTGCGTCGAAGCAAAAATAAACGCCGCGTTAACGGCGACGACAAGGAGGATACGGTAGTCAACGCCGGATTCCGAGGCTCCAAACCCGGTCAGCGGAAGAAGCCATTTAAAAGAACCACCCCGGGTCCGTCCAATTTAGACCGGATACTCGACCGCTCTTGCCAGATACATGGCACCCCCGAAAAACAAGCTAACCACACCAACAGAGATTGTTGGGTATTCAAGCAGGCAGGCAAGTTAATTGCCGAAAACAATGACAAGGGGCTGCACAGCGACGACAAGGAAGAGACCCGACCGCCGAACAATAGAGGACAAAAGGGTTTCCCCCCACAAGTGCGGACGGTAAACATGATATACGCAACCCATATACCCAAGAGGGAGCGGATGCGTGCACTAAGGGACGTATATGCGATGGAGCCAGTCGACCCTAAGTTCAATCCATGGTCCTCTTGCCCGATCACTTTCGATCGAAGAGACCATCCCACCAGTATCCGCCTTGGCGGATTCGCCGCATTGGTTTTAGACCCAATCGTTGATGGATTTCACCTCACGAGAGTCCTGATGGACGGCGGCAGTAGCCTGAACCTGCTTTATCAGGACACAGTGCGCAAGATGGGCATAGACCCCTCAAGGATTAAACCTACAAAGATGACCTTCAAAGGCGTCATACCAGGTGTTGAGGCCAATTGTACAGGCTCAGTCACACCGGAAGTGGTCTTCGGATCCGCGGATAATTTCCGAAGCGAGGAGTTAATCTTCGACATAGTTCCGTTCCGCAGCGGCTATCACGCTCTGCTCGGACGAACCGCGTTCGTGAAGTTCAACGCGGTGCCGCATTATGCATACCTCAAGCTCAAGATGCCAGGCCCTCATGGAGTCATCACGGTCAACGGAAATACGGAACGCTCCCTCCGAATGGAGGAATATACAGCGGCTCTCGCGGCAGAAGTACAGAGCAGCCTTTTAAGGCAATTTTCGAGTCCGGCCATTAAACGACCGGACACGGCCAAACGCGCCCGGAGCAACATCAATCAAGACCACCTGGCACGTTCCGAGCAAGCGTAGCAACGCGGCCCCAACCCCAGCCCTCGCATGATTGCAAGAACAGCCCTCCGCGTACATCATTACGCTCTGGAGATACCATGGGCATAGGGGGGAGGGGCACGACCACAACAGAGCCAGAGTGCGGCTCGACCACACCAGGGGCTCCCAAGTGTGTCGCTCTTTTTATTTTTATTTCTTTATTTTTATACACAGGACTCCGTTCACCAGAGGCCCTGTCCGGCGGCGAACCCGCCGAACTCACGATGCAACAGCCAGGAAGGGAAAAAGGCTGCGACGAACACTTAGGTGGTCTCCATTACGAGCATTAAATTTGATTATATACACCAGCCCGCAGCCCACCCCTGGAGGGGGACATGTTTAGTTAGTCCAATCCCTTGCTTACCGCACTATTTGTATCATTCCGCACTCATAGCAGAATTCCTTGAATAAATAATGCAGCACTTTTTGCCTGTAATTGCATTATTTACATATATGTTCACTAATGACATCTTGCACCTGTATATTTTGGTACGGCCGAATACACCAGGGGCTTATGTTCCCCGCATTATGGTGTGATAAGTCCGAACACTTTCACAAGTGCGGCACCCCGAACTTATATCATTATATGAATCGGCTCCGAATCATGTCTTGGGTCAATAGTTGGGTTTGCCCGGCTCCCACGTTTTGGTACCTTACGTTCCGTTCTGTCGGCTAAGGTGGCACTGGGAGAACCACTGCGATTGCGCCCCGGTTGAGCTGGGCGAGCGCCTCAGTGGAGAAAGCTAAAACTGACTGTCATGATAAGGCGAGAGACTGGTCGCTGTTCGAGAGGTCTTTTCGAGTCCTTAAAGACTTATGCCGCTTCAAGCGAAGAACCGGATAATGTCCGGCCAAGGCGTGGATAGCGCCCCGAACTCGGTCTTCCGAATACTAGGGGCTTCGCCGAAATTTAAAATTATAGAATTCTATGGCTAAATGAGAGTGTTCAAGCATTATAAGTCCGATTGCCTTGTTCGTTGTGTTGAGTGCCTCCCTAGATGGACCCAAAAATGGGAACAAGAGTGCTCAAGTTTATCCCGAACACCCTAGCACTCATGGCTTGGGGGCTGAAGCCGACGACTTGCCATCTCTCAGATTTTATAAACGGCCGCACAGAAGGTAATATTTTAAATCAATAAGCGTTGCTTAGCGCATATGAACAAAGTTTTCAGTGCACGGGATAACACATTGCGAGTTTACTCAATAATTACATCTCTAGGGCACTCATCCGCAATCTTGCGGGCACCCTTTAGGACAGTCTTATAGTACATCTCGGGCGTACGATACTCCTTGCCCGCTGGCGGTGCGTCAGTGATAAGCCTCTCCGCATCCAGCCTGCCCCAATGCACCTTTGCACGGGCAAGGGCCCAACGAGCACCTTCAATACAGGCAGAACGCTTGATGACCTCCACCCAGGGGCATGCATCCACCAGCCGCCGCACGAGGTCGAAGTAGCTCCCAGGCATGGCCCCTCTAGGCCACAGCCGGACTATGAGGCCCTTCATGGCCTGCTCGGCTACCTTGTGGAGCTCGACCAACTGCTTCAGCTGGTCGCTAGGGGGCACCGGATGGCCGGTCTCAGCGTACTGAGACCAGAAGACCTTCTCCGTTGAGCTCCCCTCCTCAGCTCGGTAGAATGCGGCGGCATCAGACACACTGCGAGGTAGATCTGCAAACGCCCCTGGAGAGCTTCGAAGTCGGGTAAGTGTCAGGTAGTTCACATTAACATGCTTGCTTTGCATGAAAAATGCCTTACCCGCCGCTATTTTCTTCACCGCCTCAATCTCCTGAAGGGCCTTATGGGCCTCGTCCTTGGCGGCTTTGGCACTTTCGAGAGCCGAGGCAAGCTCGGACTCTCGAGTCTTTGAGTCGCGCTCCAAACCCTCATGTTTTTCCATGAGAGCCTGGAGCTCTTGCCGCACTTCCGCCACCCGCGCCTCCTGCTTCTCTCGCTCCGCTCGTTCCACGGCCGCATTGCGTTCAGCCGCGGATACGGCCTACTTCAGGGCCGCCACCTCGTTCATGGCCCCTGCAGTACCCACGTTATCCTTGTTATTTTTTGCAACCGAAATCCTTTTCTGTAAGGTAAATATTCAAAGTGGTGCTACTCACCTTCTTTGTCCTCGAGCTGCTTCTTGGCACGGCCAAGCTCTTGCTCGGACCGCTCGAGATCTTGCTTCAATACACCGACCTCCGCAGTCAGTGCGGCAGAGGTCAGCAGCGCAGCCTGCAAACCCATATTGACATAATTTTTAGCAACCCTGCGTATATCTTTTTAGATCCTCAGACCGTTTTTTCTTTCCGAACACCGAACCGAGCATTAGGGGCTACTGTCTATGCGGTATTACATTACATAATTTTAACTTCTTACCTCAAAGCCTGTTAGAAGGCTGCTGCAGGCTTCGGTCAGCCCGCTCTTGGCAAGCTGAACCTTCTGAATCACCGCACTCATGATAGTGCGGTGTTCTTCCTCGATGGAAGCGCCCTTGAGCGCCTCCAACAAGTTGTCCGGCGCCTCCGGTTGGACGGGGGCCGCCGGCGTCACGGCCTTGCCCTTCTTGTGAAGGGGCCGCCTGCCGGGCTCCAGAACCACTGCGGGTTCCGGCGTGGAGTCCAGCGCAAAGTCCGGGAGGCTGCCTTGCGGCGCCTCCGGAGCCTCCTCCTGATGGGTCCCTTCCTGGGATCCCACCTCGGCGTCCTCAGCGGCGCGAGGGGTGGAGGCAGTCGGGATGGAATCCACATCCGATGGAGCCAACGACCCGCTCGACGAAGTGGGGAGATCATCGTTGGCCGGGCTGCAGGCAGTATGCGGCATTAGAAGGACACTATGTGACACAAAAGAAATTACAAATCATTCAGAATCAGGATACTTATGATCTTGCCGGAGGCCTGGCCCTCGAGGGCCACACTTCTTCGCCAACGTTGGCGTTGGCGGAGCTGTCCGGGGGAATAGTTCTTCCCCTCTTGGACCCCTCGGCCTCCCCTGTCGGGGAAGCCTTCCTCTTCCTCTCTCCTTCCTCTGGGAGAGAGTCTTCTTCCTCCTCCTCGCCTTCGGGGGAGGAGTCCGCCTCAGAGTCGTCGGACACCTAAAAACAGGAACTCTTTCGAGTACCCGTGGCCTCCTTCTTGGCCTTCTTCTCCGGCACCACGTGCGGTGCCGGAACCAGCAGCCCTGCTAGACGGGCGTCTACTGGGTTTTCTGGCATGGGAGCCAGGCAGATGATCTGCTTGGCCTTCTTCATCCAGTCCTGTCAAAGGAAAAGGAAGATTGAAACCCACATACGGTCAAACTATTGAAAACAAGTGTCCCGTAAAGTGGTAGAATCACTTACCTTGTCAGCTAGTCGCTGCGAGCGAAATCCGCGATCTTCAGTAGCGGATGCGGGAGCTTCGGTGCCCTTGAACAGCACTCTCCAGGCGCCTTCGTACATTGTGTCGAAGAGCCCGCTCAATGCCTGGTGCTGTGCCGGAGTGAACTCCCACAATTTAAATGCCCGTTGTTGGCAGGGGAGAATCCGGCGGATGAGCATGACTTGGACCACATTGACGAGCCTGAGCTTCTTGTTCACCAGCTTCTGGATACAGGCTTGGAGTCCCGTCAGCTCCTCCGAACTACCCCATAGCAAGCCCTTCTCTTTCCAGGAGGTGAGCTGCGAAGGAATACCAGATCTGAACTCGGGGGCCGCCGCCCACGTAGGGTCGCGCGGCTCGGTGATGTAGAACCACCCCGATTGCCACCCCTTGACGGACTCCACAAAGGCCCCTTCGAACCAGAGGACGTTGGGCATCTTGCCCAACATAGCACCTCTGCACTCCGCTTGAGTGCCCTTCACTACCTTCGGCTTGACATTGAAGGTCTTGAGCCACAAGCCGAAGTGGGGCTGGATGCAGAGGAAGGCCTCGCACACGACGATAAACGCCGAGATGTTGAGGATGAAGTTCGGCGCCAGATCATGGAAATCTAGGCCATAGTAGAACATGAGCCCCCGGACAAAAGGGTGAAGTGGAAAGCCCAGTCCGCGGAGGAAGTGGGGAAGGAAAACGACCCTCTCATGGGGCCTGGGGGTGGGGATGAGCTGCCCCTTGTCGGGCAGCCGGTGCGCGATGTCGCTGGAGAGGTATCCGGCGCCGCGCAGCTTTTCGATGTGCTCCTCCTTAATGGTGGAGGCCAGCCATTTGCCTCCCGCTCCGGACATGATCGGAGAAGGTCGAGGCGAGATGCACGGACTTGGGCGCTGGAGCTCGAGAGTGTGCGGAGATGGATAAGTGGAGGAGGAAGAAGGCATAGGTGAAAAAGTGGATCCTTATCCCCTTATATATAGGCGGATGAAGACTATACGTCCCCACCGGCCTAGTAAAACTTGCTTATCTCCCAAGCGCCACCATCAATGGCGCGGTTGGGTTACCCACGTCCGTATTGATGAGAATCCCGGGATAAGGGGAACACGATCCCTGCTTCGACAAGACGTGCCAAGGAAACCGCTTCGCTAAACGCGCTGAGGTGGTATAATAAAAAACGATTCAAGTAAAGGCTTGGTAGTGGCGTGACGTCACGCTACAATATACGTCAGCAAATTGAACTTGTGCACATAATATTCTCTCTACGGTGGAATGTGGAAATTATTTTGCAGAGCCGGACACTATCCTGGTGTTCGCAATCTTCTATGGATTATTCGAAGGAGGAACCCGCCTTGCAATGCCGAACAATATGCGCGCCGGACTCATCGTCATTGAAGCCTGGTTCAGGGGCTACTGAAGGAGTCTTGGACTAGGGGGTGTCCGGACAGCCGGACTATCATCGTCCGCCGGACTCCAAGACTACGAAGATACAAGATTGAAGACTCTGTCCCGTGTTCGGATGGGACTTTCCTTGGCGTGGAAGGCAAGCTTGGCGATACGGATATGTAGATCTCCTACCATTGTAACCGACTCTGTGTAACCCTAGCCCTCTCCAGTGTCTATATAAACCGGAGGGTTTTAGTCCGTAGGACACAACAACCATTACAACAATCATACCATAGGCTAGCTTCTAGGGTTTAGCCTCCTTGATCTCGTGGTAGATCCACTCTTGTACTACCCATATCATCAATATCAATCAAGCAGGAGTAGGGTTTTACCTCCATCGAGAGGGCCCGAACCTGGGTAAAAACATCGTGTCCCTTGTTTCCTGTTACCATCCGCCTAGACGCACAGTTCGGGACCCCCTACCCGAGATCCACCGGTTTTGACACCGACAGCAGTGTTGGCCGGGGGTGTGGCCGGCTGGCGAGTCTCGGCTTGGTCGCCGCCTGGGGCAGGCGGCGTTCCTGCGCGTGCCTTGTTGCTAGAGGCGCGGTCAGGCTGAGGCTGGTCGGTCGCCCCACCGTGCGGCACGGCATCTTCACCATCCTCCTCCTCCTCCTCTTCGCCCTCATCGCTGGAGTCAATCTCCTCCGCCGATTCCTTCTCCTTCGGCCGGGTTCAGCCCGAACCACTCCTCCGGCTGAGCGACGCCGTCTTCGTTCACCTCAGGAGCAAAGGCGCTGGTGTCGGTGAAGTCGGCGATCGCCGAGGCGCGCTGGATGATAGCCGGCCGCACCGCCTCCAGCTCCTCGTTAGCCTCCTGCCACCAGGTGCGCTGCTGGTCGAAGCTCAGCCCAGGATACCAGGCCCGGACGAACTCCAGCGCCCGTCGAGCCCCGCACCGAGCTGTAGAAGCCTTCCAGGCCTCGAAGCGGCCGACTGCTACCTCCAGCCAGTCGGCAGTCCGATTGGGGGTGCGGGGAATCATCTCGCCGGGCCAGAGGGCGGTCACCACTTGCGCTCCGGCACGCTGAAGATGGCGGAGCATGCGGTAGGCCGGCTGAAGCCGGGCATGAATCGACAGAAGCTGCTCTTCAAGCATCTGGTTGGCACCCGGTGGGATCTCGGCCCCAACCTGGCATCGGGCCTCGCGGTGAGCTTCGATGGCCTGGTTGGCGGCAACAGAGTAGCTGGGAAAGTATTCTGCGCAAAGAAGAAAGAAATAAAGCAAGTCAGAGGACTGATCAGATGACGGGGGCGAGCAAAGGGACGAAGAGGACGCGGCCTACTGTCGATCAAATCCTCAACCCAGCTATAGCCCTCGCTCAGCGCCTGCCTCACCTCGGCCTAGCTCGTTGCCTCCGTCTCATACTCGGCTTTGAGGGCAGCCTCGTTGTCCTGCGCCGCCTTCAAGGCCACCTTGTGGTTCTCCTCCTGGTCAGCCAGCTTCTTGGCCAGGCGATCATGCTCCTGGGCCAAGGCGTTGCACTCGGTCTCCTTGGCACGAAGGGCGGTCTGAGCTATGCCGAGCTGCTCCCTCAAGTCGGCATTGGCCCCTACAGACGTAAAGAAGAAGATGATGAGGAAGAAGTCGTCAAGAAATATCCGAGCCGACTGCTCAGCAGTCGGCCCGCATCTCGGGGACTACACCCAGTGGGTGCGCTGATGCGCCCCCACATGAGATAGAAAAGTAAAAACACTTACTCCGGCTCTCTGTCAGATCGGCAGCCTTCTGGCCCATCTCCCGGGCCTGGGAGTTGAAGGCAGCAGCATGGAGGTTGTGATAGTCCTGCGAATAGGACGAAGGCGCAAACAAGAACAAGCCATTAAAACCAAAGCCTTCTGAGAAGTTCCAAGCCGCCTGCTCAGCAGCCGGCTCGGAACTCGGGGACTACACCCCGTGGGTGCGCTGACGTGCCTCCATGGAAGAAATCAAGAAAACTTACCCGGATGGCCAACCGCGTTGCGAGAAACTCTTGGGTGCACTGCTTCAGCAAGGCGGCCTGGGACTGAAGTCGGCTCCGGATATCTTGTGCACCTACATTCAGCACGGCTGTCCCGCCGCCCGGCGTCCATCCCGGTGAGCTGACGCTGGCAGTCTCCAGGTCATGGGACAATGAGCTCGAGCCCTCAGCCCTTTGCTGCTCCAGCTCGGAAGTCGCCTTGCCTGCACGCCGACGAGTCGGCGAGAGGACTACGAGATCCGCCCCCACGGCCGGGTCGCCTCCAGCCAGCTGTACAGACGGCGCTTCCGGCTGGCCGCCTTGGCCCATCCCGGCCAACGGCGGTGGCACCGCTTCACCCTCCGGGATGACTACGTCGCCCCTCCCTCTCCATTGCCGGCTGGTCGCGGACGGCTTGCTCTGGCGGGGGCACAGGGATTTCGGGGGCCATAGTGCGGAGGGGGATGTTGAGTTGCGGAGGCTGGTTACGCAGGGCCTCCGCCGCCCTCTCCGCAGCCGCGGCCTCCGCTTGGGCCCTGGCTGCCACGTCGGCCTACGTCTCCGCCGACTTCGCCGTCGTCTCCTGGGCCGCCCTGGCGGCGGCCGCCCTCTGCTCCTCCGCCTCCCGCTTCTCCCGCGCCTCCCGCGCGTTTTGCTCTGTCGCCGCCTGGAGCTCGGCGCGGGGCTCCACGCAGCGGGAGCTTGAGGATCCCCCCGCCCCTCCGACTATGGAGGCGGCCGAAGTCCGCTCGAGAGTGAGCGGGGCCCTGTTCAGTAAATTAAGAAAGGCTCAGAAGGATGCCGGCCGAAGAGAAGAAAGAAGAAAGACATGCGAGAGTTAATACTTATGCCGAAACCGCTTGCGGCTGCTTCACCGCTTGCGGTAGCGGGCTGCCTTCGCAGCCGCCTCGTCTTGTTTGGTCGCAGCTGCGGTACCCTTGGGCTTCTTCGGTCGACTACCGAAGAGAGACAGCGCTGCCTGACGTTTCCGTATGCCGCCTCGGGCAGCCGGCCCGGTGGATGAGCCTGTGCCTTGATGGTCGAATGCCGGCTGGCGGCGCGGAATCGGCTCGGCCTCGTCGTCGTCCGGCCAGTCCTCGAAAGTGCCAGAGACCCCAGAGCCGCCTGTCTCGCCTCCTCCCCCCATGGCGTCGTCATCCAAGGCGGCCGCCCCCAAGTTGGGGCTGTCAAAGTCGTCCACCGCGCGGTCGCGGCCGGCTGGTGAAGGAGGGGATTCTGATTAAAAGAAGAGAAAGCCGACTGGTTGGAAATCGGCCAGAGAAAACTCGGCAACAAAGAAAAGGAAGAAAGAAAGAAGGTTTACCATGGGTGGTGGATCAGCGCGAGAATACGGCGCCTTGCCGTACTGCCAGTCTTCAGTGAGCTTGCAGTTGGCGATGTAGTTCACCATGTAAGATACCTCATCGTGAGGCATCTCCCTGGTGCTAAGCCGGCATGGGTCAAAGCGGCCGCGCATCTGGCTTATCAGATGAGGGCGGCCTTGGAGCAGGAGCACCCGACGCTCCACAAAGGCGGCAATCAGATCGGGCCCGGTCAGGCCCTCCGACTGGATCAGAACCCGAAGCCGGGCAACGGCGCCTGCCCCAGCCGGCGTCAGCGACCTGGCCCGATAGGACCACGAAGGCTGCCTCCTAGCTGGTGGGCCGGCTATGTAAGCCGGCAGGTTGACGTAGTTGCCCTGCGGGGCGACATTCTTCACGTAAAAGTAGGACTTCTACCAAAGCTACACCGATTGGATCAGCCCAATGGCCGGGAACGGGTTGTTGGCCATCGTTCGCCGCATGGCGACGAAGGCGCCACATGGAGCCGGCACGCCCGCGGTGACGGTGCCGAGCTTGGACTGGAAGAACTCCCCCCACAGCTCGAGGGTGGGGAGGACACTGAGGAAGCCTTCGCACAGGGTGACGAAGGCCGACAGCAGCACCACCGTGTTTGGAGTGAGGTGGTGCGGCTGGAGATGATAGAACTCGAGAAACGAGCGGAAGAAGCCGCTCGCAGGAAGGCCGACGCCGCGCAGGCAGTGCCAGCGGAAGATCACCCGCTCACCCTCCTCCGGCGCCGGCGAGATCTCCCCCTCCGGCGCGAGCCGGACCTGCATGTAGTCCTTGCCCGGCAGCCGCCGCGTCTTGCGGAGGAAATCAATATGGTCTTCGTGAATGTTGGAGCTGTCCCAGTTGCTTGATGTTGGAGCCACGAGGACGGGATGGCACCTGGAAACGCACGGCGGTGGAGGACACCCGAGTTGGTGGCGGCAAGGCTGTGACACGCCAAGGAGAATGGCAGAGTGGTGGCACGGCGAAGAGCTGCCGCTGCAGCGACAAAGAGGAAGAAGAAGGAGAGAGAGGTGGAGCAAGGGCGAGCGCACGTGCGTCAGCCGCTCTCCCCCCTCCCCCTACTTATAGCCTCGCGCGGTGAAACCGAGGAGGCGAGGCATGGGGGGACGTGGGATTAACTGCACCCACTCCCCCACGTCCCGCGATTACCTGGCAACTTGACGTAAGGCAGAGTTGGATTTTTTGAGGTTGGCGCCTTAATGGCGTGCGGAACCGCCGCCGGAAGGCGAGCAGCCAGTTCGGGCCACAAAGGATCCTCGCTTGAGCCGAGGCGTGGTAGTGGCGGGCCCCGGTCTGCAGTGGCATCCCGTCACGCGCGTGGGCTCGCATGCCCTTCCACCCGGAGGGTGCCGCGTGGCGTACGGGCGGCGGACGGTCAGCCCGCAGCCTGGCTAGTGCGCCAACTGGTTCACGCCTTCGGATTTCAAAGAACACTTCGCCAAGAAGGCAAGCATAAAGTGATGCCGGCTCCTAGCTGCCGGCTCTTCAGGGTAGGAAGCTGATTGAGCTTCTAGTTCCCTTCGCATCCACGAAGCACAACCAACTTTGGGGACTACTGTCGGAGTAAATGACCACGGGTAGCCCAGCCGGCTCCCCCTGGCTCTTCAAAAAATAATAAGGCTGATCAAACCATCGAGCATCCAAGACGCGGGGCCGCCTTCCCCCGGCCGGCTACCCCATCAACCGACTACCAGGAGGCGGCCCGGCCAAGAATCCTCCTAAAGAAGGCCGCGAGAGGGCCAACTCCAGAAAGCCGGCCACCACATGGCCGACTCCAGAAAGCTGGCCACCACATGGCCGACTCCAAGAAGTCGGCCCCTAATAGGCGGCCCAGATCGGTCCCTCGAAGTTTGTACCAACGTAATGGCGATGAGACGGGGCGTGGCAATAGTGAAGCGCGCCGCCCCCGAATCTCGGGGTTCACATGGCTACAGTACACCGTACGGGGCTGCCATGACCCGTCCGGCGCGGCACTGTTGCCATGCTGACCATGACATCACCCACGGTGGGCTGATAGTACGGCCCACAGGCGGCGGGCCCCTTTGGCCAGAGAGACATCCGAAGGCGGCTACACGCCCCCTAGTCGGCCAAGGATGAGGCCGGCTCTCCCCAGCCGGCTCATTCCCTCCCTCGAAGAATGAGCCCCATTAAGGGGACAAGACGAGGTAAGGCTACAGTGAGCGCCCGCAAGGCGGCGGCACTGTAGCCACACTTACCTCGACCAAGCCCTCATCATCAAGGGTGAAGCAACAGTAACCAGCCCCCGACAAGACACAAAGCGGTGGGACCTACCTGTCTACCAGGAGGCCGACAGCTGACGGGACCCACCAGTCGGCGGGCCCCGGCGGTCGGCGGAGAAGTCGGCCGACGTAGACACTGATGGCTGGGCCCAGGCCCGGCCAGATTACCATTGTACCCCTGGGGGTAGGCCATATAAACCCCCCGGGCACCCATGCAAAGGGTTGGACTTTGATAGTTTTAGACACTACTTTGAGAGGAGAAGAGAGCTAGCCTTGCCCCTTCTTCCTCCTCTCGCCAAACAACTCAAGGAGCCTCTTGTAGCTACTTGTTGATCTAGTGATCATGCAGAGACCCCGTAGAGCAGGACTAGGGGTGTTATCTCCTCGGAGAGCCCCGAACCTGGGTAAGATTCGCCGGTGTGCATGTATTCGCCTTATGCCGTTTCCAGGCACCGGCGATGTCTTATTGGCTCCCACAATGGTAAGCCACCCGTTGGCATATGTCGCACCAACCACCCGATAGGAGCATATTAGTACTCGGTTATAAATACTAGTATGTCAAGATGACTGCACATTCCTCCTCAACTCCTCATCCACAAAAAAAAATAAGTCATTCAGCATCCTTCCCTTGCGTCTGCCATGGCCAGGGTGAGTTCTGGGTCGAGAGATTCTCACCAGGGAGAGGCAAGCATGGAAGCAGAAGCACGAGAGATGTCTTGCCTTGCTGCGTGAGCAGCCGACATGTCCCGCCGCGCGGAAGTAGCAGCACAGAGGTCCCGCCGCGCCGCTGAAGCAGAACGGAGGTCCCGCTGCACCGTCGATGCAGCAGACTGGTCCGGCCGCGCCGCGGAAGCAGCAGAGATGTCCCGCCGCGCCGCGGTGGCCTGGGAAAATTTCTCGCAGGAAGGCGACGACTGTTACAGGCGCATGCATGCGATCGTCCATAGCCAGATGGATTAGATCTCCGGCTGGGCGAGGTTGTAGGACGACATGAAATCCTAGTTTGAATAGGCTACCGGCATCATCCGGTAACTAAGGAAGGGCAGTGAGAGGCTCTGGGCCGAGCGCGACCTTCTGAGGGAGAAGATCGTCCTAAGTGCAGACCAGCAGGAGGAGACCAGTGCCTTGTTGAAGAGGACCGGCGTCATCGTCAAGAAACTTATGGACGAGAATGACATGCTCCGCAACGAGTGCCAAAGGCTGGTGGAGGAATCCGTGGATGTTCTCAAGCAGCGTCTTGAGGACACGAAAGAGCTCATCGCCGCTCGCCACGGAGACTAGTTCCCGCGGCCTGCAGCAACGCATCAAGAAAGTAGAGATCAGCGAGCCAGATCCTTGTCTTCCTTCTTCTTTTGCCCTTGTGTATTTCGGGCGTAGCCGCATGTGGCTTTTTTAATTATCTTTCTAATTATGCAAGACAATTAATCGTCCTTATATATTCATCAGTCTTGCTATAAGTCGCAGTAGATTCTATATAGGTCCGTCGGATCTTACATCAAGATCCATGCTTTCACATTTTCTTTTTTCTCTCTTAAATCTCAGTCGAGTGAGACATAGACACGCCATTAAACAAAGGCTCGGGCGCCATTAATGGAGACCTTGGTAGAGAGGTGGACGGCAGATGGAGGTCAAAGGGCTCACCTCCCGATAAGCACCCGCAGGGGTCTGATCGCACGCCTCTCCTACTCAAATAGCTACCCTGCACGGCGCCTCCTAGCTAATAAAAATGGGGACGCGTGGCGGCACGTAAATGGTACTAGTAAGTAGAACGCCCATGGTTTCAATAATACTTGTGTTTCCGATTGTAACGTGACAACACTTGTTCCAAAATGAATTTGTTGATTGTTAATGTGTGCGCCTTTGCAAATCGGACTACAAAATTACCACAACATGTTGGTGCCATGTCATGGCACCAAGCCAAGTTTCATTATTTTCAGGCGTGTTTTGGATTTACAGGAATTAAAAAACTAAGTTTCTCAATGTTTCCAACCCAGCCACAATGCCTAGAATTTTGAATTTCATTCCCATTTCTTGCATGGAACCTAGAAATTTACTCGAGGACACACATGTGATTTTTCAACCAACTTTGGTGCACTGGAACATGTGCTTGTATTTAAAATTTGAATTATGCACACAAAGGTGACACGTTCCCTCCTAGAACCACGAGCCTTCTTGAGAGAAGCTCCGATTTGCAAGAAGCTTATACCAAAATTTGTTCCTATTCGGCCAATTTTTTTTACCACGGCATGGTACTACCATGACATGACACCATGCTAAGTTTCATGATTTATACCCAAGTTTCTCAATGTTCTCGACCGAGCCACGATGCCTAGATGTTTGAATTTTATTCTCATTTTTTGCATGGGACCTAGAAATTCACCCGAGGACACAAATGTGATTTTTCAACCAACTTTGGTGCACGGGAGCATGTGCTTGTAGTTCAAATTTGAATTATGCACATTAAATGACCAATAACTCAATTACTATATGAATAAGGCCAAACAAAGCCGGAATAATTCCAAAAATTAACAGGGCACTCATGTAGTTCTATGTTGCCTTTGTAAATAAACTCAAGGGGGACATTGTATATCGTTTCGCACTCAAAGGTGGCATGTTCCCTCTCAGAACCACGATCCTTCTTGAGAGAAGCTTCGGTTTGCAAGAAGCTTATCCCTAAATATGTTCCTATTCGGCCAATTTTTTTACCACAACATGGTAGTAGCATTACATGACACCCATGCCAAGTTTCATGATTTTTAGACGTGTTTTGGATTTACAAGAATTTTAAAACCAAGTTTCCCAATGTTCTCGGCCGAGCCACGATGCCCAAATGTTTTAATTTTATTCTCATTTCTTGCATGGGACCTAGAAATTCACCCAGGGACACAAATGTGATTTTTCAACCAACTTTGGTGCATGAGAGCATGTGCTTGTAGTTCAAAATTGACTTATGCACATTAAATGACCAAAAACTCAATTAATGTATAAAAACGACAAATGAACCCGGAATAATTCCAAAATTTAACAGGGCTCTATGTTGCCTTTGTTAAGAAACTCAAGGGGGGCAGCGTATATCGTTTCACACTCAAAGGTGGCACATTCCCTATTAGAACCACGAGCTTCCAAATAGGCCCAATTTTTTACCACAACATGTTAGTGCCATGACATGGCACCATGCCAAGTTTCATGATTTCCAGGCGAGTTTTGGATTTACATGAATTTAAAATCTAAGTTTCTCGATGTTCTCGGCCGAGTCATGACGCCCAGATGTTTGAATTTCATTTTCATTTCTTCCATGGGACCTAGAAATTCAACCAAGGACACACATGTGATTTTCAACCCACTTTGGTGCACCGGAGCATGTGCATGCAATTCATATTTAGATTATGCACATCAAAAGTCCAGAAACTCAATTAATGTATACAAAGGCCAAATGAACCCGAAATAATTCCAAAATTTAACAGGGCACTCATATAGTTCTATGTTGCCTCTATAAAGAAAATCAGGGGGAGGCAGCGTATATTGTTTCACACACAAAGGTGACACATTCCTTCTCAGAACCACGAGGCTTGTTGAGAGAATCTCCGGTTTTGCAAGAAGCTTATACCAAAACTTGTCCCAATTCAGCCAAAAATTATACATATGAAAATAGGGTTTAGATTATCCCAAACATCTCGCTACCTAGACCAATAATGTACTATGATTTGAATTCAACATAAAATGGATATAAATATTTGAATTGGAGAGCGTATGGTACATGTAATTCATAGTGAAATATGATTACTGATATATGCATGTTTTTTGTTATCAAGATAATATTTAAATTATTGTATAACTTGACAACAATCGTATTCAAATAAGGAAAATTGATTCAAATTTAGTCCATATGGTAGACGAGAATATATATGTTCACATGGTGGAGTAAAATGTTCATATATGATGGAAGATCAAAATGTACGACTACATCAATTATAAACCACAAGGTCACCTAACGATATATTCGAATTCGACATAACATGGATTCAAAACTTGAAATTCGAGATCCTGGCATTTGTAATCATATAAAAAGGGACATTACTCTTTCTTTGGTGGGAATTGATTTTTTTTGTTGTTGTTGAGGGAAGTGCGAATCGATTTGGTACTGTGCAGGGTAATCTTGTTCTCCCGATTTTTTTTACATTTTTCTTGTAGTTTTTTCAATGGCATCTATAGCAATATAGTAAAAGGGGACATGACTCTCTTATGTCTTGTCTGAATTGTTTTTTACATGTTAAGTTTGTTCTGCCGAACAAGGAATCCGCACCTTGTTATCCCAAAATTTTCAAGCTCGAGTATCTTTTGTCTCACCTGCTTTGAAACTCTCGCCTCTTCAACCCGCGCTGCGCCTTGTTATCCCGAAATTTGGACGCGCGCGAGAACTCCCTCCTCATCCAAAATCGGTCCCGCAGCCCAAACACGCGAAATCGCCCTTCTACCCCTCAGCCGAAAATGAAGCTCCACGTCGCGGTGTCAAAACCGGTGGGGGTACGCTGGTAACTTACCCTACATTTCGGACAAGCACGTCCCTAAGCTTGGCTCCCCCCGCCCCCTTCTCCCCCCATTCATACACCGAGGCTGCCAAAACCCGTGAAACCCCACGCTCCTCCGTCGGCCTCCCGACTGCCGCCCAGCCGGAGACTCTTCCCCGACTACGTCGTCCAGCGCAACAGCTCGCCGTCCCTCATCCACCGCATCGGATGAGGATCCGTTGTCGATCTCGTCGTCCACCAGATCAGCCGCCCCGTCCTCCACCTCCAAGGAGCTGCCCCGATGTTCGCCTCGTCTATCGCGCCACCTCAATCCCCACAGCGCCGTCTTGACCTGCCCCACCGGAACCGCAGCACCCTCACCAATTCCTCCGATGAAGCCGAGGCCAACTTGGCGCCACCAAGGAGGTTCTGCACTCATCGCTGCATTTTATCTTTTATTCGATCTCACAGGGCTGCTGGTGCTCGATACCGAGCAGACATGGCAGGTCTCCATCGACGGCACCATCGCGGACCACATCATACACGGCGTCTCTCCCCCATGTCGTTGCTTCCTCGATGGCGACTTCCACAACGGCACTAGTTGCAGCTACTCCGGCTCTCGCTCACGCTGCGGCTCTATTCTTGCTGTCGGTCGCACTGCTGCACTGCTCTTGCTTTCGTTCATGCTGCTGCTCTGCTCCTGCTCTCGCTTGCGCTGCTGCTGCTGCTACACGACCTTCGGCAGCTACGGAAGTTGTTGCTTTAGCACTCGCTCGCGGTGCTACTGCACGACTTGCTCTCTGCTAGTGCGTTCCCTGCTCGAGCGTCTGCTGATTTAGATCACTGCTTCTCTGCTACTAGTGCTCGAACGCCCTAAACATCTATTGCAATGCTCTATTACTAGTTCAATCAATTTTGACAGTAAAATTCAGTTTAGACTGTGAAGTTCATTTTCTTCAGTTAATTTCAGAGTGAACAGTACTTACAGCATCTGTTAGAGCGGCCGTGGCGCGGCTGATGCATTTTACATCTAGCACTTTTTGGTGATGTATTTTACATCATTTATTGCAGATGATATTAGGGTCCCACTTCAGATTAACGTTGTCTGTCTTGTCCTGCTTCAGCCTCGTTGCCGTACACCTTAGCGGAGCTGCTCCATCGACGGAACCGTCCATCACAGCGGAGCAGTATCCTCGGTGCCGTTTCTAGAGGCCTCAGATCTTCTTCCCCGCCTCCGACAGTCACACCAGCATCATCACCATCCTCCACGTCCAACCCAATGATGCTGAGGTCCACAAGGCTATGCCAAAGAGGTTGTACACTCGTCGCATCACTTTGTTACTCTGCATTCATGTCGATCCCTTAGGGATCCTTTGCTATGGAACTACTATTCGTGCAAATCTATTAGAAGGAGTGGAGCATAGCAAAACTAGAGGATTTTTTTCCTTTGGTGTCTCTTTCGAAGAAAAAGCGTAGGAATTTTATTCACTTGGATGTCCTTTTCAAATTAATATGCACGAAGAACAGAACTAATTGCATTACTGACATAATAAGATTCTTATTTTTTCCATTTTCACGTGGTTTGACTTTAATTTGACCACGTTTATCCATTCCTGTGTTCTTCCAATTCATGTGAGCCAAACACCCAGGTTGACTGAAATCCTATGTTTCCAAATGCTCTGTTTTGCACGTGCATTCCTATCCTATTCCTGTGTTTTTCCTATCCCTGCGTTTATAGAATCCTCCAATTCTAAGGACCCCTTACAGATTTACTTCATTCTCAGATAGGCGTCAAAGAAAACTTTGTGCGTTATGTCCTGCTCCTGCCATGCCGTCATCCACCCCACCTGAGGTGCACCATCGACAGAAGCGTTCACTGCAGCAGAGATCCCCCCTGCAGACTTTCTTTCGCCGCCTCAGATCATCTTCCTCGTTGCCGGCAGCCACGCCAACTGCATTACCATCATCGACTGAGTAGATGAACCCGAGGAATACACAGTTCCGGAAGAGAGGTCGCAGTCTTTCGTGTTTGCTTACGTTATACATCGGTTATTATTACCTGCTACTTTATCATTCAAACTTGAGTTTTGAATTGCCCATGGGTCTCATATCGAGCCAGCAACAAACAATATCTGTTGAAAGTGCGTTATATCGACTAGAGGGGGGGGTGAATAGGCGATTTTTATGAATTCTTCACTGAGGAATTTGCTGGTGAGGAAATTCCTTAGCGAAGAACTACTTGCAGCGGAATGAGTACTCAGAAGTAAACATAACAGGATACAAACATAGTCATCATGATGAAATGAAGACTAGCACAGAGTACAGAAAGCGTAAACACAGGATAACAAGATGACGACGGACAGACTGAAGAAATTGAACTGAGGAATTTGTGAAAGTCTTCAGTCAGAGTCTTCAAGCACAGATATGAACAACATACAACACAGTAATGAGGAAATGAAAGAGTTGATGAAATAGAACCAGTTAGTTTGTGAAGACAATGATTTGGTAAACCAGTTCCAACGGCTGTCTCAGTTGTACGTCTGGTTGGAGCGGCTGAGTATTTAAACTCGAGGACACGCAATCCCGGACACCCAGTCTCTGAGCCGCAACTCAGGACACCCAGTCCTCACCGTATTCTCCTTGAACTAAGACCACACAGGCCTCGTCCAATCACTCATGGTAAGTCTTCAGGTGACTTCCAAACCTTCACAGACTTGGTCACTCGGCGATCCACAATTCCTCTTGGATGCTCTAGACCTTGACGCCTAACCGTCTGGAAGAAGCACAGTCTTCAAAGGTAACAAGCGTCGGATCCATGCAGGATCAATTTCTTCAGTGATGCTCAATCACTTTGGGTTTGTGGGGGTTTGGTTTTAGATTTTCCTCACTTGATGATTTTCGCTCAAAGTCCTCGGAGGATGGGTTACTCTCAAATGACAAGTGTCAAGTTCACTCGGAGCAGCCAACCAACTAGTGGTTGTAGGGGGCGGCTATTTATAGCCTAGGGAGCAGCCCGACATGATAAGACATAAATGCCCTTCAATGATATGACCGTTAGGTAGATAAGATATTTTGGACAGCCGGCGCGCAGCACAACAACGGTCGGAAATTTGACTCTCAAATTCCTCAGGGCTATCATGTTCCTCACTGTGTAGGCAATTCGCACTGGCGAATTCCTAACTCCTCAGTTAGAGCAAAGTCCTCAGTGACCAGAAGAACTGCGTCTCTGTCACTGAAGAAATTGACTGAACTGTATGAGATTTCCAATGGCTTCACTTGAAGGGATTGGTAGGTGTAGGATTTTGAGTTGAGCATCACATGGAAATTTTTCCTTAGTATTTCCTCGACCCCCTTTAACAGTACGGTGTTTCCTATGACTCAAGAAAGAGAAAATGAAACTACGAAAACAGAAGTCTTCACGCTCCATATTCCTCGA
The DNA here is from genome assembly GCA_963921465.1 of Triticum timopheevii. Classification (NCBI taxonomy): domain Eukaryota; kingdom Viridiplantae; phylum Streptophyta; class Magnoliopsida; order Poales; family Poaceae; genus Triticum; species Triticum timopheevii. The sequence continues at coordinate 117,532,867 of OY997266.1, read as the reverse complement.
ATGAATACCAAGTCTTCAAGGTCACACCAATTTCTCACTTTCAAAGTCTTCAGAAAGTCTTCAGAATATCAAAGTCTTCAGTTGAAGAACTTCATTTTTAGGGGTCGACTTTCTCTGTAAATATCAAACTCCTCATAGACTTATAGACCTGTGTACACTCACAAACGCATCAGTCACTTAACCTATAAGTCTTCAGTACACCAAAATCACTAAGGGGCACTAGATGCACTTACAATCTCCCCCTTTTTGGTGATTGATGACACCATAGGTTAAGTTTTCAGCGGGGATAAACATATGAAGTGTAAATACTGATATTGAGGAATTTGATTGCAAGATATAGAAGAACTCCCCCTGAATGTGTGCATAGTGAGGAATTTGCTTTTGAGGCATTGCACATTTGAAGAATTGAATCATGGAGATCTCCCCCTATATCTTGTAATTCATACACACATTTGATATATAATATGAAGAATTTGAAATGCATGATGAAATATGGTGCCTGATGAGATTCAGCATGCGTGCAATAATATTAACGAGGAATAACCATGCAGAATAACACATCAAAAGTATCAGAGCACAGTGCATCAAAGTCAGAGCACAATGCACCGTTCAAAAGTATCAGGGCACCATCGGATTTAAGATTACAACTCGATCCAATAAAAGTTTCGGAAGAACGAGAGTTGTAACTTAACAAAACGCCCATAATATAAACCCGCTTGAAGACTAACTCAGATTTCTCCCCCTTTGTCATCAAATGACCAAAAGGATCGAAACTGAGGACTAGCGCCCCTGAAGAATTTCAAGTCGATGGAGGAGCGCCAGTATTGTCGGGGTTGTTCGTTGAAGTAGGGCCTGCCGCAGTGTCGTCCAAATCTTCAAGCTCATCAGTTTCACGCGATGAAGAATAAGAACTGGACACCAGATCAGGGACTTTGACTCTCTTGAATTTCTTCGGAGGTGGTGCAGACCAGTCAAATGCTTCCTGGAGACCCATAGTCTTCAGTTCTTCCGCGGAATATACATGAGTGAGAACAGCCCAGGTGCGGTTGAGGGTTACATGAAGGTGATACTGATTTTTCTTCACTGCATTATGGGTTGAGGTCATGTTGTGAAGAATTGCAGCAAACTGACGCTTCACCCATTTGTGATTGCGATCAACCTTATGATGAAGACTGAGGAGTAACTCACGGTCAGTCATCACCCTGGGTGTTGTTGCTTGAGGATTTTGCTTAGCTGAGGTATTTGCGGCAGTGTCATGTGTTGCAGAATCGTCATTGGTGGAGTAATATGTAGCTAGACAGAATTGACCATCCAATGGGCGAGTGCCTTCATCGATCACAGCAGCTGCCTTGCCCTTATCATCAGATGATGAAACTGGTCGCTTGAGGACTTCAATGGGCGGCAAGTAGCTACCATGGTTCAGAGTGTCAGCCTTGTAATTCAGTGAAGAACTTGCCCTTATGAATCTCATAATCCAAGGTGCATAGGGCTTCAGCTCAAAAAGTGACATTGCAACATTAGCCGGAGTCCTCATGAAGAAATCATGGAAGTTGACGGGAACACCATGAATGATGTTGAAAAGCATGTTCTTCATGATGCCAACGACATCTTCATCATTTGAGTCGTGGCCTTTGATAGGACTCATTGTCTTCGTCAGAATTCGATAGACAGTCCGAGGCACATATAGCAATTCCTTGACGAGGAATTTGGTTCGAGGGGCCTGCCCTGGCTTCAAAGGCTTCATGAGCACTTGCATATAATGATTTGTCAGTTCGCGGTCATTGTAGATGCAACGTGCACTGGCATGGGGAGGATCAAGAGGAAGGACACGAAGCAATTCAGTTGCTGGTGCCTTGTAGTGAGTGTTTTCTGTCATCCAATCCAGCACCCATGAATTGATATCTTCAGCATCTCCGGTGATATGCAAAGTGCATAGAACTGAAGAATGAGTTCTTCATTCCAATCAAAGATGTCAGTGCAGAAGTTCAGTAGTCCTGCATCGTGAATAACTCAGAGGACCGGTTCGAAGCATGGCAGAGATTCCATATCCACGTGAGGAATATGTTCATGATCGAAGATTTTGTCCTTGTCAAAGAGCACTGAGGAATATAAGTTAGCTTGAGTAGCAGTCCAGAAACGTCTCTTCCTTATGCGAGCAGAGTCATATGGATTGTAATCAGTGAAGAACACATGCTCAGAAAAGAAGTCTTCAGCCTTGAATTTTTGCTTGCTCGAGAACGAATTCTTCGGTTTGGGCAAAGGAGTGTCAGTAATTTGCAGCACAACCTCAGGAATCGCGAGCTCAGGTGCTTCAGTCTGAGGAATTTCTGGTTCCTCTTCTTGTGCAGTTTGGGGATCAGCAGCAGCAGGTTCTTCAGCACTAGCGGCTGGAATTTCTTCATGAACAGACGATGTGGGATGAGTTTCTTCAGAGCCCATTTGAACAGTAGTAGCCGGGGACTAAGGAATTTGTTGAATAGGAGTGAAGAGAGGAGTATTGGGATGCTGACTTTCCCAAAAGTCATCGTTCATCACTGGTGTAGTGCATCCAATATCCACATCTTCGTCTTCTTTTTCAATTTCCTCAACACCAGCCTCTTCAGCTGTGAACTGAGGCATCGGTGAGGAAACGACTGGCGTTGAAGGGAATGTTTCCACTTCAATTTCTTCATCAAACTACTCTGAGGTAGCAACAGAATGATTTTCTTCATCAGATCCACTTGGGATCTTGTAGTCTTCTCCATAAGGAACAATTTCCTTAGACGACATGGAGGAAATGGGAACGGCATCAATGGGATTTTCAAGCGAGCTGGTCATTGGCTTCATTTTCTTCATGGCCGAAGAATTTGACGCAGCTGATGCCTTCCTTTTCTTCACAGCAGCTCGCTCTGCAGCCTTGGTCTTCTTCACTTCATAAGCAGAAGGAAGAATTGGAGTTGGTGTTGGCGCAGGAGGAGCTGAGGACTGTGGTTCATTTTCTTCAGGCGCAACTAGTGCAGTTGCCCTGATCTCTTCAGTTTCTTCAGGCGCACCACTAGTGGATGCCCTGGGAATTTCTTCAGCGGCTGGAATGGAGTCATCAGCCCTGGAACTTGTATTCTCATCAGCAGGCTGAAAGTCATCAGCAGTGCTGGCATGTTCTTCAGCAGGCTGAGCAGAGTCTGCAGCCTGAGCATTTTCTTGTTGCGATTGAGCTGCAACAGTTGTCATTTTCTTCGTCAAATTGACGAATCTCACTTTGGCTCCTTGCCAATCAGCATGGTATGCATCGAAATCTTTGCTGAGGGCTTTGATCTCAGATTGAGCCTTGAGAAGTTCTTCAGGTGATAGCCTGACAACGTTCTTCTTCAGAAGCTTCTCCTTTCTAGCTTGTGCTCTCTTTATCTCACGAGCCTTTTCAAACTTCCATTTCTATTGAGCGATGAAATGGGTTAGCATATGACTTTGACCAGGAGTCAGAGGCAGATCATGCATTGGAGTGTTTGGATCCTTATGCCATAAGTCAATGTAGTCGAGGATCTTCTTCGGATCCAAAAGCAGAGGCACAGGTGTTCCTTTGGCTTTGGCGGCCTTTTCTTGTCTATCTCTGATGATTTCTGCAAGTTCTTCATCAGAAGCCTCGTCATCAGAGGGCACTTGGAAAGAAACCTGTTTCTTTCTTGGACTTGGCCGAGGACCGCGTCCAGCTGTTGCTTTTGTCTTCAGTAGAGTGGGGCCTGATGAGGACATTGGTGCAGCTGAGGAACTCGCTGAGACACCAGAAGCAATTGAGAAACCCTGAGTCCTTTGACATGTAGCCAGATGCACAGGAGTTGAGGACTTGGAGGGAGCTGCTGAGGACTTTGGTGGAGCAGCAGTAGTCTGAGGAATTTGCCGTGAGGGCGCGGCTGAGGAACTTGGCCGTGAGGGCGCTGATAGTGAAGCACTTGGCTTGCGAGCAGGCTTCTTCGGCATTGATTTCCTCGGCTTGACCGAGGTCTCAGCGGCAGCAGCACCAGCAGAATCCTCATTGAATTTCCTCACTGCCTCCTTGGCTTGTCTTGCCAATTTTGCTTGGCGCCTAGCCCATTCTTCAGGAAAGTCTTCACCACTTTTGATGCTAGTGGGATCAACGACTTGGCCAGGTGTCAATGGAGCTCTTGGGCATGGAGGATTTAAGGCGAATTTCTTCATGTACTTTGGAGTAACATATCGATATTCTCTCCATTCGCGTGCCCATCTTTGTTCAATCCTCTGAATGCGCACTTTGCGCTGATTCTTGTTTTCTTTGCCAAACTTGGCTTCATCAGGAGTGCAATAATCCTTATATATTTCATCAGGGATCTCGAAAGCAGTCATGACCTCCGGTTTCTTTCCTCCTTTCTGCGGTCTCTTTCCTTCAGCCATTTTCTTCAGATGAGGAATTTGAACAATTGAACACTCTGAAGAAGTATGCAGTTTTTCTTCGAGGAACGCTGCAAATGAGTTAAGTTGATGAGAACCTAGTGATTCAGCAGCGGACATGAGTACCTGTGAACAGAGTGTAGGTGCGAGGAATTTGGAGAGGTCATATGCGTTCTCAGAGGATTTTTCGAAAAAGACAAGTTTTGAGGAATTTGACTAGTTGAGCTTTGAGGAATTTCACTAAGCGTTCTTGTCTTAGGTTCCAGAGTTGTACAGATCGAAAATCCGCACAATTGAGGAATCTTGAAGAAATGAGTGCTTAGAGAGATGGATCAAGAGCATACAGTGTGTGAGGTGTTCATATGTGAAGATTTTGAAGAAATAAAACACCTTTGAAGTTTTTCAGAAAAGTTTGAGAATCAAAGCGAGTAATAAAAATGACTTTTAATTACCCGAACTGAAGAACACGACGAATAGAGATGAGCAGTGGCGAAGTTCGTCAAGTTAGATCTCCCACGCCCTAACTTGGCAGAGGGAGACAGCTACGGCGGCGGCGGAGTGAGGATTTCCGCAGCCGGCGCGAGTACGACGGCGACGAGGTTGAGGCAGTGAAGCTCTTCCTCACCGGCGGCGATGGAGTAGCAGCGGCGCTAGGGTTTGAGGAGCTCGAGCGAGAGACAGCGACCGAGCGGAGTAAATGAAGTTAGGAAGGGGAGAGGGGTATTTATAGCCACGGTAAAAACTGTTCACCCGAAGATTTTGGGACGAACATGCCCCTGCCCTTTCTTCTTCACGTGACATGTGTCACCCACGTATTGTGCAGATGAGATCGTGTAAGATCGTGGGTGAATAAAATAATGCATCGTGGGATGCGGAACGGTTTGAGCGGTAAAACCGAAAATCTGGATAAGATTTGTTTTAAAGTTTCGTTCGCAATTTCTTCAGCTGACAAGGACACAGTGAAGACTTTGAACAAGTTTCAATCAGAACACACATGAAGAATTTGTGAATAGATTGGGTTGAGTGTAGCATAGAGGGGGAAGGGTCCGATCACATTCACTTAGCAGAAATCGCAACTTGAAGAAATAGCAATAAGTGAATGCTGTAGAGGACATAAACTCACACACACACATATATATATATATATATATATATATATATATATATATATATATATATATATATATATATATATATATATATATATATATATATAGCCAATGAAGAAAAACGACGGAAACAGTGAAGATTTTGTAAAGTTGAAGAATTTGAAAGATTGAAGAATTTCAAAAATGAGGAAAAACTCAAATTGAAGATTTTCAACTTTTGTGGTGGCGTGTCCCACCGTATAAGAATGATGATTTCAGACACCGCGTACAATTGTCGTAGGGTTATGAGAATCAAATTCTTCATTAATTTCTTCACACTTAGAGTGTTATGAAGGAAATATGCCCTAGAGGCAATAATAAAGTTATTATTTATTTCCTTATAATCATGATAAATGTTTATTATTCATGCTAGAATTGTATTAACCGGAAACATAATACATGTGTGAATACATAGACAAACAAAGTGTCACTAGTATGCCTCTACTTGACTAGCTCGTTAATCAAAGATGGTTATGTTTCCTAACCATGAACAAAGAGTTGTTATTTGATTAACGAGGTCACATCATTAGTTGAATGATCTGATTGACATGACCCATTCCATTAGCTTAGCACCCGATCGTTTAGTATGTTGCTAATGCTTTCTTCATGACTTATACATGTTCCTATGACTATGAGATTATGCAACTCCCGTTTACTGGAGGAACACTTTGGGTGCTACCAAACGTCACAACGTAACTGGGTGATTATAAAGGAGCATTACAGGTGTCTCCAAAGGTAGATGTTGGGTTGGCGTATTTCGAGATTAGGATTTGTCACTCCGATTGTGGGAGAGGTATCTCTGGGCCCTCTCGGTAATACACATCACATAAGCCTTGCAAGCATTACAACTAATATGTTAGTTGTGAGATGATGTATTACAGAACGAGTAAAGAGACTTGCCGGTAACGAGATTGAACTAGATATTGGATATCGACGATCGAATCTCGGGCAAGTAACATACCGATGACAAAGGGAACAACGTATGTCGTTATGCGGTCTGACCGATAAAGATCTTCGTAGAATATGTAGGAGCCAATATGGGCATCCAGGTCCCGCTATTGGTTATTGACCGGAGACGTGTCTCAGTCATGTCTACATTGTTCTCGAACCCGTAGGGTCCGCACGCTTAAGGTTACGATGACAGTTACATTATGAGTTTATGCATTTTGATGACAGTTACATTATGATGCATATGGTGTCTTGCATTGCTTAGTTTAGACATCATATGCACAATATTGAATTCCATCTGCTTAGTTTAGAGATCATACATGCGAGTGCCAGCTGCTTAGTATATGAATCAATTATGTCAATTATATCATGCCATCATGTATATTTAGACAACATGTATGTGAATTATTTCATCCCAACCTATTTTAGAAAGACATCATATAGTTTTGTCATGTCATCCTGTTTAGGTACTCATCATATGTTGAATTATGCCATTATATCCTGTTAAGTTATCCATCATATATCTGAAACTGTGTCATGCTATCCTGTTTAGTTAGGCATCATATATGTGAAATTGTGTCATGCTGTCCTGTTTGGCTAGACAACATATATGCGAATTACCACATCTGTCTATCATACAATGTCTGTATGTTAAATTTCTTTTCTTGTTTATCAGCCATTTCAATTGGAGGGGGTGATGGCAGTATCTAAGGGAGCAAAAACCCGTTCTGCACAAAAGACAGTGCTACCCGTCGATGCAGATAGAACCATGGTTGTACTGGCCCACAAACTAGCCCCACCAGACATAATCGAGACTCTTCCAGATTGCACACTTACACCGTTGGGCAGAGAACCAGCTACAACCCATCTAACCGCAACCCCAGCGGATAGTAACCCACTTCTAGTTGACAAAGCACCATGTCCACCACAGAGTACCCCCACACGAGCAGTTTGTAAAGCAACTGCAGTGCCCAAAGCACGAAGACCACCACAGCTAACCCAAACTCCACGTTTAAAGCAGAAGAGCAACTGTTCTCAAGTCAGATTCCGTAGCTATGGTCCATACTCCTTTGCTATTGCATCACTGTATTTACTCATACCAACTGCTTTCGAATTTGAAGGATCCAATTGAAACTCCAATGGCGCAACAGGTATGTTTTAAACCTATTTCTTGAACTAGATTGATGTTCTAACTTCTTTCTCTAAGTTGATTTTAGTTTAAGTTGTATAAACAGTTATGTTCTCATGTGATGCACATTACAAGTGCTGCCAATGTTGTGTAGTTTCTCACACTTATATTCTGTCTATGCTGTTGTGTCTTAAAAATATATGAGTTGGACTATGTCTCTATCTTGATTAGGGAACATAAACTAGAATGATATGGATAATACAGTGACCATAGTACATAGATATATGTTTGTTTCATGCTTTTATCCTGTCCACCTTACTATTGAACCGGTTTACTAAAATGAGTTTCGTATACTACAAGCTAAATCTGTGATGTGTCTGCTTGTTTCTCTTGTAGTATGCAAACAGAATATTGGAGAAGAGCACCCCACTATGCAATGGTAGAGAAAGTAATGCAGATAAGGTTCAAGATAGTGAGACAACCCTGTTGGTCTCCAAGAAAGGTGATAAAAACGATCTGGTAGACAGTGAGAAAACCCCACAGTCCTGCGTTGATGTAGTGTTCGAGTTACTGGCCAGTACCGCTGGCACAAGCTCTTCGAACTCGCTGCCTGAATCACTTCGGCTTCTTCAGTCTCAGCTACAAGCTGAAAGGCATCAGTCAGCTGTGCTGCGGCAAGATGCCGAAGGACTGAGGAAGTCCCTGCAGAATTCAGATGCGTACTTTCTTGTGCAACAGCAAGCATTGGAGGATTTAAGCGCCAAACAAGAGAAAGTTAATAAGCTTGCTAAGCATCTTGCCAGTATTATGGGTACCCAGGATATTGTTTCTTGAACTCTTCTGAAGTGGTTTTAGTTCTGGACTTTTTTTGTGCGGCATTTATATGCTGCTTTGTCCCCTATATTTGCACTGGTGGCGAACTTTGATGCCCAGTGGATGTAATATGTGTAATAGCCGTGATAGCCTAGCATAAGTTGCTTTCTTATTTATTTCCTTGTTGTCTTGTTTATTTGTTTGCTTGTAGTCAGTGCAGTTCTTTTTCCACGGTTTCCTAGTGGCTGCAATAACCTATTTTTTAAAACTAGGCCACAATAACCATGGGCTAATATTTACTATAGTGACACCGGGCCTCCTACGGGCCGTAGAAATAGTGGGCCTTCTACGGGCCATAGAAGCAGTGGGCCTTCTACGGGCCGTAGAAACAATGGGCCTTCTACAGGCCGTATCATCAATTGGCCTTATACGGGCCGTATGATCGATTGGCCAAACATGGGCCAATAACAGGCCGCATTACGGCCGTAAACGGGCTAGAGTTGGAATCGTCCGTTCATGGGCCGACCATAACGGGCCATCGTTAATAGGCCGTATTTGATGACGCTATGAAAGCGGCCCAGCGTATTAACGGACCACAAACGGGCCGACTGTAACCACGAGCTGAATTTGGCCCACAAGCAAAAAATGACAGTAACGGGTCGTAAGTATACGAATGCTGGAAATTAGCCCAAGAATAAATGGGCTCTGAGAAGGCCGAAAGATAACATGGGCTGGAAACGGCCCAATGGAATAACATGTCGTTAATGGGTATAAAGTGATACACTGTTCATTACGGGCCAGTTTCACCACGGGCCGTTCATGGGTGTAAAGTGATACACTGTTCATCACGGGCCAGTTTCACCACGGGCCGTTCATGGGTGTAAAGTGATACACTGTTCATTACGGGCCAGTTTCACCACGGGCCGTTAATAGGCCAAGAGTTACATAGGGCCTCATATGGGCCGAAAGACGTCATGGGCCATACATGGGCCAGAAGTGAAAATGGGCTGGAATCATATTGGATGGCCCAGATGACGCTACTGGGCCTAATTCGGATAGGGCGTAATGGGCCTTGGGTTAGCGGGCTGTAAATGGGCTATATGCGAACAGGTCATTAACAGGCTTTCCATGGGCCGGCCCGCCACCTTTTGGCCAAGTCAAACAGGCCGGCCTTTTCACAGGAATGGGCCTCTGTTGGGCCGTGCCACGTGTCGACGTATCATAGGCGCCTTCTGTCCACTGAGTGGATGACATCTGTCCCAACAATGAGCCGACATGTGTTTCCTCCAGCCAATGATGATTTTACACATGGAAAATCCCCATTGGTCGGGGCTATTAACGGGTTATCGGATCGAAAACCCAACCCGATAGCTTAACGGCATTCCGTTACGGTGGATGCCACGTGTCAGTCACCCTTGACGAAAGCACTTCTGTGATGCAGGATTTATCGTCATGGAAGTGGACACTTCCGTGATGATAATTTTGGTAATGTCATGGAACACTTCTACGACAACACAGGTATAAATATCTTGATTCTGTCATAAAATCGTCATGGATGTACATGCATGACAGAAAACGCGACCTACTGTGACAAACACGTATCATCACGGAAGTGTATTTTTTTGTAGTGCCTCGTAGACCGAAAGCAGAAGCATTATGACAACGCGGTTGATGTAGTCGTACGTCTTCACGATTCGATCGATCCTTGCACGGAAGATACGACACCTCCACGATCTGCACACGTTCAGCTTGGTGATGTCCCACGAACTCTAGATACAGCTGAGGTCGAGGGAGAGTTTCGTCAGCACGACGGCGTGGTGATGGTGATGATAAAGTTACCGGCGCAGGGCTTTGCCTAAGCACTACGACGATATGACCGAGGTGTGTAGCTGTGGAGGGGGGCACCGCACACGGCTAAAACAATTGTCAATTTGTGTCTTCGGGGTGCCCCCTCCCCCGTTGAGGGAGTCCTGGACTAAGGGGTGTCCGGATAGCCGAACTATCATCATCTGCCGGACTCCAAGACTATGAAGATACAAGATTGAAGACTTCGTCCCGTGTCCGGATGGGACTTTCCTTGGCGTGGAAGGCAAGCTTGGCGATACGGATATGTAGATCTCCTACCATTGTAACCGACTCTGTGTAACCCTAGCCCTCTCCGGTGTCTATATAAACCGGAGGGTTTTAGTCCATAGGACACAACAACAATCATACCATAGGCTAGCTTCTAGGGTTTAGCCTCCTTGATCTCGTGGTAGATCCACTCTTGTACTACCCATATCATCAATATCAATCAAGCAGGAGTAGGGTTTTACCTCCATCGAGAGGGCCCGAACCTGGGTAAAAACATCGTGTCCCTTGTCTCTTGTTACCATCCGCCTAGACGCACAGTTAAGGACCCCCTACCCGAGATCCGCCGGTTTTGACACCGACATTGGTGCTTTCATTGAGAGTTCCTCTGTGTCGTTACCGATAGGCTTGATGGCTCCTTCGATCATCAACAACGACGCAGTCCAGGGTGAGAATTTTCTCCCCGGACAGATCTTCGTATTCGGCGGCTTTGCAGTGCGGGCCAATTCGCTTGGCCATCTGGAGCCGATTGAAAGCTACGCCCCTGGCCATCAGGTCAGATTTGGAAGTCTGAACTTCACGGCTGACATCCGCGGAGACTTGATCTTCGATGGATTCGAGCCACAGCCAAGCGCGCCACACTGTCCCGATGGGCATGATTTAGCTCTGCTGCCGGACGGTGCCCTGGAGGCCGCACACGAGTCCGCTCCGACCCTTAATTCAGAGCCGACTGCGCAGATCGAGGATGAGTGGTTAGACACCGCCTCGGGGGCTGCAACCTCTACGGCGATGGAGCCGGATACTGACCTTGTCCCTTGTGAAGCTCGTGACTCCGAGGTGCCGGACTCCTCGTCGGACTCCGAACCTCCCGCGCCTCCTCTAATCGAATCCGATTGGGCGCCGATCATGGAGTTCACCGCCGTGGACATCTTTCAACACTCACCTTTCGGCGACATCCTGAATTTGCTAAATTATCTCTCGTTATCAGGAGAGCCCTGGCCGAACTGCTGTCTGGACGGTTGGGATGCGGACGACGAAGAAATTCAAAGCCCACCCACCACCCACTTTGTAGCCACTGTCGACAATCTAACCGACATGCTAGACTACGACTCCAAAGACATCGACGGTATGGACGACGACACCGGAGACGACCAAGAACCAGCGCCTATGGGGCACTGGAAGGCCACCTCGTCATATGACATATACATGGTGGATATCCCAAAGGATGGGAATGGCGAGGAAATAGCGGAGGAAGACCCCTCCAAGAAACAGCCTAAGCGCCGGCGTCAGCGGCGCCACTCTAAATCCCGCCACAGCAAGAATGGAGATTCCGGTACCGGAGATAATAACACCCCAGACAGTGCTGAAGACAACCCCCTCCAGCAAGATTCAGCACAGGAGGACGCAGAAGCCAGCCCTCATGAGAGAGCGGAAGACGAAGAGGTAGAGGATGATAATTACATGCCTCCCTCTGGAGACGAGGCAAGCCTCGACGACGACGAATTCATCGTGCCTGAGGATCCTATCGAACAAGAGCGTTTTAAACGCAGGCTTATGGCCACGGCAAACAGCCTAAAGAAAAAGCAGCAACAACTTAGAGCTAATCATGATCTGCTAGCCGACAGATGGACTGAAGTCCTTGCGGCCGAAGAGCATGAACTCGAACGCCCCTCCAAAAGTTACCCCAAACGCAAGCTACTCCCCCGATTAGAGGAGGAGGCATGTAAACCTGCATCACCAGCGCACAATACGGCTGACCGACCACCCCGTGGCTGCGACAGAGAGGCCTCTAGGCCCTACACTAAAATCGTACCCCGACATCGCTAGAAAAGCACAAAGCCATAGGGGAACGCTCGGGACTTGCGAGATATATTGGAGGATAAGGAAAAACAATCAAGATCGATATACGGATCGCATGGGCGCCCCATGATACGCGACGACCATCGTCGCGCCGGACACAGCAAGTCCGGCCGGGCCGAACACAGTAGACAAAGCTCGTTTGAGCTACGTCATGATATAGCCCAATACAGATGCGCCGCACACCCGCTATGCTTCACAGATGAAGTAATGGATCATCAAATCCCCAAAGGGTTTAAACCCATGAATATCGAATCCTATGATGGCACAACAGACCCCGCGGTTTGGATCGAAGACTATCTCCTTCATATCCACATGGCCCCGCGGTGATGATCTTCACGCCATCAAATACCTCCCATTCAAGCTTAAAGGACCAGCTTGGCACTGGCTTAACAGCTTGCCGGCAGAATCAATTGGGTGTTGGGAGGACCTGGAAGCCGCATTCCTTGATAACTTCCAGGGCACGTATGTGCGACCACCAGACGCTGACGACCTAAGCCATATAATTCAGCAGCCAAACGAATCGGCCAGACAATTATGGACATGGTTCTTAACTAAGAAAAATCAAATCGTCGACTGTCCGGATGCAGAGGCCCTCGTGGCCTTCAAACATAACATCCGTGACGAGTGGCTTGCCCGGCACCTGGGACAGGAAAAGCCGAAATCCATGGCAGCCCTCACATCACTAATGACCCGCTTCTGCGCGGGAGAGGACAGCTGGCCAGCCTGTAGCAACAACCTCAGCAAAAGTTCTGGCAGTCCGGACACTATGGACCGCAATGGCAGGTCTCGTCGCAACAAGCACAAATGCCGCATTAACAGCGACAGTACCGAGGATACGGCAGTCAATGCTGGATTCAGAGGCTCTAAACCAGGTCAGCGGAAAAAGCCATTCAAAAGAACTACTCCGGGTCCGTCCAATTTGGACCGAATACTCGACCACTCGTGCCAGATACACGGCACCCCCGAAAAGCCAGCTAATCAGACCAACAGGGACTATTGGGTATTCAAGCAGGCAGGCAAGCTAATTGCCGAAAACAATGACAAGGGGCTGCATAGCGATGACGAGGAAGAGACCCGACCGCCGAACAATAGAGGACAGAAGGGTTTCCCCCACAAGTGCGGACGGTGAACATGATATACGCAACCCACATACCCAAGAGGGAGCGGAAGCGTGCACTCAGGGACGTATACGCGATGGAGCCAGTCGTCCCGAAGTTCAACCCATGGTCCTCCTGCCCGATCACTTTTGATCGAAGGGACCACCCCACCAGTATCCGCCACGGCGGATTCGCCGCATTGGTTTTAGACCCAATCGTCGATGGATTTCACCTCACCAGAGTCCTGATGGACGGCGATAGCAGCCTGAACCTGCTTTATCAGGATACAGTGCGCAAGATGGGCATAGACCCCTCAAGGATCAAACCCACAAAGACGACCTTCAAAGGCGTCATACCAGGCACGTTTCGAGCACGCGTAGCAATGCAGCCCCAACCCCAGCCCTGGCAAAATTGCCAGACTGGTCCTTCACGTACATCATTACGCTTTGGAGATACCATGGGCATAGGGGGAGGGGCACGAGCACGACAGGCCCAGAATGCGGCTTAACCACACCAGGGGCTCCCAAGTGTGTCATTCTTTTTTTTCCCTTTTTCTTTTTTCTTACCCACAGGACTCCGTTCACCAGAGGCCCTGTCCGGCAGTAGACCTGCCGAACTCATGATGCAACAGCTAGGGAAGGAGAAAGGCTACGACGAGTATCCAGGTGGTCTCCATTACGAGCATTAAATCTGTTTTATACACCACTCCGCAGCCTACCCCTGGAGGGGGACATGTTTAAATAGTTCCATCCCTTGCTTACCGCACTATTTGTATCATTCTGCACTCATGGCAGTATTTCTTGAATAAACAATGCATCACTTTTTGCTTATAATTGCATTTCTTTCTTATACATATGTTCATTCATGACATGTTCCATCCGTACACTTTGGTACGGCTAAATACTCCAGGGGCTTAAGTTCCCCACATTATGGTGTGATAAATCCGAACACTTTCACAAGTGCGGCACCCCGAACTTATAGCATTATATGCATCGGCTCCGAATCATGTCTTGGGTCAATAGTTGGGTTTGCCCAGCTCCCATGTTTTGGTACCTTACATTCCGTTGTATCGGCTAAGGTAGCGCTGGGAGAACCACTGCGATTGCGCCCCAGTTGAGCTGGGCGAGCGCCTCAGTGGAGAAAGCTAAAACTGACCGTCATGATAAGGCGAGAGCTGGTCGCTGTTCGAGAGGTTTTTTCGAGTCCCTAAAGACTTATGCCGCTTAGAGCGAGGAACCGGCTTTGTCCGGCCCAGGCGTGGATAGCGCCCCGAATTCAGCCTTCCGAATACTAGGGGCTTCACCGAAATTTAAAATTATAGAATTCTATGGCTAAGTGAGAGTGTTCAAGCACTATAAGTCCGGTTGCCTCGTTCATTGTGTTGAGCGCCTCCCTAGATGGACCCAAAAATGGGAACAAGAGCACTCAAGTTTATCCCGAACACCCCAGCACTTGTGGCATGGGGGCTGAAGCCGACGACTTGCCATCTCTCAGATTTGATAAACGGCCGCACAGAAGGTAATATTTTAAATCAATAAGCATTTCTTAGCGCATATGAACAAAGTTTTCAGCGCACAGGATAACAAAATGCGAGTCTACTCAAATATTACATCTTTGGAGCACTCACCCGCAATCATGCGGGCACCCTTCAGGACACTCTTGTAATACATCTCGGGCGTACGATACTCCTTGTCCGTCGGTGGCGCGTCCGTCACAAGCTTCTCAGCGTCCATCCTGCCCCAGTGCACCTTTCCACGGGCAAGGGCCCGACGGGCACCTTCAATGCAGGCGGAGTGCTTGACGACTTCAACCCATGGACACGCATCCACCAGCCGCCGCACCAGGCCGAAGTAGCTCCCAGGCATGGCCTCCTTGGGCCATAGCCGAACTATGAGGCCCTTCATGGCCTGTTCGGCCACCTTGTGGAGCTCGACCAGCTGCTTCAGCTGGTCGCTAAGGGGCACCGGATGTCCGGCCTCAGCATACTGAGACCAGAAGACCTTCTCCGTCGAGCTCCCCTTCTCGGCCCTGTAGAAAGCGGCAGCATCGGACACGCTACGGGGTAGATCTGTGAACGCTCCTGGAGAGCTCCGAATTCGGGTAAGTAATAGGTAATTCACATTCACATGCTTGCTTTGCATGAAAAATGCCTTACCCGCCGCTATTTTCTTCAAATCCTCGATTTCCTGGAGGGCCTTGTGGGCATCGGCCTTAGCGGCTTTGGCACTCTCAAGAACCGACGCAAGCTCGGACTCTCGAGTCTTCGAGTCACGCTCCAAACTCTCGTGCTTTTCCATGAGAGCCTGGAGCTCTTGCTGTACCTCCGCCACCCGCGCCTCCTGCTTCTTTCGCTCGGCTCGTTCCGCGGCCGCATTGCGTTCAGCCACGGACACCGCCTCCTTCAGGGTCGCCACCTTGTTCGTGGCCCCTGTAGTACCCATGTTAGCCTTGTTATTTCTCTTGCAACCAAATCCTTTTCTGTAAGGTACAACTTTAATGAGGTGTTACTCGCCTTCCTTGTCCTCGAGCTGCTTCTTGGCAAGGCCGAGCTTGTTCTCGGACCGCTCGAGGCTTTGCTTCAAAGCATTGACCTCCGCAGTCAGTGCGGCAGAGGTCAGCAGCTCAGCCTGCAATCCCATATTGACATATTTTTTAGGACTCCTGCGTATATCTTTTTAGATCCTCAGTCTGGATTTTCTTTCTGAACACCGAACCGAGCATCAGGGGCTACTGTCTATGCGGTACTATTTTACACATATTAAAATTCTTACCTCAAAGCCTGTTAGAAGGCTGCTACAAGCTTCGGTCAGCCCGCTCTTGGCGAGCTGAACCTTATGAATCACCGCACTCATGACAGTGCGGTGTTCTTCTTCGATGGAAGCGCCGTTGAGCGCCTCCAGCAAGTTATCCGGCGCCACCGGTGCCACAGTCTTGCCCTTCTTACGAAGGGGCCGCCCGCCGGACTCCGGAACCACTGCAGGTTCCGGTGCGGAGTCCGGTGCAAAGTCCGGGAGGTTGCCCTGCGGCACCTCCGAGGCCTCCTCCTCCTTGTGGGTCCCTTCCCGGGATCCCACCTTGGCGTCGTCAGCGTCACGGGGGGTGGAGGCGGTCGGAAGCGAATCCATATCCGACGTGCCCAAGGACCCGCTTGACGGAGCGGGAAGATCGTCCTTGGGCGGACTACAGGGTTGTATGCGGCATTAGAAAGACACCATGCAACAAAAAGAAAAATTATAAATCATCTAGGAGTCTGGGTACTTACGATCTCGCCATGGGCTTGGCCCTTGAGGGCCACTCCTCGTCGCCATCGCCGACGTTGGCGGAACAGTCCGGGGGAAGGGTCCTTCCCTTCTTGGACACTTCGGCCTCCCTCGTTGGGGAGGCCTTCCTCTTCTTCTCTCCCCCCGCTGGGGGAGAGGCCTCTTTCTTCTCCTCCTTATCCTCGTGGGAGGAGTCCGCCTCAGAGTCATCGGACGATGAGTCCGATACCACCTGACGCCGGGAACTCCTTCGGGTTCCCGTGGCCTTCTTCTTGGCCTTCTTCTCCAGCACTATGTAAAGTACCGGGACCAGCAGCCCTGTCAAACGGGCATCCGTTGGGTCCTCTGGAAGGGGAGCCGGACAGTTAACCTATCCGGACGTCTTTTGCTAGGCCTGTTAAAGATATTGGGAGTTTAGATCCCGCATAGAGTCAAACTATGAAAAGCAAGTGTCCCATAAAGGATAACATAGCTTACCTCGCCAGCCGGATGCTGCGTGCTGAATCCGCGATCTTCAGTAGCGGATGCGGGAGCTTCGGCACCCTTGAACAGCACCCTCCAGGCAGCTTCGTACATAGTGTCGAAGAGCCCGCTCAAGGTCCGGTGTTGTGCTGGGTCAAACTCCCACAAATTGAAGTCCCGTTGCTGGCAGGGGAGAATCCGGCGGACGAGCATGACCTGGATCACGTTGACAAGCTTGAGCTTCTTATTCACCAGGGTCTGGAGACAGGACTGGAGTCCGGTCAGCTCTTCCGAACTACCCCATAGCAAGCCCTTCTCTTTCCAGGAGGTGAGCTGCATGGGGATGCCAGATCTGAATTCGGGGGCCGCTGCCCATTTAGGGTCACGCGGCTCGGTGATGTAGAACCACCCCGATTGCCACCCTTTGATAGATTCCACGAAGGCACCCTCAAGCCAAGTGACGTTGGGCATTTTGCCCACCATGGCGCCTCCGCACTCGGCTTGGCTGCCCTTCACAACCTTCGGCTTGACATTGAAGGTCTTTAGCCACAAGCCGAAGTGGGGCTGGATGCAGAGGAAGGCCTCGCACATGACGATAAACGCCGAGATATTGAGGATGAAATTTGGGGCCAGATCGTGGAAATCCAGGCTGTAGTAGAACATGAGCCCCCGGACAAAGGGGTGGAGTGGGAAGCCCAGTCCGCGGAGGAAATGGGGAAGGAATACCACCCTCTCATGGGGCCTGGGGGTGGGGATGAGCTGCCCCTCGTCGGGGAGCCGATGCGCGATGTCGCTGGACAGATATCTGGCACCGCGCAACTTCTCGATGTGCCCCTCCATAACGGTGGAGGCCATCCAGTTGCCTCCTGCTCCGGACATGGCTGGAGAAGGTCGAGGTGAGATTTGCGTACTTGGGCGCTGGAGCTCGAGTGTGCGGAGATGGATAAGCAAAGGAGGAAGAAGGCGTAGGTAAAAAAGGTGGATCCTTATCCCCTTATATATGGGCGGATGAAACTATGCGTCCCTACTGGCCTGGTAAAACTCGCTTATCTCCCAAGCGCCGCAATCAATGGCGCGGTTGGGTTACCCACGTCCGTATTGATGGGAATCCCGGAATAAGGGGAACACGATCTCTGCTTCGACAAGACGTGCCAAGGAAACCGCTTCGCTAAATGCGCTGAGGTGGTATAATAAAAACGACTCAAGTAAAGGCTTGGTTGTGGTGTGACGTGACGCCACAGAATACGTCAGCAGATTGAACGTGTGAAAATGTTATTCTCTCTACGATGGTATGTGGAATTTATTTTACAGAGCCGGACACTACCTGGTGTTCACAATCTTCTATGAATTATTCGGAGGAGGAACCCGCCTTGCAATGCCGAAGACAATATGCACGCTGGACTCGTCGTCATTGAAGCCTGGTTCAGGGGCTACTGAGGGAGTCCTGGACTAAGGGGTGTCCGGATAGCCGAACTATCATCATCTGCCGGAATCCAAGACTATGAAGATACAAGATTGAAGACTTCGTCCCGTGTCCGGATGGGACTTTCCTTGGCGTGGAAGGCAAGCTTGGCGATACGGATATGTAGATCTCCTACCATTGTAACCGACTCTGTGTAACCCTAGCCCTCTCCGTTGTCTATATAAACCGGAGGGTTTTAGTCCATAGGACACAACAACAATCATACCATAGGCTAGCTTCTAGGGTTTAGCCTCCTTGATCTTGTGGTAGATCCACTCTTGTACTACCCATATCATCAATATCAATCAAGTAGGAGTAGGGTTTTACCTCCATCGAGAGGGCCCGAACCTGGGTAAAAACATCGTGTCCCTTGTCTCCTATTACCATCCGCCTAGACGCACAGTTCGGGACCCCCTACCCGAGATCCGCCGGTTTTGACACCGACACCCGTATATAAAGGAGGAGAGGGGAGGCCGGCCGGCCCTCATAGGCGTGCCAAGGGGGGAGGAATCCTCCTCCTAGTAGGAGTAGGACTCCCCCTTTTCCTAGTCCTACTAGGAGAAGAAGGAAGGAGGGGAAGGAGAAGGAAGGAGGGGGACTAGGCCCAAGGGGGGGGGGCGGCTAGCCCCTAGCCGCCGCCCTCTCTCTCCCCTAGGCCCAATAAGGCCCATTACTTCTCCGGTGGTTCCGATAACCCATCCGACACTCTGGTTATATCCGAAACTTCTCTGGAACACTTCTGTTGTCTAAATATAGTCATCCAATATATCAATCTTTATGTCTCGACCATTTCGAGACTCCTCGTCATGTCTGTGATCATATCCGGGATTCCGAACAATCTTCAGTACATCATATCACATAAACTCATAATACCAATCGTCATCAAACGTTAAGCGTGTGGACCCTACGGGTTCGAGAACTATGTAGACATGACCGAGACACTTCTCCGGTCAATAACCAATAGCGGAACCTAGATGATCATATTGGTTCCTACATATTCTATGAGGATCTTTATCGGTCAAACCGCATAACAACATACGTTGTTCCCTTTTCATCGGTATGTTACTTGCCCGAGATTCAATCGTCGGTATCTCAATATCTAGTTCAATCTCGTTACCGACAAGTCTCTTTACTCGTTCGGTAATACTTCATCCCGCAACTAACTCATTAGTTACAATGCTTGCAAGGGTTATAGTGATGAGTATTACCGAGAGGGCCCAGAGATACCTCTCTGAAACACAGAGTGACAAATCCGAATCTCGATCTATGCCAACCCAACAAACACCTTCGGAGACACCTGTAGAGCACCTTTATAATTACCCGTTTACGTTGTGACGTTTGGTAACACACAAAGTGTTCCTCCGGTATTCGGGAGTTGCATAATCTCATAGTCTGAGGAACTTGTATCAATCATGAAGAAAGCAGTAGCAATGAAACTTACATGATCATAATGCTAAGCTAACGGATGGGTCATGTCCATCACATCATTCTCCTATTGATGTGATCCCGTTCATCAAATGACAACACATGTCTATGGTTAGGAAACATAACCATCTTTCATTAATGAGCTAGTCAAGTAGAGGCATACTAGGGATTATATGTTTTGGCTATGTATTCACACATGTCCTAAGTTTCCGGTTAATACAATTCTAGGATGAATAATAAACATTTATCATGAATTAAGGAAATAAATAATAACTTTATTATTGCCTCTAGGGCATATTTCCTTCATTAGAAATCATGGAAGACTATATGATGGTTGAGTATGTGGACTTGCTAAAAGGCTCCGGCATGTGACTCTCCCTGAAAAAATGATGAATTGTAGTTGCAAACTTGATTGAGAACATAGTTTGTTGGGTTTTAATAGAGTTTTTGCTTTATACTTCGATTATGTGATCAAGTTACTTATTCATGGGAAGTATATGATGCAAGTTCAATGATAAAAGTCCTATGTTCAATTTTGTTGCTGTTATAATAATCAACATGATGCTTCTATGTCCGTATTTTTGTTTCTATCAACACCTCTCTCTCTCTAAAACCATGTGGACATGTTTTTCGGCTTTCGCTTGGAGACAAGCGAGGTCTAAGCTTGGGGGAGTTGATATGTCCATTTTCCATCATGTTTTCTTACTATTATTTATAATGTTTTTATCCATAATAATGCTTTTTGGAGTAATTCTAATGTCTTTTCTCTCATAATTTGCAAGGTACACATCAAGAGGGAGAATTCTGGCAGCTGGAAATCTGGACCTGGAAAAGCTATGTCAAGCTACCAATTCTGCACAACTCCAAACAAGTTGAACCTCCACAGAGAATTTTTATGGAATATTTGAGAAATATTGGATCAAATATCTACCAGAGGGGGCCCACCTGGGCGCGCTAGGGAGCCCAGGCGCGCCCTGGTGGGTTGTGCCCTCCTCGACCCACCTCCAGTGCCTATCTTCTGGTATATAAGTCATTTTGACCTAGAAAAAAAATAGGAGGAGGACATTCTATACGAAGCGCCGCCGTCTCGAGGCGGAACTTGGGCAGGAGAACTTTTGTCCTCCAGCGGAGCGATTCCGCCGGGGGAACTTCCCTCCCGGTGGGGGAAATAATCGTCATCATCATCACCAACAACTATCCCATCTTGGGGAGGGCAATATCCATCAACATCTTCACCAGCACCATCTCATCTCAAACCCTAGTTCATCTCTTGTATTCAATCTTGTTACCGAAACTATAGATTGGTGCTAGGGGGTGACTAGTAGTGTTGATTACATCTTGTAGTTGATTACTATATGGTTTATTTGGTGGAATATTATATGTTCAATCCATTATGCTATTTAATACCCCTCTGATCATGAGCATGTTGATTATTAATGAGTAGTTACTTTTGTTCTTGAGGTCACGGGAGAAATCATGTTGCAAGTAATGATGTGAATTTGATATATGTTCGATATTTTGATAGTATGTATGTTGTGACTTCCTTAGTGGTGTCATGTGAACTTTGACTACATGAAACTTCACCATATTTGGGCCTAAGGGAATGCATTGTGGAGTAGTAAATAGATGGTGGGTTGCGAGAGTGACAGAAACTTAAACCCCAGTTTATGCACTATTCCGTAAGGGACCGATTGGATCCTAGAGTTTAATGCTATGGTTAGAATTTATTTTTAATACTTTTCTCATAGTTGCAGATGCTTGCGGGAGGGTTAATAATAAGTAGGAGGTTTGTTCAAGTAAGAATAGCACCTAAGCACCAGTCCACCCACATATCAAATTATGAAAGTAGCGAACACAAATCAAACCAGCATGATGAAAGTAACTAGATGAAATTCCCGTGTACCCTCAAGAATGCTTTGCTTGTTATAAGAGACCATTTTGGACTGTCCTTTGTCTAAAAAGGATTGGCCTACCTTGCTGCATACTTATTGTTACTATCGTTACTTGCTCGTTACAAATTATCTTGCTATCAAACTACTCGCTACTTACAGTTTCAGCACTTGCAGACATTACCTTATTGAAAACTACTTGTCATTTCCTTCTGCTCCTTGTTGAGTTCGACACTCTTACTTATCAAAAAGAGCTACAATTGATCCCCTATACTTGTGGGTCATCAAGAAGCACTCAGTTTCAAGCTTGGGTCCAGCTTTTGGTTTCTTCCCGGGAGTGACAACTTGCTTGCCATTCTTCTTGAAGTTCCCCTTCTTTCCCTTGCCCTTCTTGTTGAAACTAGTGGTCTTGTTAACCATAAACACTTGATGCTCCTTCTTGATTTCTACCTCCACAGCCTTTAGCATTGCGAAGAGCTCGGGAATAGTCTTTTCCATCCCTTGCATATTCTAGTTCATCACAAAGCCTTTGTAGTTTGGTGGCAGTGATTGAAGAACTATATCAATGACATAATCATCTGGAAGACTAACTCCCAGCTGAGTCAAGTGATTATGGTACCCAGACATTCTGAGTATGCGCTCACTATCGGAGTTGTTCTCCTCCATCTTCAGCTATAAAACTTGTTGGAGACTTCATATCTCTCAACTCGGGCATTTGCTTGCAATATTAACTTCAACTCCTGGAACATCTCATATGGTCCATGGCGTTCAAAACGTATTTGAAGTCATGATCTAAGCCGTAAAGCATGGCACACTGAATTAACGAGTAGTCACCAGATCGAGCTTGCCAGACGTTCATAACATCAGCTTCTGCTCCTGCAGCAGGCCTTTCACCCAGCGGTGCATCAAGGACATAATTCTTCTATTCAGCAATGAGGATAATCCTCAAGTTACAGACCTAGTCCGTGTAGTTGCTACCATCATCTTTCAACTTAGCTTTCTCTAGGAACGCATTAAAATTCAAGGGAATGGTAGCATGGGCCATTGATCTACAACATAGATATGCAAAAACTATCAGGACTAAGTTCATGATAAATTAAGTTCAATTAACCATATTACTTAAGAACTCCCACTTAGATAGACATCCCTCAAGTCATCTAAATGATACGTGATCCAAATCAACTAAACCATGTCCGTTCATCACATGAGATGGAGTAGTCATCAATGGTGAACATCTCTATGTTGATCATATCCACTATATGATTCACGTTCGACCTTACGGTCTCCAGTGTTCCGAGGCCATATTTGTACATCCTAGGCTCGTCAAGTTTAACCCGAGTATTCCGCATGTGCAAAATTGGTTTGCACCCGTTGTATTTGAACGTAGAGCCTATCACACCCGATCATCACGTGGTGTCTTAGCACGAAGAACTTTCACAACGGTGCATACTCGGGGAGAACACTTGAAATTTAGTTAAGGGATCATCTTATAATTCTACCATCGTACTAAGAAAAATAAGATGCATAAAGATAAACATCACATGCAATCAAAATATGTGACATGATATGGTCATCATCATCTTGTGCTTTTGATCTCCATCACCAAAGCAACGTCATGATCTCCATCGTCACCGGCTAGACACCTTGATCTCCATCGTACCATCATGGTCGTCTCGCCAACTATTGCTTCTATGACTATCGCTATCGCTTAGTGATAAAGTAAAGCAATTACATGGCGTTTGTATTTCATACAATAAAGCGACAACCATAAGGCTCCTGGCAGTTGCCAATAACTTTTACAAAACATGATCATCTCATACAACAACATATATCACATCATGTCTTGACCATATCACATCACAACATGCCCTACAAAAACAAGTTAGACGTCCTCTACTTTCTTGCAAGTTTTACGTGGCTGCTACGGGCTTATAGCAAGAACCGTACTTACCTACGGCACCACAATGATGATTTATCAAGTTTGCTATTTTAAACTTCACAAGGACCGGTCGCAGTCAAATTCAATTCAACTAAAGTTGGAGAAACAGACACCCGCCAGTCACCTTTATGCAAAACTAGTTGCATGTCTATCGGTGGAACCGGTCTCATGAACGCGGTCATGAAAGGTTGGTCTGGGCTGCTTCATCCAACAAGACATTGGTGGTAAGCAATATAACGATCACCGCCCACAACTCTTTGTGTCCTACTCATGCATATCATCTACACATAGACCCGACTCTGATACCACTGTTGGGAAATGTAGCATGTAATTTCAAAAAAAAATCCTACGCTCACGCAAGATCTATCTAGGAGATGCATAGCAACGAGAGGGGGAGAGTGTGTCCATGTACCCTCATAGACCGAAAGCAGATGCGTTTGCTTAACGCAGTTGATGTAGTCGAACATCTTCTCGTTTCGACCGATCAAGTACCAAAGATACGGCACCTCTGACCTCTGCACACGTTCAACGCAATGATGTCCCTCGAGCTCTTGATCCAGCAGAGGGTTGAAGGAGTAGATGAGTTCTGTCAGCACGACGGTGTGGTGGCGGTGATGGTGATGTGATCCGTGCAGGGCTTCGTCTAAGCACCACGAGAACATGACCGAAGGCGTAAACTGTGGAGGGGGCGCCGCGCCGCACACGCCTTGGAGCAACTGGTGTGTCTTCTAGGGGCGCCCCCTATCGTGGTTCTAAGTCTGACAGTAGAGTGGGGGGTAGGTATGGAGAGGCAAGGTCCTAGCTATGGAGAAGTTGTAAACACAAGCGATGTACGAGTTCAGGCCCTTCTCGGAGGAAGTAAAAGCCCTACGTCTCGGAGCCCTGAGGCGGTCGAGTGGATTATGTGTATAGGTGTTACAAGAGTCCGAACCCTTCTGCCTGTGGAGGGGGGTGGCTTATATAGAGTACGCCAGGACCCCTACCAGCCCACGTAATGAAGGGTTTAAAGTGTATTAAGTCTGGGGCGTTACTGATAACGCCCCACATAAAATGCCTTAACTATCATTAAGTCTATTCAATTACAGACCGTTGCAGTACGGAGTGCCTTCTGACCTTCTGGTGGTCGAGTGTATCTTCATGGTCGAGTGTATCTCCATGGTCGAGTGAATCTCCATAGTCGAGTCCTTCTTCCAGTCGAGTGGGTTCTTAGTTGGTCGACTGGAAGGTGATCTCTTCTAAAGCTGTCCTAGGGTAGGGCATTCAGGTCAGGCCTATGACCCTACCCTAGGTATATGAATCCATCATTAGCCCCCGAATGGATTGAGGCTTGAATGAGGAAAGAGTTGATGCTGTTTCCGATTGGCTTTTGCATACTGGCTATGCGTCATTCTAGATTAAGATCTTCTTTGTCGATAATGAACAACTTTTCTTCAATCGACTCGATCCATTCTTGACTTTCGTCGAGTGATCTTTTAGACTTTGCTGGTTCCCGAGCGACAGATCGCAGGAAATCACGCGTCTGACAGACCGATCTGCCGTCCGCGGATTCCACGGGATACGGAATTTGGGGGAGCGCGCGAAGCGGAACAGACCGTGGCGCTCGGACGGGACGGGACATGAACGCCTCGATCTCCGCGCCGCCTTTTCCGCCACGTATCATGTCAAAGCAACTGTTTCGGGATATGATTAGGTTGCCTGGGTCCACATGTCATCCACTCGGAAGGGATGGTATATAAATGCAACAAGCGAGGGTTTTCTGAATAGTGCTCTATTCTTTCTCCTCTGTTCCCCTCGTCTCCGCCCAGCGCGCTTGCTCTCGCCCCCGCAAAGCTCTCCCTCGCGCACCTCGCCGACAGCCATGGTCAAGGAGAAGACGGCGGCCTTGGAGCGCGCAAAGAAGGCGTCAGCGACGGAGAAGGCATCGGCGGCGGAGAAGGCGAAGGGGAGATCCACCAGCCGCAGTGGGTCTTCGTCGAGATCCCGCTTGCCGAAAGGCTGGGTCCAGGGAGATTGGATCCAGTCGACCATCACGGAGAAGGATCTCCTCGACATGGCCGACGACGGGCTGATCCCCCATGGCGCAGCGAGACTCCCAGGGAAAGAGTGGCAACCTCAGGCAGAAGAGGGTGAGTGCGTGCTCCTGGCGACTCATATTGATCGAGGGTTTTCTTTGCCACCGAGCATCTTCTTTCGTGGTTTTTTGAACTTCTTCGGAGCCCAACTCCACCACTTTACTCCGAACTCTATTGCGTACCTTGCTGCATTCGTATCCATGTGCGAGAGTTTCCTGGGCTGTCGACCGCACTGGGGCTTGTTCAAGCACATCTTCACGTGCCGTTCTCAGACCGTGAAGAAGGCGAGTCCAGGTGACGAGAAGACCCAGGTTGTCCAAATGTGCGGGGGTCTGGGGATTCAAGTGAGGAACAAGAGCACCTTCCCCGCTATGACATTTCCCGAGTCGGTCAGAGGCTGGCAGTCGACTTGGTTCTACTGCCGGGACGAGCTGACGCCGGGACAGTCGAGTGGGCTTCCCCCATTCATTATGAGTCGAGTGAACAAGCCCTCCTCTCTCAAGGTGGTTCCAGAGGAAAGGGCTGACGTGAAGATGTTGATGGACCGAGTGGTGCAGTTGGTCCGGGACGGCGTGACTGGCATGGACCTTCTGGAGGTTTTCCTTCGGCGGCGGATCCAACCTCTTCAGTTCCGAAGCCATGGCATGTGGCTGTACTGCGGGACTGAAGACGATACCCGAGTCCACCCAGAAGCAGTCGACGACGCCACGGTGGAAAGATGGATGGTCGCGGTCACTGGGAATAAGGATAATCCCCGTGGATCCAGGAGGGTTCCTCCACTCGACCACCACACCGATCCAGACAAGGTATACTTGCCCTGCCTTCCATTGTATATCCGTCGAGTGAGTTTCTGTATATTCTGCGACTTGGTCGATTGATCTCTGTTTTGACGTCTTCTAGGCCCTCACCGACCTATATTCGATGCCCAATGGAGCTCAAGCTCCGACTGAGGAGGAAGAAGCCAGCGGGGGCGAGAGCCAGGAGGAGTGGGATTCAGACGCTGCTGAAGGTGACGACGACGACGATGATGACGAGGACGAAGAGGAGGAGGAGGAGGAGGAGGTTGCACCGCTGCGCTCGGAAAGGCGGTCAAAGCTTGTCCATGACCCCGCGACTGAACGCGGTAAGGGGGGGCGACTGCCTCGCAGTCGACCAAGCGCCCTCGGACCGCTTCTCCGGTGCCGAGTGACAGGGCTCCGAAGCAGTCGAGGGTGGCTCTGCCGAAACCCCCCAAGCTCCTGCAGAAGATGAAAGTGTCCATCCCCACCATATCCGGGTAAGCACGTTACTTGAGTTCTCTTGTTTTGCATAAGGCTTTATCTCTGGTTGATATTTGAGTTGGTCGACTGATTCTTTGGGACTTCAGTGCTGCGACTTCTGAGACCTCAGGCAAGTCTGACGACCATGAGATGGAGGACGCAGCAACCTCGAATCTTGGTACTATACTCTCAATTCTGTCCTTAGTCGACTGACTCAAGATTTCTGACTTTGATTCTTTTTCCGAAGCTCCACCCCATGACATTATCACCCTTCCCGAAGATGACGACGAGGATGAAGAACCACTGAGGCACAGGATGAGCAGCAAGACGTCTACTGGTAAGGCAACCCAGAGTGCGACGGCGCCCAAAGCTATGGCTACGGAAGGGGAGATCCTCACTCGACACACCGTGTCTTTCGCGGTGCCGTTGACGAGTGCTCGTCCCACTTCGTCGAGTGCTGCACAGCCTTCGCTCTTCACAACACATCATGTCCCAGAGGACCAAGCCAGTGCTGCTAAGGAGGCGATACGTCAAGCGGGGATCATGATGGAGCAGGTGAAGACCATCCGGGATGCAAGCCAAGCAGCTTATGACGCCAGCTCTTCCCTTCAAAGCAATGTGCAGGTCAGTCGACCACCGCCTGTTCTGTTAGAATATGCTATTAAGATTTTTCCTTCCTGATTTCTGAAATTCGTAGCAATCACCCGCTGGGTGTGTTGATAGAAAGTTCCGTGTTAGCGGGGGCACGCTGAGTGCACCCGCTGGGTGTAGTCCCTAAGGCTAAGGTCGACTGCTGGCAGTCGGCCTTAGGCTTTAGAAGTAAAGGATGTTCATCATTCGATTTGGTCGACTGGTCGACTCTGTCTTGGACAGAACTAGTGGGGGCACGCTGAGTGCACCCACTGGGTGTAGTCCCCGAGATTGTGGTCGACTGCTTGCAGTCGACTACAGTCTGAAGACCACGTCTCTCTCTTTTTTTTTTCTTGGGGGTCGACTGGTCGACTCTGTCTTGAACAGAACTAGTGGGGGCACGCTGAGTGCACCCACTGGGTGTAGTCCCCGAGACTACGGTTGAATGCTTGCATTCGACTGTAGTCTTAGAAACGTATGATTTTTCCCTATCCACTCGGAAGTGAACCATCTTTGATATTTTGTTGATTGGTTCTTCGTAGAAATCCTGTGACCTTGCGGCTCGCTATACGGAACTGGAGCAGAAGCACATTCAGCTTGAGTTGGATTTGAAGCTGGTGCAGGAGAATCTGACGAAGGCGAAGGAGGAGACCAAAGGTATGTTCGGTGAGACCTCGACGACTCCTTTTTCCTTCCATTTATTTCAAGATCTGACTTTGCTGTAACTTACAGACAAAGTGCGGGATGCCCAGAAGAAGAAGGACCTTGAGCTAGCTGAGAAGACCAAGCTTGCTGACGAGAAGTTAGCTTCAGTCACCAAGCTTGAACAGGAAAATCACAATCTGAAAACTGCTCTGGCGATTGCCTCCAAGGATGTTGACCGACTGAAAGCTGACAAGACTACCCTGACCGAGAAGATCAACCAATTGACTGGGAAGAAGAATGACCTTGAAAGCTTCCTGGGCGGTCTTGCTAAGAAACTGTTCCTTATGCTCGAAGGTAAACTTTTCACTCGACCAGCATTTTCAACTGTGATGCTTCCATTCGACCATTGCCTTGACTCGGTGTTTTGTCCTTGCAGAATTCTGTCGGAACTTTGAAGATGAGACTAGCCAGTTGGAGCCGAACCTTGATCCTGTCAATTCTCCGGTGAATGATGAAGTTGCCATGAATGTCTTCCGGCTGGAGTCTCGTGTTGCAGCTGTCGTGGACTATCTTGCAAGGCTGAAGGCCGCCATTTCTCGCATTGACTCGACGCTTTGGCCCGGGGCGACACTTCAGAATGACCTCGAGTCGTTGATGGCTCGACTAAACGCAGTCCACGACCGAGTGGAAGAGTGGAAGAAGTCCTCGGCTCGGTGCGGCGCAGATGTTGCCCTGTGTCTGGCCCGAGTCCACTGCAAGGACGCACGAGAAGAGAAGCTGGCGGCTCTCCGAGTGGCCAACACTAAGAAACACGACTTCAGGTCCTTCATGGAAACTTTCATCGCTGCTGCTACCCGGATTGCAGACGGGATCGACCTCGACGAGTTTGTTGCTCCTTCCAGCCCTCCACAGGAGGGGTAAAAAACTTTCTTTAAGCCCAACACTTTAAATTTGCCTCGGTATGCCGAGTGTAATTGTAACCGCTAAACCTTAACAGGCTTAGTGCCTGAGAACTCTCGGTTCCTTTAGGTATCGACCTAAACTTGGATTTGATGTTTGGATATGATTGCTCTTGGTTCGAATTGTCTTTTGCAGCTCCACAGCAAGATGCCCACTGCAGTCAACTTATTCCTTAGGCGAGCACTGGGCCGTAGCTAAACCGCCGAGTGAGAGGTTTTCTCTTCACTCGGTAGGATTCTTATTCCTTAGGCGAGCGCGGGGCTGCAGCTAAGCCTCCGAGTGAGAGGTTTGCTCTTCACTCGGTAGGATTTTTATAACTTAGGCGAGCGCTCGGCTGCAGCTAAGCCTCCGAGTGAGAGGTTCGCTCTTCACTCGGTAGGATTTTTTATACCTTAGGCGAGCACTGGGCTGCAGCTAAGCCCCCGAGTGAGAGGTTTGCTCTTCACTCGGTAGGATTTTTTATAACTTAGGCGAGCACTGGGCTGCAGCTAAGCCCCCGAGTGAGAGGTTTGCTCTTCACTCGGTAGGATTTTTTATAACTTAGGCGAGCACTGGGCTGCAGCTAAGCCCCCGAGTGAGAGGTTTGCTCTTCACTCGGTAGGATTTTTTATAACTTAGGCGAGCGCTGGGCTGCAGCTAAGCCTCCGAGTGAGAGGTTTGCTCTTCACTCGGTAGGATTTTTTATAACTTAGGCGAGCGCTGGGCTGCAGCTAAGCCTCCGAGTGAGAGGTTTTCTCTTCACTCGGTAGGATTTTTTATACCTTAGGCGAGCACTGGGCTGCAGCTAAGCCCCCGAGTGAGAGGTTTGCTCTTCACTCGGTAGGATTTTTTATAACTTAGGCGAGCACTGGGCTGCAGCTAAGCCTACGAGTGAGAGGTTTGCTCTTCACTCGGTAGGATTTTTTATACCTTAGGCGAGCGCTGGGCTGCAGCTAAGCCCCCGAGTGAGAGGTTTGCTCTTCACTCGGTAGGATTTTTTATACCTTAGGCGAGCGCTGGGCTGCAGCTAAGCCTACGAGTGAGAGGTTTGCTCTTCACTCGGTAGGATTTTTTATACCTTAGGCGAGCGCTGGGCTGCAGCTAAGCCCCCGAGTGAGAGGTTTGCTCTTCACTCGGTAGGATTTTTTATACCTTAGGCGAGCGCTGGGCTGCAGCTAAGCCCCCGAGTGAGAGGTTTGCTCTTCACTCGGTAGGATTTTTTATAACTTAGGCGAGCGCTGGGCTGCAGCTAAGCCCCCGAGTGAGAGGTTTGCTCTTCACTCGGTAGGATTTTTTATACCTTAGGCGAGCGCTGGGCTGCAGCTAAGCCCCCGAGTGAGAGGTTTGCTCTTCACTCGGTAGGATTTTTTATAACTTAGGCGAGCGCTGGGCTGCAGCTAAGCCCCCGAGTGAGAGGTTTGCTCTTCACTCGGTAGGATTTTATATAACTTAGGCGAAACGGATTCGTGACTAAGCCACCCGCTGGGGGAAAAAGTGACAAAAGTTATGAAGGAATTATGGCACTATTATTTCGAGATCCATGAACTACAGAAGTATTTTATTACAACTCATCCGAGTGGAAAATTTTTAAGTGTAAAACGGGCGGAGCAGATCCGCATTCCAAGCTCGGGGCTCTTCGATGTTGTGTTCGACGTTGTAGAGATGGTAAGCCCCGTTGTGGAGAACTTTAGTGACGATGAAGGGTCCTTCCCAAGAAGGAGCGAGCTTATGCTGTTTCTGCTGATCCACTCGGAGAATTAGATCTCCCTCTTGGAAGGCTCGACCCCTCACATTCCTGGCGTGAAAGCGGCGCAAGTCTTGTTGATAGATGGTCGATCGGATCAGAGCCATCTCCCTTTCTTCCTCTAGAAGGTCGACTGTGTCCTGACGCGCTTGCTCAGCTTCTGCTTCGTTGTAGAGTTCAACTCGAGGAGCATTGTGAAGAAGATCACTCGGCAAGACTGCTTCAGCTCCATAGACCAAAAAGAATGGAGTTCTTCCAGTCGACCGATTGGGTGTGGTTCGCAAACCCCAAAGCACCGAAGGAAGTTCATCGACCCATGCTCCAGCCGCGTGCTTGAGGTCACGCATCAGTCGGGGTTTTAAACCCTTGAGGATTAATCCATTGGCTCGCTCCGCTTGTCCATTCGACTGAGGGTGAGCGACTGAAGCGTAGTCGACTCGTGTGCCTTGAGCGTTGCAGAAATCCTTGAATTCTTCCGAGTCAAAGTTCGACCCATTATCCGTAATGATGCTGTGCGGAACTCCATATCTGAACGTCAGCTCCCTGATGAAGGTAACTGCAGTACCGGCGTCAAGATTCTTGATCGGTTTAGCCTCGATCCACTTTGTGAACTTGTCGACTGCGACCAGTACGTGCGTGAAACCACTTCGACCTGTTCTCAAGGGACCGACCATATCTAACCCCCATACTGCGAATGGCCAAACGAGTGGAATGGTCTTAAGAGCTGACGCGGGCTTATGTGACATATTGGAGTATAATTGACATCCTTCGCACTTGTCCACTATTTCCATTGCCATCTCATTCGCTCTTGGCCAGTAAAATCCAGCTCGGTATGCTTTGGCTACAATGGTCCGAGAGGACGCATGGTGACCACAGGTCCCCGAGTGGATATCATTGAGAATGATTCGACCTTCTTCTGGCGTTATGCATTTTTGACCAACCCCAGTCGGGCTTTCTCTATACAGCTGTCCTTTGATAACGGTAAAGGCTTTGGACCGACGGACGATCTGCAGAGCCTCTTCCTCCTCTTCTGGGAGCTCTTTTCTCAGGATATACGCCATATAGGGAATTGTCCAGTCGGGAATGACCACTAAAACCTCCATGACCAAGTCGACCACTGCTGGGACCTCAACCTCAGTCGGATCTGTGGCACTCTTGGGCTGTGGAGCTTCCTCTGTGAAGGGATCTTCTTTAACTGACGGTGAGTGTATATGCTCCAAAAACACACCACTCGGAATGGCTTCTCTTTTGGAACCTATCTTTGCCAAATCATCTGCTGCTTGATTTTTCAGTCGGGGGATGTGATGGAGCTCCAACCCCTCGAACTTCTTTTCCAGCTTCCTCACTGCATTGCAGTATCCAGTCATGGCTGGGCTTCTCACGTCCCACTCCTTCATCACCTGGTTGACCACTAAATCTGAATCGCCGTAAACCATCAGGTGACGGACGCCGAGTGAGATGGCCATGCACAATCCATATAAAAGGGCCTCATACTCTGCCTCATTGTTGGAGGAATCAAAGTGAATCTGGAGAACATATCTAAGCTTATCTCCTCTGGGGGAAACCAGAACAACCCCAGCACCAGAACCATTCAGCATCTTAGAGCCATCGAAGAACATGGTCCAATGCTCCGAGTGAACTTCAGTCGGCTGCTGTTGTTCAATCCACTCGGCGAGGAAATCTGCTATTGCCTGGGACTTAATGGCTTTATTTGCCTCGAACTTGATATCAAGGGGAAGAAGTTCAATCGCCCATTTCGCCACTCGACCAGTTGCATCTTTGTTGTGCAGAATCTCTGATAGTGGAGCGTCGCTGACGACTGTGATAGAATGATCAGAGAAATAATGAGCAACCTTCTTTGTGGTCATGTATATTCCATACACAAGCTTCTGATAATGAGGATATCTCTGCTTGGATGGAGTCAAAACTTCAGACAAATAATACACCGGGCGCTGAACTTTGAAGGCTTTTCCTTCTTCTTCCCGCTCGACCGTAAGTACTGTACTGACGACTTGTCCTGTGGCTGCAATATAAAGCAACAAAGGCTCTTTGCTGATTGGAGCAGCAAGCACCGGCTGGGTGGAGAGCAGAGCTTTTAGCTCGGCAAACGCTGCATCAGCTTCTGGAGTCCACTCGAACTTGTCTGCCTTCTTCATCAGTCGGTAAAGAGGCAATGCCTTTTCACCGAGTCGTGAGATGAATCGACTTAATGCGGCCAAGCATTCAGTAAGCTTCTGGACATCGTGCACTCGCACAGGGCGTTTCATTCGTAGAATAGTGCCGATCTTCTCTGGATTTGCGTCGATTCCTCGCTCGGAAACGAGAAAACCGAGTAACTTTCCACCAGGAACTCCGAATGTGCACTTCGATGGATTGAGCTTGATATTGTACCTTCTGAGGTTGGCAAATGTTTCGGCGAGGTCAGCAAGCAGGTCGGAACCTTTTCGCGACTTAACGACGATATCATCCATATACGCTTCCACATTCCGACTGATTTGAGTGAGAAGACACTTCTGAATCATACGCATAAATGTGGCTCCGGCATTCTTGAGGCCGAATGGCATGGTGATATAGCAGAAGCACCCGAATGGAGTGATGAAAGCTGTTTTTACTTCATCAGGTCCGTACAGACGGATCTGATGATACCCGGAATATGCGTCTAAAAAAGACAATCTCTCACATCCCGCGGTCGAGTCAACAATTTGATCTATGCGAGGGAGAGGGAAATGATCTTTCGGGCAGGCCCGATTGATG
Organism: Triticum timopheevii; assembly: GCA_963921465.1. NCBI lineage: Eukaryota > Viridiplantae > Streptophyta > Magnoliopsida > Poales > Poaceae > Triticum > Triticum timopheevii. The sequence continues at coordinate 117,498,939 of OY997266.1, read as the reverse complement.
TCCTTGAAGTCAATGCACATGCGGAGTGACTTGTCCTTCTTGGGAACCATGACGACATTAGCGAGCCACTCGGAGTGGTATATCTCTCGGATAAATCCTGCCGCCAACAGTCGTGCCACTTCCTCACCGATAGCTTTTCTCTTCTGGACGGCGGACCGCCGAAGATGCTCTTTGATTGGCTTTGCTGATTTGTCGACTCTGAGGCGATGCTCAGCCAGTCCCCTGGGAACATCTGGCATGTCAGCTGGCTTCCATGCAAAAATGTCCCAGTTCTCACGGAGGAACTGGATGAGCGCTTCTTCCTATTTCGGGTCGAGTGTCGTGGAGATGTGGGCCGGGGCTGCATCGGGGTCGGTCGGGTGAATATGAACAAGATTCGTCTCACCAGACGACTGAAATGCAGATTCTGTGGCTGGTTTCTAGGATCGTAACAAATCACTCGGATCTGCGTTTTGCTTGTATTCTTCGAACTCGACCGCTGTCACCTGGGAATCGGCAATCTTTGAGCCCTTCTGAAAGCACTCTTCTGCCTTTTTCCGATCGCCGGTGACAGTGATCACCCCTTTGGGACCTGGCATTTTCAGTTTGAGGTACACGTAACATGGTCGAGCCATGAACCGTGCGTAGGCGGGCCTCCCCAAAATGGCGTGGTACGCGCTCTGAAAATCCACTACCTCAAAGGTCAACTTTTCCTTGCGAAAATGTTTTGAGTCGCCAAAAACCACGTCCAGGGCTATTTGGCCGAGTGAGTTGGCTTTCTTCCCTGGTATGACTCCATGGAAACTCATGTTGCTGGTGCTCAATCGGGACATCGGAATGCCCATTCCCTTCAGTGTGTCTGCATATAACAAGTTCAGCCCACTGCCACCGTCCATCAACACTTTCGTCAGTCGAGTGCCTTCGACAACTGGATCGACCTCCAAAGCTTGCCTTCCAGGGGTGGCAATATGAGTCGGGTGATCAGATTGGTCGAATGTGATGGGTGTTTGGGACCATTTCAGATAACTTGGTTTTGCTGGGGCAACCATATTCACCTCACGGTTAATGACTTTCAGTCGACTCTTGCTTTCCACATCCGCGAAGATCATCAGAGTGGAGTTGATATGTGGATATTCTTCCTCACTGTCCTCTTTGTCTCCGGCCTTGTCTGACTCTTTCTCCTTGTCCTTAGACTGTTTTCCCTGAAACTGCTGGATCAGGAGTCGACACTGGCGAGTGGTGTGCTTTGGGTAAATAATGTTGCCCTCTTCATCTTTCTTCGTGTGGATGTGGCATGGCATATCCATCACGTCGTTTCCTTCTTTATCCTTTACTTTCTTAGGATTGCAGGATCCTTTTGGCTTCCCTTTGAACTTTCCCTGAGTTACGGCCAGAGCCTCTCCAGGAGCTGCTGGCTCGGCTTTCCGCTTCTGTTTCCGGCTGGAATTTCCCTTCTCCGACTGACTTGGCTTAAACTTGCCGCTTCGGAGTCGGTCCTCTTCCTCACCATTTGCGTACTTGGTAGCAATCTCCATCATCCGACTCAGAGTCATGTCTCCGGTTCGACCAAACTTCAGACTCAATTCTCTGTTTTTGACGCCATCTTTGAAGGCGCAGACTGCTTGATGATTAGACACATTTTCCACAGTATGGTGCAGAGTGATCCACCTCTGAATATACTCTCTGAGAGTCTCATTGGGCTTCTGCACACAAACTTGCAGCTCTGTCAAACCAGCTGGTCCTTTGCAGGTTCCTTCAAAAGTTCTGACGAACACTCGGAACAAGTCTTCCCAAGTGTAAATACTGCTAGGAGGTAACTGATTCAACCACGCTCTGGCTGAACCTTCCAGCATAAGGGGCAAATGCTTCATGGCCACCTCATCATTCCCGCCGCCAATCTGAACAGCCACTCGGTAATCCTCGAGCCAAGTTTCAGGCTTGGACTCTCCGGTGAACTTGCTGACTCCTGTCGCCAACCTGAAATTGGGGGGAATCACTGCGGCTCTGATAGTCCTGCTAAAACACTCTGGACCAGAAACATGCACTCGACTGCTCGTGGGTGCATCTCTCTCGGGTCCACCTCGATGGGCTCTATTCCGGTCGACCAAGCTTTGCACGATAATGGATCGCGCATCGAAGCCTGGCCCCCTGGGGTCGACTGGAACCCTTCGCCCCACACTGAACTGACGCCTGTCATCCTGTCGGCGAGGAGCGTAAGACCCTTCCCTCGGAGGGGAAACGGGCACTCGACGCCTGTCATCTCGGTCGTGTCGGTCTCCATGCTGATCACGCTGGTTGTCGCGTCCTTCCCGCCGCGGAGGCGATCTAGGACTGTGAGCCGACTTAACCGTATTCGCAGCAACGGATCGACTGTGAATTCTGTTGCGCGACTGCGACACGGCTGAGTTCTGGTCCCCAGCTGCTCGGAGCAAATCTCTGATCTGCATCAAGCCTCTCCCAGCTTCCGACTGTGAAGGCTGGATGGACTCTGCTATACGGGTTGCAGCTGCTAAATTCTGAATTGGCGTGCGGTATACCTGAGTCGGTGGGAAGAGACGACATCGACTGGCTTCGGGGACTCGTTGCCGCGCGCGCTCGTCGAGTGCTCGCTGAAGGTTCTCCAGACGAGCACGTTCAGCCACATTGGCCAAACGTGCCTCCTCCAAGGCGCGAGCCTCGGGGGTTTCTCCCGTAATAGGAATATGCAGGGCATCCATGTTCCTGCGGCGAAGCTCCTCTCTCTGCAGAGAGTCAAGTGCCTCAGGCTGGTACTCTTCGTGGTCCTGTGCGGCGCTACCTCCGCCGCCTGCTCCGCCGCCATGGGCAAAGCCAGGAGGACTGCGGGGCCCGTCGACCATGAGAATTTCCGCCGCTGGATCACTGCTATCGCACTCGGATGCAGTCTCTATAGAGCCAGTCGACAGACCGAACAGGCCGTAGAGAGATTCGTCGGGCTCGATTGCCGCAACTTGTGCGATGGCCACCTGGTGAGCCACCGCGTGTTTCACCCACCGCTGAAGCCTCGACCGACCAGAGCGCTTGCGCTGGTGGGAGACCGGGCGGGCGACCGATAAAGGAGTCGACCGATAGGGGGCCGACGGTTGCCGCAGCAGAACGCCGCGGACACATGCGCGAAAATGCGTCGCACCGCGGACGGGGAGCGCATCAACGTCGAGTGGAGCCTCCTGGAGCCAGGCGGAGTCGTCGATGACGAAGGTGAGAGCGCCAAGACGGATCTCGCGCCCTTCGACCAAAACTCCAGTAGTCATCATGATGAAAGTATTCGGAAATACTGCAACTTCTCCACAAAATCGCTAAAACACCGCCCCACGGTGGGCGCCAACTGTCGTGGTTCTAAGTCTGACAGTAGAGTGGGGGGTAGGTATGGAGAGGCAAGGTCCTAGCTATGGAGAAGTTGTAAACACAAGCGATGTACGAGTTCAGGCCCTTCTCGGAGGAAGTAAAAGCCCTACGTCTCGGAGCCCTGAGGCAGTCGAGTGGATTATGTGTATAGGTGTTACAAGAGTCCGAACCCTTCTGCCTGTGGAGGGGGGTGGCTTATATAGAGTACGCCAGGACCCCTACCAGCCCACGTAATGAAGGGTTTAAAGTGTATTAAGTCTGGGGCGTTACTGATAACGCCCCACATAAAATGCCTTAACTATCATTAAGTCTATTCAATTACAGACCGTTGCAGTACGGAGTGCCTTCTGACCTTCTGGTGGTCGAGTGTATCTTCATGGTCGAGTGTATCTCCATGGTCGAGTGAATCTCCATAGTCGAGTCCTTCTTCCAGTCGAGTGGGTTCTTAGTTGGTCGACTGGAAGGTGATCTCTTCTAAAGCTGTCCTATGGTATGGCATTCAGGTCAGGCCTATGACCCTACCCTAGGTATATGAATCCATCACCCCCCATATATAAAGGAGGAAGGGAGAGGAGGTCGGCCCTAGGCGCCCCCCAAGTGGGAGGAGTCCCACTTGGGCTCCTAGTAGGATTCGCCCCCCTTCCTTTTACCGGAGGGGGAAAGGGGGAAGGAGAGGGAGAGGGAGAAGGAAAGGGGCGCCGCCCCCTCCCCTTGTCTAGTTCGGACTCCTCCCTTGGGGGCACGCCACACCTACGTGTCGGTGTACAAAAGTATGGGTACTTATGTACCCCTTACTTGTGCACGAACGGTCGCAGCCACCCCTTGCAGCATGGTTTGGCGAGGCAGAGGAAGACAACAGAAGGCAAGATAGGTACACGGAACATCAAGGTAGCTGCCCAGAGTAGCGAGCAGCAAAGGACAAGCAGGACCACGCCCGACAACAAGCCTTGCAGCTTGCGAGGAGACCAACAAGGTCACCACCCTTGAGGTTGTGAGCTCTAACACCATTGACAATGTTCAAGATCAAGACTTGAAGATCACATGACTAGTAGCATGCGGCTCCTCACGAAGATCGACAACCCACGAGCCCACGTGGGACCAAATGATGAAGACCCCCGGCAAGACCCTTGCCGGGACGACTCCAAGACCCCCGGCAAGCCTTGCCGGGGACGATCGCTGGGCCGCGACCTAGCCCATGCTCGGCAGGATTCCGCCACCTCACCACCACTTCAACGCGGTGATAAGCATGTGATACGTCCATTTTGCAACATGCTTTTATATCAATATTTATTGCATTATGGGCTGTTATTACACATTATATCTCAATACTTATGGCTATTATCTCTTATTTTACAAGGTTTACCATGAAGAGGGGGAATGCTGGCAGCTGGAATTCTGGCTAGAAAAGGAGCAAACATTGGAAACCTATTCTGCACTGCTCCAAAAATCCTAAAACTCCACGAAACCTATTTTTGGAACTAATAAGAATTATTGAGCGGAAGAAATACACCAGGGGCCCACACCCTGTCCAGGAGGGTGGGGGGCGCGCCCCCCTATTGGACGCGCCCCCTGTCTCCTGGGCCCCCTGGTGGCCCCCCGGTGTCCATCTTCTGCTATATGAGGGTTTTTACCCTGGAAAAAAACGCGGACAAGCTTACAGGACGAAACTCCGCCGCCACAAGGCGGAACCTTGGCAGAACCAATCTACGGCTCCGGCAGAGCTGTTCTGCCGGGGACACTTCCCTCCGGGAGGGGGAAATCATCACCAACGTCATCACCAACGATCCTCTCATCAGGAGGGGGTCAATCTCCATCAACATCTTCACCAGCACCATCTCCTCTCAAAACCCTAGTTCATCTCTTGTATCCAATCTTGTATCAAAACCACAAATTGGTACCTGTGGGTTGCTAGTAGTGTTGATCACTCCTTGTAGTTGATGCTAATTGGTTTACTTAGTGGAAGATCATATATTCAGATCCTTAATGCATATTATTACTCCTCTGATTATGAACATGAATATGCTTTGTGAGTAGTTATGTTTGTTCCTGAGGACATGGGTGAAGTCTTGCTATTAGTAGTCATGTGAATTTGGTATTCGTTCGATATTTTGATGAGATGTATGTTGTCTTTTCCTCTAGTGGTGTTGTGTGAACGTCGACTTGAAAGCACATTTGCTCCTCGGGTGGTTTTGGTAATTAATGACAACATACTTTGTGGTTGGACTAATGCTTTTACCAAGTATGTTTCAGGAAATTCAATCACATTGGCATGGCAAAAGGACTAAAGAGGTGGACCCCTCAAAATGCTAAGGCAAGCATTGGCAAAAGCTCAAGACTCCATTTTTGGTTTAGTGATCCTAGATCACATTGAGTCCATAGGAAAAGCCAATACTATTAAAAGGGGATGAGGTTATGATGATGATCTGGTTGCTCAAGTGCTTAGTGATACATCTCCTTAACTATCAGCAACTTTCACTGCCATATACACTCATAAGTAATCTCGGTCCCACCGATATTCCAAACTCAGTCACACCGAGATGAACCACCTCAGCCATAAGCCAAACCCAAGAAAACTCGGATTTTCCGATTCTGAACTCGGTCTCACCGAAACATGAGTTGCCAAGCTTCTGTAACCTTCTGTCATCAAATCGGTGTCACCGAGATGATGAAGTCGGTCTCACCGAAACTGGCATGCTCTTGTCATTGCACGAATCGGACTAACCGAGATTGTATTTTCGGTCCCACCGAAAATCCCAACGTTCACATTATTTGAACTATCGGTCTCACCGAGTTGTCCACTTCGGTCCCACCGAGGTTGCTCAAATGTGTGTAACGGTTGGATTTTGTGTGGAGGCTATTTATACCCCTCCACCCCCTCTTCATTCGTGGAGAGAGCCATCAGAAAGAACTACCACTCCTACCTTATATTTCCGAGAAGAGAACTACCTACCCTTGTGTTGAGATCAAGTTGCTCCACTCCCACCATATGAAGCTTGATCTCTAGCCTTCCCAAGTTGCTTTCCACTCAATCCTTTCTTCCACCACAGCCAAATCAGTGAGGAGAGTTGAGTGTTGGGGAGATTATCATTTGAAGCACAAGAGCAAGGAGTTCATCATCATCTACAACATCTATTACCTTTTGGAGGGTGGTGCCTCCTAGATTGGTTAGGTGTCGCTTGGGAGCCTCCGTCATCGAGATGTGGAGTTGAACCAAGAAGTTTGTAAGGGCAAGGAGATCGCCTACTTCGTGAAGATCTGCCCCGATTAAGGCTAGCCCTCCGTGGGCGTAGGCCATGATGGAATAGACAAGGTTGCTTCTTAGTGGACCCTTCGTGGGTGGAGCCCTCCGTGGACTCGCGCAGCCGTTACCCTCCGTGGGTTGAAGTCTCCATCAACGTGGAAGTACGATAGCACCACCTATCGGAACCACGAGAAAAATCACCGCGTCTCCAAATTGCGTTTGATCTTCTCCACTTCTCTTTACTACTTATGCAATTTACTTTCCGCTGCCCATACTCTAGAATTGCATGTGTAGTGTGCTACTTGACTTGTATATTATGCAAAATCTGCCAAAATCTGTCCTTGATAAAAGACAGAATTTTATCTTGTCGAGTAGTCTAATCACCCCCCCCTTCTAGACACTCTCACCTTCTTCGATCCCTCAATTGGTACCAGAGCCTTGGTCTCCATTGCTTTGGTTTACACACCATTGGAGGAAGATGGACGTGTCTACGTTTGCGAGTGTTAGCCATAGAGTGCCTATTCTTAATGGAGTGTCCTATAACTCGTGGAGGATTGAAATGCTTATTATCTTTAAGACATACAGTTTGCGCAAATATGTTGAGACCCCCTATGTGCCTCCATTTGACCCCTTGCACCCTACCATGGATGAAGAGCTTGATTTGCTTCGTAACCTTAGGACTGTAAATCTTATCATTAGAGGGTTACCCGATAACTTGCTTAAGCTCGTTACAAACTTTGAGTGCGCCTATGCTATGTGGAAGTTCTTGGAAGAACTTTATCCGGACTACTCTTTGAGAGGTCTTGATGAAATTCTATACAAGACTATTGAATTTGATATAATGCGCCCCAATGATCCCAACTTTGATAAATGCTTCTTTGAGCTTCGTGATCTTATGAAAAAGAAGGGTGATCCCGGTCTTATCAATGTTCTAATTAGAAATGCTCTTGTATTGCATTCCGATGATTGTTGTCACATTGACAAAACTAATGCAAGTAGTTATCAAATTGACCTAGGTGTTGATGATGAACAATCTATGGGTCAATATGATGATGAGCATGAGCATGATGATGATTACTCCGATTCGGACACCGAGCTAGACAAGATCATGAAGAGTCTCAATCTTATGGCAAATCTGAGAGACTACATATCCGGCGGAAAAGAGTGGATTCTTGATAGTGGATGCACCGACCACATGACCGGAGACAAAGACATGTTTCGAGAGCTTGCAAAGAACGATGGTCCACGCAAGTATGTGACTTTTGGAGACAACTCCAAGGGTAAGGTACTTGGCCTTGGTAAGGTGGCCATATCTCATGATAGCTCTATTCAAAATGTCATGCTTGTAGAATCTCTTGGATACAATTTACTTTCCGTGTCTAGATTAGCCGACTTAGGATTCAACGTGCTATTCACCGAAGTAGATTGCCAAGTCTTTCGTCGTGACAATCATAACATGGCGTTTACCGGTATCTGTAGAGGTGATCTATATATTGTTGATTTCACTAAGAAAGCCCAACCTAGAGCTTGCTTCATTGCTAAATCCGCTAAAGGTTGGTTATGGCATAGAAGGCTTGGACATGTTGGTATGCGTAATCTAGACAAGCTGATCAAAGGTGATCATATTCTTGGCGTTAAAGATGTTTTTTTTGACAAAGATAGACTTTGTAGTGCTTGTCAAGCAGGAAAACAAGTAGGTGGAAGTCATCCTGTGAAAAACATCATGACCACAAGGAGACCGCTTGAGCTTCTTCATATGGATCTCTTCGGTCCCAATGCTTACAAAAGCCTTGGTGGTAACTCCTTTGGTCTAGTTATAGTTGATGATTATTCCAGATTTACGTGGGTATTTTTCCTTGATGACAAATCGCAGGTTCAGAGAATCTTCAAAACCATTGCCAGAAAGGCCCAAAATCGATTTGAGGTGAAGATCAAGAAAGTTCGGAGTGACAATGGAACGGAGTTCAAGAACGCCAATGTAGACTCTTTTCTCGATGAGGAAGGGATTCTACATGAGTTCTCGGCTACATACACTCCTCAACAAAATGGAGTTGTTGAGAGGAAGAACCGAACGCTCATAGAGATGGCGAGAACAATGCTTGATGAATACAAGACACCGAAGCATTTTTGGGGTGAAGCGGTCGAGACAGCTTGTCATGCTATCAACAGGCTTTATCTTCACAAGCTCCTCGGCAAGACATCATACGAGCTCCTCACCGGTAACAAACCCCAAGTGGGATACTTTCGTGTCTTTGGTTCGAAATGCTATATCCTTGATAAGCATCGTCGGTCTAAATTTGCTCCTAAAACTCATGAAGGCTTTTTTCTTGGTTATGGATCAAACTCCCACACCTACCGTGTCTACAATAATTTCACCCGAAAGGTTGAAGAGACGGTAGACGTGAAGTTTGATGAATCTAATGGCTCGCAAGTAGAGCAAATGCCTATTGATGTAGGAGACAAGGACCCATCGGAAGCTATCCAAGATTTATCTATTGGAAAGATCCGTCCCATGGAAGTGAAGGAGAGTACCTCATCTACATATGTGGAGCCCCCTACCTCACAGCGAAATGAACCTCAAGGCAACATGGAGGCTTCCACAAGTGGAACTCACCAAGATGAGGAAGTGCAACAAGAAGATCCACCACAACCTCCTTCTCCACCGCCTCAAGACAACACCAACAACAATGAAGAAGAAGAAGAGGAAGATGAAGATGATGAGGAAGCTCAGCCACAACCTCAACAAAAGCTATCCCGAGTCCGAGCAAGAGTCAAGAAAAATCATCCCGTGGAACAAATGATGAACGACATCAACTCCGGGAGAATTACTCGCTCTAAAACTCGCTTAGCTAACTTTTGTGAGCATTACTCATTTATCTCTAGTATTGAACCTATGAAGGTAGAAGAAGCACTTGAAGACCCGGATTGGGTGAACGCTATGCACGAAGAATTACACAACTTCGAGAGGAACAAGGTATGGACTTTGGTGGAGAAGCCCAAGGATGATCAAAACGTCATTGGAACCAAATGGGTGTTTCGGAACAAGCAAGATGAAGATGGACAAGTCATCCGCAACAAGGCTCGTCTCGTAGCTCAAGGTTACACACAAGTCGAAGGTATGGACTATGGTGAGACCTATGCCCCCGTTGCTAGACTTGAGTCCATTCGCATTCTTCTTGCTTATGCCAATCACCATGATATTACTCTCTATCAAATGGATATCAAAAGTGCTTTCCTAAATGGTGAAATTGAGGAGGAAGTATTTGTGAAATAACCTCCCGGATTTGTGAATCCCAAAAAGCCTAATCATGTTTACAAGTTGCACAAAGCTCTTTATGGTCTTAAACAAGCTCCTAGAGCTTGGTACAAATGCTTGACTAGCTTTCTTCTTGAGAAAGGCTTTGAGATTGGAAAGATAGACTCAAGCTGTTCACGAAAAGGGTTGATGGTGAACTATTTGTGTGCCAAATATATGTTGATGATATTATTTTTGGTTCAACTAACCCTCATTTTAGCAAGAAGTTTGGAAAGCTCATGTCGGAGAAGTATGAGATGTCCATGATGAGTGAACTCAAATTCTTCCTTGGGTTGCAAATCAAGCAATCTAAGGAGGGTACCTTTGTCTCACAAACAAAGTACACCAAGGATCTCTTCAAGAAGTTCAACATGCAAGAAAGCAAAGGTATGAGAACCCCCATGCCTACAAGTGGACATAATGACTTGACAAAAGATGGAGAACCCGTTGATCAAAAGGTTTACCGATCTATGATTGGTTCTCTACTATATCTTTGTGCTTCTCGTCCTGACATAATGTTGAGTGTATGCATGTGTGCTCGATATCAAGCAGCCCCTAAAGAATGTCATCTTAAAGCTGTTAAAAGGATTGTGAGATATTTGATACACACACCAAACTTTGGCATTTGGTATCCTAAGAGGGCCTCTTTCGACCTTGTTGGCTATTCCGACTCGGACTATGACGGTGACAGGGTTGATAGAAAGTCAACTTCGGGTACGTGTCAATTCCTTGGTCGATCCCTTGTACCTTGGTCCTCCAAGAAACAAAATTCGGTATCATTATCCACTGCCGAAGCGGAATATATTGCTGCTGGTTCGTGTTGTGCTCAATTGCTATGGATGACACAAACGCTTAAGGATTATGGGATACATGTGAGACATGTTCCCTTGCTTTGTGACAATGAGAGTGCGATTAAAATTGGACACAATCCCGTGCAACACTCTCGAACGAAACATATTGAAGTTCGTCACCATTTCATTCGTGATCACATTGCCAAGGGTGACATCAATCTTAAGCATGTTCGTACTGACAAACAACTCGCTGATATCTTTACAAAACCTCTTGATGAGAAGGTGTTTTGTCGCTTAAGGAGTGAGTTGAACATCATTGATGCCTCAAACTTGGAGTGAGAACTCCATTGATGCATGCAAGGCATGAGCCTACTTGACTAATCCTTGATATTTCTCTTATGATGGTAATCATATGTCTTGGACACATTTGCCTCCTTGTATTGCATCTAACTCCTTGCAGGTACTTGGATGATCTACATTCCACAAGACTACCACACACTCAAATCATGAGTAATCTTGTCATTGACCAAGTATCTAGCCCTTTGGGATGTTGAGTTCAAGGAACAAAATTCCACATATCCTTTTTGACATCTTATACATCTAGTATTTCACTCTTGTCATCTTGGATATCCTTGAGTATTTCCTTGCTTGCCTAACCCATGTAGAAAGATGAACTACACAAGTGGAAATGGCGCTCCAACTTCACATTCAATGAGCACCTACATCAAGTTTACCTACATGAACAAAGCAACAACAAGCCCAAGGTATGTTCTTCACATCTTTAAGGAGCTTTGCTCAAAGTCATGAGTACACGCAGCTTCATAAGATGTGATCACATCAAATGCTTAATCGAAAAATGGCAACCCCATTTTGAGCTTAAACGATGAGTATGACCCATGATCAAATGTTCTCATTTGACTCCTAAGTCAATATACTCAAACATAGGTGACCTTGTCGCCGACCCTTTTCTAGATGAAGTACATATGTTTTGGAGTCTTTCTATTTTCTCTCTTATGTTCTCTCATTGAGTTTTCTTTAAAAAAAAACTTCATCTAGGAATCTTTTTCATTTCTTTTTTTTGTCTTTGTGAATTTCCTTCTGGCTCTGATCAATTCCTCGAAAATCATTCACAAATTCATTGCAAACCCTTTGAAACATTCCTCGCAAATTGAGCTGAATTATTTCTGTATTTCCTTGGAATTAAACTCGGCGTCACCGATTTAAATATTTTGGTCTAACCGAAAAGGATCTACCCTAAGTCCCTGACTTTCGGACACACCGATCCATCTTAATTCGGTGTCACCGATTTATTTCTTTCAGGATATCATCTTCTGCAGCTCCGCTCAATGATTCTCTATGCATGTTCCTTTTTGCCCTATTGTGATTCTTAAGGATCCCACTTCTTTCTTTCCATCTTCCCTAACCTTCCTAGTTTGCTGTCCTTTTCGGCACTTGATGTCAAAGGGGGAGAAGACTTAGGGGGAGAAGAGAAGATTTAGGGGGAGAAGAAGAGCAATCTTACCTTAAGGGGGAGAGAATCACATCAAAGCTTTGCCGTGTTTTTCCTTATAAGAGAATTTCTTGCCGTGTTTCACATTGGACTTTACAATTGGCGTCATTCTCATTTGGCATCATTCTTTTGATTTTGCTCTTTCCATCAAACCCATTGATCGTAGAGAACTCAAAGGGAGAGGAATCTTCACAATTGATATCTTATGGAAAGCAAAATCTCTCAGAGTTCATTGAAAATCTTTTAGTTTCGGAGACATGTTTGCTGATTCAAGCTTGTGCTCAATATGAGACACTCTTTATACATGTCATCCATGGCTTGGTACTCTTGATGTTCTTGCAGTTGGTTGAAGAAATATTCTTGTGTTATCTAACCTTGTTTTCCCAAGTTTATCTCTTCAGGTACAATGCCAAGGAACCTCAAGGTAAGTATATGCACTTTGCAGAATGTGCATGATGGTGACTTGCTTGTGAATACTTGTTTGCAAGGAATCACCATGCACATATGCATTATCACTCACTTCTTTTCATCTGTTCTGATGCATGTAGCCAAGCTGCATGTAGCACATCTTGCTTTTCTCTCTTGTGTGCTTGTGGTAGTCCAAAACCGTAATTTATGAAAATCTTGCACACTTGTAGGGGGAGCCTGTGTACTACATGTTTGTCAAAGCTTTCGTGATAATTCTGTCTTTCTTTCAATAAGCTTTGATGTCTTGTTTAGTGTGTTGCCATCAATTACCAAAAAGGGGGAGATTGAAAGCACATTTGCTCCTCGGGTGGTTTTGGTAATTAATGACAACATACTTTGTGGTTGGACTAATGCTTTTACCAAGTATGTTTCAGGAAATTCAATCACATTGGCATGGCAAAAGGACTAAAGAGGTGGACCCCTCAAAATGCTAAGGCAAGCATTGGCAAAAGCTCAAGACTCCATTTTTGGTTTAGTGATCCTAGATCACATTGAGTCCATAGGAAAAGCCAATACTATTAAAAGGGGATGAGGTTATGATGATGATCTGGTTGCTCAAGTGCTTAGTGATACATCTCCTTAACTATCAGCAACTTTCACTGCCATATACACTCATAAGTAATCTCGGTCCCACCGATATTCCAATCTCAGTCACACCGAGATGAACCACCTCAGCCATAAGCCAAACCCAAGAAAACTCGGATTTTCCGATTCTGAACTCGGTCTCACCGAAACATGAGTTGCCAAGCTTCTGTAACCTTCTGTCATCAAATCGGTGTCACCGAGATGATGAAGTCGGTCCCACCGAAACTGGCATGCTCTTGTCATTGCACGAATCGGACTAACCGAGATTGTATTTTCGGTCCCACCGAAAATCCCAACGTTCACATTATTTGAACTATCGGTCTCACCGAGTTGTCCACTTCGGTCCCACCGAGATTGCTCAAATGTGTGTAATGGTTGGATTTTGTGTGGAGGCTATTTATACCCCTCCACCCCCTCTTCATTCGTGGAGAGAGCCATCAGAAAGAACTACCACTCCTACCTTATATTTCTGAGAAGAGAACTACCTACCCTTGTGTTGAGATCAAGTTGCTCCACTCCCACCATATGAAGCTTGATCTCTAGCCTTCCCAAGTTGCTTTCCACTCAATCCTTTCTTCCACCACAGCCAAATCAGTGAGGAGAGTTGAGTGTTGGGGAGATTATCATTTGAATCACAAGAGCAAGGAGTTCATCATCATCTACAACATCTATTACCTTTTGGAGGGTGGTGCCTCCTAGATTGGTTAGGTGTCGCTTGGGAGCCTCCGTCATCGAGATGTGGAGTTGAACCAAGAAGTTTGTAAGGGCAAGGAGATCGCCTACTTCGTGAAGATCTACCCCGATTAAGGCTAGCCCTCCGTGGGCGTAGGCCATGATGGAATAGACAAGGTTGCTTCTTAGTGGACCCTTCGTGGGTGGAGCCCTCCGTGGACTCGCGCAGCCGTTACCCTCCGTGGGTTGAAGTCTCCATCAACGTGGAAGTACGATAGCACCACCTATCGGAACCACGAGAAAAATCACCGCGTCTCCAAATTGCGTTTGATCTTCTCCACTTCTCTTTACTACTTATGCAATTTACTTTCCGCTGCCCATACTCTAGAATTGCATGTGTAGTGTGCTACTTGACTTGTATATTATGCAAAATCTGCCAAAATCTGTCCTTGATAAAAGACAGAATTTTATCTTGTCGAGTAGTCTAATCACCCCCCCCCCTTCTAGACACTCTCACCTTCTTCGATCCCTCAATTGGTACCAGAGCCTTGGTCTCCATTGCTTTGGTTTACACACCATTGGAGGAAGATGGACGTGTCTACGTTTGCGAGTGTTAGCCATAGAGTGCCTATTCTTAATGGAGTGTCCTATAACTCGTGGAGGATTGAAATGCTTATTATCTTTAAGACATACAGTTTGCGCAAATATGTTGAGACCCCCTATGTGCCTCCATTTGACCCCTTGCACCCTACCATGGATGAAGAGCTTGATTTGCTTCGTAACCTTAGGACTGTAAATCTTATCATTAGAGGGTTACCCGATAACTTGCTTAAGCTCGTTACAAACTTTGAGTGCGCCTATGCTATGTGGAAGTTCTTGGAAGAACTTTATCCGGACTACTCTTTGAGAGGTCTTGATGAAATTCTATACAAGACTATTGAATTTGATATAATGCGCCCCAATGATCCCAACTTTGATAAATGCTTCTTTGAGCTTCGTGATCTTATGAAAAAGAAGGGTGATCCCGGTCTTATCAATGTTCTAATTAGAAATGCTCTTGTATTGCATTCCGATGATTGTTGTCACATTGACAAAACTAATGCAAGTAGTTATCAAATTGACCTAGGTGTTGATGATGAACAATCTATGGGTCAATATGATGATGAGCATGAGCATGATGATGATTACTCCGATTCGGACACCGAGCTAGACAAGATCATGAAGAGTCTCAATCTTATGGCAAATCTGAGAGACTACATATCCGGCGGAAAAGAGTGGATTCTTGATAGTGGATGCACCGACCACATGACCGGAGACAAAGACATGTTTCGAGAGCTTGCAAAGAACGATGGTCCACGCAAGTATGTGACTTTTGGAGACAACTCCAAGGGTAAGGTACTTGGCCTTGGTAAGGTGGCCATATCTCATGATAGCTCTATTCAAAATGTCATGCTTGTAGAATCTCTTGGATACAATTTACTTTCCGTGTCTAGATTAGCCGACTTAGGATTCAACGTGCTATTCACCGAAGTAGATTGCCAAGTCTTTCGTCGTGACAATCATAACATGGCGTTTACCGGTATCTGTAGAGGTGATCTATATATTGTTGATTTCACTAAGAAAGCCCAACCTAGAGCTTGCTTCATTGCTAAATCCGCTAAAGGTTGGTTATGGCATAGAAGGCTTGGACATGTTGGTATGCGTAATCTAGACAAGCTGATCAAAGGTGATCATATTCTTGGCGTTAAAGATGTTTTTTTTTGACAAAGATAGACTTTGTAGTGCTTGTCAAGCAGGAAAACAAGTAGGTGGAAGTCATCCTGTGAAAAACATCATGACCACAAGGAGACCGCTTGAGCTTCTTCATATGGATCTCTTCGGTCCCAATGCTTACAAAAGCCTTGGTGGTAACTCCTTTGGTCTAGTTATAGTTGATGATTATTCCAGATTTACGTGGGTATTTTTCCTTGATGACAAATCGCAGGTTCAGAGAATCTTCAAAACCATTGCCAGAAAGGCCCAAAATCGATTTGAGGTGAAGATCAAGAAAGTTCGGAGTGACAATGGAACGGAGTTCAAGAACGCCAATGTAGACTCTTTTCTCGATGAGGAAGGGATTCTACATGAGTTCTCGGCTACATACACTCCTCAACAAAATGGAGTTGTTGAGAGGAAGAACCGAACGCTCATAGAGATGGCGAGAACAATGCTTGATGAATACAAGACACCGAAGCATTTTTGGGGTGAAGCGGTCGAGACAGCTTGTCATGCTATCAACAGGCTTTATCTTCACAAGCTCCTCGGCAAGACATCATACGAGCTCCTCACCGGTAACAAACCCCAAGTGGGATACTTTCGTGTCTTTGGTTCGAAATGCTATATCCTTGATAAGCATCGTCGGTCTAAATTTGCTCCTAAAACTCATGAAGGCTTTTTTCTTGGTTATGGATCAAACTCCCACACCTACCGTGTCTACAATAATTTCACCCGAAAGGTTGAAGAGACGGTAGACGTGAAGTTTGATGAATCTAATGGCTCGCAAGTAGAGCAAATGCCTATTGATGTAGGAGACAAGGACCCATCGGAAGCTATCCAAGATTTATCTATTGGAAAGATCCGTCCCATGGAAGTGAAGGAGAGTACCTCATCTACATATGTGGAGCCCCCTACCTCACAGCGAAATGAACCTCAAGGCAACATGGAGGCTTCCACAAGTGGAACTCACCAAGATGAGGAAGTGCAACAAGAAGATCCACCACAACCTCCTTCTCCACCGCCTCAAGACAACACCAACAACAATGAAGAAGAAGAAGAGGAAGATGAAGATGATGAGGAAGCTCAGCCACAACCTCAACAAAAGCTATCCCGAGTCCGAGCAAGAGTCAAGAAAAATCATCCCGTGGAACAAATGATGAACGACATCAACTCCGGGAGAATTACTCGCTCTAAAACTCGCTTAGCTAACTTTTGTGAGCATTACTCATTTATCTCTAGTATTGAACCTATGAAGGTAGAAGAAGCACTTGAAGACCCGGATTGGGTGAACGCTATGCACGAAGAATTACACAACTTCGAGAGGAACAAGGTATGGACTTTGGTGGAGAAGCCCAAGGATGATCAAAACGTCATTGGAACCAAATGGGTGTTTCGGAACAAGCAAGATGAAGATGGACAAGTCATCCGCAACAAGGCTCGTCTCGTAGCTCAAGGTTACACACAAGTCGAAGGTATGGACTATGGTGAGACCTATGCCCCCGTTGCTAGACTTGAGTCCATTCGCATTCTTCTTGCTTATGCCAATCACCATGATATTACTCTCTATCAAATGGATATCAAAAGTGCTTTCCTAAATGGTGAAATTGAGGAGGAAGTATTTGTGAAATAACCTCCCGGATTTGTGAATCCCAAAAAGCCTAATCATGTTTACAAGTTGCACAAAGCTCTTTATGGTCTTAAACAAGCTCCTAGAGCTTGGTACAAATGCTTGACTAGCTTTCTTCTTGAGAAAGGCTTTGAGATTGGAAAGATAGACTCAAGCTGTTCACGAAAAGGGTTGATGGTGAACTATTTGTGTGCCAAATATATGTTGATGATATTATTTTTGGTTCAACTAACCCTCATTTTAGCAAGAAGTTTGGAAAGCTCATGTCGGAGAAGTATGAGATGTCCATGATGAGTGAACTCAAATTCTTCCTTGGGTTGCAAATCAAGCAATCTAAGGAGGGTACCTTTGTCTCACAAACAAAGTACACCAAGGATCTCTTCAAGAAGTTCAACATGCAAGAAAGCAAAGGTATGAGAACCCCCATGCCTACAAGTGGACATAATGACTTGACAAAAGATGGAGAACCCGTTGATCAAAAGGTTTACCGATCTATGATTGGTTCTCTACTATATCTTTGTGCTTCTCGTCCTGACATAATGTTGAGTGTATGCATGTGTGCTCGATATCAAGCAGCCCCTAAAGAATGTCATCTTAAAGCTGTTAAAAGGATTGTGAGATATTTGATACACACACCAAACTTTGGCATTTGGTATCCTAAGAGGGCCTCTTTCGACCTTGTTGGCTATTCCGACTCGGACTATGACGGTGACAGGGTTGATAGAAAGTCAACTTCGGGTACGTGTCAATTCCTTGGCCGATCCCTTGTACCTTGGTCCTCCAAGAAACAAAATTCGGTATCATTATCCACTGCCGAAGCGGAATATATTGCTGCTGGTTCGTGTTGTGCTCAATTGCTATGGATGACACAAACGCTTAAGGATTATGGGATACATGTGAGACATGTTCCCTTGCTTTGTGACAATGAGAGTGCGATTAAAATTGGACACAATCCCGTGCAACACTCTCGAACGAAACATATTGAAGTTCGTCACCATTTCATTCGTGATCACATTGCCAAGGGTGACATCAATCTTAAGCATGTTCGTACTGACAAACAACTCGCTGATATCTTTACAAAACCTCTTGATGAGAAGGTGTTTTGTCGCTTAAGGAGTGAGTTGAACATCATTGATGCCTCAAACTTGGAGTGAGAACTCCATTGATGCATGCAAGGCATGAGCCTACTTGACTAATCCTTGATATTTCTCTTATGATGGTAATCATATGTCTTGGACACATTTGCCTCCTTGTATTGCATCTAACTCCTTGCAGGTACTTGGATGATCTACATTCCACAAGACTACCAAACACTCAAATCATGAGTAATCTTGTCATTGACCAAGTATCTAGCCCTTTGGGATGTTGAGTTCAAGGAACAAAATTCCACATATCCTTTTTGACATCTTATACATCTAGTATTTCACTCTTGTCATCTTGGATATCCTTGAGTATTTCCTTGCTTGCCTAACCCATGTAGAAAGATGAACTACACAAGTGGAAATGGCGCTCCAACTTCACATTCAATGAGCACCTACATCAAGTTTACCTACATGAACAAAGCAACAACAAGCCCAAGGTATGTTCTTCACATCTTTAAGGAGCTTTGCTCAAAGTCATGAGTACACGCAGCTTCATAAGATGTGATCACATCAAATGCTTAATCGAAAAATGGCAACCCCATTTTGAGCTTAAACGATGAGTATGACCCATGATCAAATGTTCTCATTTGACTCCTAAGTCAATATACTCAAACATAGGTGACCTTGTCGCCGACCCTTTTCTAGATGAAGTACATATGTTTTGGAGTCTTTCTATTTTCTCTCTTATGTTCTCTCATTGAGTTTTCTTTAAAAAAAAACTTCATCTAGGAATCTTTTTCATTTCTTTTTTTGTCTTTGTGAATTTCCTTCTGGCTCTGATCAATTCCTCGAAAATCATTCACAAATTCATTGCAAACCCTTTGAAACATTCCTCGCAAATTGAGCTGAATTATTTCTGTATTTCCTTGGAATTAAACTCGGCGTCACCGATTTAAATATTTTGGTCTAACCGAAAAGGATCTACCCTAAGTCCCTGACTTTCGGACACACCGATCCATCTTAATTCGGTGTCACCGATTTATTTCTTTCAGGATATCATCTTCTGCAGCTCCGCTCAATGATTCTCTATGCATGTTCCTTTTTGCCCTATTGTGATTCTTAAGGATCCCACTTCTTTCTTTCCATCTTCCCTAACCTTCCTAGTTTGCTGTCCTTTTCGGCACTTGATGTCAAAGGGGGAGAAGACTTAGGGGGAGAAGAGAAGATTTAGGGGGAGAAGAAGAGCAATCTTACCTTAAGGGGGAGAGAATCACATCAAAGCTTTGCCGTGTTTTTCCTTATAAGAGAATTTCTTGCCGTGTTTCACATTGGACTTTACAATTGGCGTCATTCTCATTTGGCATCATTCTTTTGATTTTGCTCTTTCCATCAAACCCATTGATCGTAGAGAACTCAAAGGGAGAGGAATCTTCACAATTGATATCTTATGGAAAGCAAAATCTCTCAGAGTTCATTGAAAATCTTTTAGTTTCGGAGACATGTTTGCTGATTCAAGCTTGTGCTCAATATGAGACACTCTTTATACATGTCATCCATGGCTTGGTACTCTTGATGTTCTTGCAGTTGGTTGAAGAAATATTCTTGTGTTATCTAACCTTGTTTTCCCAAGTTTATCTCTTCAGGTACAATGCCAAGGAACCTCAAGGTAAGTATATGCACTTTGCAGAATGTGCATGATGGTGACTTGCTTGTGAATACTTGTTTGCAAGGAATCACCATGCACATATGCATTATCACTCACTTCTTTTCATCTGTTCTGATGCATGTAGCCAAGCTGCATGTAGCACATCTTGCTTTTCTCTCTTGTGTGCTTGTGGTAGTCCAAAACCGTAATTTATGAAAATCTTGCACACTTGTAGGGGGAGCCTGTGTACTACATGTTTGTCAAAGCTTTCGTGATAATTCTGTCTTTCTTTCAATAAGCTTTGATGTCTTGTTTAGTGTGTTGCCATCAATTACCAAAAAGGGGGAGATTGAAAGCACATTTGCTCCTCGGGTGGTTTTGGTAATTAATGACAACATACTTTGTGGTTGGACTAATGCTTTTACCAAGTATGTTTCAGGAAATTCAATCACATTGGCATGGCAAAAGGACTAAAGAGGTGGACCCCTCAAAATGCTAAGGCAAGCATTGGCAAAAGCTCAAGACTCCATTTTTGGTTTAGTGATCCTAGATCACATTGAGTCCATAGGAAAAGCCAATACTATTAAAAGGGGATGAGGTTATGATGATGATCTGGTTGCTCAAGTGCTTAGTGATACATCTCCTTAACTATCAGCAACTTTCACTGCCATATACACTCATAAGTAATCTCGGTCCCACCGATATTCCAATCTCAGTCACACCGAGATGAACCACCTCAGCCATAAGCCAAACCCAAGAAAACTCGGATTTTCCGATTCTGAACTCGGTCTCACCGAAACATGAGTTGCCAAGCTTCTGTAACCTTCTGTCATCAAATCGGTGTCACCGAGATGATGAAGTCGGTCCCACCGAAACTGGCATGCTCTTGTCATTGCACGAATCGGACTAACCGAGATTGTATTTTCGGTCCCACCGAAAATCCCAACGTTCACATTATTTGAACTATCGGTCTCACCGAGTTGTCCACTTCGGTCCCACCGAGATTGCTCAAATGTGTGTAATGGTTGGATTTTGTGTGGAGGCTATTTATACCCCTCCACCCCCTCTTCATTCGTGGAGAGAGCCATCAGAAAGAACTACCACTCCTACCTTATATTTCTGAGAAGAGAACTACCTACCCTTGTGTTGAGATCAAGTTGCTCCACTCCCACCATATGAAGCTTGATCTCTAGCCTTCCCAAGTTGCTTTCCACTCAATCCTTTCTTCCACCACAGCCAAATCAGTGAGGAGAGTTGAGTGTTGGGGAGATTATCATTTGAAGCACAAGAGCAAGGAGTTCATCATCATCTACAACATCTATTACCTTTTGGAGGGTGGTGCCTCCTAGATTGGTTAGGTGTCGCTTGGGAGCCTCCGTCATCGAGATGTGGAGTTGAACCAAGAAGTTTGTAAGGGCAAGGAGATCGCCTACTTCGTGAAGATCTACCCCGAGTAAGGCTAGCCCTCCGTGGGCGTAGGCCATGATGGAATAGACAAGGTTGCTTCTTCGTGGACCCTTCGTGGGTGGAGCCCTCCGTGGACTCGCGCAGCCGTTACCCTCCGTGGGTTGAAGTCTCCATCAACGTGGAAGTACGATAGCACCACCTATCGGAACCACGAGAAAAATCACCGCGTCTCCAAATTGCGTTTGATCTTCTCCACTTCTCTTTACTACTTATGCAATTTACTTTCCGCTGCCCATACTCTAGAATTGCATGTGTAGTGTGCTACTTGACTTGTATGTCATGCAAAATCTGCCAAAATCTGTCCTTGATAAAAGACATAATTTTTATCTTGTCGAGTAGTCTAATCACCCCCCCCCCCTTCTAGACACTCTCACCTTCTTCGATCCCTCACGACTACATGACACTTCACCATTATTTGGGACTAGAGGAAGGCATTGGGAAGTAATAAGTAGATGATGGGTTGCTAGAGTGACAGAAGCTTAAACCCTAGTTTATGCGTAGCTTTGTTAGGGGCTGATTTGGATCCATATGTTTAATGATGTGGTTAGGCTTACCTTAATACTTATTTTGTAGTTGCGGACGCTTGCAATAGGGGTTAATCATAAGTGGGATGCTTGTCAAAGTAAGGGCAGTACCCAAGCACCGGTACACCCACATTTCAAATTATCAAAGTACTGAACGTGAATCATATGAACGTGATGAAAACTAGCTTGACGATAATTCCCATGTGTCCTCGGGAGCTCCTTTCTCATTATTAGAAATTGTCCAGGCTTATCCTTTGCTATATAAAGGATTGGGCCACCTTGCTGCACTTTATTTACTTTATTTACTTGTTACTCATTACTATTTCTCTTATCACAAAACTATCTATCACCTATAATTTCAGTGCTTGTAGAGAAAACCTTACTGAAAACCGCTTATCATTTCCTTCTGCTCCTCGTTGGGTTCGACACTCTTACTTATCTAAAGGACTATGATAGATCCCCTACACTTGTGGGTCATCAAGACCCTTTTCTGGCGCCATTGCTGGGGAGTGTAGCGCTTTTGGTGAGTGGAACTTGGTAAGGAAACATTTATATAGTGTGCTGAAATTTTTTGTTACTTGTCACTATGGAAACTAATCCTTTGAGGGGCTTGTTCAGGGTATCTTCACCCCGACCAGAAGAGCAAAGTGTTGCTCCTCAACCTACTGAACTTTATGAAAATATTTACTTTGAGATTCCTTCGGGTATGATAGAGAAACTGCTAGCTAATCCATTTGCAGGAGATGGAACATTGCATCCCGATTTACACCTTATCTTTGTGGATGAAGTTTGTGGATTATTTAAGCTTGCAGGTATACCCAATGATGTTGTCAAAAGGAAGGTCTTCCCTTTATCTTTGAAGGGAGATGCATTGACATGGTATAGGCTATGTGATGATACGAGATCTTGGAATTATAAGCGATTGAAGTTAGAATTTCACCAGAAGTTTTATCCTATGCATCTTGTTCATCATGATCATAATTACATATATAATTTCTAGCCCCGCGAAGGAGAAAGCATCGCTCAAGCTTGGGGGAGGCTTAAGTCAATGTTATATTCATGCCCCAATCATGAGCTCTCCCGGGAAATGATTATTCAAAACTTTTATGCTCGGCTTTCTCTTAATGATCGCAACCTGCTCGATACTTCCTGTGCTGGTTCTTATATGCTGAAGATTATTGATTTCAAATGGGACTTATTGGAAAGAATTAAATGCAACTCTGAAGATTGGGGTTCCGACGATGGTAAGGAGTCGGGTATGACACCTAAGTTCAATTGTGTTAAATCTTTTACGGATACGGATGCTTTTTGTGGATTTAGCGCTAAGTATGGACTTGACTCTGAGATAGTAGCTTCTTTCTGTGAATCTTTTGCTACTCACGTTGATCTCCCTAAAGAGAAGTGGTTTAAATATAATCCTCCTGTTGAAGTGAAAGTAGTTGCACCTACAGTTGAAGAAAATACTATCACGTATAGTGATCCTATTGTTCCTACTACTTATGTTGAGAAACCTCCTTTTCCTGTTAGGATAAAGGATCATGATAAAACTTCGACTGTTGTTCGTAAGAGTAATACTAGGACTTATACACCTCCTGAGCAAATCAATGTTGAACCTAGTATTGCTATGGTTAAAGATCTCTTGGATGATGATTCAGATGGGCATGTTATTTATTTCTGTGATGAAACTGCTAATATTGCTAGACCAGATACTATTATACATAGACCTATCGTAGGCATGCCTGTTATTTCTGTTAAAATAGGAGATCATTGTTATCATGGTTTATGTGATATGGGTGCAAGTGCTAGTGCGATACCTTATGATCTATATAAAGAAATTATGCACGACATTGCGCCCATTGAATTAGAAGACATTGATGTTACCATTAAGCTTGCTAATAGGGATACCATTAAATCAGTTGGTATTGTTAGAGATGTTGAAGTTTTGTGTGGGAAGGTTAAATACCCTGCTGACTTTCTTGTTCTTGGCTCCCCACAAGATGATTTTTGTCCCATTATTTTTGGTAGACCCTTCTTGAATACAGCTAGTGCTAAGATTGATTGTGAAAAAGATATTGTCACCATTGGCTTAGATGGTATGTCTCATGAGTTTAATTCCGCTAAGTTTCATAGACAACCTCGTGATAGGGAACCACTTAGTAAAGATGAGATTATTGGTCTTGCTTCCATTGTCGTGCCTCCTACCGATCCGTTAGAACAATATTTGCTAGACCATGAAAATGATATGTTTATGAAGGAAAGAAGGGAAATAGATGAAGTGTTCCTTAAAAAGGAACCTGTGCTGAAACTTAATCTTCCTGTTGAAATTCTTGGGGATCCCCCTCCACCCAAGGGTGATCCCGTGTTTGAACTCAAACCATTACCTGCTAATCTTAAGTATGCTTATCTTGATGAAAAGAAAATATATCCTGTTATTATTAGTGCTAACCTTTCAGAGAAAGAAGAAGAAAGATTATTGAAAACTCTGAAGAAGCACCGAGCTGCTATTGGATACACTCTAGATGATCTTAAGGGTGTTAGTCCCACGTTATGCCAACACAAAATTAAATTGGAGGACGATGCCAAACCAGTTAGAGATCCTCAACGACGACTGAATCCCAAGATGAAAGAAGTGGTAAGAAAGGAGATACTAAAGCTCCTTGAGGCAGGTATAATTTATCCCGTTGTTGATAGTGATTGGGTAAGCCCTGTTCATTGTGTTCCTAAAAAGGGAGGTATTACCGTTGTTCCTAATGATAAAGATGAATTGATCCCGCAAAGAATTATTACAGGTTATAGGCTACTAAGAAAGATCATTACCCTTTACCTTTTATTGATCAAATGCTAGAAAGACTATCCAAACACACACATTTCTGCTTTCTAGATGGTTATTCTGGTTTCTCTCAAATACCTGTGTCAGCGGGGGATCAATCAAAAACTACTTTTACTTGCCCTTTCGGTACTTTTGCTTATACACGTATGCCTTTTGGTTTATGTAATGCACCTGCTACCTTTCAAAGATGCATGATGGCTATATTCTCTGATTTTTGTGAAAAGATTTGTGAGGTATTCATGGATGACTTCTCCGTTTATGGATCCTCTTTTGATGATTGTTTGAGCAACCTTAATCGAGTTTTGCAGAGATGCGAAGACACTAGTCTCGTCCTGAATTGGAAAAAGTGCCACTTTATGGTTAATGAAGGCATTGTCTTGGGGCACAAGATTTCTGAGAAAGGTATTGAAGTTGACAAAGCTAAAGTTGATGCTATTGAAAAGGTGCCATGTCCCAAGGACATAAAAGGTATAAAAGTTTCCTTGGTCATGCCGGTTTTTATAGGAGGTTCATTAAGGACTTTTCTAAAATCTCTAGGCCTCTAACTAATTTATTGCAAAAAGATATTCCTTTTGTCTTTGATGATGATTGTGTAGAAGCATTTGAAATACTTAAGAAAGCTTTGATTACTACACCTATTGTTCAGCCACATGATTGGAATTTACCCTTTGAAATTATGTGTGATGCTAGTGATTATGCTGTAGGTGCTGTTCTAGGGCAAAGAGTTGATAAGAAATTGAATGTTATCCAGTATGCTAGTAACACTCTTGATATGGCCCAGAGAAATTATGCTACTACTGAAAAAGAGTTCTTAGCAGTTGTGTTTGCATGTGATAAGTTTAGACCTTATATTGTTGATTCCAAAGTTACTATTCACACTGATTGTGCTAAGCCTAGGCTCATTAGATAGGTTCTCCTGCTCCAAGAATTTGATTTACATATTATTGATAGAAAAGGAGCTGAGAACCCCGTTGCAGACAACTTGTCTAGGTTAGAGAATGTTCTTGATGACCCACTACCTATTGATGATAGCTTTCCTGATGAACAATTAGCAGTCACTAATGCTTCTCGTACTGCTCCTTGGTATGTTGATTATGCTAATTACATTGTTGCTAAATTTATACCGCCTAGTTTCACATACCAACAAAAGAAAAAGTTCTTTTATGATTTAAGACATTACTTTTGGGATGACCCGCACCTTTATAAAGAAGGAGTAGATGGTGTTATTAGACGTTGTGTGCCTGAGCATGAACAGGAACAGATCCTGTCGTGGAATTGTCACGGCAGATGTCCTTAGTGTCAGGACTTAGTCGCGAGGCCAACGCATCTATGTGGTAGCTTGAGAGGGGTTGAGCGGAATCGAGAGACGCAACACAAGACAGGGATTTAGACAGCTTCGGGCCCCGGGAAACATCATCCGGTAAAAAACCTACATGCTGTTTGAGGCTAGGTCTCATTATCATCACGAGGGAGTCGCCATAAACCGGCTCTCCTCTTTGTGTCTAACCCTAAGATTGTTTCTTCTTGCTTGTAGTTTCTAGCTTGTCCCTCTTTGGGGAGCCCCGCCCCTCCTTATATATGTTGAAGGGGCGGGTTACATGTGGAGTCCTATTAGGATTAGGACTAGTCTATCTCTAATACAAACCGGATACAAGTCCTGGTCTTAACTCCTTGTAAGGTAAATACTCCTCATGCCTTTCCTCTTAAACCGGTCCACAATAGTTGAACCGGCCATCATGAACCACCAGACGGGCCACCGGGTCTTGTCGCTCCTCTGACCCGTCCGCCGGGTCACCAGTGAGTTACAACGTCCTGGCGGGTTGCTGGTAAATCGCCAGGTCTGGGCGGGTCACCAGATGAATATCGCCAAGTGCCAACGGGACCTCAAATAAACCGCCAAGTCCGACCGGGTTAACTTCTAGCCGGTTTACACCACGGGGTATATCCCCGACATTAGCCCCCAAGTTTAGCTTGGATTTATCCATGGTAAACTTATGCTGCGAAATAAACACCAGAACAAATTTGGCAGGTTGTGCTCCGGGTTAAGAATTCTTGTAGACTGGCACCTGATCGTCCTTAAGTCCTTGTCATTTCCTCCTTCTAGAAAATCCGGGTCAACAACCAGCTTCATACTTTAAATTGCTGACGTTGGTTTCTCATAGAAAAAAATTTGTGAAGAATAATCCACTTGAGTCGGCTTCCAAAGCGCCGGTTTAAGAATTATTGGTCTTGAGATACTCATATGATATTCAACCGGCTTGAAGATGCAGAACTTGCCGGTTTATCATTGCCAAAAACTGTCGGGTTATAAAAACTGATAATTCCAGGTCATGATTGTTGCAGACACCGGTTCATGATTGTTGCCAACACCGGTTTATGATTATTGATGACACCGGGTTGCAGCCACAGGGTCATAATGATTGGTGACGCCGGGTCAATCTAGTTTGCTCAAACAGAGAATTTGAAAATATTTCCTTGATAATAATATAATACCTGTAGCCCCCAAGTCTTGAGTAGAACAAAGTGATGGCTTAAGACTTGCTTCAATATAAATACTGCCACTTAAGAAGAAATCCATGTTGTTCATCCCAGTGACTAGTAAAAACTGAATACTCCATATATGTAGCCCCCAAGTGCCGGATTGTCTTGCTTGCAACAATCTGGGACTTGAAATTGCCTTATGCTCATAAAAACTTCAACCAGTGTAGCCCCCAAGGGCCAGGTCATTATGCAATAATGAGCAGGGACTTTGTAAATATAATCATGTAAACTTGAGCAGTGATGTGTAGCCCCCAAGGGCCGGCTCAGTAAAATAATATTGAGCTGGGACTTGATATATGCTTCAATAAAAATAACATCATATGATGTAACCCCCATCATGGGACTTGAATCCACGTCCACAAGGTTAAGAGCCTTGTGCTTTACCGACTGAGCAATGGACCTTTCAATATAATGAATAAAAAGCTTTGTACCTTCAATTGTTGAAACAAGCAATTGGTAGCCCCCAAGGGTCGACTCATTATAATGTGATGAGTCGGGTCTTCAATAATATGAGCAAAAAAATACTTTGCATTAGCCCCCAAGTGTCATGGTGCATGCTTGCAGCGACATGAGACTTGCATGTAATCTTAATTTGAATAATGTAGCCCCCAAGTGCCGAGTTGTAAGCCTGCAGCGACTCGGGACTATTCCTTCAATTGTAAAATAAGTCATATCCATTGATAAAATAATAACCATTGCGCTAAAGCGACTTTGAAAACCTCAATCATAATACTGGTTATTGATAACCATAATAAAAATCCAGCCATGTTGGCTATTCAAGATAATATAATCCGGTATGAAAACCTTATTCAGTATCATAATGAAAATTCAGCCAAGTTTGGCTATTTGAATAATATAACCCAATGATTTATAAGCGCATGATTCCAATGGCGCAATCCAAATATATACTGGCGACTTATAGTCCCAGGCCAGGCCGGTTTAATAAACACCGGATAATTTCTCATCATATACTGGTGACTTATCGTCTTAAAGCCAGACCGGTTTAATAAACGCCGGATAATTATAATCATACTTTATTCAACCTGTTTCTGCATACAACAAGGTTAAAGTGTCCTGGCGGTTTACCGCCGGACGGGTCATAATGCCCAACATATAACCCAGGTTTATAACCAAGGCTGCACTTAAGAATAATCGGATATGAAACATATCATACCTGTGACATTGAATCACATAGTCGGTTTACCAACTTTTTGTAGTAGGGGAATTTTGAGTAATGATAACTCCTTTCATACTGTGCCGGTTTATAATAAAACCATACCGGGTTGTGATAAACACCGGTTTAACAATATAAAATACTGGCAACTTGTAGTCAAACTAGACCGGGCTGATAGTCTCCAGATTATAACTTGATCGTGTACTGACAACTTGTAATTGAAAGTCAAGCCGGGTTAATGAACACCGGTTTACTCCATAATAAGATGGTAACATAAAATCAAAAAATCAAACCGGGCAAATAGTCTCCGGATTAAGAAGTGACCGTGTTCCGCCAATTTGTAATTGACCATCGAACCGGATTAATAATGTCGGTTTAAAAATCACAACAAAAATAAGTTATGTAAAAATACTTGAAGCAAAAGGCAATGATAAAACCGTTTGCAAGAAAGATGCTTTACTGAGCTGATCAGATGGTGTTACCATGGTCGGACAGGACCAAGCCCCCCAATAGGTGTGGCGATGGTTCAAGTCAGCCAGGTCCCCAAATGAAACCGTGGCATATATGCCGATCAAAAGGCATGGCAATGGTTCAGGTTCGACCAAGCCCCCAAGTGATTCAGTGGCCTTAGGACGATCAAGAGGCATGACTATGGTTCAGACATGACCACAAGTCCCCAAGCGATGCATTGGCATTATGCCGATCAAGAGGGGTGACGATGGTTCGGGTTCGACCAAAGCCCCCAAATGACTCTGTGGCCTTAGGCCGATCAAGAGGCGTGACTGGTTCAGACTTGACCATGTCCCCAAATGATCTGGTGGCTTTCGCCTATCAAAAGGTGTTGCATTGGTTCGGATACGACCAAGCCCCCATACAATCAATAATATGTTAGGCCAATAAGGCATGATACCCATGTTTGAACCACGCACCATGGCAGCAGGTCCTCTTTGGCACCCTTTAACTTTTTGCAAGACATAAATCCTTCTTGAGCCGGACGTTAAACCGGATATTGAGAGCTTCAAAGCTTTGTGGGAGACATCTTTCCCTTGAACTGGATTTTAAACCGGAATCCTCATTTTCAGCCGGAAATTTTCTGACGGCCTTTAAACTCAAACTTGCGAGGAGTTAATTCCTTTTTGAACCGGAAATTATTAAACGGATTTGAGAGCTTCAGTGAGACTGGCTTCCCTTGAGCCGGATTTTAAACCGGAATCTTTTCTGATGACCCGGAACTTCTTCATTGAGCCGGGATTTTGTAATTGTCATATACTTCCCAAGCCGGAAATTTTCTGACGGCCTTCAAATAACAGTAGCCTCCGGGACTGGGTTATCTTTCCCTCCATTGTCCTGGGGTTTTTAAATTTGCTGAAACTAGCAAGACTTGTTGCGTCATATCATCGTAGCCCCCGAGTCTCAAGGTGACTCGAAGAGTTGGCTTGAGATTCTCCATATTTGACCGTCATATAAACCGGCATAACTTGTATATCATTGGTGTTGATAGCATGATGTGAATCCACGGAAGGTTGAGGTGACTGCGGCGGGTTATAAATGATCCCATATGAGCCGTGTCAGCAACTCGGCCAATGGTTCCTTCCAACTGGTGATTTGAAGTTAACCAAACTGTAATGGCGGCGACTTGTGTGCCTGCCCATTGAACCACCCAGTGCAGACAGCGGTTGATAGTATATGATAATTTGCCTCCATTTTTCTTGAAAGAAAACCGGGCTACCCAAGCTGCGACTTGCTCATACTCAATAAACAGCTCATGCAGACAGGTGCGGCCCGGTGTGTTGATGTAGACCAGGCCACGAGAGGCGGACGAAAAAGATGACCTCGACATCAGAGGTGGCTCAAACAGATGAACCGGCCGCGGTACTGTAAACTGGCGCAGGCGAGTCAACCACGTCGTTTTGATGTAGTGAACAATTGTCCTGCATCAACAATATTGCAGACCAAGGCAAAGATAAACTGCTCTTTGACAAAAATAATATGTGCCCATGAAATATATTTAAAATAGATATCGCCTGATGTGTCAGGCCAGAAATAATCCGCCATGAAGTTGATGATCACTAGGTTAAGTTGAAATCACTCACGGGTGAGTCGGCCGCGGGAGCAGACAGATGAATCAACCGCACCGTTTGTAAACCGGTGCGGACGGGCGAGTCGTCCTCCTTGTTGTAAGCAGGTGCGGACGCGTGAACCAGCCGCGAGTGCGGATGGGTGAGTCGTCCGTGGCGTTGTAAGGCGGTGCGGACGGGTGAGTCGGCCGGCGTTGATGTAAACCGGACCGCGGGGGTCGGCGGCCTGTGCGTGCTTTATTGGGTAACTCGCGCGGTCTTGACGAGTTGATGTAGGCTGGACCATGCGAACGGTGGCTGGTACGTATGTCTGTCAAGTAGCGTGGCATGGACGAACGCTAGTGCATGCACTCCGAATTCGAGGCAGAAAAAATTGTCCTGTGTAAAAATATTACAGGGCAGAAAAAATTGTTCTTTAACAAAAAACAATAAGTGTTTAATAGATAAACTTTAGATGGATATCACCTGATGTTTGTGAACGACAGATGATCTGTGCGTTTTAGTCAACTCGACACTTTCAATATGCCGGACCGCAGGGCGGACAGTAAAATGACCGCAGCATCAGAAACGGCTTCGGAGAGATGAGTCGGTTGCAGCCTTGTAAGCCGGTGCAGACGAGCCAGTTGTACTCTGCATTATAAACCGGTGCCAATGCATGAATCGCTATGAGGGCAGATGGACGAGTCATCCATGGCGTTGTAAAACGTCGCGGACGGCAAATCAAACGTGACGTTGTTTAACCGGTGCAGATGCACGAATCGGCTGCTGGCGCAGACGGATGTAATCCGAACATCAGGGCGGCGACTTGCACATGTTACCGCCGAGCATCATAGCATGGACATAGCACCAGTGCAAAAGTGATGTTGACGCGCACCCCTTAGGTGACACCTTTTTGTAATGGTCCTGCGAAAATATTATAAGACCAAGTAATTGTTCTTTGATGAAAACAATATATATTAATAAAATAAACTAGAATGGATATCACCTGATTCGTCTGGTCGATAAATAATCCATTCCAGACGACAAAAACGGCGATTCAAAACAGCCCGGTGGTTTAACGCGGCAAGGACGGCTTAAAAACCGCTGTGATGGCTCAGAAGGAATCCTCTGGGTCTTTAAACACCTGGCCACCCCTTCTTTTTTTGGACGTGAACTAGCACATTTGGTAAACTCACGTGAGGGATCCTTGGCGTACACGTCTTTGTCCTTCCCATGTAGGAGTAAGTAGTAATACTACTAGCTTTTGATTCTCGCATAAGCATTGGTGCTTGGTCCTTCTCGTGGGTGGCAGGGCTGTAGCTTCAGAGATGTGACAACGCTACTATTGCTGGGTCAACCGGATGAACTTGAGCGTGTGTGTGCAGAGATGACTTGTGATTTGACAGCAGTGGTGCAGCGGAAATCTTGTGTCAACCTCGGCCGGACTGCCTGCACAAAAATCGATCTCCATCATTGCTTATGCATTGAATTGGCAGCAAAAGAACTTGTCGTCTCGGTGACTTACGGCGCATCCCACAAACCGTCATGCAACCCTAGTTTCCTTTTACGATTTAGTGGTATGGGCCGAGTTGGAATCTGACAAAGTTGATTCCTTGTCACCGTCAATTTGGACGCTGGTCGTTGACGCCTCGTCGCTGTCCTTTGGTTTCTTTTCCTTCCAACCTTGGTTTAGGGCCGAACCAATCTCATACTTGTTGTAATTACCGCTGATCAGGACAGCTTGGTTTCGTCAGATTGCTCTTGTGTATCCGCCCTTGGACTGACAATATGCTAAAGATGCGTCCGGCGGCGCACAAGTCGAAACCCTAATTTTCTCTCGTCTCAAACCTGTATATGCCGCTGCTGAAAAACTTTTCCAATCTTTGACTAACAAACTTCATAGTTGATGTGAATCCTTCCACGCCGGCTCTTGCTCATCTGGAAAATTATGAACTCCTTGATCCCTGGGAGAAATCCCTCCAAGAACTGAACACCACCGTGCGCGGGCCCCACGGTGGGTGCAATTGTCGTGGAATTGTCACGGCAGATGTCCTTAGTGTCAGGACTTAGTCACGAGGTCAACGCATCTATGTGGTAGCTTGAGAGGGGTTGAGCGGAATCGAGAGACGCAACACAAGACAGGGATTTAGACAGCTTCGGGCCCCGGGAAACATCATCTGGTAAAAACCCTACATGTTGTTTGAGGCTAGGTCTCATTATCATCACGAGGGAGTCGCCATAAACCGGCTCTCCTCTTTGTGTCTAACCCTAAGATTGTTTCTTCTTGCTTGTAGTTTCTAGCTTGTCCCTCTTTGGGGAGCCCTGCCCCTCCTTATATATGTTGAAGGGGCGGGTTACATGTGGAGTCCTATTAGGATTAGGACTAGTCTATCTCTAATACAAACCGGATACAAGTCCTGGTCTTAACTCCTTGTAAGGTAAATACGCCTCATGCCTTTCCTCTTAAACCGGTCCACAATAGTTGAACCGGCCTTCATGAACCGCCAGACGGGCCACCGGGTCTTGTCGCTCCTCTGACCCGTCCGCCGGGTCACCAGTGAGTTACAACGCCCTGGCGGGTTGCTGGTAAATCGCCAGGTCTGGGCGGGTCACCAGATGAATATCGCCAAGTGCCAGCGGGACCTCAAATAAACCGCCAAGTCCGGCCGGGTTAACTTCCGGCCGGTTTACACCGCGGGGTATATCCCCGACAGATCCTATGCAAGTGTCACTCTGAATCTTATGGAGGACACCACGCTGGAGATAGAACTGCACACAAGGTACTACAATCTGGTTTTTATTGGCCTACTCTCTTCAAAGATGCTCGTAAGTTTGTCTTCTCTTGTGATGAATGTCAAAGAGTAGGTAACATTTGTAGACGTCAAGAAATGCCTATGAATTATTCTCTTGTTATTGAACTGTTTGATGTTTGGGGCTTTGATTATATGGGAACTTTTCCTGCCTCTAATGGTTATACACATATTTTAGTTGAAGCTATTCCAACTTGTAGTGCTGATCATAACACTTCTATTAAAATGCTTAAAGAAGTTATTTTTTCGAGGTTTGGAGTCCCTAGATATCTTATGACTGACGGTGGTTCACATTTTATTCATGGTGCTTTCTGTAAGATGCTTGCTAAGTATGATGTTAATCATAGAATCGCATCTCCTTATCATCCGCAGTCTAGTCGTCAAGTAGAGTTGAGCAATAGAGAGCTCAAATTAATTTTGCAAAAGACTGTCAATAGATCTAGAAAGAATTGGTCCGAAAAACTTGATGATGCATTATGGGCCTATAGAACTGCATACAAAAATCCTATGGGTATGTCTCCATATAAGATGGCTTATGGAAAAGCATGTCATTTACCTCTTGAACTTGAACATAAAGCATATTGGGCTATTAAAGAGCTCAATTATGACTTCAAACTTGCCGGTGAGAAGAGGTTGTTTGATATTGGCTCACTTGATGAATGGAGAACCCAAGTGAGGGAGTCCTGGATTAGGGGATATCCGGACAGCCGGACTATATACTTTGTCCGGACTATCGGGGCGTGAAGATACAAGACTCAAGAATCTGTCCCATGTCCGTATGGGACTCTCCTTTGCGTGGAACACAAGCTTGGTGATCCGAATATTATATTTCCTTCCTTGTAACCGACTCCATGTAAACCCTAGCCCTCTCCGGTGTTTATATAAACCGGCGGGTTTTAGTCCTTAGGGACAGAATCATAATCATCATAGGCTAGCTTCTAGGGTTTAGCCTCTACAATCTCGTGGTAGATCAACTCTTGTACTACTCATATCATCAATATCAATCAAGTAGGAAGTAGGGTTTTACCTCCATCGAGAGGGCCCGAACTTGGGTAAACATTGTGTCCCTTGCCTCCTGTTACAATTAGCCTAAGACGCACATATCGGGACCCCCTACCCGAGATCCGTCGGTTTTGGCACCGACATTGGTGCTTTCATTGAGAGTTCCTCTATGTCATTGCTGCAAGGCTCGATGGCACGTCTCGTTGTCAAGGACAACATCACCTCTGGGGGAGCGCTGGCTGTAGGCCAAACTCTCTGACTAGGCAGCTTCATCATTGCTGCCCCATCGGCTGTCGCGCTGACGATGACCTCTCGGGTCATCACGCATAGCCTCCAAGTCGATTCGAAACTCGCCGAACAGATAGATCTGATATAGCTCTACTCCCTTAATGAGCTCTTGGATCGCATCACCGCTTTGGGAGTCGCCACAGACTATGACCAGATCAGGCTTAAACCCGACCAAAGGGACATTAAATCCCCGCCGGTCACCCACGAGATACCGGTAGTGGAGGAGCCACATACGGATTACCCCTCTATATTGAGGACGAGTTATGTCCAGATCACCGAGCTCCCTGAGCTGGACACCCGCTCAAGGGAAGACATGACCCAGACCCCGAACTTAGAATCGGGTACTGGGCCGAAGAAATTGGGCGGCACCAAGAGACCCCTGCCCTAGGGCGTTAGATCGGATCAGAATCTAGATTCAGCTACACCCACCCACCCGTACTTAAACCCTCTCTCCCATATCAGACAAGAGCCCCAAGAGACAGTACATCGCTACTGGGCCAGATTCCTCCTTGTGCTAAACAAGGTCAAGGACTATTGTGAGGAGGACGCGGTCTCACTTTTCTGCAAAAACTGCACAAACAAAGGAATCCTTAATGCTATAAGTCCTCGTGACATAGCACACTTTGCTGACTTGGAAACCATAGTATAGAAGTACTGTGCAATGGAAAGCGCATGGAAAACCCAAACAGAATTTTGGGATAGTCCGGCTCTCACTAAAACCTCTGTCCGAGCTAAACAGGCGAACTCTTGTAAGTCAGCCAATCCAATCCCCAAAAAACCAAAGCCCACCCCAGGGCGTGGAACCGTATTGGAAGAATGGCTCAATGGGCCATGTAAACTCCACAGCACGCCGGACACTACACCAACACATAGCCCTAGAGCATGTTGGATACTCCGACAGGTAGCAAAAAGTGGTGATGATCTTCTTGTAAGCCATAAAGCAGAAAAACATCCCGCCAAAGAAAACAATGCAGTACTAACAGTCTTTGAGACTTTTGCCTCAAATATAGGCGCAAGCGAGCTCATCGAAGCTCCACTAAAATCTGCGGGGTGGCAAATATAAATCCATGGAACGGCATTGCTATAACTTTCAGCGCTAGCGATGAACCTCAATTCCAGACAGTCCGGGCACCAGCCGCTTTGGTCCTTAGCCCAATCGTGGACGGCTTTCGGCTCACTAAAGTACTCATGGACGGCGGAAGCGGATTAAACTTGATCTACAAAGAAACACTCAGCAAGATGGAAATTGATAAAAGCCGCATTGAGCAAAGCGGCAGAACCTTTAGGGGAATCATCCCTAGTCGGGAAGCACGGTGTGCGGGAAAAATCACACTTGATGTGGTATTCGGCACTCCGGAGAATTACAGGTCCGAAGAAATCACATTCCAAGTGGCTCCTTTCAGCAGTGGATACCACACCCTTTTAGGATGGGACACGTTTACAAGCTTTCAAGCCATACCCCATTACGGGTACACGAAGCTTAAAATGCCCGGACCCAATGGAATCATCACTCTAGTCAGTGATCCGGACGTCGCACTTCACGCCGAAAACAAAACCGCAACACTAGCCTTGGACGCATTATCCGAAGCCCCAGCAGCTGGAGAACTAACAATGATGCGTGCCTGTTGGGGAACGTAGTAATTTCAAAAAAAACCTACGCACACGCAAGATCATGGTGATGCATAGCAACGAGAGGGGAGAGCGTTGTCCACGTACCCTCGTAGACCGAAAGCGGAAGCGTTAGAACAACGCGGTTGATGTAGTCGTACGTCTTCACGGCCCGACCGATCAAGCACCGAAACTACGGCACCTCCGAGTTCTAGCACACGTTCAGCTCGATGACGATCCCCGGACTCCGATCTAGCAGGGTGTCGGGGAAGAGTTCCGTCAGCACGACGGCGTGGTGACGATCTTGATGTTCTACTGTCGCAGGGCTTCGCCTAAGCACCGCTACAATATTATCGAGGACTATGGTGGAGGGGGGCACCGCACATGGCTAAGAGATCAAGAGATCAATTGTTGTTATGTCTAGAGGTGCCCCCCTGCCCCCGTATATAAAGGAGCAAGAGGGGGAGGCGGCCGGCCAAGAGGAGGGCGTGCCAAGGGGGGAGTCCTACTCCCACCGGGAGTAGGACTCCTCCTTTCCTTGTTGGAGTAGGAGAGAAGAAAAGAGGAGGAGAGGGAAAAGGAAAAGGAGGCTGCACCCCTTGTCCAATTCGGACCAGAGTGGGGGGCGCAGGCCTCCTTCCTTTTGGCCTCTCTCCTCTATTCCCATATGGCCCAATAAGGCCCATATACTCCCCGACGAATTCCCGTAACTCTCCGGTACTCCGAAAATACTCGAATCACTCGGAACCTTCCCTAAGTCTGAATATAATCGTCCAATATATCGATCTTTACGTCTCGACCATTTCGAGACTCCTCGTCATGTCCCCGATCTCATCCGGGAGTCCGAACTCCATCGGTACATCAAAACTCGTAAACTCATAATAAAACTGTCATCGAAACCTTAAGCGTGCGGACCCTACGGGTTTGAGAACAATGTAGACATGACCGCGACACGTCTCCGGTCAATAACCAATAGCGGAACCGGGATGCTCATATTGGCTCCCACATATTCTACGAAGATCTTTATCGATCAAACAACATAACAACATATGTTGTTTCCTTTGTCACCGGTATGTTACTTGCCCGAGATTCGATCTTCGGTATCTCAATACCTAGTTCAATCTCATTACTGGCAAGTCTCTTTACTCGTTATGTAATGCATCATCCCGCAACTAACTCATTAGTCACATTGCTTGCAAGGCTTGTAGTGATGTGCATTACCGAGAGGGCCCAGAGATACCTCTCCGACAATCGGAGTGACAAATCCTAATCTCGAAATACGCCAACTCAACATGTACCTTTGGAGACACCTGTAGAGCTCCTTTAGAATCACCCAGTTACGTTGTGACGTTTGGTAGCACACAAAGTGTTCCTCCGGTAAATGGGAGTTGCATAATCTCATAGTCATAGGAACATGTATAAGTCATGAAGAAAGCAATAGCAACATACTAAATGATCGAGCGCTAAGCTAACGGAATGGGTCAAGTCAATCACACCATTCTCCTAATGATGTGATCCCGTTAATCAAATGACAACACATGTCTATGGCTAGGAAACTTAACCATCTTTGATTCAATGAGCTAGTCAAGTAGAGGCATACTAGTGACACTTTGTTTGTCTATGTATTCACACATGTACTAAGTTTCCGGTTAATACAATTCTAGCATGAACAATAAACATTTATCATGAAATAAGGAAATAAATAATAACTTTATTATTGCCTCTAGGGCATATTTCCTTCAGTCTCCCACTTGCACTAGAGTCAACAATCTAGTTCACATCGCCATGTGATTTAACACCAATATTCATATCTGTATATGATTAACACCCATAGTTCACATCGTCATGTGACCAACACCCAAAGGGTTTACTAGAGTCAAAAATCTAGTTCACATTGCTATGTGATTAACACCCAAAGAGTACTAAGGTGTGATCATGTTTTGCTCGTGAGAGAAGCTTAGTCAACGGGTCTGTCACATGCAAAGCCGTATGTATTTTGCAAATATTCTATGTCTACAATGCTCTGCACAGAGCTACTCTAGCTAATTGCTCCCACTTTCAATATGTATCCAGATTGAGACTTAGAGTCATCTGGATCGGTGTAAAAGCTTGCACTAATGTAACTCTTTACGACGGGCTCTTTTATCACCTCCATAATCGAGAAATATTTCCTTAGTCCTCACTAAGGATATTCTTGACCAATGTCCAGTGATCTACTCCTAGATCACTATTGTATTCCATTACCAAATACAGAACAAGGTATACAATAGGTCTGGTACATAGCATAGCATACTTTATAGAACCTCTGACTGAGGCATAGGGAATGACTTTCATTCTCTTTTCTATTTTCTGTCGTGGTCGGGATTTGAGTCTTACTCAATTTCACACCTTTGCAACACAGGCAAGAACTCTTTCTTTGACTGTTCCATTTTGAACTACTTCAAAATCTTGACAAGGTATGTACTTATTGAAAAACTTATCAAGCGTCTTGATCTATCTCAATAGATTTTGATGCTCAATATGTAAGTAGCTTAACTGAGGTCTTTCTTTTAAAGAACTCCTTTCAAATACTCCTTTATGCTTTCTAGAAAAATTCTACATCATTTCTGATCAACAATATGTTACTCACATATACTTATCAGAAAGGCGGTAGTGCTCCCACTCAATTTATTGTAAATACAGGCTTCACCGCAAGTCTATATAAAACTATATGCTTTGATCAACTTATCAAAGCGTATATTCCAACTCTGAGATGCTTGCACCAGTCCATAGATGGATCGCTGGAGCTTGCACATTTTGTTAGCACCTTTAGGATTGACAAAACCTTCTGGTTGCATTATATACAACTCTTCTTTAAGAAAACCATTAAGGAATGCAGTTTTGACATCTATTTGCCAGATTTCATAAAATGTGGCAATTGCTAACATGATTCAGACAGACTTAAGCATCGCTACAGTTGAGAAAATCTCATTGTAGTCAACACCTTGAACTTGTCAAAAACCTTTTTGCGACAAGTCGAGCTTTGTAGATAGTAACACTACTATCAGCATCTGTCTTCCTCTTGAAGATCCATTTATACAATATGGCTTGCCGATCATCGGGAAAATCCACCAAAGTCCACACTTTGTTCTCATACATGGATCCCATCTCAGATTTCATGGCCTCAAGCCATTTCGCGGAATCTGGGCTCATCATCACTTCCTCATAGTTCGTAGATTCATCATGGTCTAGTAACATGACTTCCAGTACAGGATTACCGTACCACTCTGGTGTGGACTGTACTTTGGAAGACCTATGAGGTTTTGTAGTAACTTGATCTGAAGTTTCATGATCATCATCATTAGCTTCCTCACTAATTGGTGTAGGAATCACTGGAAATGATTTCTGTGATGAACTACTTTCCAATTCGGGAGGAGGTACAAATTACCTTATCAAGCTCTACTTTCCTCCCACTCATTTCTTTCGAGAGAAACTCCTCTAGAAAGGATCCATTCTTAGCAACGAATGTTTTGCCTTCAGATCTATGATAGAAGGTGTACCCAACAGTTTCCTTTGGGTATTCTATGAAGACGCACTTCTCCAATTTGGGATCGAGCTTATCAGGTTGAAAACCTTTTTCATATAAGCATTGCAACTCCAAACTTTAAGAAACGACAGCTTAGGTTTACTGCTAAACTATAGTTCATACGGTGTCGTCTCAACGGATTTAGATGGTGCCCTATTAAATGTGAATGCAGCTGTCTCTAATGCATAACCCCAAAACGATAGTGGTAAACTGATAAGAGACATCATAGATTGCACCATATCTAGTAAAGTACGATTACGACGTTCGGACACACCATTACATTGTGGTGTTCCAGGTGGCGTGAGTTGCGAAACTATTTCACATTGTTTCAAATGAAGACGAAAGTCGTAACTCAAATATTCGTCTCCACGATCAGATCGTAGAAACTTTATTTTCTTGTTACGATGATTTTCCACTTCACTCTGAAACTCTTTGAACTTTTCAAATGTTTCAGACTTATGTTTCATCAAGTAGATATACCCATATCTGCTCAAATCATCTGTGAAGGTCAGAAAATAACGATACACGCCGCGAGCCTTAACACTCATCGGATCGCATACATCGGTATGTATTATTTCCAATAAGTCAGTAGCTCGTTCCATTGTTCCGAGTAACGGAGTTTTAGTCATCTTTCCCAAAAGGCACGGTTCACAAGCATCAAATGATTCATAACCAAGTCATTCCGAAAATCCATCTTTATGGAGTTTCTTCATGCTCTTTACACCGATATGACCCAAACGGCAGTGCCACAAATAAGTTGCACTATCATTATTAACTTTGCATCTTTTGGCATCAATATTATGAATATGTGTATCACTACGATCGAGATCCAAAAAACAATTCATTGGGTGTATGACCATTTGAAGGTTTTATTCATGTAAACAGAACAACAATTATTCTCTGACTTTAAATGAATAACCGTATTGCAATAAACATGATCAAATCATATTCATGCTCAACTCAAACGATAAATAACATTTATTTAGGTTTAACACTAATCCCGAAAGTATAGGGAGTGTGCGATGATGGTCATATCAATCTTGGAACTACTTCCAACACTCATCGTCACTTCCCCTTCAACTAGTCTCTGTTTATTCTGTAACTCCTGTTTCGAGTTACTAATCTAAGCAACCGAACAAGTATCAAATACTCAGGGGCTACTATAAACACTAGTAAGGCACACATCAATAACCTGTATATCAAATATACCCTTGTTCACTTTGCCATCCTTCTTATCCACCAAATATTCAGGGCATTTCCGCTTCCAGTGACCATTTCCTTTGCAGTGTAAGCACTCATTTTTAGGCTTTGGTCTAGGTTTGGTCTTCTTCACGGGAGTGACAACTTGTTTGCCATTCTACTTGAAGTTTCCCTTCCTTTCCCTTTGCCTTTTTCTTGAAACTAGGGGTCTTGTCAATCATGAACACTTGATGCTCTTTCTTGATTTCTACCTTCGTCGATTTCAACATCACGAAGAGCTCAGGAATCGTTTTCGTCATCCCTTGCATACTATAGTTCATCATGAAGTTCGAGTAACTTAGTGATGGTGACTAGAGAACTCTGTCAATCACTATCTTATCTGGAAGATTAACTCCCACTTGATTCAAGCGATTGAAGTACCCAGACAATCTGAGCGCATGCTCACTAGTTGAGCGATTCTCCTCCATCTTTTAGCTATAGAACTTGTTGGAGACTTCATTTCTCTCAACTCGGGTATTTGCTGGAAATATTAACTTCAACTCCTGGAACATCTCATATGGTCCATGACGTTCAAAACGTCTTTGAAGTCCCGATTCTAAGCCGTTTAAGCATGGTACACTAAACTATCAAGTAGTCATCATTTTGAGCTAGCCTAACGTTCATAACGTCTGCATCTGCTCCTGCAATAGGTTTGTCACCTAGCGGTGCATCAAGGACATAATTCTTCTGTGCAGCAATGAGGATAAACCTCATATCACAGATCCAATCCGCATCATTGCTACTAACATCTTTCAACACAGTTTTCTCTAGGAACATATCAAAATAAACATATGAAAGCAACAATGCGAGCTATTGATCTACAAGATAATTTGCAAAATACTACCAGGACTAAGTTCATGATAAATTTAAGTTCAATTAATCATATTACTTAAGAACTCCCACTTAGACAGACATCTCTCTAGTCATCTAAGTGATCACGTGATCCAAATCAACTAAACCATGTCCGATCATCACGTGAGATGGAGTAGTTTTCAATGATGAACATCACTATGTTGATCATATCTACTATATGATTCACGTTCGACCTTTCGGTCTCCGTGTTCCGAGGCCATATCTGTATATGCTAGGCTCGTCAAGTTTAACCTGAGTATTCCGCGTGTGCAACTGTTTTGCACCCGTTGTATTTAAATGTAGAGCCTATCACACCCGATCATCACATGGTGTCTCAGCACGAGGAACTTTCGCAACGGTGCATACTCAGGGAGAACACTTCTTGATAATTTAGTGAGAGATCATCTTAAAATGCTACCGTCAATCAAAGCAAGATAAGATGCATAAAGGATAAACATCACATGCAATCAATATAAGTGATATGATATGGCCATCATCACCTTGTGCTTGTGATCTCCATCTCTGAAGCACCATCGTGATCACCATCGTCACCGGCGCGACACCCTGATATCCATCGTAGCATCGTTGTTGTTACGCCGTCTATTGCTTCTACAACTATCGCTACCGCTTAGTGATAAAGTAAAGCAATTACAGGGCATTTGCATTTCATACAATAAAGCGACAACCATATGGCTCCTGCCAGTTGCCAATAACTTCAGTTACAAAACATGATCATCTCATACAATAAAATATAGCATCACGTTTTGACCATATCACATCACAACATCCCTTCAAAAACAAGTTAGACGTCCTCTACTTTGTTGTTGCAAATTTTACGTGGCTGCTACGGGCTTAGCAAGAACCGTTCTTGCCTACGCATCAAAACCACAACGATAGTTTGTCAAGGACCGGGCGTAGCCACACTCGGTTCAACCAAAGTTGGAGAAACAGACACCCGCCAGCCACCTGTGTGCAAAGCACATCGGTAGAACCAATCCCGCGTAAGCGTACGCGTAATGTCGGTCCGGGACGCTTCATCCAACTATACCGCCGAACCAAAGTATGACATGCTGGTAAGCAGTATGACTTGTATCGCCCACAACTCACTTGTGTTCTACTCGTGCATATACCATCTATGCATAAAACCTGGCTCGGATGCCACTGTTGGGAACGTAGTAATTTCAAAATAATTTCCTATGCACACGCAAGATCATGGTGATGCATAGCAACGAGAGGGGAGAGTGTTGTCCACGTACCCTCGTAGACCGAAAGTGGAAGCGTTAGAACAAAGCGGTTGACATAGTCGTACGTCTTCACGGCCCGACCGATCAAGCACCGAAACTACGACACCTCCGAGTTCTAGCACACGTTCAGCTCGATGACGATCCCTGGACTCCGATCCAGCAGGGTGTCAGGGAAGAGTTCCGTCAGCACGACGACGTGGTGACGATCTTGATGTTCTACCGTCACAGGGCTTCGCCTAAGCACCGCTACAATATTATCGAGGACTATGGTGGAGGGGGGCACCGCACACGGCTAAGTGATCAAGAGATCAATTGTTGTTGTGTCTAGAGGTGCCCCCTGCCCCCGTATATAAAGGAGCAAGAGGGGGAGGCGGCCGGCCAAGAGGAGGGCGCGCCATGGGGGGAGTCCTACTCCCACCGGGTGTAGGACTCCTCCTTTCCTTTTTGGAGTAGGAGAGAAGGAAAGAGGAGGAGAGGGAAAAGGAAAAGGGGGCTGCACCCCTTGTCCAATTCGGACCAGAGGGGGGAGTAGGCCTCCTTCTTTTGGCCTCTCTCCTCTATTCCCGTATGGCCCAATAAGGCTCATATACTCCCCGGCGAATTCCCGTAACTCTCCGGTACTCCGAAAAATACCCGAATCACTCGGAACCTTTCCGAAGTCCGAATATAGTCGTCCAATATATCGATCTTTACATCTCGACCATTTCGAGACTCCTCGTCATGTCCCCGATCTCATCCGGGACTCCAAACTCCTTCGGTACATCAAAACTCATAAACTCGTAATAAAACTGTCATCAAAACCTTAAGCATGCGGACCCTACGGGTTCGAGAATGATGTAGACATGACCGAGACACGTCTCCGGTCAATAACCAATAGCGGAATCTGGATGCTCATATTGGCTCCCACATATTCTACGAAGATCTTTATCGGTCAAACCGCATAACAACATACGTTGTTCCCTTTGTCATCGGTATGTTACTTGCCCGAGATTCGATCGTCGGTATCTCAATACCTAGTTCAATCTCGTTACTGGCAAGTCTCTTTACTCGTTATGTAATGCATCATCCCACAACTAACTCATTAGTCACATCGCTTGCAAGGCTTATAGTGATGTGCATTATCGAGAGGGCCCAGAGATACCTCTCCGACAATCGGAGTGACAAATCCTAATCTCGAAATACGCCAACTCAACATGTACCTTTGGAGACACCTGTAGAGCTCCTTTATAATCACCCAATTACGTTGTGAGGTTTGGTAGCACACAAAGTGTTCCTCCGGTAAATGGGAGTTGCATAATCTCATAGTCATAGGAACATTTATAAGTCATGACGAAAGCAATAGCAACATACTAAACGATCAAGCGCTAAGTTAACGGAATGGGTCAAGTCAATCACACCATTCTCCTAATGATGTGATCCCGTTAATCAAATGACAACACATGTCTATGGCTAGGAAACTTAACCATCTTTGATTCAACAAGCTAGTCAAGAAGAGGCATACTAGTGACACTTTGTTTGTCTATGTATTCACACATGTACTAAGTTTCCGGTTAATACAATTCTAGCATGAATAATAAACATTTATCATGAAATAAGGAAATAAATAATAACTTTATTATTGCCTCTAGGGCATATTTCCTTCAGTGCCACCGTGGACAGGGAC
The DNA here is from genome assembly GCA_963921465.1 of Triticum timopheevii. Classification (NCBI taxonomy): domain Eukaryota; kingdom Viridiplantae; phylum Streptophyta; class Magnoliopsida; order Poales; family Poaceae; genus Triticum; species Triticum timopheevii. The sequence goes on along the minus strand of OY997266.1, from coordinate 117,454,062 downwards.
GGCGTGATACTCGACAAGCGACCCAAGTCCACTTCATTTAAACCCGCAGACGAGATAGTCAAATTCCAGGTCCATCCAACGGACCCCGCGAAGACAGCTTCCATCGGGATACAGTTGAGCCCGGCAATGGACGCCGCACTGCGAGACTTCCTACATGGGAATTGGGACATTTTTGCCTGGCACCCCTCGGACATGCCGGGCACCCCTCGGACATGCCGGGCATTCCACACAGACTGGCCGAACACAGCCTCAATATACTAAAAGGATACAAACCTGTCAAGCAGACTCTAAGGCTGTTTTCAGAGCCCAAACGGCAAGCCATGGGGGAAGAGCTAGCCAAGCTACTCGAGGCCGGATTCATCAGAGATATCAAGCATCTGGATTGGCTGGAAAATCTGGTAATGGTACCAAAGAAGGACAAATCCTGGCGCCTATGCGTCGACTTCGAAGACCTCAACAAGGCTTGCCCCAAGGATCCCTTCCCCCTCCCTCGCATTGACCAAATCATCGATGCCACTTCAGGACATGACTCGCTGTGTTTCCTCGACGCATACTCTATATACCATCAAATAAAGATGGCAGAGTCCAACCAAGCTGCAACGGCCTTCATAACGCCATATGGTCCTTTCTGCTTCAACACTATGCCTTTCGGGCTTAAAAATGCCGGTGCAACCTATCAACGCATGATTCAAACATGCAAATCGGCAAGACAGTGGAGGCATATGTGGACGACATGGTCATAAAAACAAGACACGTCGAAACCCTAATAGACGACTTGAGGCTTACGTTCGACAACCTCCAAACATACGACATCAAGCTAAACCCGGAAAAAGGCATGTTCGGCATGCCCTCTGGGAAGTTGCTCGGCTTCATTGTTTCCAATAGAGGAATTGAGGCGAATCCGGCAAAAATCTGAGCTGTGTCGCAGTTGGCTATCCCAACTGACCTCAAGCATATCTAGAAACTAGCTGGATGCGTGGCTGCCTTAAGCCGCTTTATCTCCCGGTTAGGAGAAAAGGCATTACCTCTTTACCGCCTTCTTCGGCGCACCGAACACTTCGTGTGGACGGATGCAGCCGCGGCCGGACTGGATGAAATAAAGACCTTATTGGCCAGTAATCCAGTCCTAACAGCGCCAAATATTGGCGAACCTATGTTGTTGTACATAGCTGCAACACATGAAGTTGTAAGCGTAGTGCTCGTCGTCGAACGAGATTCTAACAGATACAAATTCCCGCTCCAGAAGCCGGTATATTACGCATCCACGGTCCTCACCCCATGCAAATCCCGATACCCACACTATCAAAAAATAGCATACGCGGTCTTCATGGCATCCCGGAAGCTACAACACTACTTTCAAGAGTGTTCGATTACGGTGGCCTCCGAAGTACCACTCAACGACATAATAAATAACCGCGATGCTACTGGCCGGATTGCTAAATGGGCCATCGAGCTCCTTCCGTTCGACATAACATACAAGCCACGGCGGGCCATCAAGTCGCAAGTACTGGCTGACTTTGTCGCCGAATGGATAGAAGCCGAACTCCCTAAAGAGTACGGCGCATACTCTAACTGGATCATGCACTTCGACGGCTCTAAAATGCTGGCCGGATTGGGAGCAGGTGTAGTCCTGACGTCTCCAACCGGAGACACGGTCCAGTACGTACTCCAAATATTATACACAGACTCCAACAATGCAGTCGAATATGAGGCTCTGTTGCACGGTCTTCGGATGGCAGTCTCTATGGGCATTCAACGCGTGGAGGTGCGCGTGGATTCAAACCTCGCAATATCACAAATAAACGGAGACTTTGATGCCAAGGATCCAAAAATGGCGGCCTACCGTAATGCCGTCCTCAAAATGTCAGCTCGGTTTGAGGGGCTCGAATTCCACCATGTGGCTCGAGAAAACAATCAACCGGCGGATATCCTCGCCCGCGTCGGCGCTAAACGCGACCCTGTCCCACCTAACATATTCCTGGAAAGGCTGTTCAAGCCATCCGTGGTATGGGAAGGGGAGTCCGGCAACACTAGCACGGATCCGAATACACCCCCTGTTGGTGTACTAAAGTAGGGGTACCTTAGTACCCCGAACTTGTGCACGGGCAGTCGCAGCGCCCCGCGGCAAGGCTTGCCGGGCGTCCGCCAAGATCCTTCGTTATTCCTATTACTGCCATTCAAGAACAAAGTGTTAACTGAGAAGACAGAGTCCCGGCAAGAGGAGCTTTCCGGGAAGGACAAGACCCCGGCAAGAGGAGCTTGCCGGGAAGGCCAACCAAGACCCAGCGAGCGGCAAGCTCGCGGGTGCGACGAGACAGCGACCGCGGCAAAGTGCTTGCCGCGGCGAAGACACCACTCTGCGCCCAAGCTCCAGCACATCCAACGACGTGTCGCCGCAGGATCGCTCCTGGTGCACGTGGCGGGTAGCTGTGCAGCCAAGCGGTGTGAGGTGGCAAGTGAAGATGACAAGGAGGCCATCGTGGCGATCGGTGGCGCCCTTAACGGTCGTTTCTTACACTGTTTGGGCGACCAGACGGGCATTAAATGCCCTTGTCCCCTGCCGTCAGAGTTAGGTAGGGGGCACTGTTGGTAGCAGTTGTACCAACCCCCGTTTTTACTTTTTTACCCCTCTTTCTACGCTGCCACCTGTCGGTGACCCCTTTAGACTATAAAAAGGAGGCCCATGCGCACGTAGAAGGGGTTCGACTCATTCGACACTACAACACACCCACGCTCTTGAGCAAGAACAGAATAAAAACACAAAGCAGCAGTAGGAGTTTTATCTCTCCGGAGAGCCCCGAAGCTGGGTAAAATCCCTCGGGCGCTTTCGCCTCGATCTGCTCTTCGTGCGCCCTCCGCTCCCCTACCGGACCGAAAAGGGGCCCTGCCCCATAGGTGTTCGTTTCCCACGACATCTTTGGCGCGCCAGGTAGGGGGACGTCGAGGTCGTGCGTATCTGATCCGGCGTCTGCGCGCGCTACATCAACATCTTCATCGACATGCCACCGAAGAAGAAGGCATCGGAGGTGGCCGCTCCGTCTGCGACTATCCTACCGCCACCAGAGCAAACGAGTGGTGGGGTGGACGTCGGCGGAGGAGCGGGCGCCGACGGTGGGACTCACGTCGTCACCAGGTCCAAGGACAAGGCCCCGCGAGCTTCAACGTCTGTACATCCGCCGCTCCCCTCCCAGGGGGTGCAGGATCGACAACGCCACGGTGCTCCTAGCACCGTGCTCGCGTTGGAACAAGGCCAAGCTGGTGGGTCGCGGGGCGCTCAAGGCCAACATACGCGTCAACACGCTGGCACGAGCGCAGTGCGGTCGCCTGGACGAGATGTTGCTCCTTCTAACACTGTTAGAAGTTTGAGCATATCCCGCACCTCGCGCCGCTTGCCACCGCCACCCAAGACTCCAGAGGAAGTGCTGGCTCGAGCCCAGCTGCTTCTAGATTACCCTCCAGCGCCAAACAAGATCGACGACTGGAGGGCCACCATTCAGAGCCTCATCGGCTTCGCCAACGGCGACAAGCTCCGGCAACCGAGCACATCGAAGCCCCGGCAAGACGCCCAGGCGCAAGCCGACGCCGACAAGACCGCTGGGGGTGCCACCACCGTGCATTCCCCGCCCCGAAGGCCAAGGTCGCCGACTCACCGGGCCAACCTCGACACCGACTCCACCGCGTCGTCGGACCCGCGAGCTTGCCGCGATCAACGCCAAGTTCTCCAAGAACGACGACACGAAGACGCCCGCACTCGCATCGAGCGTCGAAGAGAAGTGTGACGTCAATCTGACCAGCGCGCTGGCCCCACTGTCGATATGCATGCGCCAGGGGAACCAGGCGACTTGCCGTACGCGGTAGTTTGCCCTGCGTTCACCCGTGAGCTGCGGCAAGTCCAGTGGCCCAGTACCAAGAACTTCAAGCCAGACGTGCCTGAGAAGTACGATGGCAGGATACATCCGTCGGAGTTCCTCAGCGTCTACACCATCGCGGTGCAGGCTGCCGGGGGGCGCGACGAGAAGATCCTCGCCAACTACTTCCTGCTGGTGCTCAAGCCCAACGTCAGATCTTGGCTCATGCACTTGCCAGACAACTCCATTTCTTCGTGGGCGGATCTGTGCCATCAGTTTGTCGGCGCCTTCACAGGCGGCCACAAGCCCCATGGCCAGGAGAGCGACCTTCACCTGCTCGCCCAGAAGGAAGGAGAACCCCTGCGCAAGTACATACAGAGATTCAGCCAGGTGCAGCGCAACATCCCAGACATCCACCCTGCCGCGGTTATCAGCGCGTTCCATCAGAACGTGCATAACCGCAGGATGAGGGAGGAGATGGCGATGCGCAAAATCAGAGATGTCAGCGAGCTATATGCTCTGGCCGACAAGTGTGCACGGGCTGAAGAAGGGAGGAGACTCCCCAGAGAGAACGCAGGAGCAGAAGGATCTGACAGTGAGGACGCCCCTCCGGCAAAGAAGAACCGGAGGCGGAATAACAGAAAGAGAAAAGCTAAGGATGTACTAGTCGTCGAGCAGTCCTGCAACGGAGGCGGCGCCGAGAAGGCCAAAGCTGGTGACTCCGGCGAGGCTGTGGTGGCCGCCGACAAGCAGGACGGCTCCGGCAAGCAGTACTGCAAGATCCACCGCACCAAGGGCCATGACCTCCAGGCCTGCAAGAAGGTTGAGCAGCTTGTTGAGCTACAAAAAGCTGAATACGAGCGCCGCAAGAAGGAGAAGGCCCAGGAAGGTGGCGGAGGATCCGGCAAGAAGCGTCCCGCCCGGGGAGGGCGCCGCGGCAAGGCCAAGCAGCGGCAAGGAGATAGGCCTCCCCACGGCCGCGACAAAGACCGAGACGAAGATGAAGATGATGAGATGGAGGAAGATGAGACTGACCAGCAGGAGTTCCAGAAGGCAACAGAGGTTTTGTGCGTCGACGGCGGTGCTTCTCTGCATACCTCGCATCGCCAACTCAAACAGTGGGTGCGGGAAGTGAACGCAGCAGAACCGTCCGTTGAATCACGCAAGCCCCTGAAGTGGTCCAGCACGCCCATCGTCTTTGATGTTGAGGATCACCCTGATCGCATCACTGCGGTCGGGTGCTTGCCGATGTTGGTTTCGCCAACCATCCGCAACCTCAAGGTTAAAAAGATGTTGGTTGACGGCGGGGCCGGCCTAAATCTGATCTCCTTCGCAGTGCTCAAGAAGCTCCAGATCCCCGACAGCGAGCTCGAAGAGACCGGCACCTTTCAAGGAATCAACCCGGGAAGGAGCAAGCCGAAGGGGAAGATCACGCTGCCAGTAACGTTTGGCAGCGAGCTGAATTTCAGGACAGAGAGAGTTACATTTGACGTTGCTGATTTCCCATTGCCCTACAATGGGATACTTGGCCGTCCAGCGCTCGCCAAGGTCATGGCAGCCTCTCACTACACTTACAATGTGCTCAAGATGCCTGGTCCGATAAGTGTTATTTTTGTCCATGGCGACAAGAAAGATGCACTTATCTGTACCGACAAGATCTACCGGGAAGCAGCAGACGCAGCAGAACGCAAACCACTTACCGCTGAAGCTCCCGAGGGGAAGAAGAAGACCAAGTCCGGCAAGAGCAGCTCTGATGCCCACTCTGGCAAGCGCACCTCTTCGGAGTGCTGCGCTACCGTCGAGGACGCACCATCGAGCTCCACCGGCAAGTGCAAGAAGGCAAAGACAGCGACACCTGAGACCAAGAAAGTGGCCGCCAAGGAGGACGGCACTGGTGGTACCTTCACCATCAGTGCCACGCTTGCCCCTTTTTGGTCCAGCAGGGGAGCGGAGGGCGCACGCAGAGCAGATCGAGGCGAAGCAAGCGGGGGATTTTACCCAGCTTCGGAGCTCTCCGGAGAGATAAAACTCCTACTGCTGCTTTGTGTTTCTATTCTGTTCTTGCTCAAGAGCGCGGGTGTGTTGTAGTGTCGAATGAGTGGAACCCCTTCTTTGTGCGCATGGGCCTCCTTTTTATAGTCTAAAGGGGTCACCGACAGGTGGCAGCGTAGAAAGAGGGGTAAAAAAGTAAAAACGGGGGTTGGTACAACTGCTACCAACAGTGCCCCCTACCTAACTCTGACGGCAGGGGACAAGGGCATTTAATGCCCGTCTGGTCGCCCAAATAGTGTAAGAAATGACCATTAAGGGTGCCACCGATCGCCACGATGGCCTCCTTGTCATCTTCACTTGCCACCTCGCACCGTTTGGCTGCACAGCTACCCGCCACGTGCACCAGGAGCGATCCTGCGGTGACACGTCATCGGATGTGCTGGAGCTTGGGCGCAGAGTGGTGGCTTCTTCCGCGGCAAGCCCTTTGCCGCGGTCGCTGTCTCGTCGCACCCGCGAACTTGCCGCTCGCTGGGTCTTGGTTGGCCTTCCCGGCAAGCTCCTCTTGCCGGGGTCTTGTCCTTCCCGGCAAGCTCCTCTTGCCGGGACTCTGTCTTCTCAGTTAACACTTTGTTCTTGAATGGCAGTAATAGGAATAACGAAGGATCTTGGCGGACGCCCGACAAGCCCTGCCGCGGGGTGCTGCGACTGCCCGTGCACAAGTTCGGGGTACTAAGGTACCCCTACTTTAGTACACCGACAGGAGCCCCCGGGCCTGGGCCATACACGGTGCCGAGCGCTATTGGGCCAGGCCCAAAACAAGGCACGGGCACACGCGGCCTGGGTCCAAACCAAATCTACTCCGTATCCACCGCGTCCTCCCGAAACGGCACGCGTCAATCGCGGCGTCGTGGGAGAGATCGTGGGCAATACTTAAATCAGGAAATGCGTAACGTTCGCCTCCCCTGTTTATAAGCAGAGGAAACAGGGCCGTTCCCCCACCTTCGCCACTTGCAGTTCCTTCCTCCGAAAGCTCCACCGCTCCCCTCCGCTTCCCAAGCCGAAAGAGAGCAGCGCTCCGCCGCCTGTCGCCCTCAACACCTCCGCCCCCCCCCCCCCCCCCCGCCGCTTCCGCCATGGCTCCGAAGACCGGCAAGGGCACGAAGTCGGGCACCAAGTTGGCCGAGGCGTTGCGGCTTGAGGCGCTGCACAAGGAGCGAGTGCTTTTCCCCCCTGAGCTCACCCCGAAGGCGCTGCGGGAGGAGTTCTACCTCTTCTGGTCGACGGAGACGCGGGCGCATCCGTGCATGCCGGTGCTCTCCGCCGAGGCTTCCAAATCAAAGCGGTGCCCAAAAGGGTACCATTTCTTTCCTGTGTTCTTCTATTGCGGGCTGTGCCCACCTTTTTCAGATTTCCTTTGCGACATCATGAATACCTACGGGTTTCATCTTCTTGATTTCACCCCCAACGCCATTCTGACAATGGCGGTTTTCGCACACCTCTGCGAGAAAGTTGGCATCCACCCAAACGTTGCTCTTTTTCGCCACTATTTCACCCCCCGAGCCGAGAAAGGAGAGCCGTTGGCTGGCGGAATCGCCTGGACCTCTCGAATCGGCATGAAGGAGGTGTACTTGACGGGCGAGCTTCGCAGCAAGTGGGATGAGTGTAGGGCGGAGTGGTGTTGGATCGTTGACGCCAACCCGCAGCCATTCACCAACCTGCGCCAGACTCGGGTAGTGCGCGGCGGCGACTGGAGCGCTCTGTCGCCGGACGACGCCAAGCTGAAGATTGCCACCACCCGAATCCTCCGGCTCAGGCTTGCCGGGCTCACAGCAGGGGCAGTTGGCGCGGATTTCCTTCGCCGTGGCATCGCCCCTCTGCAGAAGAGGGGGAGGCCCGCCTGGATGTTTGGCGGCCCGGCGGATATCATGAGGCTGCGTCCAGGCCTCAACTTCAACTTCACGGTTCTGGAGCTTGACGGGATGCTGAGGGAGCTGTTCAAGCATGACGCCAACCATCCAGAGTGGTTCAGGCTGCCGCAGGGCGTCATCCCGTTGTGCAACAACTCCCAGCGCGATCGCATCTGCGCAATGATGCCAGAGTGCGACTCGCACGGGATAAGCGCAACTTGGATGGAGCCCGCCGACAACGTCATGCGGCAATTCTTCGATGGCTTGACGGAGATAGCAGTCAATGCCGACGAGCAGAGGCTCCTCACCTGCGACACCACCGACGACGAGATGCAGTACATCGCCACCAGGGCCGAAGAGGCGGCGGCAACCGCCGCCGCGGGCGAGTTTGGCTTCACGTTGGAGGAGGCGGAGGCGGCAAGTCTTGCCGACCGGGAAGACTTTGCCGGAGAGGTCGTTGGCGAGGGGGAGCCCGAGGCCGAAGCGAGCGAGCCCGCCGGGGGCGCGAGCGGCCAGCCGTCTTCGAGCAGCTTGCCGCAGGCGGAGCCCCCAGCGCAGCCCCAATTCCAACCAAGAAGGCGCCTCCATCGAGTTGGAGATACAGCGAGGGCGGCAAGCAGGCCAACAGCAGCAGCGCCGTGGAACACGCTCCACCGCGGCAAGTACCGTTGCCGCAGGAGCAGCTCAGGCCGCGCCGGCAACTGAGGCGGGGTCTTCCCGGGCTGCCACGCCCGATCCTGCCGCAGCTCCCGGCAAACGTCCAAGGGAGCCTACTCCTCCGCCTCGCCGCACAGAAAGGGTACCAGAATTCGACCTCTCTGCGCTGAGCTCCGATGAGGAGGAAGAAGAGGAGGAGGAGTAAGGCTTTCTTCTCACTGTACTTGTATTTCTTCAATCTTTGTTGTTGCTTGTTTTGCATCTGATTTGCTTCTCTCTGAATCCCTGTTCCATTTCAGGACTCTGGCCGAGAGAGCAGCGAAGAGGGCCAAGGTCCCCGTGGTTGTCATCGAGGACGATCCTGTTGTGACGGCAGAAGACACGTCCGAGACCACCTTGACGGACCCGGTCCCTTCTCCTCGCAGCAGCCCCCAGCACAGCCCCCAGCGTAAGTGTCTGGTTCACTTCCTGTTGTGGGGCACGCGTGGGTGCTTCTTCTTTTGCTGACATCTTGATTGCTGATTCATTCGTGTAGGAGCAGAGCAGGCCCATCAGGAGCAATCAGAAACCGCCCCGGAGGTGCTGTCTGCTTCGACTACGCCGCCAAGGGGCGATTCCCCGACAAGGGAGCGCTCCCCAGCAAGGGAGAGGTCCCCGGAAAGGGACGGAACCAGTGAGCCCTTGGTGGAGGAGCCCATGGTCACAGAGCCCAGCACAGGTAACCTTCCTTGTCGGAAATCTTCCCTTGGGTTCTTCTTCTGATCTTCTTTCTTCTTTTTTTGGATATTTGCTTGACTTTTCCTTCCTCTCCCTGTCCTCAGATCCCCCTCTCGCAGACCCGATGGAGATCGAGGCCACCGGTGAGGAAGTCGCACGCGACAATGCTGAAGATGCCGCCGCTGACGAGGAAGAGGCCGGCGCTGATGAACCCGCCGACGAGGAAGCCGCCAAGGCTGCTGGCACAGGAGCCGGCGAGGGGTCCGGCGATCGTAATGACGATCCGGAGGGCGCGGGAGCGCAGGGCGCTGCACCGTCTGCCGACCCCTCCGTCGCTGATGCAGCGCCGGGCTCCGAGGAGCCCTAGCCAGGCGCATACTTGAAGGCCGGCGAGGGCGTATACATCAAGCTTCCCTGGGCGTCGAGCTCCAGGGCACCGGTTGAAGGGGAGGAGTTTGTCGGGGAAGTACTCGCCTCTGCTGGGCTGGCGGTGGTTGACGCGCCAAGCAGTAGCAGCGGCGAGTCCGAGGAGGAGCAGTTGCTCCGAAAGTTGGTGTCACTTTACCGCGCCCGGCAAGCGAAGCTTGAGTCCCGGGAAGCGCTTGTCGCACGGGCGGGAGTTGACATAGAGAAGCATGCGGAGGAGCTCAAGAGTCGCAACCAGGAGGCCCTCCGATCCATTGCAGAGGAAAGGGCGCACCTCGACAAGGCAAAGAAGGCGTTCATCCTGGAGAAGGCTGAAGCCGAGGAGTAGCAGAGGCTCGCCGCCGAGGAGCTGTCCAGGCGGGAAGGCGAATTGACACAAAAGAAGGTCAATCTGGACAGCCACGAGGAGGAGCTCGAGGTCCGGGAGCAATCACTTGGCGGGGCACTCAAGCAGGCGAAGGATGCCGGCGCGGCTGCTGAGGCCGCCAAGAAAGAGTTAGAGGTGAAGGTGACGCAGCTGGAGGCGGACATGAAAGGGAAGAATGAAGAGCTTGCCGCACTCCAGCGCGAATGCGAGAAGGATGCACTTGCCCATGGCAATCTGCAAGTTCAACTTGCCGACAAGATCAAGGAACTGAACGCCGCCAAGGACTCGAGCGCTGATCTGGAGCTGAAGCTGGCCACCTTGACGGAAACGCTGGACGCCGCCAAGAGGCGAGAGGATGACTTGAAGAAGGAGCTCAAAGGCAATGAGGAGCTGTTGACGAGGGCCGCTGAGACTCAAAACACCTTCAGGGCTACGGTGGAGCTCTGGACGGAAGGCCTCGTCAACATTGCTGCAACTATTGACGAAGAGCTGGCGGAGCTGGACTTGGCGGGCTTCGGGTACTCCACTGACGAAAACCTCCAGCCCAGTGCCAAGCTTACTCTTTTCTTCAAGGGCGTGGTAACGGCCCTCCAGCAACTCCGGGAAAGGATCCCAAAGAAGCTGGCAGACGAGTCACGCGCAATCTGCGCCAAGGTCTTGGAGAAGGTGTTGGTGAAGATACTCTTCCGCAATCCGGGCCTCGACCTCACCCGCGTCCTCAAGAAGCTGCCGGCAGGCGCTGATCTCGAAGAGCTCAAAGCCATTGTCGCACCCATCGTGGACAAGGTGAATGAGGTCAGGAGGGTTGACGGCGAGCGCGTGGATTAGGCCACCCTTCTTCTCCCTTCCTTCTTCTTGCCGTTGCTAGATATTTCATAGGAACAATCTATTAGAGCACGACAAGTTATTTATTGTAATATAACTTTATTGTGAGTACTGTCTGCTATGTTACTTCCTTTATTCGGTTCCATCCCTTGTATGTTTTTGCCCTACGCTTTTAGGGAACTTGTCGGCGCAAGCACACTTGCCGCGAGCGCTGAGTGCGGAACATCAGCAGCCTGCTGGCGGTGTTGCCTCCGGCAAGAAACCTTGTCGGGACTAGTCGCAGCACACTTTCATTGTTGAGCGGACTCGAAAAAAAGTAAGGGCGCGACTCAGCCACGAGTCGGTTCCTCCGTGCACAGGTTTTCCATACAAGGCACGGCCGTTCAAGGAACATAACTTCAAAATTTTAAAACTGACTGTGCTCAAACTTTGGCAACTTAGCTTTTCTGTCGTCTGCGTCCCGGCAAGGCTGTATACTTTTTTGAACGACGCCTGGTCCACACCTTTATCCTCTCCTCCCCCCCCCCCCCCGGTGAACTTGTGGGCGAAGGAACCTTCTTTTTGAAAGAAAGAAAAGAAAATAAAGATATGGAGCCTTAAGGCTCGTTATTGCTTACCGGTGGCGAGTGCTGCACAAAGTGTCATATAATACATGCGAAAAAGAAAAAGGCATGAAATTTGACAACATGGAGCATACGAACTTTATTTACGCACGGGGTCTACGCCCGGCTTTGTACAAAGGGTTACATGCAACAGCAGCAAGGCTTGTACAAAAGGTGGTTGCCGGAAGAGGTTCCGGCAACCACGCCTTATGGATAAAACTTACGAAGATGCTCTATGTTCCAGGAGTTGGTCACCGGAAAGCCATCTTCGGTCTCAAGGCGGACAGCGCCGGGCCTAGTGACTCGTTTCACCCGATAAGGGCCTTCCCACTTCGGCGTCAACTTGTTGGAATTCTTGGCGGATTGAACACGCCAAAGAACAAGGTCGCCTTCCTCGAAGCTTTTGGCGTTAACTTTGCGGCTATGGTAGCGGCGCAAAGCTTGCTGGTAGCGAGCAGCTCGTACAGCAGCCTGAAGACGATCTTCCTCGAGGAGCAGCGCGTCATCTTGCCGCAGCTGCTCTTGTTCAAGCTCATCGTAAGCGAGCACCCGAGGCGATCCGTATACGAGTTCCATGGGGAGAACTGCTTCTGCTCCATAGACTAGAGCAAAAGGTGTCTGGCCAGTGGCTCGATTTGGCGTCGTCCTGATCGACCAAAGAACTAACGGTAGCTCCTCGATCCAATTTCTTCCGCACTCGCTCCTCGTCCATTCTGCTATGAATTCTGCCAATGCTCGGCTCTGAATAGTTGAAGTACTTTCAAACTTGAGGCCAAAGCTTGACAATTCCAGTGCCCACTCGACAATCCTGCCTGTTGCTTCTGGATTCTGCAATATCATCTTCAACGGAAAGCGAGTGACAACTGTGATCTCGTGTACTTTGCCTATCTCAAACACACGAAGACAGAATTCATCTTTTCTTCACATGCAACTTCAGCCAGAGAGTTTGGAATTATCTTGGGATTTCTTGGCAGGTCCAGCCTCATCAGTCAACCTACTGCATGGCCTCCTCGGCTAGAAAAGAGTTTGGCTTGCCCTTCTTCACAGAGGTGGTTTTTGCTGCCACCTGGAATATTTGGACTCAAAGGAATGGCAAAATCTTCAGGAATGAAACACCTAGTTTTAGAGCCTGGAGAAGGAATTTTGTACATGATTTAACTCTGTTAACTCATAGGATCAAATGTAAATATAGAGACAAACTTCTAGAATGGTTAGCTTCTTTACCCTAGGTAGTTAGCTTCTTTACCTTTTCTTGTACCTTGAACTTTTATTATGAGTTTTAATAAAGCACTGTGAGGTTGTTGCCTTGCAGTATATAGTCAAAAAAAACTGTGATCTCGTGTGCTTGAAAGTAATGGCGCAGCTTCCTCGAGGCCATGAGAAGGCCGAAAAGCAATTTCTGCACACCAGAGTACCTTGACCTAGCCCCCTGCAGAAGGGAACTGACAAAGTAAACTGGGCGCTGCACCATCTTCTTCTGTCTCTCTTCCTGTGGCTGCACAGATCCATCCTTGTCGGGACCAGAGCTTCTCGGAGAAGCCCCCTGCTTGTCGTTGGATTCGCTTGCCGCTGCCGCTGGCTCATCATCCGCCTCCCTCTCCGCTACTAACGCAGCACTAACCACTTGATTGGTTGCCGCCAGATACAACAGCAACTTCTCTTGTGGCCTAGGTGCGACAAGTATTGGAGTAGAGGACAGGTACCTCTTCAAGTCCTGCAACGCGGCCTCCGCTTCCGGAGTCCATTTCATTGGTCCTGCCTTTTTCAAAATTTTGAAAAACGGCAGGGCGCGCTCAGCAGACTTAGAGATGAACCTAGTGAGAGCAGCAATGCAGCCGGCAAGCCTTCGTACGTCCTTGACTCGCTTCGGTGCTTTGATTTGCTCGATGGCCTTGATCTTGTCGGGATTGGCTTCAATCCCCCTCTGAGACACAAAGATCCGAGAAGCTTGCCGGAAGGAACTCCGAACACGCACTTCTCAGGATTCAACTTGAGATTGATCTTGCGTAGATTTGCAAAAGTCTCGTCCAAATCTTGGATCAGCGTCTCTTTGTCCTTACTCTTGACCACTATGTCATCCATGTAAGCTTCTACATTTCTGTGCAACTGTGGCTAAAAAGCATGACTGACTACTTTTGCAAATGTCGAACCAGCATTCTTTAGTCCGAAAGGCATCCGTACAAAGCAGTACGTGCCACATGGAGTTATGAATGCGGTTTTCTCTTCATCCTCTTCAACCATGAAGATTTGATGATATCCTGAGTATGCATCAAGGAATGAAAGCAGATCACATCCTGCCGTGGAGTCGACAATCTGGTCAATGCGCGGCAAGGGAAATGGATCCTTGGGACAAGCTTTATTAACATCAGTGAAGTCAATACAAAGCCTCCACTTCCCGTTTGCTTTGCGCACGACTACTGGATTGGCTAACCACGTTGGATGGAGTACTCCTCGGACCAGGCCTGCTGCTTCCAACTTCTTGATCTCCTCTACAATGAACTCTTGTCGCTCCACTGCTTGCTTCCTAACTCTCTGCTTGACGGGCCGCGCGTGAGGGCAGACGGCAAGGTGGTGCTCAATTACTTTCCTGGGAACACCGGGGATGTCAGATGGTTGCCATGCAAACACATCGACATTCGCCCACAGGAAAGCAACGAGCGCGCTTTCCTATTTAGGGTCAAGCGTGGCACTGATGGTGAAGGTACCACCAGTGTCGTCCTCCTTGGCGGCCACTTTCTTGTTCTCAGGTGTCGCTGTCTTTGCCTTCTTGCACTTGCTGGTGGAGCTCGATGGTGCGTCCTCGACGGTAGCGCAGCACTCCGAAGAGGTGCGCTTGCCGGAGTGGGCATCAGAGCTACTCTTGCCAGACTTGGTCTTCTTCTTCCCCCTGGGAGCTTCAGCGGCAAGTGGTTTGCGTTCTGCTGCGGCTGCTGCTTCCCGATAGATCTTGTCGGTATAGATAAGTGCATCTTTCTTGTCGCCATGGACAGAAATAACACTTATCGGACCAGGCATCTTGAGCACATTGTAAGTGTAGTGAGAGGCTGCCATGAACTTGGCGAGCAATGGACGGCCAAGTATCCCATTGTAGGGCAATGGGAAATCAGCAACGTCAAATGTAACTCTCTCTGTCCTGAAATTCAGCTCGCTGCCAAACATTACTGGCAGCGTGATCTTCCCCTTCGGCTTGCTCCTTCCCGGGTTGATTCCTTGAAAGGTGCCGGTCTCTTCGAGCTCGCTGTCGGGGATCTGGAGCTTCTTGAGCACTGCGGAGGAGATCAGATTTGGGCCGGCCCCACCGTCAACCAACATCTTTGTAACCTTGAGGTTGCGGATGGTTGGCGAAACCAACATCGGCAAGCACCCGACCGCAGTGATGCGATCAGGGTGATCCTCAACATCAAAGACGATGGGCGTGCTGGACCACTTCAGGGGCTTGCACGATTCAACGGACGGTTCTGCTGCGTTCACTTCCCGCACCCACTGTTTGAGTTGGCGGTGTGAGGTGTGCAGAGAAGCACCGCCGTCGACGCACAAAACCTCTATTGCCTTCTGGAACTCCTGCTCGTCAGTGTCATCTTCCTCCATCTCATCATCTTCATCTTCGTCTTCGTCTTTGTCGCGGCCGCGGGGAGGCCTATCTCCTTGCCGCTGCTTGGCCTTGCTGCGGCGCCCTCCCCGGGCGGGACGCTTCTTGCCGGATCCTCCGCCACCTTCCTGGGCCTTCTCCTTGTCGCGGCGCTCGTATTCAGCTTTCTGTAGCTCAACAAGCTGCTCAACCTTCTTGCAGGCCTGGACGTCATGGCCCTTGGTGCGGTGGATCTTGCAGTACTGCTTGCCGGAGCCGTCCTGCTTGTCAGCGGCCACCACAGCCTCGCCGGAGTCACCAGCTTTGGCCTTCTCGGCGCCGCCTCCGTTGCCGGACTGCTCGACGACTAGTACATCCTTAGCTTTTCTCTTTCTGTTATTCCGCCTCCGGTTCTTCTTTGCCGGAGGGGCGTCCTCACTGTCAGATCCTTCTGCTCCTGCGTTCTCTCCGGGGAGTCTCCTCCCTTCTTCAGCCCGTGCACACTTGTCGGCCAGAGCATATAGCTCGCTGACATCTCTGATTTTGCACATCGCCATCTCCTCCCTCATCCTGCGGTTACGCACGTTCCGATGGAACGCGCTGATAACCGCGGCAAGGTGGACGTCTGGGATGTTGCGCTGCACCTGGCTGAATCTCTGTATGTACTTGCGCAGGGGTTCTCCTTCCTTCTGGGTGAGCAGGTGAAGGTCGCTCTCCTTGCCATGGGGCTTGTGGCCGCCTGTGAAGGCGCCGACAAACTGATGGCACAGATCCGCCCACGAAGAAATGGAGTTGTCCGGCAAGTGCATGAGCCAAGATCTGACGTTGGGCTTGAGCACCAGCGGGAAGTAGTTGGCGAGGATCTTCTCGTCGCGCCCCCCGGCAGCCTGCACCGCGATGGTGTAGACGCTGAGGAACTCCGACGGATGTATCCTGCCATCGTACTTCTCGGGCACGTCTGGCTTGAAGTTCTTGGTACTGGGCCACTGGACTTGCCGCAGCTCACGGGTGAACGCAGGGCAACCTACCGCGTACGGCAAGTCTCCTGGTTCCCCTGGCGCATGCATATCGAGAGTGGGCCCAGCGCACTGGTCAGATTGATGCCGCGCTTCTCTTAGACGCTCGATGCGAGTGCGGGCGTCTTCGTGTCGTCGTTCTTGGAGAACTTGGCGTTGATCGCGGCGAGCTCGCGGGTCCGACGACACGGTGGAGTCAGTGTCGAGGTTGGCCCGGCGAGTCGGCGACCTTGGCCTTCGGGGCGGGGAGTGCATGGTGGTGGCACCCCCAGCAGTCTTGTCGGCGTCGGCTTGCGCCTGGGCATCTTGTCGGGGCTTCGATGTGCTCGGTTGCCGGGGCTTGTCGCCGTTGGCGAAGCCGATGAGGCTCTAAATGGTGGCCCTCCAGTCGTCGATCTTGTCTGGCGCTGGAGGGTAATCTAGAAGCAGCTAGGCTCGAGCCAGCGCTTCCTCTGGAGTCTTGGGTGGCGGTGGCGAGCGGCACGAGGTGCGGGATATGCTCAAACTTCTAACGGTGTTAGAAGGAGCAACATCTCGTCCAGGCGACCGCACTGCGCTCGTGCCAGCGTGTTGACGCGTATGTTGGCCTTGAGCGTCCCGCGACCCACTAGCTTGGCCTTGTTCCAACGCGAGCATGGTGCTAGGAGCACCGTGGCGTTGTCGATCCTGCACCCCCTGGGAGGGGAGCGGTGGATGTACAGATGTTGAAGCTTGCGGGGCCTTGTCCTTGGACCTGGTGACGATGTGAGTCCCACCGTCGGCGCCCGCTCCTCCGCCGGCGTCCACCCCACCGCCCGTTTGCTCTGGTGGCGGCAGGATAGTCGCAGACGGAGCGGCCACCTCCAAAGTCTTCTTCTTCGGTGGCATGTCGATGAAGATGTTGATGTAGCGCGCGCAGACGCCGGATCAGATACGCACGACCTCGACGTCACCCTACAGAAAGCTGAATACGAGCGCCGCGACAAGGAGAAGGCCCAGGAAGGTGGCGGAGGATCTGGCACGAAGCGTCCCGCCCGGGGAGGGCGCCGCGGCAAGGCCAAGCAGCGGCAAGGAGATAGGCCTCCCCGCGGCCGCGACAAAGACGAAGACGAAGATGAAGATGATGAGATGGAGGAAGATGAGACTGACGAGCAGGAGTTCCAGAAGGCAACAGAGGTTTTGTGCGTCGACGGCGGTGCTTCTCTGCACACCTCGCACCGCCAACTCAAACAATGGGTGCGGGAAGTGAACGCAGCAGAACCGTCCGTTGAATCGCGCAAGCCCCTGAAGTGGTCCAGCACGCCCATCGTCTTTGATGTTGAGGATCACCCTGATCGCATCACTGCGGTCGGGTGCTTGCCGATGTTGGTTTCGCCAACCATCCGCAACCTCAAGG
Organism: Triticum timopheevii; assembly: GCA_963921465.1. Taxonomy (NCBI): domain Eukaryota; kingdom Viridiplantae; phylum Streptophyta; class Magnoliopsida; order Poales; family Poaceae; genus Triticum; species Triticum timopheevii. Next base: position 117,436,762 of record OY997266.1, on the reverse strand, counting down.
TTACAAAGATGTTGGTTGACGGCGGGGCCGGCCTAAATCTGATCTCCTCCGCAGTGCTCAAGAAGCTCCAGATCCCCGACAGCGAGCTCGAAGAGACTGACACCTTTCAAGGAATCAACCCGGGAAGGAGCAAGCTGAAGGGGAAGATCACGCTGCCAGTAACGTTTGGCAGCGAGCTGAATTTCAGGACAGAGAGAGTTACATTTGACATTGCTGATTTCCCATTGCCCTACAATGGGATACTTGGCCTTCCAGCGCTCGCCAAGTTCATGGCAGCCTCTAACTACGCTTACAATGTGCTCAAGTTGCCTGGTCCGATAAGTGTTATTTCTGTCCATGGCGACAAGAAAGATGCACTTATCTGTACCGACAAGATCTACCGGGAAGCAGCAGCCGTAGCAGAACGCAAACCACTTGCCGCTGAAGCTCCCAGGGGGAAGAAGAAGACCAAGTCCGGCAAGAGTAGCTCTGATGCCCACTCCGGCAAGCGCACCTCTTCGGAGTGCTGCGCTACCGTCGAGGACGCACCATCGAGCTCCACCGGCAAGTGCAAGAAGGCAAAGACAGCGACACCTGAGACCAAGAAAGTGGCCGCCAAGGAGGACGGCACTGGTGGTACCTTCACCATCAGTGCCACGCTTGACCCTAAATAGGGAAGCGCGCTCGTTGCTTTCCTGCGGGCGAATGTCGATGTGTTTGCATGGCAACCATCTGACATCCCGGTGTTCCCAGGAAAGTAATTGAGCACCACCTTGCCGTCTACCCTCACGCGCGGCCGTCAAGCAGAGAGTTAGGAAGCAAGCAGTGGAGCGACAAGAGTTCATTGCAGAGGAGATCAAGAAGTTGGAAGCAGCGGGCCTGGTCCGAGGAGTACTCCATCCAACGTGGTTAGCCAATCCAGTAGTCATGCGCAAAGCAAACGGGAAGTGGAGGCTTTGTATTGACTTCACTGATGTTAATAAAGCTTGTCCCAAGGATCCATTTCCCTTGCCGCGCATTGACCAGATTGTCGACTCCACGGCAGGATGTGATCTGCTTTCATTCCTTGATGCATACTTAGGATATCATCAAATCTTCATGGCTGAAGAGGATGAAGAGAAAACCGCATTCATTACTCCATGTGGTACGTACTGCTTTGTACGGATGCCTTTCGGACTAAAGAATGTTGGTTCGACATTTGCAAGAGTAGTCAGTCATGCTTTTGAGCCACAGTTGCACAGAAATGTAGAAGCTTACATGGATGACATAGTGGTCAAGAGTAAGGACAAAGAGACGCTGATCCAAGATTTGGACGAGACTTTTGCAAATCTACGCAAGATCAATCTCAAGTTGAATCCCGAGAAGTGCATGTTCGGAGTTCCTTCCGGCAAGCTTCTCGGATTCTTTGTGTCTCAGAGGGGGATTGAAGCCAATCCCGACAAGATCAAGGCCATCGAGCAAATCGAAGCACCGAAGCGAGTCAAGGACGTACGAAGGCTTGCCGGCTGCGTTGCTGCTCTCAGTAGGTTCATCTCTAAGTCTGCTGAACGCGCCCTGCCGTTTTTCAAAATTTTGAAAAAGTCAGGTCCAATGAAATGGACTCCGGAAGCGGAGGCCGCGCTGCAGGACTTGAAGAAATATTTGTCCTCCACTCCAACCCTTGTCGCACCTAAACCACAAGAGAAGTTGCTGCTGTATTTGGCGGCAACCAATCAAGTGGTTAGTGCTGCGTTAGTGGCGGAGAGGGAGGCGGATGATGAGCCAGCAACCGCGGCAAGCGAATCCAACGACAAGCAGGGGGCTTCTCCGACAAGCTCTGGTCCCGACAAGGATGGATCTGTGCAGCCACAGGAAGAGAGACAGAAGAAGATGGTGCAGCGCCCAGTTTACTTTGTCAGTTCCCTTCTGCAGGGGGCTAGGTCAAGGTACTCTGGTGTGCAGAAATTGCTTTTCGGCCTTCTCATGGCCTCGAGGAAGCTGCGCCATTACTTTCAAGCACACGAGATCACAGTTGTCACTCGCTTTCCGTTGAAGAGGATATTGCAGAATCCAGAAGCAACAGGCAGGATTGTCGAGTGGGCACTGGAATTGTCAAGCTTTGGCCTCAAGTTTGAAAGTACTTCAACTATTCAGAGCTGAGCATTGGCAGAATTCATAGCAGAATGGACGCCAACACCCGATGAAGAAACTCCGGAGAGGAACATCCCCGTCGAAGAAGCGAGCAAAGAATGGATCATGTACTTTGATGGTGCCTTCTCGCTGCAAGGCGCCGGTGCGGGCGTACTACTTGTCGCACCCACCGGAGAGCACCTCAAGTACGTGGTCCAAATGCACTTTCCCAAGGAGCAAGCAACAAACAATACTGCGGAGTATGAAGGCTTGCTTGCTGGACTCAGGATCGCGGCAGACCTTGGGATCAGGAAGCTTATTGTCAGGGGTGACTCACTGCTTGTCGTCCGTCAAGTAAACAAAGATTATCAGAGTCCGTTGATGGAAGCATACATTGATGAAGTGAAGAAACTGGAAGAGCATTTTGACGGCCTGCAAATGGAACATGTTCCAAGAGCTCAAAATGACATTGCAGACAGCCTGTCAAAGTGCTCCGCACTCAAGTTACCTGTGGAACCAGGGATTTTTGTGCTCAAGCTGACTCAACCATCTGTAACACCATCAACCGGACAGAACAAGAAGAGGAAGTTGGTTACTGGTGACTACTTTCCGGCAGAGCTTCCCGAAGCCGCCGTCAAGAAAGTCCCCAAGATCAACACAAAGAGTGCTGAGGAGCAGTCTGCTCCGACAAGCCCTAGGGTTTGTTTCGTTGAAGCAGACGCTCCCGACAAGCTCCGGCATGGGCACAACAGATCGTCCATTTCCTTCAGACAGGAGAACTTCCCGAAGAGCAAGAAGAAGCGGAGAGAGTAGCCTGGCAATCAAGTATGTACCAGTTTGTCGATGACATACTGTACAGAAGAAGATTCAACGGAGTGAAATTGAAGTGCATTTCCCGGGAAGATGGACAGGAGCTGTTGGCGGAGATACATGGAGGCATATGTGGTCACCACATTGGCGCAAGAGCACTTGCCGGCAAGGCCTTCCGGCAAGGTTTCTTCTGGCCGACAGCCCTCCAGGATGCAACTGCACAAGTAACCAAGTGTGAAGCGTGCCAGTTCCACTCCAAGCAGATACATCAACCAGCTCAAGCTCTCCAAACGATCCCTTTATCCTGGCCATTTTCGGTCTGGGGGCTCGACATCCTCGGCCCCTTTCCCTGAGCTGTCGGGGGCTTTGAGTACTTGTACGTTGCAATCGACAAGTTCACAAAGTGGCCTGAAGTGGAACCAGTGAGGAAGGTGACAGCATAGTCAGTAGTCAAGTTCTTCAGGTCAATTGTTTGCCGTTTCGGAGTCCCTAACAGGATCATCAGCGACAATGGAACACAATTCACGAGCCGCACCTTCATGCAGTATGTCCAAGATCTTGGCACCAAGATCTGCTTCGCTTCTGTTGCTCACCCGAGAAGCAACGGTCAAGCGGAGAGGGCAAACGCTGAAGTGCTGCGCGGTCTCAAGACCAGAACTTTCGACAGGCTGCGCAAGTGCGGAAGAAATTGGATCGAGGAGCTGCCGGTGGTTCTTTGGTCGATCAGGACGACGCCAAATTGAGCCACTGGCCAGACACCTTTTGCTCTAGTCCATGGAGCAGAAGCAGTTCTCCCCACGGAACTCGTATACGGATCGCTTCGAGTGCTTGCTTACGATGAGCTCGAGCAAGAGCAGCTGCGGCAAGATGACGCGCTGCTCCTCGAGGAAGATCGTCTTCAGGCTGCTGTACGAGCTGCTCGCTACCAGCAAGCTTTGCGCCGCTACCATAGCCACAAAGTTAATGCCAGAAGCTTCGAGGAAGGCGACCTTGTTCTTCGGCGCGTTCAATCCGCCAAGAATTCCAACAAGTTGACGCCGAAGTGGGAAGGCCCTTATCGGGTGAAAAGAGTCACTAGGCCCGGCGCTGTTCGCCTTGAGACTGAAGATGGCTTTCCGGTGAGCAACTCCTGGAACATAGAGCATCTTCGTAAGTTTTATCCATAAGGCGCGGTTGCCGGAACCTCTTCCGGCAACCACCTTTTGTACAAGCCTTGCCGCTGTTGCATGTAACCCTTTGTACAAAGCCGGGCGCAGACCCCGTGCGTAAATAAAATTCGTATGCTCCATGTTGTCAAATTTCATGCCTTTTTCTTTTTCGCATGTATTATATGACACTTTGTGCAGCACTCGCCACCGGTAAGCAATAACGAGCCTTAAGGCTCCATATCTTTATTTTCTTTTCTTTCTTTCAAAAAGAAGGTTCCTTCCCCCACAAGTTCACCGGGGGGGAGGAGAGGATAAAGGTGTGGACCAGGCGTCGTTCAAAAAAGTATACAGCCTTGCCGGGACGCAGACGACAGAAAAGCTAAGTTGCCAAAGTTTGAGCACAGTCAGTTTTAAATTTTTTAAGTTATGTTCCTTGAACGGCCGTGCCTTGTATGGAAAACCTGTGCGCGGAGGAACCGGCTCGTGGCTGAGTCGCGCCCTTACTTTGTTTCGAGTCCGCTCAACAATGAAAGTGTGCTGCGACTAGTCCCGACAAGGTTTCTTGCCGGAGGCAACACCGCCAGCAGGCTGCTGATGTTCTGCACTCAGCGCTCGCGGCATGTGTGCTTGCGCCAGCAAGTTCCCTAAAAGCGTAGGGAAAAACATACAAGGGATGGAACCGAATAAAGGAAGTAACATAGCAGACAGTACTCACAATAAAGTTATATTATAATAAATAACTTGCCGCGCTCTAATAGATTGTTCCTATGACATATCTAGCAACGGCAAGAAGAAGGAAGGGAGAAGAAGGGTGGCCTAATCCACGCGCTCGCCGTCAACCCTCCTGACCTCATTCACCTTGTCCACGATGGGTGCGACAATGGCTTTGAGCTCTTCGAGATCAGCGCCCGCCGGCAGCTTCTTGAGGACGCGGGTGAGGTCGAGGCCCGGATTGCGGAAGAGTATCTTCACCAACACCTTCTCCAAGACCTTCGCGCAGATTGCGCGCGACTCGTCCGCCAGCTTCTTTGGGGTCCTTTCCCGGAGTTGCTGGAGGGCCGTCACCACGCCCTTGAAGAAAAGAGTAAGCTTGGCACTGGGCTGGAGGTTTTCGTCAGTGGAGTACCCGAAGCCCGCCAAGTCCAGCTCCGCCAGCTCTTCGTCAATAGTTGCAGCAATGTTGACGAGGCCTTCCGTCCAGAGCTCCACCGTAGCCCTGAAGGTGTTTTGAGTCTCAGCAGCCCTCGTCAACAACTCCTCGTTGCCCTTGAGCTCCTTCAAGTCATCCTCTCGCCTCTTGGCGGCGTCCAGCATTTCTGTCAAGGTGGCCAGCTTCAGCTCCAGATCAGCGCTCGAGTCCTTGGCGGCGTTCAGTTCCTTGATCTTGTCGGCAAGTTGAACTTGCAGATCGCCATGGGCAAGTGCATCCTTCTCGCGTTCGCGCTGGAGTGCGGCAAGCTCTTCATTCTTCCCTTTCATGTCCGCCTCCAGCTGCGTCACCTTCACCTCTAACTCTTTCTTGGCGGCCTCAGCAGCCACGGCGGCATCCTTCGCCTCCTTGAGTGCCCCGCCAAGTGATTGGTCCCGGACCTCGAGCTCCTCCTCGTGGCTGTCTAGATTGACCTTCTTCTGTGTCAATTCTCCTTCCCGCCTGGACAGCTCCTCGGCGGCGAGCCTCTACTGCTCCTCGGCTTCAGCCTTCTCCAGGATGAACGCCTTCTTCGCCTCGTCGAGGTGCGCCCTTTCCTCCGTAATGGATCGGAGGGCCTCCTGGTTGCGGCTCTTGAGCTCCTTCGCATGCTTCTCTATGTCAACTCCCGCCCGTGCGACAAGCGCTTCCCGGGACTCAAGCTTCGCTTGCCGGGCGCGGTAAAGTGACACCAACTTTCGGAGCAACTGCTCCTCCTCGGACTCGCCGCTGCTGCTGCTTGGCGCGTCAACCACCGCCAGCCCAGCAGAGGCGAGTACTTCCCCGTCAAACTCCTCCCCTTCAACCGGCGCCCTGGAGCTCGGCGCCCAGGCAAGCTTGATGTATACGCCCTCGCCGGCCTTCAAGTATGCGCCTGGCTGGGGCTCCTCGGAGCCCGGCGCTGCATCAGCGGCGGAGGGGTCGGCAGACGGTGCAGCGCCCTGCGCTCCCGCGCCCTCCGGATCGTCAGTACGATCGCCGGACCCCTCGCCGGCTCCTGCGCCAGCAGCCTTGGCGGCTTCCTCGTCGACGGGTTCATCAGCGCCGGCCTATTCCTCATCAGCGGCGGCATCTTGAGCATTGCCGCGTGCGCCTTCCTCGCCGCTGGCCTCGGTCTCCATCGGGTCTGTGAGAGGGGGATCTGAGGACAGGGAGAGGAAGGAAAAGTCAAGCAAATATCCAAAAAAAGAAGAAAGAAGATCAGAAGAAGAATCCAAGGGAAGATTTCCGACAAGGAAGGTTACCTGTGCTGGGCTCTGTGACCATGGGCTCCTCCACCAAGGGCTCACTGGTTCCGTCCCTTGCCGGGGACCTCTCCCTTGCCGGGGAGCGCTCCCTTGTCGGGGAATCGCCCCTTGGCGGCGTAGTCGAAGCAGACAGCACCTCCGGGGCGGTTTCTGATTGCTCCTGATGGGCCTGCTCTGCTCCTACACGAATGAATCGGCAATCAAGATGTTAGCAAAAGAAGAAGCACCCATGCGCGCCCCACAACAGGAAGTGAACCAGACACTTACGCTGGGGGCTGTGCTGGGGCCTGCTGCGAGGAGAAGGGACCGGGTCCGTCAAGGTGGTCTCGGACGTGTCTTTTGCCGTCACAACAGGATCGTCCTCGATGACAACCACGGGGACCTTGGCCCTCTTTGCCGCTCTCTCGGCCAGAGTCCTGAAATAGAACAGGGATTCAGAGAGAAGCAAATCAGATGCAAAACAAGCAACAACAAAGATTGAAGAAATACAAGTACAGTGAGAAGAAAGCCTTACTCCTCCTCCTCTTCTTCCTCCTCATCGGAGCTCAGCGCAGAGAGGTCGAAGTCTGGTACCCTTTCTGCGCGGCGAGGCGGAGGAGTAGGCTCCCTTGGACGTTTGCCGGGAGCTGCGGCAGGATCGGGCGTGGCAGCCCGGGAAGACCCCGCCTCAGTTGTTGGCGCGGCCTGAGCTGCTCCTGCGGCAACGGTACTTGCCGCGGTGGAGCGTGTTCCATGGCGCTGCGGCTGTTGGCCTGCTTGCCGCCCTGCTGTATCTCCAACTCGACGGAGGCGCCTTCTTGGTTGGAATTGGGGCTGCGCTGGGGGCTCCGCCTGCGGCAAGCTGCTCGAAGACGGCTGGCCGCTCGCGCCCCCGGCGGGCTCGCTCGCTTCGGCCTCGGGCTCCCCCTCGCCAACGACCTCTCCGGCAAAGTCTTCCCGGTCGGCAAGGCTTGCCGCCTCGGCCGCGTCCGCCTCCTCCAACGTGAAGCCAAACTCGCCCGCGGCGGCGGCTGCCGCCGCCTCTTCGGCCCTGGTGGCGATGTACCGCATCTCGTCGTCGGTGGTGTCGCGGGTGAGGAGCCTCTGCTCGTCGGCATTGACTGCTATCTCCGTCAAGCTATCAAAGTGAAGGAAATATGCCCTAGAGGTAATAATAAAGTTATTATTTATTTCCTCATATCATGATAAATGTTTATTATTCATGCTAGAATTGTATTAACCGGAAACATAATACATGTGTGAATACATAGACAAACAGAGTGTCACTAGTATGCCTCTACTTGACTAGCTTGTTAATCAAAGATGGTTATGTTTCCTAACCATGAACAAGGAGTTGTTATTTGATTAACAAGGTCACATCATTAGTTGAATGATCTGATTGACATGACCCATTCCGTTAGCTTAGCACACGATCGTTTAGTATGTTGCTATTGCTTCCTTCATGACTTATACATGTTCCTATGACTATGAGATTATGCAACTCACGTTTACCGGAGGAACACTTTGTGTGCTACCAAACATCACAACGTAACTGGGTGATTATAAAGGTGCTCTACAGGTGTCTCCGAAGGTACTTGTTGAGTTGGCGTATTTCGAGATTAGGATTTGTCACTCTGAATGTCGGAGAGTTATCTCTGGGCCCTCTCGGTAATACACATCACTTAAGCCTTGCGAGCATTTCAACTAATGAGTTAGTTGTGAGATGATGTATTACGGAACGAGTAAAGAGACTTGCTGGTAACGAGATTGAACTAGGTATTGGATACCGACGATCGAATCTCGGGCAAGTAACATACCGATGACAAAGGGAACAACGTATGTTGTTGTGTGGTTTGACCGATAAAGATCTTCGTAGAATATGTAGGAACCAATATGGGCATCCAGGTCCCGCTATTGGTTATTGATCGGAGACATGTCTCGGTCATGTCTACATTGTTCTCGAACCGTAGGGTCCGCACGCTTAAGGTTTCGATGACAGTTATATTATGAGTTTATGTATTTTGATGTACCGAAGGTTGTTCGGAGTCCCGGATATGATCACAGACATGACGAGGAGTCTCGAAATGGTCGAGACATAAAGATTGATATATTGGACGGATATATTTGGACACCGGAAAGGTTCCAGAGAAGTTTGGAGCTCCGGGAGGTTACCGGAACCCCCCGGGAGGTATATGGGCCTTATTGGGCCCATGTAGGAGGAAGAGAGAAGGAGCAAGGGAGGGGGGCGCGCCCCCCCAAGCCCAATCCGAATTGGGGAGGGGGGCCGGCCCCCCCTTTCCTTTCTCCTTCCCCCTCTCTTCCTTCCTACTACTAGTACTACTTCCTAATACTAGTACTCCTTCCTTCCCCCTCCAAATAAGATAAGGAAAAGAGAGGGAAACCTACTTGGAGTAGGTTTCCCCCTCCCTATGGCGCGCCCCCCTTGAGGCCGGCCACCTCCTCCCTCCCTCCTTTATATACGGGGGTAGGGGGCACCCTAGGACGCACAAGTTGATCATTGATCGTTCCTTAGCCGTGTGCGGTGCCCCCCTCCATGATATTACACCTCGATCATATTGTAGCGGTGCTTAGGAGAAGCCCTGCGACAGGAGAACATCAAGGTCGTCACCACGCCGTCGTGCTGACGGAACTCCCCCTCGGAGCCTCTACTGGATTGGAGATCGAGGGTGCGTCATCGAGCTGTACGCGTGTCAAGAACTCGGAGGTGCCGGAGTAACGGTGCTTGGATCGGTTGGACCGGGAGGACGTACGACTACTTCCTCTACGTTGCGTCAACGCTTCCGCTTCGGTCTACGAGGGTACGTAGACAACACTCTCCCCTCTCGTTGCTATGCATCACCATGATATTGCGTGTGCGTAGGAAATTTTTTGAAATTACTACGTTCCCCAACAGTGGCATCCGAGCCTAGGTTTTTATGGTTTGATGTTATATGCACGAGTAGAACACAAGTGAGTTGTGGGCGATATAAGTCATACTGCTTACCAGCATGTCATACTTTGGTTCGGCGGTATTGTTGGATGAAGCGGCCCGGACCGACATTACGCGTACGCTTACGCGAGACTGGTTTTACCGCCGTGCTTTGCACACAGGTGACTAGCGGCTGTCAGTTTCTCCAACTTTAGTTGAACCGAGTGTGGCTACGCCCGGTCCTTGCGAAGGTTAAAACAGCATCAACTTGACAAACTATCGTTGTGGTTTTGATGCGTAGGTGAGATTGGTTCTTGCTTAAGCCCATAGCAGCCACGTAAAACTTGCAACAACAAAGTAGAGGACGTCTAACTTGTTTTTGCAGGGCATGTTGTGATGTGATATGGCCAAGACATGATGCTATATTTTATTGTATGAGATGATCATGTTTTGTAACCGAAGTTATCGGCAACTGGCAGGAGCCATATGGTTGTCGCTTTATTGTATGAAATGCAAACGCCCTGTAATTGCTTTACTTTATCACTAAGCGGTAGCGATAGTCGTAGAAGCAATAGATGGCGTAAACGACAACGATGCTACGATGGAGATCAAGGTGTCGCGCCGGTGACGATGGTGATCATGATGGTGCTTCGGAGATGGAGATCACAAGCACAAGATGATGATGGCCATATCATATCACTTATATTGATTGCATGTGATGTTTATCCTTTATGCATCTTATCTTGCTTTGATTGACGGTAGCATTTTAAGATGATCTCTCACTAAAAAATTATCAAGTAGTGTTCTCCCTGAGTATGCACCGTTGCCAAAGTTCGTCGTGCCCAGACACCACGTGATGATCGGGTGTGATAAGCTCTACGTCCATCTACAACGGGTGCAAGCTAGTTTTGCACACGCAGAATACTCAGGTTAAACATGACGAGCCTAGCATATGCAGATATGGCCTCGGAACACGGAGACCGAAAGGTCGAGCGTGAATCATATAGTAGATATGATCAACATAAGATGTTCAGCATTGAAAACTACTCCATCTCACGTGATGATCGGTTATGGTTTAGTTGATTTGGATCACGTGATCACTTAGATGACTAGAGAGATGTCTGTCTAAGTGGGAGTTCTTAAGTAATATGATTAATTGAACTAAAATTTATCATGAACTTAGTACCTGATAGTATCTTGCTTGTCTATGTTGTTTGTAGATAGATGGCCCGTGCTGTTGTTCCATTGAATTTTAATGCGTTCCTTGAGAAAGCTAAGTTGAAAGATGATGGTAGCAACTACGCGGACTGGGTCCGTAACTTGAGGATTATCCTCATTGCTGCACAGAAAAATTACGTCCTGGAAGCACCGCTGGGTGCCAGGCCTGCTGCTGATGCAACTGACGACGTTAAGAATGTCTGGCAGAGCAAAGCTGATGACTACTCGATAGTTCAATGTGCCTTGCTTTACGGCTTAGAACCGGGACTTCAACGACGTTTTGAACATCATGGAGCATATGAGATGTTTCAGGAGTTGAAGTTGATATTCCAGAAGAATGCCCGGATTGAGAGATATGAAGTCTCCAATAAGTTCTATAGCTGCAAGATGGAGGAGAATAGTTCTGTCAGTGAGCACATACTCAAGATGTCTGGGTATTGTAATCACTTGATTCAACTGGGAGTTACTCTTCCGGATGATAGCGTCATTGACAGAATTCTCCAATCACTTCCACCAAGCTACAAGAGCTTCGTGATGAACTATAATATGCAAGAGATGGATAAGACGATTCCCGAGCTCTTCGCAATGCTAAAGGCTGCGGAGGTAGAAATCAAGAAGGAGCATCAAGTGTTGATGGTTAACAAGACCACTAGTTTCAAGAAAAAGGGCAAAGGGAAGAAGAAGGGGAACTTCAAGAAGAACAGCAAACAAGTTGCTGCTCAAGAGAAGAAACCCAAGTCTGGACCTAAGCCGAAACTGAGTGCTTCTACTGCAAGCAGACTGGTCACTGGAAGCGGAACTGCCCCAAGTATTTGGCGGATAAGAAGGATGGCAAAGTGAACAAAGGTATATGTGATATACATGTTATTGATGTGTACCTTACTAGAGCTCGCAGTAGCACCTGGGTATTTGATACTGGTTCTGTTGCTAATATTTGCAACTCAAAACAGGGACTATGGATTAAGCGAACACTGGCAAAGGACGAGGTGACGATGCGCGTGGGAAATGGTTCCAAAGTCGATGTGATCGCGGTCGGCACGCTACCTCTACATCTACCTTCGGGAGTAGTATTAGACCTAAATAATTGTTATTTGGTGCCAGCGTTGAGCATGAACATTATATCTGGATCTTGTTTGATGCGAGACGATTATTCATTTAAATCAGAGAATAATGGTTGTTCTATTTATATGAGTAATATCTTTTATGGTCATGCACCCCTGAAGAGTGGTCTATTTTTGATGAATCTAGATAGTAGTGATACACATATTCATAGTGTTGAAGCCAAAAGATGCAAAGTTGATAATGATAGTGCAACTTATTTGTGGCACTGCCGTTTGGGTCATATCGGTATAAAGAGCATGAAGAAACTCCATACTGATGGACTTTTGGAACCACTTGATTATGAATCACTTGGTACTTGCGAACCGTGCCTCATGGGCAAGATGACCAAAATGTCGTTCTCCGGTACTATGGAGAGAGCAACAGATTTGTTGGAAATCATACATACAGATGTATGTGGTCCAATGAATGTTGAGGCTCGTGGCGGATATCGTTATTTTCTCACCTTCACAGATGATTTAAGCAGATATGGGTATATCTACTTAATGAAGCATAAGTCTGAAACATTTGAAAAGTTCAAAGAATTTTAGAGTGAAGTTGAAAATCATCGTAACAAGAAAATAAAGTTTCTACGATCTGACCGTGGAGGATAATATTTGAGTTACGAGTTTGGTTTACACTTAAAACAATGTGGAATAGTTTCACAACTCACGCCACCCGGAACACCACAGCGTAATGGTGTGTCCGAACGTCGTAATCGTACTTTACTTGATATGGTGCGGTCTATGATGTCTCTTACAGATTTACCGCTATCGTTTTGGGGTTATGCTCTAGAGACAGCCACATTCACGTTAAATAGGGCACCGTCGAAATCCGTTGAGACGACACCTTATGAACTATGGTTTGGCAAGAAACCAAAGTTGTCGTTTCTTAAAGTTTGGGGTTGCGATGCTTATGTGAAAAAGCTTCAACCTGATAAGCTCGAACCCAAATCGGAGAAATGTGTCTTCATAGGATACCCAAAGGAGACACTTGGGTACACCTTCTATCACAGATCCGAAGGCAAGACATTCGTTGCTAAGAATGGATCCTTTCTAGAGAAGGAGTTTCTCTCGAAAGAAGTGAGTGGGAGGAAAGTAGAACTTGATGAGGTAACTGTACCTACTTCCTTGTTGAAAAATAATACATTACAGGAACCGGTTTCTGTGACGTCAAAACCAACTAGTGAGGAAGTTGATGATAATGATCATAGAACTTCAGATCAAGTTAATACAGAACCACGTAGGTCGAACAGAGTAAGATCCGCACCAGAGTGGTACGGTAATCCTATTCTGGAAGTCATGCTACTAGATCATGATGAACCTACGAACTATGAAGAAGCGATGGTGAGCCCAGATTCCGCAAAATGGCTTGAAGCCATGAAATCTAAGATGGGATCCATGTATGAGAACAAAGTATGGACCTTGGTTGACTTGCCCGATGGTCGGCAAGCAATTGAGAATAAATGGATCTTCAAGAAGAAGACTGACGCTGACGGTAATGTTACTGTCTACAAAGCTCGACTTGTTGCAAAAGGTTTTCGACAAGTTCAAGGGGTTGACTACGATGAGACCTTCTCACCCGTAGCGATGCTTAAGTCTGTCCGAATCATGTTAGCAATTGCCGCATTTTATGATTATGAAATTTGGCAAATGGATGTAAAAACTGCATTCCTGAATGGATTTCTGGAAGAAGAGTTGTATATGATGCAACCAGAAGGTTTTATCGATCCAAAGGGAGATAACAAAGTGTGCAAGCTCCAACGTTCCATTTATGGACTGGTGCAAGCCTCTCGGAGTTGGAATAAACGTTTTGATAGTGTGATCAAAGCATTTGGTTTTATACAGACTTTTGGAGAAGCCTGTATTTACAAGAAAGTGAGTGGGAGCTCTGTAGCATTTCTAATATTATATGTGGATGACATATTATTCATTGGAAATGATATAGAATTTCTGGATAGCATAAAGGGATACTTGAATAAAAGTTTTTCAATGAAAGACCTCGGTGAAGCTGCTTACATATTGGGCATTAAGATCTATAGAGATAGATCAAGACGCTTAATTGGACTTTCACAAAGCATATACCTTGACAAAGTTTTGAAGAAGTTCAAAATGGATCAAGCAAAGAAAGGGTTCTTGCCTGTATTGCAAGGTGTGAAATTGAGTAAGACTCAAAGCCCGACCACTGCAGAAGATAGAGAGAAAATGAAAAGTGTTCCCTATGCTTCAGCCATAGGCTCTATCATGTATGCAATGCTATGTACCAGACCTGATGTGTGCCTTGCTATAAGTCTAGCAGGGAGGTACCAAAGTAATCCAGGAGTGGATCACTGGACAGCGGTCAAGAACATCCTGAAATACCTGAAAAGGACTAAGGATATGTTTCTCGTATATGGAGGTAACAAAGAGCTCATCGTAAATGGTTACGTTGATGCAAGCTTTGACACTGATCCGGACGATTCTAAATCGCAAACCGGATACATGTTTACATTAAACGGTGGAGCTGTCAGTTGGTGCAGTTCAAAGCAAAGCGTCGTGGCGGGATCTACATGTGAACCGGAATACATAGCTGCTTTGGAAGCAGCCAATGAAGGAGTCTGGATGAAGGAGTTCATATCCGATCTAGGTGTCATACCTAGTGCATCGGGTCCAATGAAAATCTTTTGTGACAATACTGGAGCGATTGCCTTAGCGAAGGAATCCAGATTTCACAAGAGAACCAAGCACATCAAGAGACGCTTCAATTCCATCCGGGATCTAGTCTAGGTGGGAGACATAGAGATTTGCAAGATACATACGGATCTGAATGTTGCAGACCCGTTGACTAAGCCTCTTCAACGAGCAAAACATGATCAACACCAAGACTCCATGGGTGTTAGAATCATTACTGTGTAATCTAGATTATTGACTCTAGTGCAAGTGGGAGACTGAAGGAAATATGCCCTAGAGGCAATAATAAAGTTATTATTTATTTCATCATATAATGATAAATGTTTATTATTCATGCTAGAATTGTATTAACCGCAAACATAATACATGTGTGAATATATAGACAAACAGAGTGTCACTAGTATGCCTCTACTTGACTAGCATGTTAATCAAAGATGGTTATGTTTCCTAACCATGAACAAGGAGTTGTTATTTGATTAACAAGGTCACATCATTAGTTGAATGCTCTGATTGACATGACCCATTCCGTTAGCTTAGCACACGATCGTTTAGTATGTTGCTATTGCTTCCTTCATGACTTATACATGTTCCTATGACTATGAGATTATGCAACTCCCGTTTACCGGAGGAACACTTTGTGTGCTACCAAACGTCACAACGTAACTGGATGATTATAAAGGTGCTCTACAGGTGTCTCCGAAGGTACTTGTTGAGTTGGCGTATTTCGAGATTAGGATTTGTCACTCCGAATGTCGGAGAGGTATCTCTGGGCCCTCTCGGTAATAGACATCACTTAAGCCTTGCAAGCATTTCAACTAATGAGTTAGTTGTGAGATGATGTATTACGGAACGAGTAAAGAGACTTGCCGGTAACGAGATTGAACTAGGTATTGGATACCGACGATCGAATCTCGGGCAAGTAACATACCGATGACAAAGGGAACAACGTATGTTGTTGTGTGGTTTGACCGATAAAGATCTTCGTAGAATATCTAGGAACCAATATGGGCATCCAGGTCCCTCTATTGGTTATTGACCGGAGACATGTCTCGGTCATGTCTACATTGTTCTCGAACCATAGGGTCCGCACGCTTAAGGTTTCGATGACAGTTATATTATGAGTTTATGTATTTTGATGTACTGAAGGTTGTTCAGAGTCCCGGATATGATCACGGACATGACGAGGAGTCTCGAAATGGTCGAGACATAAAGATTGATATATTGGACGGATATATTTGGACACCGGGAAGGTTCCGGAGAAGTTTGGAGCTCCGGGAGGTTACCGGAACCCCCCGGGAGGTATATGGGCCTTAATGGGCCCATGTAGGAGGAAGAGAGAAGGAGCAAGGGAGGGGGGCGCGCCCCCCCAGGCCCAATCCGAATTGGGGAGGGGGGCCGGCCCCCCCTTTCCTTTCTCCTTCCCCCTCTCTTCCTTCCTACTACTAGTACTACTTCCTAATACTAGTACTCCTTCCTCCCCCCTCCAAATAAGATAAGGAAAAGAGAGGGAAACCTACTTGGAGTAGGTTTCCCCCTCCCTATGGCACGCCCCCCTTGAGGCCGGCCACCTCCTCCCTCCCTCCTTTATATACGGGGGTAGGGGGGCACCCTAGGACACACAAGTTGATCATTGATCGTTCCTTAGCCGTGTGCGGTGCCCCCCTCCACGATATTACACCTCGATCATATTGTAGCGGTGCTTAGGCGAAGCCCTGCGATAGGAGAACATCAAGATCGTCACCACGCCGTCGTGCTGACGGAACTCCCCCTCGGAGCCTCTTCTGGATTGGAGATCGAGGGTGCGTCATCGAGTTGTACGCGTGTCAAGAACTCGGAGGTGCCGGAGTAACGGTGCTTGGATCGGTTGGACCGGGAGGACGTACGACTACTTCCTCTACGTTGCGTCAACGCTTCCACTTCGGTCTACGAGGGTACGTAGACAACACTCTCCCCTCTCGTTGCTATGCATCACCATGATCTTGCGTGTGCGTAGGAAATTTTTTGAAATTACTATGTTCCCCAACACAAAGAATTGCCGCACGACGTCGTCGGCGGGCTCCATCCAAGTTGCGCTTATCCCGTGCGAGTCGCACTCTGGCATCATTGCGCAGATGCGATCACGCTGGGAGTTGTTGCACAAAGGGATGACACCCTGCGGCAACCTGAGCCACTCTGGATGGTTGGCTTCATGCTTGAACAGCTCCCTCAGCATCCCGTCAAGCTCCAGAACTGTGAAGTTTAAGTTGAGGCCTGGACGCAGCCTCATGATATCCGCCGGGCCGCCAAACAGCCAGGCGGGCCTCCCCCTCTTCTACAGAGGGACGATGCGACGGCGAAGGAAATCCGCGCCAACTGCCCCTGCTGTGAGCCCAGCAAGCCTGAGCCGGAGGATTCGGGTGGTGGCAATCTTCAGCTTGGCGTCGTCCGGAGACAGAGCGCTCCAGTCACCGCTGCACACCACCCGGGTCCGGCGCAGGTTGGTGAATGGCTGCGGATTGGCGTCAACGATCCAGCACCACTCCGCCCTCCACTCATCCCACTTGCTGCGGAGCTCGCCTGTCAAGTACACCTCCTTCATGCCGATTCGTGAGGTCCAAGCGATTCCGCCAGCCAGCGGCTCTCCTTTCTCGGCTCAGGGGGTGAAATAGTGGTGAAAAAGAGCGACATTCGGGAGGATGCCAACGAAGTTCTCGCAGAGGTGTGCGAAAACCGCCATTGTCAGAACGGCGTTGGGGGTGAAATCAAGAAGATGAAACCCGTAGGTATTCATGATGTCACAAAGGAAATCTGAAAAAGGTGGGCAGAGCCCGCAATAGAAGAACACAGGAAAGAAATGGTACCCTTTTGGGCACCGCTTCGATTTGGAAGCCTCGGCGGAGAGCACCGGCGTGCGCGGATGCGCCCGCGTCTCCGTCGACCAGAAGAGGTAGAACTCCTCCCGCAGCGCCTTCGGGGTGAGCTCGGGGGGGGGGGGGGGGGGAGCACTCGCTCCTTGCGCAGCGCCTCAAGCCGCAACGCCTCGGCCGACTTGGTGCCCGACTTCGTGCCCTTGCCGGTCTTCGGAGCCATGGCGAAAGCGGTGGGGGGCGCGGAGGTGTTGAGGGCGACGGCGGCGACGGGCGGCGGAGCGCTGCTCTCTTTCGGCTTGGGAAGCGGAGGGGAGTGGTGGAGCTTTCGGAGGAAGGAACTGCAAGTGGCGAAGGTGGGGGAACGGCCCTGTTTCCTCTGCTTATAAACAGGGGAGGCGAACGTTGCGCATTTCCTGATTTAAGTATTGCCCACGATCTCTCCCACGACGCCGCGATTGACGCGTGCCGTTTCGGGAGGACGCAGTGGATACGGAGTAGATTTGGTTTGGACCCAGGTCGCGTCTGCCCGTGCCCTGTTTTGGGCCTGGCCCAATAGCGCTCGGCACCGTGTATGGCCCAGGCCCGGGGGCTCCTGTCGGTGTACTAAAGTAGGGGTACCTTAGTACCCCGAACTTGTGCACGGGCAGTCGCAGCGCCCCGCGGCAAGGCTTGCCGGGCGTCCGCCAAGATCCTTCGTTATTCCTATTACTGCCATTCAAGAACAAAGTGTTAACTGAGAAGACAGAGTCCCAGCAAGAGGAGCTTGCCGGGAAGGACAAGACCCCGGCAAGAGGAGCTTGTCGGGAAGGCCAACCAAGACCCAGCGAGCGGCAAGCTCGCGGGTGCGACGAGACAGCGACCACGGCAAAGCGCTTGCCGCGGCGAAGCCACCACTCTGCGCCCAAGCTCCAGCACATCCGACGACGTGTCGCCGCAGGATCGCTCCTGGTGCACGTGGCGGGTAGCTGTGCAGCCAAGCGGTGCGAGGTGGCAAGTGAAGATGACAAGGAGGCCATCGTGGCGATCGGTGGCGCCCTTAACGGTCGTTTCTTACACTGTTTGGGCGACCAGACGGGCATTAAATGCCCTTGTCCCCTGCCGTCAGAGTTAGGTAGGGGGCACTGTTGGTAGCAGTTGTACCAACCCCCGTTTTTACTTTTTTACCCCTCTTTCTACGCTGCCACCTGTCAGTGACCCCTTTAGACTATAAAAAGGAGGCCCATGCGCACGTAGAAGGGGTTCGACTCATTCGACACTACAACACACCCACGCTCTTGAGCAAGAATAGAATAGAAACACAAAGCAGCAGTAGGAGTTTTATCTCTCCGGAGAGCTCTAAAGCTGGGTAAAATCCCTCGCGTGCTTCGCCTCGATCTGCTCTGCGTCAGCCCTACGCAGAGCAGATCGAGGCGAAGCACGCGGGGGATTTTACCCAGCTTCGGAGCTCTCCAGAGAGATAAAACTCCTACTGCTGCTTTGTGTTCCTATTCTGTTCTTGCTCAAGAGCGTGGGTGTGTTGTAGTGTCGAATGAGTCGAACCCCTTCTACGTGCGCATGGGCCTCCTTTTTATAGTCTAAAGGGGTCACCGACAGGTGGCAGCGTAGAAAGAGGGGTAAAAAAGTAAAAACGGGGGTTGGTACAACTGCTACCAACAGTGCCCCCTACCTAACTCTGACGGCAGGGGACAAGGGCATTTAATGCCCGTCTGGTCGCCCAAACAGTGTAAGAAATGACCGTTAAGGGTGCCACCGATCGCCACAATGGCCTCCTTGTCATCTTCACTTGCCACCTCGCA
This sequence comes from Triticum timopheevii, assembly GCA_963921465.1. NCBI lineage: Eukaryota > Viridiplantae > Streptophyta > Magnoliopsida > Poales > Poaceae > Triticum > Triticum timopheevii. Next base: position 117,417,742 of record OY997266.1, on the reverse strand, counting down.
CCGCTTGGCTGCACAGCTACCCGCCACGTGCACCAGGAGTGATCCTGCGGCGACACATCGTCGGATGTGCTGGAGCTTGGGCGCAGAGTGGTGGCTTCGCCACGGCAAGCGCTTTGCCGCGGTCGCTGTCTCGTCGCACCCGCTAGCTTGCCGCTCGCTGGGTCTTGGTTGGCCTTCCCGGCAAGCTCCTCTTGCCGGGGTCTTGTCCTTCCCGGCAAGCTCCTCTTGCCGGGACTCTGTCTTCTCAGTTAACACTTTGTTCTTGAATGGCAATAACAGGAATAACGAAGGATCTTGGCGGACGCCCGGCAAGCCTTGCCGCGGGGCGCTGCGACTGCCCGTGCACAAGTTCGGGGTACTAAGGTACCCCTACTTTAGTACACCGACAGGAGCCCCCGGGCCTGGGCCATACATGGTGCCGAGCGCTGTTGGGCCAGGCCCAAAACAGGGCACGGGCACACGCGGCCTGGGTCCAAACCAAATCTACTCCGTATCCACCGCGTCCTCCCGAAACGGCACGCGTCAATCGCGGCGTCGTGGGAGAGATCGTGGCAATACTTAAATCAGGAAATGCGTAACATTCGCCTCCCCTGTTTATAAGCAGAGGAAACAGGGCCGTTCCCCCACCTTCGCCACTTGCAGTTCCTTCCTCCGAAAGCAACGCCACTCCCCTCCGCTTCCCAAGCCGAAAGAGAGCAGCGCTCCGCCGCCCATCGCCGCCGTCGCCCTCAACACCTCCCCCCCCCCCCCCCCCCCCCGCCGCTTCCGCCATGGCTCCGAAGACCGGCAAGGGCACGAAGTCGGGCACGAAGTCGGCCGAGGCGTTGCGGCTTGAGGCGCTGCGCAAGGAGCGAGTGCTTTCCCCCCCCCCCCCCCCGAGCTCACCCCGAAGGCGCTGCGGGAGGAGTTCTACCTCTTCTGGTCGATGGAGACGCGGGCGCATCCGCGCACGCCGGTGCTCTCCGCCGAGGCATCCAAATCGAAGCGGTGCCCAAAAGGGTACCATTTCTTTCCTGTGTTCTTCTATTGCGGGCTCTGCCCACCTTTTTCAGATTTCCTTTGCGACATCATGAATACCTACGGGTTTCATCTTCTTGATTTCACCCCCAATGCCGTTCTGACAATCGCAGTTTTCGCACACCTCTGCGAGAACTTCGTTGGCATCCACCCAAATGTTGCTCTTTTTCACCACTATTTCACCCCCCCGAGCCAAGAAAGGAGAGCCGTTGGCTGGCGGAATCGCCTGGACCTCTCGAATAGGCATGAAGGAGGTGTACTTGATGGGCGAGCTTCGCAGCAAGTGGGATGAGTGGAGGGCGGAGTGGTGTTGGATCGTTGATGCCAACCCGCAGCCATTCACCAACCTGCGCCAGACTCGGGTAGTGCGCGGCGGCGACTGGAGCGCTCTATCGCCGGACGATGCCAAGCTGAAGATTGCCACCACCCGAATCCTCCGGCTCAGGCTTGCCGGGCTCACAGCAGGGGCAGTTGGCGCGGATTTCCTTCGTCGTCGCATCGCCCCTCTACAGAAGAGGGGGAGGCCCGCCTGGATGTTTGGCGGCCTGGCGGATATCATGAGGCTGCGTCCAGGCCTCAACTTCAACTTCACGGTTTTGGAGCTTGACGGGATGCTGAGGGAGCTGTTCAAACATGATGCCAACCATCCAGAGTGGTTCAGGCTGCCGCAGGGCGTCATCCCGTTGTGCAACAACTCCCAGCGCGATCGCATCTGCGCAATGATGCCAGAGTGCGACTCGCACGGGATAAGCGCAACTTGGATGGAGCCCGCCGACGACGTCGTGCGGCAATTCTTCGATGGCTTGACGGAGATAGCTGTCAATGCCGACGAGCAGAGGCTCCTCACCCGCGACACCACCGATGACGAGATGCGGTACATCGCCACCAGGGCCGAAGAGGCGGCGGCGGCCGCCGCCGCGGGCGAGTTTGGCTTCACGTTGGAGGAGGCGGAGGCGGCGGAGGCGGCCGAGGCGGCAAGCCTTGCCGACCGGGAAGACTTTGCCGGAGAGGTCGTTGGCGAGGGGGAGCCCGAGGCCGAAGCGAGCGAGCCCGCCGGGGGCGCGAGCGGCCAGCCGTCTTCGAGCAGCTTGCCGCAGGCGGAGCCCCCAGCGCAGCCCCAATTCCAACCAAGAAGGCGCCTCCGTCGAGTTGGAGATACAGCAGGGCGGCAAGCAGGCCAACAGCCGCAGCGCCGTGGAACACGCTCCACCGCGGCAAGTACCGTTGCCGCAGGAGCAGCTCAGGCCGCGCCGGCAACTGAGGCGGGGTCTTCCCGGGCTGCCACGCCCGATCCTGCCGCAGCTCCCGGCAAACGTCCAAGGGAGCCTACTCCTCCGCCTCGCCGCGCAGAAAGGGTACCAGACTTCGACCTCTCTGCACTGAGCTCCGACGAGGAGGAAGAAGAGGAGGAGGAGTAAGGCTTTCTTCTCACTGTACTTGTATTTCTTCAATCTTTGTTGTTGCTTGTTTTGCATCTGATTTGCTTCTCTCTGAATCCCTGTTCTATTTCAGGACTCTGGCCGAGAGAGCGGCGAAGAGGGCCAAGGTCCCCGTGGTTGTCATCGAGGACGATCCTGTTGTGACGGCAGAAGACACGTCCGAGACCACCTTGACGGACCCGGTCCCTTCTCCTCGCAGCAGCCCCCAACACAGCCCCCAGCGTAAGTGTCTGGTTCACTTCCTGTTGTGGGGCGCGCATGGGTGCTTCTTCTTTTGCTGACATCTTGATTGCCGATTCATTCGTGTAGGAGCAGAGCAGGCCCATCAGGAGCAATCAGAAACCGCCCCGGAGGTGCTGTCTGCTTCGACTATGCCGCCAAGGGGCGATTCCCCGACAAGGGAGCGCTCCCCGGCAAGGGAGAGGTCCCCGGCAAGGGACGGAACCAGTGAGCCCTTGGTGGAGGAGCCCATGGTCATAGAGCCCAGCACAGGTAACCTTCCTTGTCGGAAATCTTCCCTTGGGTTCTTCTTCTGATCTTCTTTCTTCTTTTTTTGGATATTTGCTTGACTTTTCCTTCCTCTCCCTGTCCTCAGATCCCCCTCTCGCAGACCCGATGGAGACCGAGGCCAGCGGCGAGGAAGGCGCACGCGGCAATGCTCAAGATGCCGCCGCTGACGAGGAATAGGCCGGCGCTGATGAACCCGCCAACGAGGAAGCCGCCAAGGCTGCTGGCGCAGGAGCCGGCGAGGGGTCCGGCGATCGTACTGATGATCCGGAGGGCGCGGGAGCGTAGGACGCTGCACCGTCTGCCGACCCCTCCGCCGCTGATGCAGCGCCGGGCTCCGAGGAGCCCCAGCCAGGCGCATACTTGAAGGCTGGCGAGGGCGTATACATCAAGCTTCCCTGGGCGTCGAGCTCCAGGGCGCCGGTTGAAGGGGAGGAGTTTGACGGGGAAGTACTCGCCTCTGCTGGGCTGGCGGTGGTTGACGCGCCAAGCAGCAGCAGTGGCGAGTCCGAGGAGGAGCAGTTGCTCCGAAAGTTGGTGTCACTTTACCGCGCCCGGCAAGCGAAGCTTGAGTCCCGGGAAGCGCTTGTCGCACGAGCGGGAGTTGACATAGAGAAGCATGCGGAGGAGCTCAAGAGCCGCAACCAGGAGGCCCTCCGATCCATTGCGGAGGAAAGGGCGCACCTCGACGAGGCGAAGAAGGCGTTCATCCTGGAGAAGGCTGAAGCCGAGGAGCAGCAGAGGCTTGCCGCCAATGAGCTGTCCAGGCGGGAAGGCGAATTGACACAGAAGAAGGTCAATCTGGACAGCCACGAGGAGGAGCTCGAGGTCCGGGAGAAATCACTTGGCGGGGCACTCAAGGAGGCGAAGGATGCCGCCGCGGCTGCTGAGGCCGCCAAGAAAGAGTTAGAGGTGAAGGTGACGCAGCTCGAGGCGGACATGAAAGGGAAGAATGAAGAGCTTGCCGCACTCCAGCGCGAACGCGAGAAGGATGCACTTGCCCATGGCGATCTGCAAGTTCAACTTGCCGACAAGATCAAGGAACTGAACGCCGCCAAGGACTCGAGCGCTGATCTGGAGCTGAAGCTGGCCACCTTGACGGAAACGCTGGACGCCGCCAAGAGGCGAGAGGATGACTTGAAGAAGGAGTTCAAGGGCAACGAGGAGCTATTGACGAGGGCCGCTGAGACTCAAAACACCTTCTGGGCTACGGTGCAGCTCTGGACGGAAGGCCTCGTCAACATTGCTGCAACTATTGACGAAGACTTGGCGGAGCTGGACTTGGCGGGCTTCGGGTACTCCACTGACGAAAACCTCCAGCCCAGTGCCAAGCTTACTCTTTTCTTCAAGGGCGTGGTGACGGCCCTCCAGCAACTCCGGGAAAGGATCCCCAAGAAGCTGGCGGACGAGTCGCGCGCAATCTGCGCCAAGGTCTTGGCATGAAAGGGAAGCACACTTGCCGCGAGCGCTGAGTGCGGAACATCAGCAGCCTGCTGGCGGTGTTGCCTCCGGCAAGAAACCTTGTCGGGACTAGTCGCAGCACACTTTCATTGTTGAGCGGACTCGAAACAAAGTAAGGGTGCGACTCAGCCATGAGCCGGTTCCTCCGCGCACAGGTTTTCCATACAAGGCACGGCCGTTCAAGGAATATAACTTAAAAAATTTAAAACTAACTGTGCTCAAACTTTGGCAACTTAGCTTTTCTGTCGTCTGCGTCCCGGCAAGGCTGTATACTCTTTTGAACGACGCCTGGTCCAAACCTTTATCCTCTCCTCCCCCCGGTGAACTTGTGGGCGAAGGAACCTTCTTTTTGAAAGAAAGAAAAGAAAATAAAGATATGGAGCCTTAAGGCTCGTTATTGCTTACCGGTGGCGAGTGCTGCACAAAGTGTCATATAATACATGCGAAAAAGAAAAAGGCATGAAATTTGACAACATGGAGCATACGAACTTTATTTACGCACGGGGTTTGCGCCCGACTTTGTACAAAGGGTTACATGCAACAGCGGCAAGGCTTGTACAAAAGGTGGTTGCCGGAAGAGGTTCCGGCAACCGCGCCTTATGGATAAAACTTACGAAGATGCTCTATGTTCCAGGAGTTGCTCACCGGAAAGCCATCTTCGGTCTCAAGGCGGACAGCGCCAGGCCTAGTGACTCGTTTCACCCGATAAGGGCCTTCCTACTTCGGCGTCAACTTGTTGGAATTCTTGGCGGATTGAACGCGCCGAAGAACAAGGTCGCCTTCCTCGAAGCTTCTGGCGTTAACTTTGCGGCTATGGTAGCGGCGCAAAGCTTGCTGGTAGCGAGCAGCTCGTACAGCAGCCTGAAGACGATCTTCCTCGAGGAGCAGCGCGTCATCTTGCCGCAGCTGCTCTTGCTCGAGCTCATCGTAAGCGAGCACTCGAGGCGATCCGTATACGAGTTCCGTGGGGAAAACTGCTTCTGCTCCATAGACTAGAGCAAAAGGTGTCTGGCCAGTGGCTCGATTTGGCGTCCTCCTGATCGACCAAAGAACCACCGGCAGCTCCTCGATCCAATTTCTTCCGCACTTGCGCAGCCTGTCGAAAGTTCTGGTCTTGAGCCCGCGCAGCACTTCAGTGTTTGCCCTCTCCGCTTGACTGTTGCTTCTCGGGTGAGCAACAGAAGCGAAGCAGATCTTGGTGCCATGATCTTGGACATATTGCATGAAGGTGCGGCTCGTGAATTGTGTGCCATTGTCGGTGATGATCCTGTTAGGGACTCCGAAACGGCAAACAATTGACCTGAAGAACTTGACTGCTGACTGTGTTGTCACCTTCCTCACTGGTTCCACTTCAGGCCACTTTGTGGACTTGTCGATTGCAACGTACAAGTACTCAAAGCCCCCGACAGCTTGGGGAAAGGGGCCGAGGATGTCGAGCCCCCAGACCGAAAATGGCCAGGATAAAGGGATCGTTTGGAGAGCTTGAGCTGGTTGATGTATCTGCTTGGAGTGGAACTGGCACGCTTCACACTTGGTTACTTGTGCAGTTGCATCCTGGAGGGCTGTCGGCCAGAAGAAACCTTGCCGGAAGGCCTTGCCGGCAAGTGCTCTTGCGCCAATGTGGTGACCACATATGCCTCCATGTATCTCCGCCAACAGCTCCTGTCCATCTTCCCGGGAAATGCACTTCAATTTCACTCCGTTGAATCTTCTTCTGTACAGTATGTCATCGAAAAACTGGTACATACTTGATTGCCGGGCTACTCTCTCCGCTTCTTCTTGCTCTTTGGGAAGTTCTCCTGTCTGAAGGAAATGGACGATCTGCTGTGCCCATGCCGGAGCTTGCGGATCAACGACAAGGACTAAAGGCGCAAATGCTGCTGCGGGAACATCTGCTTCCACGGCAAGAATCTGTGATTCAGCCGGAGCGTGATGCTCCCCGGCAAGCGTGTCGGGACACAGCTTGTCGGGAGCGTCTGCTTCAACAAAACAAACCCTAGGGCTTGTCAGAGCAGACTGCTCCTCAGCACTCTTTGTGTTGATCTTCGAGACTTTCTTGACGGCGGCTTCGGGAAGCTCTGACGGAAAGTAGTCACCAGTAACCAACTTCCTCTTCTTGTTCTGTCCAGTTGATGGTGTTACAGATGGTTGAGTCAGCTTGAGCACAAAAATCCCTGGTTCCACAGGTAACTTGAGTGCGGCGCACTTTGACAGGCCGTCTGCAATGTCATTCTGAGCTCTTGTAACATGTTCCATTTGCAGGCCGTCAAAATGCTCTTCCAGCTTCCTCACTTCATCAATGTATGCTTCCATAAACGGACTCTGATAATCTTTGTTTACTTGACGGACGACAAGCTGTGAGTCACCCCTGACAATAAGCTTCCTGATCCCAAGGTCTGCCGCGATCCTGAGTCCGGCAAGCAAGCCTTCATACTCTACAGTATTGTTTGTTGCTTGCTCCTTGGGAAAGTGCATTTGGACCACGTACTTGAGGTTCTCTCCGGTGGGTGCGACAAGTAGTATGCCCGCACCGGTGCCTTGCAGCGAGAAGGCACCATCAAAGTACATGATCCATTCTTTGCTCGCTTCTTTGACGGGGATGTTCCTCTCCGGAGTTTCCTCATCGGGTGTTGGCGTCCATTCTGCTATGAATTCTGCCAATGCTCGGCTCTGAATAGTTGAAGTACTTTCAAACTTGAGGCCAAAGCTTGACAATTCCAGTGCCCACTCGACAATCCTGCCTGTTGCTTCTGGATTCTGCAATATCCTCTTCAACGGAAAGCGAGTGACAACTGTGATCTCATGTGCTTGAAAGTAATGGCGCAGCTTCCTCGAGGCCATGAGAAGGCCGAAAAGCAATTTCTGCACACCAGAGTACCTTGACCTAGCCCCCTGCAGAAGGGAACTGACAAAGTAAACTGGGCGCTGCACCATCTTCTTCTGTCTCTCTTCCTGTGGCTGCACAGATCCATCCTTCTCGGGACCAGAGCTTGTCGGAGAAGCCCCCTGCTTGTCGTTGGATTCGCTTGCCGCTGCAGCTGGCTCATCATCCGCCTCCCTCTCCGCTACTAACGCAGCACTAACCACTTGATTGGTTGCCGCCAGATACAACAGCAACTTCTCTTGTGGCCTAGGTGCGACAAGTATTGGAGTAGAGGACAGGTACCTCTTCAAGTCCTGCAGCGCAGCCTCCGCTTCCGGAGTCCATTTCATTGGTCCTGCCTTTTTCAAAATTTTGAAAAACGGCAGGGCGCGCTCAGCAGACTTAGAGATGAACCTACTGAGAGCAGCAACGCAGCCAGCAAGCCTTCGTACGTCCTTGACTCGCTTCGGTGCTTCGATTTGCTCGATGGCCTTGATCTTGTCGGGATTGGCTTCAATCCCCCTCTGAGACACAAAGAATCCGAGAAGCTTGCCGGAAGGAACTCCGAACACGCACTTCTCGGGATTCAACTTGAGATTGATCTTGCGTAGATTTGCAAAAGTCTCGTCCAAATCTTGGATCAGCGTCTCTTTGTCCTTACTCTTGACCACTATGTCATCCATGTAAGCTTCTACATTTCTGTGCAACTGTGGCTCAAAAGCATGACTGACTACTCTTGCAAATGTCGAACCAGCATTCTTTAGTCCGAAAGGCATCTGTACAAAGCAGTACGTGCCACATGGAGTAATGAATGCGGTTTTCTCTTCATCCTCTTCAGCCATGAAGATTTGATGATATCCTGAGTATGCATCAAGGAATGAAAGCAGATCACATCCTGCCGTGGAGTCGACAATTTGGTCAATGCGCGGCAAGGGAAATGGATCCTTGGGACAAGCTTTATTAACATCAGTGAAGTCAATACAAAGCCTCCACTTCCCGTTTGCTTTGCGCACGACTACTGGATTGGCTAACCACGTTGGATGGAGTACTCCTCGGACCAGGCCCGCTGCTTCCAACTTCTTGATCTCCTCTGCAATGAACTCTTGTTGCTCCACTGCTTGCTTCCTAAATCTCTGCTTGACGGGCCGCGCGTGAGGGCAGACGGCAAGGTGGTGCTCAATTACTTTCCTGGGAACACCGGGGATGTCAGATGGTTGCCATGCAAACACATCGACATTCGCCCGCAGGAAAGCAACGAGCACGCTTTCCTATTTAGGGTCAAGCGTGGCACTGATGGTGAAGGTACCACCAGTGCCGTCCTCCTTGGCGGCCACTTTCTTGGTCTCAGGTGTCGCTGTCTTTGCCTTCTTGCACTTGCCGGTGGAGCTCGATGGTGCACCTCTTCGGAGTGCTGCGCTACCGTCGAGGACGCACCATCGAGCTCCACCGGCAAGTGCAAGAAGGCAAAGACAGCGGCACCTGAGACCAAGAAAGTGGCCGCCAAGGAGGACGGCACTGGTGGTACCTTCACCATCAGTGCCACGCTTGACCCTAAATAGGAAAGCGCGCTCGTTGCTTTCCTGCAGGCGAATGTCGATGTGTTTGCATGGCAACCATCTGACATCCCCGGTGTTCCCAGGAAAGTAATTGAGCACCACCTTGCCGTCTGCCCTCACGCGCGGCCCGTCAAGCAGAGAGTTAGGAAGCAAGCTGTGGAGCGACAAGAGTTCATTGCAGAGGAGATCAAGAAGTTGGAAGCAGCGGGCCTGGTCCGAGGAGTACTCCATCCAACGTGGTTAGCCAATCCAGTAGTCGTGCGCAAAGCAAACGGGAAGTGGAGGCTTTGTATTGACTTCACTGATGTTAATAAATCATGTCCCAAGGATCCATTTCCCTTGCCGCGCATTGACCAGATTGTCGAGTCCACAGCAGGATGTGATCTGCTTTCATTCCTTGATGCATACTCAGGATATCATCAAATCTTCATGGCTGAGGAGGATGAAGAGAAAACCACATTCATTACTCCATGCGGCACGTACTGCTTTGTGCGGATGCCTTTCGGACTAAAGAATGCTGGTTCGACATTTGCAAGAGTAGTCAGTCATGCTTTTGAGCCACAGTTGCACAGAAATGTAGAAGCTTACATGGATGACATAGTGGTCAAGAGCAAGGACAAAGAGACGCTGATCCAAGATTTGGACGAGACTTTTGCAAATCTATGCAAGATCAATCTCAAGTTGAATCCCGAGAAGTGCGTGTTCGGAGTTCCTTCCGGCAAGCTTCTCGGATTCTTTGTGTCTCAGAGGGGGATTGAAGCCAATCCCGACAAGATCAAGGCCATCGAGCAAATCGAAGCACCAAAGCGTGTCAAGGACGTACGAAGGCTTGCCGGCTGCGTTGCTGCTCTCAGTAGGTTCATCTCTAAGTCTGCTGAGCGCGCCCTGCCGTTTTTCAAAATTTTGAAAAAGGCAGGACCAATGAAATGGACTCCGGAAGCGGAGGCCGCGCTGCAGGACTTGAAGAGGTACCTGTCCTCTACTCCAATACTTGTCGCACCTAGGCCACAAGAGAAGTTGCTGTTATATCTGGCGGCAACCAATCAAGTGGTTAGTGCTGTGTTAGTAGCGGAGAGGGAGGCGGATGATGAGCCAGCGGCAGCGGCAAGCGAATCCAACGACAAGCAGGGGGCTTCTCCGACAAGCTCTGGTCCCGACAAGGATGGATCTGTGCAGCCACAGGAAGAGAGACAGAAGAAGATGGTGCAGTGCCCAGTTTACTTTGTCAGTTCCCTTCTGCAGGGGGCTAGGTCAAGGTACTCTGGTGTGCAGAAATTGCTTTTCGGCCTTCTCATGGCCTCGAGGAAGCTGCGCCATTACTTTCAAGCACACGAGATCACAGTTGTCACTCGCTTTCCGTTGAAGAGGATATTGCAGAATCCAGAAGCAACAGGCAAGATTGTCGAGTGGGCACTGGAATTGTCAAGCTTTGGCCTCAAGTTTGAAAGTACTTCAACTATTCAGAGCCGAGCATTGGCAGAATTCATAGCAGAATGGACGCCAACACCCGATGAGGAAACTCCGGAGAGGAGCATCCCCGTCAAAGAAGCGAGCAAAGAATGGATCATGTACTTTGATGGTGCCTTCTCGCTGCAAGGCGCCGGTGCGGGCGTACTACTTGTCGCACCCACCGGAGAGCACCTCAAGTACGTGGTCCAAATGCACTTTCCCAAGGAGCAAGCAACAAACAATACTGCAGAGTATGAAGGCTTGCTTGCTGGACTCAGGATCGCGGCAGACCTTGGGATCAGGATGCTTATTGTCAGGGGTGACTCACAGCTTGTCGTCCGTCAAGTAAACAAAGATTATCAGAGTCCGTTGATGGAAGCATACATTGATGAAGTGAGGAAGCTGGAAGAGCATTTTGACGGCCTGCAAATAGAACATGTTCCAAGAGCTCAGAATGACATTGCAGACGGCCTGTCAAAGTGCGCCGCACTCAAGTTACCTGTGGAACCAGGGATTTTTGTGCTCAAGCTGACTCAACCATCTGTAACAGCATCAACCGGACAGAACAAGAAGAGGAAGTTGGTTACTGGTGACTACTTTCCGGCAGAGCTTCCCGAAGCCGCCGTCAAGAAAGTCCCCAAGATCAACACAAAGAGTGCTGAGGAGTAGTCTGCTCCGACAAGCCCTAGGGTTTGTTTCGTTGAAGCAGATGCCCCCGACAAGCTGTGTCCCGACACGCTTGCCGGGGAGCATCACGCTCCGGCTGAATCACAGATTCTTGCCATGGAAGCAGATGTTCCCACAGCAGCATTTGCGCCTTTAGTCCTTGTCGTTGAGCCGCAAGCTCCGGCATGGGCACAGCAGATCGTCCATTTCCTTCAGACAGGAGTACTTCCCAAAGAGCAAGAAGAAGTGGAGAGAGTAGCCCGGCAATCAAGTATGTACCAGTTGGTCGATGACATACTGTACAGAAGAAGATTCAACGGAGTGAAATTGAAGTGCATTTCCCGGGAAGATGGACAGGAGCTATTGGCGGAGATACATGGAGGCATATGTGGTCACCACATTGGCGCAAGAGCACTTGCCAGCAAGGCCTTCCGGCAAGGTTTCTTCTGGCCGACAGCCCTCCAGGATGCAACTGCACAAGTAACCAAGTGTGAAGCGTGCCAGTTCCACTCCAAGCAGATACATCAACCAGCTCAAGCTCTCCAAACGATCCCTTTATCCTGGCCATTTTCGGTCTGGGGGCTCGACATCCTCGGCCCCTTTCCCCGAGCTGTCGGGGGCTTTGAGTACTTGTACATTGCAATCGACAAGTTCACAAAGTGGCCTGAAGTGGAACCAGTGAAGAAGGTGACAGCACAGTCAGCAGTCAAGTTCTTCAGGTCAATTGTTTGCCGTTTCGGAGTCCCTAACAGGATCATCACCGACAATGGCACACAATTCACGAGCCGCACCTTCATGCAGTATGTCCAAGATCTTGGCACCAAGATCTGCTTCGCTTCTGTTGCTCACCCGAGAAGCAACGGTCAAGCGGAGTGGGCAAACGCTGAAGTGCTGCGCGGGCTCAAGACCAGAACTTTCGACAGGCTACGCAAGTGCGGAAGAAATTGGATCGAGGAGCTGCCGGTGGTTCTTTGGTCGATCAGGACGACGCCAAATCGAGCCACTGGCCAGACACCTTTTGCTCTAGTCTATGGAGCAGAAGCAGTTCTCCCCACGGAACTCGTATACGGATCGCCTCGAGTGCTCGCTTACGATGAGCTCGAGCAAGAGCAGCTGCGGCAAGATGACGCGCTGCTCCTCGAGGAAGATCGTCTTCAGGCTGCTGTACGAGCTGCTCGCTACCAGCAAGCTTTGCGCCGCTACCATAGCCGCAAAGTTAACGCCAGAAGCTTCGAGGAAGGCGACCTTGTTCTTCGGCGCGTTCAATCCGCCAAGAATTCCAACAAGTTGATGCCGAAGTGGGAAGGCCCTTATCGGGTGAAACGAGTCACTAGGCCCGGCGCTGTCCGCCTTGAGACCGAAGATGGCTTTCCGGTGAGCAACTCCTGGAACATAGAGCATCTTCGTAAGTTTTATCCATAAGGCGCGGTTGCCGGAACCTCTTTCGGCAACCACCTTTTATACAAGCCTTGCCGCTGTTGCATGTAACCCTTTATACAAAGCCGGGCGCAGACCCCGTGCGTAAATAAAGTTCGTATGCTCCATGTTGTCAAATTTCATGCCTTTTTCTTTTTCGCATGTATTATATGACACTTTGTGCAGCACTCGCCACCGGTAAGCAATAACGAGCCTTAAGGCTCCATATCTTTATTTTCTTTTCTTTCTTTCAAAAAGAAGGTTCCTTCGCCCACAAGTTCACCGGGGGGGAGAGGATAAAGGTGTGGACCAGGCGTCGTTCAAAAAAGTATACAGCCTTGCCGGGACGCAGACGACAGAAAAGCTAAGTTGCCAAAGTTTGAGCACAGTCAGTTTTAAATTTTTTAAGTTATATTCCTTGAACGGCCGTGCCTTGTATGGAAAACCTGTGCGCGGAGGAACCGGCTCGTGGCTGAGTCGCGCCCTTACTTTGTTTCGAGTCCGCTCAACAATGAAAGTGTGCTGCGACTAGTCCCGACAAGGTTTCTTGTCGGAGGCAACACCGCCAGCAGGCTGCTGATGTTCCGCACTCAGCGCTCGTGGCAAGTGTGCTTGCGCCGGCAAGTTCCCTAAAAGCGTAGGGCAAAAACATACAAGGGATGGAACCGAACAAAGGAAGTAACATAGCAGACAGTACTCACAATAAAGTTATATTACAATAAATAACTTGCCGCACTCTAATAGATTGTTCCTATGACATATCTAGCAACGGCAAGAAGAAGGAAGGGAGAAGAAGGGTGGCCTAATCCAGGCGCTCGCCGTCAACCCTCCTGACCTCATTCACCTTGTCCACAATGGGTGCGACAATGGATTTGAGCTCTTCGAGATCAGCGCCCGCCGGCAGCTTCTTGAGGACGCGGGTGAGGTCGAGGCCCGGATTGCGGAAGAGTATCTTCACCTACACCTTCTCCAAGACCTTGGCGCAAATTGCGCGCGACTCGTCCGCCAGCTTCTTTGGGATCCTTTCCCGGAGTTGCTGGAGGGCCGTCACCACGCCCTTGAAGAAAAGAGTAAGCTTGGCACTGGGCTGGAGGTTTTCGTCAGTGGAGTACCCGAAGCCCGCCAAGTCCAGCTCTGCCAGCTCTTCGTCAATAGTTGTAGCAATGTTGACGAGGCCTTCCGTCCAGAGATCCACCATAGCCCTGAAGGTGTTTTGAGTCTCAGCGGCCCTCGTCAACAGCTCCTCGTTGCCCTTGAGCTCCTTCTTCAAGTCATCCTCTGGCGGCGTCCAGCGTTTCCGTCAAGGTGGCCAGCTTCAGCTCCAGATCAGCGCTCAAGTCCTTGGCGGCGTTCAGTTCCTTGATCTTGTTGGCAAGTTGAACTTGCAGATCGCCATGGGCAAGTGCATCCTTCTCGCGTTCGCGCTGGAGTGCAGCAAGCTCTTCATTCTTCCCTTTCATGTCCACCTCCAGCTGCGTCACCTTCACCTCTAACTCTTTCTTGGCGGCCTCAGCAGCCGCGGCGGCATCCTTCGCCTCCTTGAGTGCCCCGCCAAGTGATTGCTCCCGGACCTCGAGCTCCTCCTCGTGGCTGTCCAGATTGACCTTCTTCTGTGTCAATTCGCCTTCCCGCCTGGACAGCTCCTCGGCGGCGAGCCTCTGCTGCTCCTCGGCTTCAGCCTTCTCCAGGATGAACGCCTTCTTTGCCTCGTCGAGGTGCGCCCTTTCCTCCGCAATGGATCGAAGGGCCTCCTGGTTGCGGCTCTTGAGCTCCTCCGCATGCTTCTCTATGTCAACTCCCGCCTGTGCGACAAGCGCTTCCCGGGACTCAAGCTTCGCTTGCCGGGCGCGGTAAAGTGACACCAACTTTCGGAGCAACTGCTCCTCCTCGGACTCGCCGTTGCTGCTGCTTGGCGTGTCAACCACCGCCAGCCCAGCAGAGGCGAGTACTTCCCCGTCAAACTCCTCCCCTTCAACCGGCGCCCTGGAGCTCGACGCCCAGGGAAGCTTGATGTATACGCCCTCGCCGGCCTTCAAGTATGCGCCTGGCTGGGGCTCCTCGGAGCCCGGCGCTGCATCAGCGGCAGAGCGGTCGGCAGACGGTGCAGCGCCCTGCACACCCGTGCCCTCCGGATCGTCAGTACGATCGCCGGACCCCTCGCCGGCTCCTGCGCCAGCAGCCTTGGCGGCTTCCTCGTCGGCGGGTTCATCAGCGCCGGCCTCTTCCTCGTCAGCGGCGGCATCTTCAGCATTGCCGTGTGCGCCTTCCTCGCCGGTGGCCTCGGTCTCCATCGGGTCTGCGAGAGGGGGATCTGAGGACAGGGAGAGGAAGGAAAAGTCAAGCAAATATCCAAAAGAAGAAGAAAGAAGATCAGAAGAAGAACCCAAGGGAAGATTTCCGAAAAGGAAGGTTACCTGTGCTGGGCTCTGTGACCATGGGCTCCTCCACCAAGGGCTCACTGGTTCCGTCCCTTGCCGGGGAGCGCTCCCTTGTCGGGGAATCGCCCCTTGGCGGCGTAGTCGAAGCAGACAGCACCTCCGGGGCGGTTTCTGATTGCTCCTGATGGGCCTGCTCTGCTCCTACACGAATGAATCGGCAATCAAGATGTCAGCAAAAGAAGAAGCACCCATGCGCGCCCCACAACAGGAAGTGAAGCAGACACTTACGCTGGGGGCTGTGCTGGGGGCTGCTGCGAGGAGAAGGGACCGGGTCCGTCAAGGTGGTCTCGGACGTGTCTTCTGCCGTCACAACAGGATTGTCCTCGATGACAACCACGGGGACCTTGGCCCTCTTTGCTGCTCTCTCGGCCAGAGTCCTGAAATAGAATAAGGATTCAGAGAGAAGCAAATCAGATGCAAAACAAGCAACAACAAAGATTGAAGAAATACAAGTACAGTGAGAAGAAAGCCTTACTCCTCCTCCTCTTCTTCCTCCTCGTCGGAGCTCAGCGCAGAGAGGTCGAAGTTTGGTACCCTTTCTGCGCGGCGAGGCGGAGGAGTAGGCTCCCTTGGACGTTTGCTGGGAGCTGCGGCAGGATCGGGCGTGGCAGCCCGGGAAGACCCCGCCTCAGTTGCCGGCGCGGCCTGAGCTGCTCCTGCGGCAACGGTACTTGCCGCGGTGGAGCGTGTTCCACGGCGTTGCGGCTGCTGGCCTGCTTGGCGCCCTGCTGTATCTCCAACTCGACGGAGGCGCCTTCTTGGTTGGAATTGGGGCTGCACTGGGGGCTCCGCCTGCGGCAAGCTGCTCGAAGACGGCTGGCCGCTCGCGCCCCCGGCGGGCTCGCTCGTTTCGGCCTCGGGCTCCCCCTCGCCAACGACCTCTCCGGCAAAGTCTTCCCGGTCGGCAAGGCTTGCCGCCTCGGCCGCCTCCGCCTCCTCCAACGTGAAGCCAAACTCGCCCGCGGTGGTGGCTGCCGCCGCCTCTTCGGCCCTGGTGGCGATGTACCGCATCTCGTCGTCGGTGGTGTCGCGGGTGAGGAGCCTCTGCTCGTCGGCATTGACTGCTATCTCCGTCAAGCCATCGAAGAATTGCCGCACGACGTCTTCGGCGGGCTCCATCCAAGTTGCGCTTATCCCGTGCGAGTCGCACTCTGGCATCATTGCACAGATGCGATCGCGTTGGGAGTTATTGCACAACGGGATGACGCCGTGCGGCAGCCTGAACCACTCTGGATGGTTGGCGTCATGCTTGAACAGCTCCCTCAGCATCCCGTCAAGCTCCAGAACCGTGAAGTTGAAGTTGAGGCCTGGACGCAGCCTCATGATATCCGCCGGGCCGCCAAACATCCAGGCGGGCCTCCCCCTCTTCTGCAGAGGGGCGATGCGACGGCGAAGGAAATCCGCGCCAACTGCCCCTACTGTGAGCCCGGCAAGCCTGAGCCGGAGGATTCGGGTGGTGGAAATCTTCAGCTTGGCGTCGTCCGGCGACAGAGCGCTCCAGTCGCCGCCGCGCACTACCCGAGTCTGGCGCAGGTTGGTGAATGGCTGCGGGTTGGCGTCAACAATCCAACACCACTCCGCCCTCCACTCATCCCAGTTGCTGCGAAGCTCGCCCGTCAAGTACACCTCCTTCATGCCGATTCGAGAGGTCCAGGCGATTCCGCCAGCCAACGGCTCTCCTTTCTCAGCTCGGGGGGTGAAATAGTGGCGAAAAAGAGCAACGTTTGGGTGGATGCCAACGAAGTTCTCGCAGAGGTGTGCGAAAACCGCCATTGTCAGAACGGTGTTGGGGGTGAAATCAAGAAGATGAAACCCGTAGGTATTCATGATGTCGCAAAGGAAATCTGAAAAAGGTGGGCAGAGCCCGCAATAGAAGAACGCAGGAAAGAAATGGTACCCTTTTGGTCACCGCTTTGATTTGGAAGCCTCGGCGGAGAGCACCGGCGTGCGCGGATGCGCCCGCGTCTCCGTCGACCAGAAGAGGTAGAACTCCTCCCGCAGCGCCTTCGGGGTGAGCTCGGGGGGGAAAAAGCACTCGCTCCTTGCGCAGCGCCTCAAGCCGCAACGCCTCGGCCGACTTGGTGCCCGACTTCGTGCCCTTGCCGGTCTTCGGAGCCATGGCGGAAGCGGCGGGGGGGCACGGAGGTGTTGAGGGCGACGGCGGCGACGGGCGGCGGAGCGCTGCTCTCTTTCGGCTTGGGAAGCGGAGGGGAGCGGCGGAGCTTTCGAAGGAAGGAACTGCAAGTGGCGAAGGTGGGGGAACGGCCCTGTTTCCTCTGCTTATAAACAGGGGAGGCGAACGTTACGCATTTCCTGATTTAAGTATTGCCCACGATCTCCCCCACGACGCCGCGATTGACGCGTGCCGTTTCGGGAGAACGCGGTGGATACGGAGTAGATTTGGTTTGGACCCAGGCCGCGTGTGCCCGTGCCCTGTTTTGGGCCTGGCCCAACAGCGCTCGGCACCGTGTATGGCCCAGGCCCGGGGGCTCCTGTCGGTGTACTAAAGTAGGGGTACCTTAGTACCCCGAACTTGTGCACGGGCAGTCGCAGCGCCCCGCGGCAAGGCTTGTCGGGCGTCCGCCAAGATCCTTCGTTATTCCTATTACTGCCATTCAAGAACAAAGTGTTAACTGAGAAGACAGAGTCCCGGCAAGAGGAGCTTGCCGGGAAGGAAAAGACCCCGGCAAGAGGAGCTTGCCGGGAAGGCCAACCAAGACCCAACGAGCGGCAAGCTCGCGGGTGCGACGAGACAGCGACCGCGGCAAAGCGCTTGCCGCGGCGAAGCCACCACTCTGCGCCCAAGCTCCAACACATCCGACGACGTGTCGCCGCAGGATCGCTCCTGGTGCACATGGCGGGTAGCTGTGCAGCCAAGCGGTGCGAGGTCGCAAGTGAAGATGACAAGGAGGCCATCGTGGCGATCGGTGGCGGCCTTAACGGTCGTTTCTTACACTGTTTGGGCGACCAGACGGGCATTAAATGCCCTTGTCCCCTGCCGTCAGAGTTAGGTAGGGGGCACTGTTGGTAGCAGTTGTACCAACCCCCGTTTTTACTTTTTTACCCCTCTTTCTACGCTGCCACCTGTCGGTGACCCCTTTAGACTATAAAAAGGAGGCCCATGCGCACGTAGAAGGGGTTCGACTCATTCGACACTACAACACACCCACGCTCTTGAGCAAGAACAAAATAGAAATACAAAGCAGCAGTAGGAGTTTTATCTCTCCGGAGAGCTCCGAAGCTGGGTAAAATCCCTCGCGTGCTTTCACCTCGATCTGCTCTTCGTGCGCCCTCCGCTCCCCTGCCGGACCGAAAAGGGGACCTGCCCCATAGGTGTTCATTTCCCACGACACCCCCAGATTCCGAACCATCAGACATAATCGGAGGCTCCACCACCGAAATAACTTCTTCGGCCCACGAAATCATGGCTATAATCGCCTCGTGGACTGAGCCTTTCTTGGCCTACCTAAATAGGCAGGAGCTCCCTGAAGACCAGAATGAAGCACATTGCATCGTGCGGCGTTCTAAATCTTACAAAGTCCATGAAGGGGAACTCTATAAGAAAAGTGTGATCAGAGTGCTCCAAAGGTGCATCCCCGAATAGGAAGGGCGGCAGCTCTTGGCTGAAATCCATGCCGGACTGGGCGGGCACCACCCTGCGGCTCGAGCACTAGTCAGCAAGGCCTTCCGCATAGGCTTTTATTGGCCGACAGCCCGAGTAGACGCACAAGACCTTGTCCAACACTGCGTCGGTTGCCAGCTCTTTGCCAATCAGAGTCATATGCCCCCTACCGCCCTCCAAACAATCCCCATCACTTGGCCCTTCGCGGTCTGGGGGCTGGATATGGTTGGACCCCTTAAAGGGGGAAGCCATAAGAAAAAATACTTATTGGTCATGGTGGACAAGTTCACCAAATGGATAGAAGCTAAACCAGTCAAAACGGCCGAACCCGGACCAGTGATAGACTTCATATCCGGGGTTGTACACCGATACGGCGTCCCCCACAGCATCATCACTAATAATGGCTCAAACTTCACAGCTGATGAAGTGAAAACTTGGTGCGACAACATGGGCATAAAGCTCGATTACGCCTCCGTCTACCATCCCCAAACAAACGGCCAGGTCGAAGGGGCAAACGATCTCATCATGAGCGGCATCAAACCCAGACTAGTGTGATCCTTGACAGAGTCGGACACGCACTGGGTCGAAGAGCTCGACTCCGTACTCTGGGGGCTACAGACCATGCCGAATCGCACCACCGGATATACACCATGTTTTATGGTGTACAGCGCGAAAGTAGTACTACCCTGAGACATAATACATGATTCGCCTCACGTACGCATGTACAAAGAGAAGGAAGCCGAGTTAGATCGGCAGGATAACTTAGATGCCCTGGAGTAGGAGCGCGACGTCGCAAAAACCCGTTCCGCATTCTATCAGCAACAGGCTTGACGGTACCAAAGCAGAGAAGTGCGGGCCAAAACTTATAATATTGGCGAACTTGTTCTACGCCTACCGGAGAAGAAGAAGGACAAGCTCAAACCTAAGTGGGAGGGTCCCTTCATCATTGATAAAGTTCTCACCAGAGGAGCGTACCGCTTATGTAATGCATCCGATAATAGACTCGAGCCGAACCCATGGAACGCGGCCAGACTCCGGAGATTCTATGCCTAGCGCTGAACTCAGTGTTCGTCTCCCTACACCCTCCTTTTTAATTATGTTCCCTCCCCTTTCCTTTCTCGACCTTTTTCCTCTTCACACAAAGTACTTAATACAGTGCGGACACCCGGATCACTTCGGCCGCACTATGTGTGTAAGCAATACCTGGGGGCTTCCTATACAGAAGCTAAATATAATTACTTTAATGGCTTTTTGCCCATCACATATGCGTTCTTTTTCCATATGTGCCTTTTCTTCACCATTATATGCATCAATATGACTTAAGATGTGGCCATGCTGGGTTGCCTGGCTCTTGTGTTTATGCCCTACATTCCCGTTAATTCGGCTAGGGCATAAGGGGAGCACCTCTGTGATTGTTACTGCCGGTTCAGCCGGATGTGTACCTCAGACTGGGTGTAGCCGAAAGCTAGCGTTCTTAAGGGAATATTTGGTCAGTGAACAAAAGATGTTTCTTGTTTATTACAACGTAAATCCCCAGAAGTTTTGTATCCAGCGTCCTTTTTCGCAGTCCGGACATGTGCATTGTCGCATGCGTACCCAGGGAAAGGAACCCCTAACGGAACTATTCTCCCTGGAAGGTGTTTCTTACTATCCATGTAATATAACATAACTAGTTGGGTACTTGTCTGTTCAAGCACTTATGACCCCTACGCCTGGTTTCCATGCATACCCCGGTTCAGTATAACTGAGCGGGTATTCGGATACACCCTGGACTGTCGGATCCGGGAGCTGAAGCGAAAAGGTCTGCCATGACAAATGATTTTAATCCGGCTAGGGACTACTTATGTCCATTGAATTACACAATCACTTGGACTGACTATATTCCTCCTCTATGCCATCCAACAGGCTATCTAGCTTACAATTCTATTGGGAATACTTTGCGGCTAACGCTACCTGGTCATACACCAGACTCACAGGAATTTCTTGCCCATCTGGCCCAGCTGGTCCGACATCGGCCATATGGTTCGGGTCAAGCTTGGTGTAGCGCATCTTCACCATAGCCCAGGCTTCTCTTGCACCTTGTCGGCAGGTTGACATCTTCCACAATCGGAAGCGCCGCCGTGCTCCTTGGAGCATATCCACAAGCTCCCCCATACCCTTCGGTAGGAAGCTTGATGGCCACAAGGCCTGAGCAATGCCCTGCATCACCTGCTGAGCTCGCTCATGCAGTTGTGAGCGGTCTTGCAGCAAATCGCCTGCAGACGCGGGCATATCCTCTTCAGGGCGGCCCGTCAACATACCTACAAATAAAAATTCTTTCAATATGCTTCCTCGTCGAGCTGTACTACAGTTCGTCTAGGCACTTACTATAAATGCCGCGACGAAGCCTTTTTTCTCCTTCACGGAGTCCGCCAGCTGAGCGCGAACATCTTTTAATTCGACGTCCAGTCGGACATTGGCATCTTGAAGATTGTTCTTCTCCTGCCTAACTTGCGTAAGAACACGCTCGCCAGCTTTTAGCTGCCTTTGGAGATGCGACTCGTCATCTCTTACGACCTCCGAATTCACCCCGGGATTGTCTGCAGAATTTTCTGTTAGACTTATCATACAAGCCACTTACTAACTGGTACATCTCCATACAATAGAGACAAATGTTACCAGATGAGGCCTTCTGGGATTCCTCTAACTAGGCAACCATGGCACTCAGCTGGGTCTTGCACTCCTCCAGCTCTCGAGACAATTGCTCATTTTTATCTACAAGGATCTGTGCATAAATTGATCCTTAAAACAGTTGTTCCAACCGTTTCAAGTCTCAGGGGCTACTCCTATACATGCTTATCAAATTTTCTTACCCGTATATCTTTGGTATACTGGTCCATCGCTCGGGCAAGCCCGCCTTGAGCAGCTCGGATGTATGCGTCTCCCGAACTGAAAGCATTAAATGCCTCTTCGGAAAAGATGTTGTTGCGAAGTATAGCTCGTCGGTGCCGGTGATTCATGGCGCTCTCTACTTCGGAATTCGTGGCGGAGAGCATATCTGCATCCTCTGTCAGAGGACAATGCGGCATCGGCCCCGCGTCCGCCTCCTCTCTCGAAACTGGTTCTGGAATCCGGCTGGTGGAGGCGTGATTGGCAGGATCCCCGGATATAGTCCGGCTACTCCTCTTTCTACCAGGACACGAAGGGCGCTGTTACATTTCAACTGCAATGATCGCAGAGCAGGTTTTTACCATACCTCTGTAGCGGCGTTTCGGCCCTAATCGCCTTCCTCTTAAGCCTGCCCAATCCGGACGCCATTTGCCGACGGGTCCCTAGGGGCTCGGCTCCGCGCTCTGACCGTCATCTCTATAAAAACACGACACTTCGGGTGTAAGGCATGGCATCAGAAAGGAGTCCTCTTCGGAGGATAGGGTTTTTGGTTTGGCTTACACGTGATGTAGGTAGCAGTCCGGGATAGTCGGCGATAATAGCCACTGAGGCGCCATCGCAGCTAGCCTGATAAAATATCCCTTTGACGAGCTCCACAGTAATATCCGGATCTTCTTGGAGTCCTAAATCGAAGACCCTTCCGGGGTCCTCTAGCTGCGGGGAGGGGCTGGAGATTCCTTCTACGACCCTCCTCAGTTCCTGCTTGGAAATATCGAGGTAAACAATCTTGGCGAAGAATGTCACAATAAGTGAGGCAGGGGAAAGAGTGACGACTTACCCAGCTTGGGGGTTGTACATAGAAAACCCATCCCGCGGTTTAATATGAAGGAATTCTTCTTCTTCTCCTTTATACAAATCGGACAATATCCTCGCCAGAGCAGTGGCAGAGTCCGGACCTTTACGGCCACAGCGGGTGGCATCATCTTCCCCGTTGTAGTGCCACATGGGCTTCCCCCGATATTGAAGCGGCTGCACTCCCCGCATTATGCATATTGCCATAACCTCGACTATCGTCAGCCCAGATTTGGCCAGTAACTTTATCCTCCTCATCAGGAAGTGTATTTCTCTGGTATCCTCCTCTTGGGGGCCCCGAGGGCGCCAGCTTCGACGTGCCTTCGGCGGAGCGTTATTGAACTTAGGGTGACCTGTCCGGACTAGATCCGGAAGGGGAACGTCGTCGACATAAAACCACTCCGAAGGCCAGTTCTCCGGTGCCTTCTTGGGAGTACCGGATAGGTATCTGGTCTCGGCGATCCGCCATACTTTGGCTCCACCCACTTGACATAGGGATTCTCCCTGGTTGCGAGGGACAAGGTAGAACAGCTTCTTCCATTACCCAAAGTGAGGCTCGCAGCCTAGAAATAGCTCACAAAGGGCAACGTACCCTGCTATATGCAGCACGGATGTAGGGTGAAGTTGTGCAACTGGAGGCCGTAGAACTCCAGGAGCCCGCGAAGAAATGGGTGGATAGGAAACCCGACGCCCCTTAGTAGATGCGGGATGAGGCATATTCGCTCATCTGGAGATGGATTAGGAGATCCCTCCGCTTGCTCCCCGCCATTATAGGTGGCTATTCCGGCTCGGACGGGGACCATGAACGCCGGTGGGAGAAACCCTTGGGTCTGTAACTCTATCAAATGGCTGTGAGGAATTGAACACTCTTCCTAGTCACCCGTCTTGGAGCGAGGGGAGCGAGAAGAAGAGCTGAGGTGACCGTCCATGTTGGAATGGTTTTTCCGGAGCACTCTGTTAGATGCTTGCTCGAGGGAAGAGGGTGAGGTTTGGATCTGAGGATCCCCGTCTCTTCAAATAGACGGTTAGCCTGCCGGACCGGGGGTGGCAAAAGCAAAAATGGCTCAGCTCCTTGTATTCGCTCGACACGTGGAGATGGTCATTATTGAGGCACAGAACCCGAGGAGTACAACATTGATGGGAAGCCGGACACTATTCGTCGCAACAGGTACTTTGGAGTACTCGAAAATGGAACCCGCCTTGCAATGCCGAAGAAAAAACTGTGTTCCAGACTCATCGTCATTGAAGCCTGGTTCAGGGACTACTAAGGAGTCCTGGATTAGGGGGTATCCGGACAGCCGGACTATATACTTTGTCCGGACTATCGGAGCCTGAAGATACAAGACTCAAGAATCCGTCCCATGTCCGGATGGGACTCTCCTTTGCGTGGAAGACAAGCTTGGTGATCCGGATATTATATTTCCTTCCTTGTAACCGACTCCATGTAAACCCTAGCCCTCTCCGCTGTCTATATAAACCGGAGGGTTTTAGTCCTTAGGGACAGAATCATAATCATCATAGGCTAGCTTCTAGGGTTTAGCCTCTACGATCTCGTGGTAGATCAACTCGTGTACTACTCATATCATCAATATCAATCAAGCAGGAAGTAGGGCTTTACCTCCATCGAGAGGGCCTGAACCTGGGTAAACATTGTGTCCCTTGCCTCCTGTTACCATTAGCCTAAGACGCACAGATCGGGACCCCCTACCCAAGATCCGCCGGTTTTGACACCGACATCAAGCCTATGAGAATGCCAAGCTATTCAAAGAAAAAGTCAAACGCTGGCATGACAAAAGGATACAAAAGCGTGAGTTTAACGTAGGAGATTATGTGTTATTATTCAACTCTCTTTTAAGATTTTTTGCAGGAAAACTTCTCTAAATGGGAAGGTCCTTACGTTATCGAGGAGGTCTATCATTCTGGTGCCATAAAAATCAACAACTTCGAAGGCACAAGTCCGAGGGTGGTAAACGGTCAAAGAATTAAACATTATATTTCAGGTAATCCTATCAATGTTGAAACTAATATTACTGAAAGCGTAACACCGGAGGAATACATAAGGGACACTTTCTAGAACGTTCCAGACTCCGAAAAGGAATAGGTATGTGGTACAGTAAGTAAACCGACTCCAAAACAACTCCAATGGCAATTTTTATCAGTTTTGGAATATTTAAGAATTTTAGGAAGAAAGAAGTAGTCCAAAAGGGACACGAGGCCCCCACGAGAGTGGAGGGCACGCCCACCCTTAATGGGCGCGCCCCCTGTCTCGTGGGCACCTCGTGTGCCTCTCGGACTCCATTTTCTTGCACGTTACGTATTTTGGTCGGTAAAAATTCATTATATATACTCCCGAAGGTTTTGACCACCATATCATGCAAATATCCTCTGTTTTCGTTCGAGTTGTTTCTGTTTCAGATCTAGAACATCATGTCTTCTCCAAGCGCTCCCAAGGACAAGTTTTTCGAGAGGGTTATCAACCCCTATCTCTTGGAGGTGCTGCAACACCCTCAAACCATTGAGATGCGTGAGGGGTGCTGCAGATCTGCGATGTGGAGGGACCAAGGCGTACCAGAAGCGTGGAGACAAAGCTCGAAGCCGTGGAGCAGCAAGTTTTCAAGTGCCAATGGATGGTGGAGCGTGGACTCAACGCCAACCAGATGATGATCACGAAGTTCACCAACAACCACAAGCTAGATGCTAAAATCATTGGGGAGACCATCTTCAAGCTTCAAGAGAAAATCGAGCACCTCCAAGCCCAGATCTATGACCTGCAAAACCAGAACTCTAAGTATGAATATAGATTCAAGGGGATGAGTTTGGCTGCAGATTTAAGGATCCCGGAGACTCGATCATCCTTCTATGATGGAGAGCCTATGCCTTGGAAGATGGACGACAAGCCTACATCATCAGCAACTCCTACTTCACCACCTCCGAGGACATAATCACATGGGTATGGGCACTCCCCTTGGCAACTGCCAAGCTTGGGGGAGGTGCCCCGGTATCGTATCACCATCACACTCCTATCTTTACCATTTTATTTAGTTCGATCCTTTTAGTAGTATCTTGATCTAGTAGATTGAAGTTTTGATATCAAGTAGTTTTGAGTTTTGCTTTGTGATCTCTTTATGTAATCGAGTCTGTGAGCTATCTATAATAAAGATTAGTGTTGAGTCAAGGGCTTTGTTATGTTGCTATGATCTTGAGGAAGTAGAAAGAATAAAAGAGTTCATATTGATCTTATGGTTAGTGATGACTTCACACATAGAAAGTATGAGGCGGAAAAATTGTTGAGAGTTGATAAACGTAGTTTTGGTGATCGTTGCAATTAATACAAAGTGATAAGGAAAGAGAGGTTCACATATAAATATATTATCTTGGACACCTTTTATGATTGGCAGCACTCATTAAGTATGACATGCTAAAAAAGTTGACGTTGGACAAGGAAGACAACGTAATGGTTTATGTTTTCTCACATCTCAGTTAAAGTATATTGTCATTGACCTTCCAAACATGTTGAGCTTGCCTTTCCCCCTCATGCTAGCCAATTTCCTTGCACAAAGTAGAGATACTACTTGTGCTTCCAAATATCCTTAAACCCAGTTTTGCCATGAGAGTCCACCATAACTACCTATGGATTGAGTAAGATCCTTCAAGTAAGTTGTCATGTTGCAGGCAATAAAAATTGCTATCTAAATATGTATGACTTATTAGTGCAGAGAAAATAAGCTTTGTACAATCTTGTTGTGGAAGTAATAAAAGAGACGGAATGCATAATAAAGGTCCACATACAAGGGGCAATATAAAGTGACGTTCTTTTGCATTAAGATTTTGTGCATCCAACCCTAAACGCACATGACAACCTCTGCTTCCCTCTGCGAAGGGCCAATCTTTTACTTTATGTTTTTACTTTATGCTTGAGTCAAGGTGATCCTCACATTTCCCTTTTTCATTTTATCCTTTGGCAAGCTCCTCGTGTTTGAAAGATCATGATATATACATATCCAATTGGATGTAAGTTAGCATGGGCTATTATTGTTGACATCACCTAAAGGTGAATACGTTGGGAGGCAACACAATAAGCCCCTATCTTTCTCAGTGTCCGGCTGAAACTCCATAACCACAAGTATAGCGTGAGTGTTAGCAATTGTAGAAGACTACAAGATAGTTGAGTATGTGAACTTGCTGAAAAGCTCTATTGTTGACTCTTTCTGATGTTATGATAAATTGCAATTGTTTCAATGACTGAGATTATAGTTTGTTAGTTCTCAATGAAGTTTTTGAACCATACTTGACATTGTGGATTGATTGTTACTTGAGCATAAGAAATCATATGATAAAATCTATACATATTGTTGTTATAAGAATGATCATGATGCCCTCATGTCTGTATTTTATTTTTACCGACACCTCTATCTCTAAACATGTGGACATATTTTTTGATATCGGCTTCCGCTTGAGGACAAGCGAGGTCTAAGCTTGGGGGAGTTGATACGTCCATTTTGCATCATGCTTTTATATCAATATTTATTGCATTATGGGCTATTATTACACATTATATCTCAATACTTATGGCTATTCTCTCTTATTTTACAAGGTTTACCATGAAGAGGGGGAATGCCGGCAGCTGGAATTCTGGCTGGAAAAGGAGCAAACATTGGATACATATTCTGCACTGCTCCAAAAATCCTGAAACTCCACGAAACCTATTTTTGGAATTAATAAGAATTATTGAGCGGAAGAAATACACCAGGGGGGCCACACCCTGTCCAGGAGGGTGGGGGCACCCCCCCCCCCTACTGGCCGCGCCGCCTGTCTCCTGGGCCCCCTGGTGGCCCCCCGGTGTCCATCTTCTGCTATATGAGGGATTTTACCCTGGAAAAATCATGGGCAAGCTTACGGGATGAAACTCCACCGCCACGAGGCGGAACCTTGGCGGAACCAATCTAGGGCTCCGGCAGAGCTGTTTTGCCGGGGACACTTCCCTCCGGGAGGGGGAAATCATCACCAACGATCCTCTCATCAGGAGGGGGTCAATCTCCATCAACATCTCACCAGCACCATCTCCTCTCAAAACCCTAGTTCATCTCTTGTATCCAATCGTGTATCAAAACCATAAATTGGTACCTGTGGGTTGCTAGTAGTGTTGATTACTCCTTGTAGTTGATGCTAATTGGTTTACTTGGTGGAAGATCATATATTCAGATCCTTAATGCATATTATTACTCCTCTGATTATGAACATGAATATGCTTTGTGAGTAGTTACGTTTGTTTCTGAGGACATGGGTGAAGTCTTGCTATTAGTAGTAATGTGAATTTGGTATTCGTTCGATATTTTGATGAGATGTATGTTGTCTTTTCCTCTAGTGGTGTTATGTGAACATCGACTACATGACACTTCACCATTATTTGGGCCTAGAGGAAGGCATTGGGAAGTAATAAGTAGATGATGGGTTGCTAGAGTGACAGAAGCTTAAACCCTAGTTTATGCGTTGCTTCGTGAGGGGCTGATTTGGATCCATATGTTTAATGTTGTGGTTAGGTTTACCCTAATACTTCTTTTGTAGTTGCGGACGCTTGCAATAGGGGTTAATCATAAGTGGGATGCTTGTCCAAGTAAGGGCAGTACCCAAGCACTGGTCCACCCACATATCAAATTATCAAAGTACCGAACGCGAATCATATGAACGTGATGAAAACTAGCTTGACGATAATTCCCATGTGTCCTGGGGAGCTCCTTTCTCATTATTAGAAATTATCCAGGATTATCCTTTGCTACATAAAGGATTGGGCCACCTTGCTGCACTTTATTTACTTTATTTACTTGTTACTCGTTACTATTTATATTATCACAAAACTATCTATCACCTACGATTTCAGTGCTTGCAGAGAAAACCTTACTGAAAACCGCTTTTCATTTCCTTCTGCTCCTCGTTGGGTTCGACACTCTTAGTTATCAAAAGGACTATGATAGATCCCCTACACTTGTGGGTCATCAGCATGCCATCTAAGTAGGTGCCTGCGTGGCGGCATGCAGATCTTCGTGGAAGCCTACCACTTTTCCAACACTGCAGTTGTTTGGCTAGCATGGTGCTGCATGCCTCGTCGGCCCAGACGCGCGGCAGAATGAGAGGAAGCGGCGAAGGACGGGATGGCTTCTATTGCCATCCCCAATAAGTGAGAGGACGTAGGCATCACATTAAATGCGCTTGTATTGCTGTAGCTTGCCACCTCCTGTGTGCCACTGTGGCGACCCCTTTGTGTATAAAAGGAGGACCAAGGCGCACAGAGAGAGGATTCGGACTTTTGAACAAAGCACGCATCATAGCTAGTTCAAAAGCTCAAGAACACTCATAATCCAGATAAAGCAGGACTAGGGTATTACGCATCCTCGCGGCCCGAACCTAGATAAAAATCCTCTGTGTGCTAACAACTCGACTTGCTCTTCGTGCAACTAACCCCCCGCCGAACATAGAAGGGATCCTTGTGACCCCATAGGTGATTGATACGTCTCCAACGCGTATCTATAATTTTTTATTGTTCCATGCTATTATATCACCCATTTTGGATGCTTATGGGCTTTACTTTACACTTCTATATCATTTTGGGACTAACCTACTAACCGGAGGCCCACCTCGAATTGTTGTTTCTTTCCTATTTCAGTGTTTCGAAGAAAAGGAATATCAAACGGAGTCCAAACGGAATGAAACCTTCGGGAGCGATTGAGGGAGTCCTGGACTAGGGGGTGTCCGGACAGCCGGACTATCATCGTCCGCCGGACTCCAAGACTACGAAGATACAAGATTGAAGACTCCGTCCCGTGTCCGGATGGGACTTTCCTTGGCGTGGAAAGCAAGCTTGGCGATGCGGATATGTAGATCTCCTACCATTGTAACCGACTTTGTGTAACCCTAGCCTTCTCCGGTGTCTATATAAACAGGAGGGCTTTAGTCCGTAGTACACAACATACATTACAACAATCATACCATAGGCTAGCTTTAGGGTTTAGCCTCCTTGATCTCGTGGTAGATCCAGTCTTGTACTACCCATATCATCAATATTAATCAAGCAGGACGTAGGGTTTTACCTCCATCAAGAGGGCCCGAACTTGGGTAAAACATCGTGTCCCTTGTCTCCTGTTACCATCCGCCTAGACGCACAGTTCGGGACCCCCTACCCGAGTCCGCCTGTTTTGACACCGACATTGGTGCTTTCATTGAGAGTTCCTCTGTGTCGTCACCGATAGGAAGGATGCCTCCACCCGTCTTCAAGGACGGTATTTTCGCCAAAGGGGCCTTGGCCGCCGGCCAAACTATCCGGCTAGGTGGTTTTCTCATGACCGCCTGTCCGGCCACTGCTTCGACAATGACTTCTCAAGTCGTCAAAAGCAATCTCCACGCCAGCTCGGAATTCGCCGAGCGGCTGGATCCGATAGAGCTCTCGTCTGTCAACGAACTCTTGGATCGCATCGCCGCCCTGGGAGTCGCTACGGACTACAAATAGATTGGGCTTAAACCCGATCTCAGAGAGATTAACTCTCCCTAGGTCACCCACCACATCGCAGTGGTAGAGGAACAATGCGGCGACTTTCCTCCTGTATTAAAAACTAGACACGTCCGGGCTCCCGAACCCTCCACGCCGGATTTCCGCGGAGGAACGGACTTCGATCGAGCACTGAACTTAAAGTCAGGCATCGGACCGGACTCGTTGGACAACGTCCAGCAATCCAAGCTTCCAAAATTGGAAACTTCACAGCCTTTAAGCCCCGAGATGGGTAGGGATCCGGATTTTATTCCACCCACCCGCCCAGACATATGCGATCTATCTCTAATACGGCAAGAGCCCGCTGAAACAGTACATCACTACTGGGCCAGATTCCTCCTGGTTATGGACAGGATAAAGGACTGCCGAGAGGAAAACGCAATCTCAATCTTTTGCAATAATTGCACGGACAAGGGAATATTGAACGCCATCGGCCGTCGTAAAATCACACGCTTCACCAATCTGGTGTCCATAGTACGAAAGTACTGTGCGAGGGAGAGTTTCCGGAAAACCGAAAACCAGTTTTGGGACAATCTGGCCCCAAATACAACCCTAGTCCGCAAGAAAAGGGTGCATCATACTCAGGCCCCAGATAAAAAACCAAAAAGCAACCCATAGAGGGCACGGAACCGTACTGGAGGGATGGCTCAGCGGACCCTGTAAGCTTCATAGTACAGAGGGCGCCGTCCCAACACATAGCCTTCGAGCATGTTGGATATTACGGCAGGTGGCCAAAAGTGGCGAGGAGCTTCTAGCCCCGGAAAACCACTCCAACAATACCGGTACGGTATCAATAGTCTTCGAGACCTTCGCATCAAATAATATGCAAAAACGAAAAATCCGCGGCCTCGCCGAAGTCTACCAAGTAGCAACAGCAAATCCATGGAGTGACACAGCCATCACCTTCAACGCCAGCGACGAACCTAAATTCCGAACAGCCAGAGCACCAGCCGCACTGGTGCTTAGTCCCATAGTGGACGGCTTTCGACTTACAAAGGTCCTCGTGGATGGCGGCAGCGGACTAAACCTCATCTACGAGGAAACTCTTCAAAAAATGGAAATAGACTGGAGCTGTATTGAGCGAAGCAGTACAACCTTCAGAGGAATAATCCCTAGTCGGGAAGCGCGCTACACCGGAAAAATCACACTCGATGTGGTGTTCGGCTCGCCGGACAACTACAGATCCGAAGAAGTCACGTTCCAAGTGGCCCCGTTCAATAGCGGATATCATGCTATATTAGGACGAGAGGCATTCACAATTTTTCAAGCCGTACCCCATTACGGGTACATGAAGCTCAAAATGCCTGGGCCCGGTGGAATAATCACTCTCGCTAGTGATCCGGACATAGCACTCCGCGCCGAAAACAAGACAGCCGCACTAGCCCTGGAGGCACTATCCGAAGCCTTAGCGGCAGAAGAACTCACCGCACTGCGCTCTACGGTGAATAGATACGATGTGATACTTGATAAAAGATCCAAGTCCACATCCTTCAAACCAGCAGATGAAATAGTAAAATTCCAGGTCCATCCAACGGACCCAACAAAGACGGCCTCCATTGGGGCACAATTGAACCCCGAGGTAGACGCCGCACTGCGAGAATTCCTTCGGGAAAATTGGGACATTTTTGCCTGGCATCCTTCGGACATGCTCGGAATCCCACGCAGATTGGCAGAACATAGCCTAAACATCCTAAAAGGATTCAAGCCGGTCAAACAGGCTCTTCGACGATTTTCTGAACCCAAAATACAGGCAATGGGAGAAGAGCTAGCCAAACTATTGGAAGCCGGATTCATCAGAGATATCAAACATTCGGATTGGCTAGCAAATCTGTTAATGGTACCAAAGAAGGACAAATCCTGGCGCCTATGTGTCGATTTTAAAGACCTCAATAAGGCTTGCCCAAAGGATCCTTTCCCCCTCCCCCGCATCGACCAAATTATCAATGCTACCGCAGAGCACGATTCGTTGTGCTTCCTCGACGCATACTCTGGCTACCATCAAATCAAGATGGCGGAAGCAGACCAAGCCGCAACGGCATTCATCACTCCATACGGACCATTCTGCTTCAACACGATGCCCTACGGACTTAAAAACGCTAGCGCAACATATCAGCGCATGATTCAAACATGTCCGGCTACCCAGATCAGCAAAACAGTCGAGGCATACGTAGACGACGTAGTCGTCAAAACCAAACACGTCGAAACTCTAGTAGACGATTTGAGGCTCACATTCGACAACCTCAGAGCATATGACATCAAGCTGAATCCAGAAAAAATGCGTTTTCGGCGTACCAGCCGGAAAGCTGCTGGGCTTCATTGTATCCGGTAGAGGAATTGAAGCAAACCCGGCCAAGATCCGAGCTCTGTCACAGTTGGATATTCCAAAAGACCTCAAACAGATACAAAAATTGACCGGATGCGTGGCAGCACTAAGCCGTTTTATCTCCCGCTTGGGAGAAAAGGCACTGCCCCTTTATCGCCTCCTTAGGCGCACCGAACACTTCGAGTGGACAGATGCTGCCACTGCCGGACTCGAAGAAATAAAGGCCATATTGGCAACAAATCCAGTCCTAGCCGCGCCAAACCTAGGCGAACCCATGTTGTTATACATCGCAGCAACACATCAAGTTGTAAGCGCGGTACTCGTCGTTGAACGAGAGACAGAAAGGCATAAATTCCCTCTTCAAAAACCAGTGTACTACGTATCCACTGTGTTAAACCCCTGCAAGTCCCGTTACCCGCACTATCAAAAGATAGCCTACGCGGTGTTCATGGCATCCCGGAAGCTCCGACACTACTTTCAAGAGTGTTCGATAACAGTGGCCTCCGAAGTACCACTCAATGACATTATAAACAACCGCAACGCAACGGGCAGGATTGCAAAATGGGCCATTGAGCTCCTACCATTCGATATAACCTACAAGCCTCGGCGAGCTATAAAGTCACAAGTTTTGGCTGACTGTGTCGCTGAATGGACCGAAGCCGAACTCCCTAAAGAGTACGGCGCATACTCCAATTGGACTATGCACTTCGACGGCTCGAAATTGTTGGCCGGACTGGGGGCTGGCGTCGTCTTGACGTCCCCAACCGGGGACACAGTCCAATACGTACTTCAAATAATGTACGCGGACTCCAACAACGCAGCCGAATACGAGGCCCTTCTACATGGTCTCCGGATGGCAATCTCCATGGGCATTCAACGCCTAGAGGTGCGCGGGGATTCAAACCTCGCAATATCCCAAATAAACGGAGGCTTTGACGCCAAGGATCTGAAAATGGCAGCATTTTTGCAACGCTGTCCTAAAAATGTCAGCTTGGTTTGAAGGACTTGAATTCCACCACGTAGCCCGAGATAATAACCAAGCAGCTGACGTACTGGCACGCATCGGCGCAAAACGTGACGCCGTCCCTCCAAATATCTTCCTGGAACGGCTCTTCAAGCCGTCCGTACTATGGGAAGGGGAGTCCGGAAATGACAAACCGGAAACAACCGCGCCAACCGGCGAGTCAGCCGATGACATAACACCTTCAGCCCATGACATAATGGCAGTAATCGCCCCGTGGACAGAACCATTCCTAGCCTACTTGCTTAGGCAGGAACTTCCCAAAGACCAGAATGAGGCCCGCTGCATAGTCCGGCGATCGAAAGCCTACAAGGTCCATGAGGGAGAACTTTATAAGAAAAGTACAACCGGAGTCCTTCAAAGGTGTATCTCAGAAGAGGAAGGGCGAAACCTCCTGGATGAAATTCATGCCGGACTAGGCGGACACCACGCAGCAGCCCGGGCCCTTGTAGGAAAGGCGTTCCGTACAGGATTTTATTGGCCGACGGCCCGGGAAGATGCCCAGGACTTAGTCCAGAGATGCGTCGGTTGTCAGCTCTTTGCTAATCAGAGCCATATGCCACCCACCGCCCTCAAAACAATACCCATTACCTGGCCGTTCGCGGTCTGGGGGCTTGATATGGTTGGACCCCTTAAAGGGGGAACCCACAAGCAAAGGTACCTATTGGTCATGGTGGATAAATTCACCAAATGGATAGAGGCCAAACCGGTCAAAACGGCAGAGTCCGGACCAGTGACAGACTTTATATCTGGGGTCGTACACCGTTATTGTGTCCCCCACAGCATCATCACCGACAACGGCACGAACTTTACGGCCGACGAGGTTAAGTCATGGTGCAAAAACATGGGCATTAAGCTTGACTACGCTTCAGTCTATCACCCTCAAACCAACGGTCAAGTGGAACGAGCAAATGGTCTAATAATGAGCGGCATTAAACCCAGACTAGTGCGGTCACTTACAAAATCTGACACGCACTGGGTAGAGGAGCTCGACTCCGTACTCTAGGGGCTGCGGACAACGCCCAACCGTACTACCGGATTCACACCATTTTTTATGGTATACGGCGCAGAGGCAGTTTTGCCCTGCGACATCATTCATGACTCACCTCGAGTGCGCATGTATGAAGAACGAGAAGCCGAGCTGGATCGGTAGGACAGCTTGGACGCATTGGAGGAGGAACGCGACGTCGCCAAGGCTCGTTCCGCATTTTATCAGCAGCAGGCTCGAAGATATGAAAGCAGAGAAGTACGGGCCAAGACTTACAACGTTGGCGAACTAGTTCTACGCCTGCCGGACAAGAAAAAGGACAAGCTCAAGCCCAAATGGGAGGGCCCCTTCATCATCGGCCAAGTCCTGACCGGCGGGGTGTACCGTCTACGAAATGCGTCGGACAACCGACTCGAGCCGAACCCATGGAACGCAGCCCGCCTCCGAAGATTCTACGCCTAGTGCCGGACTAAGGGTTCGTCCCCTTCCCCCGTTCAAATTTTTATACTTCAGCTGTCCTTTGTTTCCCTTTCTACTCTTAACCCTTCTACTAAAAGGTCCTCAAGGGCCTACTTGCATACACTTGATGTGCTATCCGCACTCATTATACCTGGGGGCTTCTTTTCCAGAAGCTCAACTATAAGGGCTTTATGCCTAACACATGTGTCATGCTTCCACATGTACCTTTTACTCACCATTATATGCATCGATATGACTTAAGTTTTGGCCAAGCTGGGTTGCCTGGCTCCTGTGCTTACCCCTACGTTCCCGATTGTTCGGCTAGGAGGTAAAGGGAGCACCTCTGCGATTGTTACTGCCGGGTCAACCGGATGTGTACCTCGGACTGGGTGAAGCCGAAAGCTAGCGTTCTTAAGGGAATATTCGGTCGGTGACTTGAAAGATGATTTTTTACCTACCTGTTTATCTTCCCCCAGATGTTTTTTCTGCTTTTCTCGCAGTCCGGACATGCACTTTAGGGCATGCCTCCCAGCGAAAGGAACCCTTAACGGAACTATTCTCCCTCGAAGATGTTTCTTACTAACCATGTAATATAACATAACTAGTTGGGCACTTGTCTGATAAAGCACTAATGACCCCGGTTATTTCTTAACCAAAAAGGTATTCGGACACACTCCGAACTCTAGGGTCCCGAGGTCGAAACGAAAAGGTCGGCAAAGACAAACGATCTACAATCCAGCTAGAAGGCATTTCACATGTCATTTTAAAATACATTGTCAAATTTACTGATTGTATTCCTCCTCAATCCCGTCTAACAGGCTGTCTAACTTACAGTCCCGTTGGGAAAATTTAGCAACCAACTCTACTTGGTTGTATACTAAACTCACCAGGGATCTCCTTCCCATCGGGCCCCACCGGTCCAACTTCGGCCATGTGGTTGGGATCCGCCTTCTTGTACCGCGTCTTCACCATGGCCCAAGCCTCCCTGGCACCCTGGCGGCAGGCCGAAATCTTCCATAAACGGAAGCGCTGCCGCACTCCCTGGAGTTTCTCCGCAAGCTCCCCAAGGCCCTCGGGTAGGGAGACGACTGGCCATAATGCCTGGACGACGCCGCTCATCGCCTGCCGAACTCGTTCGAGCAGTTGCAACAGCTCGGGAAGCTGATCACTCGTCGATACGGGCATCTCCTCTGCAGGGCGACCTGTGAGTTTACCTACAAGACATATTCTATCAACCGACTTCCTCGCCGAACTCTTCTTTTCAAAGGAGTTCGCTCAAGCACTTACTATAGATGCTGCGACGAAGCCGCTGATTCTCCTTAACGGAGCCGGACAGCTCGACCCGAACACCTTTCAGCTCTTCTCCAAGATGGGCGTGGGCGTCTTGGAGCTTGTTCCTTTCCTGCTGTACTCTATTCAGCACCCTCTCGCCGGCCTTCAGCTGGTGCAGCAGTTCCTGCCTGTCCGGATCTTGTCCGGCAGCACCTGCAATGTCATTATTAGACTTGCGCGCATGCCGCACAGCGCTTATATTTAACAAACAAATGTGTTACCATGAGGGGCCTCTGTGTTTCCTCCTGCGGCAGCAAGTGCGGCCTCAAGTTGGGCCTTGCATTCTTGTTGCTCCTGAGACAGCTGAGCATTCTTCTCGGTAAGAGCCTGCGTTTCAAATGATCCTTAAATCGGTTAACATAACTTCTTTAAGTCTCGGGGGCTACTGGCATATATAACCATTAAATTCCCTTACCCATATGTCTTTTACATACTGCTCCGTGGCTCTGGTAAAACCATCTTGAGCAGCACGGAGGTGCGCGTCCCCCGCGTTAAAGGCATTCAATGCCTCAAGGGAGAAGCACGCTTCACGAAATACTGTCCGACGGCGCCTGTGCTTAATGGCGCTCTCCACCTCAGACTTGGTGGCGGACAGTCTGTCGGCTTCCTCCGTTGGAGGAGTATCCGGCCCGCGCCTTGCGCTTGCCTCCCCCTCCAGGCCGGGCGCTGGAGCCTAGCTGGTATAGGTCGGATCGGCAACCTCTACGCCCGCAGTCCGGCGGATGCTTTTTCTCCTACAAAGATCATGAGCACTCAGACGCTTCCTAGGAACGTGGCTCTGAATATTTAATACGAGCTATACCTTTGCGGTGACATTTCAGTCCGTGCCGCGCTCCTTTTCCGCCTACTGGTCCGGACTGGCCTTTGTTGGTCAGCCGCCGCAGGCTCGGCTTCCCGCCTTGAAGGCGCTTCCTGTAAAACACCATCGTTCGCGAAGGTCAGAAATGAGCAAGGAAGAGATAATGGTGTTCGGACCTCGGTCACAATCACCTGGAAAGCCGGATATAATCCGAAGTAGTCCGCCGTAATGGCGACTAAAGCATTATCTATACTGAGCTGGTGGAACACCCCGTCAATCAGCTCCACCTTGATATCCGGATCCTCTTCGAAGGCCGGATCCTGGGATCTCTCTGGATCCTCGGGTTGCGGAGCTGGACTTACCATGTCCTCCAAAATCCGGCGCAGTTCCTGCGCCGAAGACATAATGTAAGAAGCTTAAACTTTGAAAGCATGGGTTGAACCCTTAAAAGTGTTCGCTTACCCAGCCGCGAGGGTTATTCATGGAGAACCCATTCAAGGGTTTCGTCTGAAGGAAGTCCTCCTTCTCTCCCTTGTACAGGCCGGACAGGATCTGCACTAGATCCTCAGTCGAATCCGGCCCTTTGCGGCCATGACGGGTGGCATCGTCTTCCCCGTTGAAATCCCACATGGGGTGGCCCCTGTATTGCAATGGTTGTACCCCCCGCATGATGCATGTGGCCATGACTCCGATCATGGTCAACCCGGAATGGGCTAGTAATTTTATTCGGCCCATCAGGTAATGGACGCTCTTGTCTTCCTCCAATTGGGGGCTCCGCGGACGCCAGCTGAGGCGTTTCTTCAGAGGAGCAACACTGAACTCCGGGAGGCCGATCCGGACTGGGTCCGGCACCGGAGCGTCTTCTATGTAAAACCATTCCGAAGGCCAGTCTTCGGACGCCTTCTTAGGTGTTCCGGATGGATATCCGGTCCCGGCAATGCGCCATACTTCGGCGCCGCCCACTTGATATATAGATCCCTCGTGAGATCGGGGTACGAGGCAGAACAACCTCTTCCACAGTGCAAAATGGGGCTCGATGCCCAGGAATAGCTCGCAAAGAGCTACGTAACCCGCGATATGCAGGACAGAGGCGGGTGTAAGGTGATGGAGCTGGAGTCCGTAGAACTCCAGGAGCCCGCGGAGGAACGGATGTACAGGAAATCCGAGTCCCCTTATCAGATAGGGGACGAAGCATACCCGCTCCCCTTTGTTTGGACTTGGGGTAGCCTCCTCTTGCTTCCCACCTGGGTAAGTGGCCAACCCGGCTCGAACCAGGACCATGAAGGCCAGAGGGAGATATCCCCCCGCTTGGAGCTTCACTAGCTCGTTGTGTGAAACAGAGCATCTCCTCCAATCTCCTGGCAGTGGGCTGGGAGCGCGAGAAGAAGAGCCGCGCCGACGGTCCATGATGGAATGGATTTTTGGGTCAAGGCGCTCCGATGAATATTCGCGGAAGGAAGATGGTGTGATTTGGATCTGGATTTTTGCCTCTTTTGTAGGCGGATGGCTTGCACGACTAGGGGGTGAAACATAAAAGATACCCTGGCTTTTCGCATTCGTGCGACGCGTGGAAGAAGGCCCTTATTGGGCGTAGAAGCCAAAAAGCACAACATTTATGAGGAAGCCAGACATGACTTATTGTCATTGAAGCCTAGTTCGGGGGCTACTGAGGGAGTCCTGGACTAGGGGGTGTCCGGACAGCCGGACTATCATCGTCCGCCGGACTCCAAGACTACGAAGATACAAGATTGAAGACTCCATCCCGTGTCATTATGGGACTTTCCTTGGCGTGGAAGGCAAGCTTGGCGATGCGGATACGTAGATCTCCTACCATTGTAACCGACTCTGTGTAACCCTAGCCTTCTCCGGTGTCTATATAAACCGGAGGGATTTAGTCCGTAGGACAGAACATACATTACAACAATCATACCATTGGCTAGCTTTAGGGTTTAGCCTCCTTGATCTTGTGGTAGATCCACTCTTGTACTACCCATATCATCAATATTAATCAAGCAGGACGTAGGGTTTTACCTCCATCAAGAGGGCCCGAACCTGGGTAAAACATCGTGTCCCTTGTCTCCTATTACCATCCGCCTAGACGCACAGTTCGGGACCCCCTACCCGAGATCCGCCGGTTTTGACACCGACAGCGATTTTTTTGGAACAAACGCAATCCAGGAGACCTGGAGTGGACGTCAAGCAGCAAGCGAGGCGGCCACGAGGGTGCCCGGCATGCCCTAAGAGGGTGGGCGCGCCCCCCACTCTTGTGGACCCCTCGTTGCTCCACTGACGTTCTTCCTTCGCCTATATATACTCCCGTACCCTGGAAACATCGGGGAGCACCACGAAAAACTATTTCCACCGCCGCAACCTTCTGTATCTGTGAGATCCCATCTTGGAGCCTTCGCCAGCGCTCCGCCGGAGGGGGAATCGACCATGGAGGGCCTCTACATCATCTCCAAGGCCTCTCCGATGAGTTATGAGTAGTTTACCACAGACCTTCGGGTCCATAGTTATTAGCTAGATGGATTTCTCTCTATCTTTGAATCTCAATACCAAGTTCTCCTTGATCTTCTTGGAGATCTATTCGATGTAACTCTTTTTGTGGTGTGTTTGTCGAGATCCGATGAATTGTGGATTTATGATCAAGCTTATCTATGAGAAATATTTGAATCTCCTCTGAATTCTTTTATGTGTGATTTGTTATCTTTGCAAGTCTCTTCGAATTATCAGTTTGGTTTGGCCTGCTAGATTGATCTTTCTTGCAATGGGAGAAGTGTTTAGCTTTGGGTTCAATCTTGCGGTGTCCTTTCCCAGTGACAACAGGGGCAGCAAGGCACGTATTGTATTGTTGCCATCGAGGATAAAAAGATGGGTTTATATCATATTGCATGAGTTTATCGCTCTACATCATGTCATATTTCTTAATGTGTTACTCTATTCTTTATGAACTTAATACTCTAGATGCAGGCAGGAGCCGGTCAATGTGTGGAGTAATAGTAGTAGATGCAGAATCGTTTCGATCTACTTTTTGCGGACGTGATGCCTATCTACATGATCATGCCTTGATATTCTCATAAATATGCACTTTTCTATCAATTGCTCGACAGTA
Organism: Triticum timopheevii; assembly: GCA_963921465.1. Lineage (NCBI taxonomy): Eukaryota > Viridiplantae > Streptophyta > Magnoliopsida > Poales > Poaceae > Triticum > Triticum timopheevii. The sequence continues at coordinate 117,378,014 of OY997266.1, read as the reverse complement.
ATTTGTTCACCCACCGTAATACTTATGCTATCTTGAGAGAAGCCACTAGTGAAACCTATGGCCCCCGGGTCTATCTTTTATCGTTTTCCATCCACTTTTATTTCCATCTTTTACTTTCCAATCTATATCATAAAAATACCAAAAATATTTATCTTATCTTATCTTATTATCTCTATCAGATCCCACTTTCGCAAGTTACCGTGAAGGGATTGACAACCCCTTTATCGCGTTGGTTGCGAGGTTCTTGTTTGTTTGTGTAGGTGCGTGGCACTTTTGAGGAGCCTCCTACTGGATTGATACCTTGGTTCTCAACAACTGAGGGAAATACTTACGCTACTTTGCTGCATCACCCTTTCCTCTTCAAGGGAAAACCAACGCAGTGCTCAAGAGGTAGCAAGAAGGATTTCTGGCGCCGTTGCCGGGGAGGTCTTCGCTCAAGTCAAGACATACCAAGTACCCATCACAAACTCATCTTCCTCGCATTACATTATTTGCCATTTGCCTCTCGTTTTCCTCTCCCCCACTTCACCCTTGCTGTTTTATTCGCCCATCTTTCGTTCGATCTTATGTTTGCTTGTGTCTCCAGGTGCCTTCTATGTTCTTGCATATTTGCTTGCTAAAAATCTATTGATATGGATCCACTTAAAGTGTTCTACTTGGATCAACTTTGATCCTTATGCGCTCGTGCTGAAACCCCAACTAGCCTAGTTGATGGGAAATCTTTAGATGAGCATGCTCATTTTGTGCATCACCATTTGTCTGAAAAAGGGAGACTCTTATGGGATCAAATAAACAAATTATGTGTTATGCTTGGAATCATTGTGAAATTTATGATTTTACTGGTTGCTCTAAGAACCCTAAAATACACCTTCCCTACCTATGTGAGTTTAATGATAACGAAAGCTTATCTTCTTATGCAAAGGGTGTTTATAGTTACTATGATATCGAACAAATTAAAGAATTTGTTGCTTTTAAGGGTGCTTACAAAGTTGCTTATTTGATTGAAAAGTATGATATTACTCTCTACGAATCTAAAAAATTGGACATACTTAAATATTGCTATGAAAACTATGCTCATAATGTCTATGTCAAAGAATTTATTGAAAGAATGACTGTTGCTTTGGAAGAAAATAATGATATGCATGAATCTATAGATAATTATGATTCTGATGATTTGATTGAAATATCCCTTGATGAACATGATGCTTGCTATTCTTGTGGCGATGATGCCAATATTTATGGAGATGAATTTGATATAGTCCCTTATGTTAAACATGAGATTTTTGCTATTGCTCCCATACTTGATAGTTCCTTTGATGAAAACCATAATTGCAATGATGTTATTATAAATTCTATTAATGTCAATTGTGCTAGAAATATGCAAAACCCTAAGCTTGGGGATGCTAGTTTTGCTATGTCCACTATTTGTTGCAATGATCATGATTTGGGTGATTATTTTTATGATCTTGAAATTTTATTTAAGCCCCATGATGAATATGAGATTGATAATAATGTTTGCAATAATACTGAAAGTGGGTTTGGAAGAGTGTCAACTTTAGATCCCACATATTTGGATAATGTTCAAACTTATGAAGTTTTTGATAAAAGTGGGTTTGGAGAGGTCGTGACTTTAGTTAATGATAATCCCACTATTTTGGAAGAGTGTCAACTTTGCATGCATGTGGATCGTGTTGAAAATATTTTATGTGATTGCTATTTTGTTGACTTTTCTTATGATCCCACATGTAATTATTATGAGAGAGGAAAATATGATTGTAGAAATTTTCATGTTACAAAATTTCCTCTCGTTATGTTGAGATTGCTATTGTTCCTTTCTTCTTCCTTGCATATGTTAGTTTTTGTTTGCCTTGATAATTTGCTTGATTATAAAATACCTATGCATAGGAAGTATGTTAGACTAAAGTGTGTTTGTTACATGTTTTATGATGATCTATTTGTGCTTCAATTCTTGTCTTTCATGTGAGCATCATCGAAATCTCAATGACTAGCTAGGGGCATTAAACGATAGCGCTTGTTGGGAGGCAACCCAATTTTATTTTTGTTCCTTGATTTTTGTTACTGTTTAGTAATAAATATTTCATCTAGCCTCTATTTAGATGTGGTTTTATATTTTAATTAGTGTTTGTGCCAAGTAGAACCTATAGGACAACGTACGATGATAGTTAATTTGATTCTGCTGAAAAAACAGAAACTTTTGTGTACACGAGAATAATTTTAATAAATCACAACAACGTAATTTTGCGTTGATTCTTTTTTAAGTAGATCAATAAAAAAATTTCCCAGGACTTCCTATTTTGGTTGGATTTTTAGAGTTCTATAAGTATTCGAAAGTTACAGATTGCTACACACTGTTCTGTTTTTGACAGATTCTGTTTTTCGTGTGTTGTTTGCTTATTTTGATGCATCTATGGCTAGTATCGGGGGGTATGAACCATAGAGAAGTTGGAATACAGTAGGTTTAACACCAATATAAATAAAGAATGAGTTCATTACAGTACCTTATGTTTTTGTTTTTCTTTCTTGCACTAACGGAGCTTATGAGATTTCCTGTTGAGTTTTATGTTGTGAAGTTTTCAAGTTTTGGGTAAAGATTTGATGGACTATGGAATAAGGAGTGGCAAGAGCCTAAGCTTGGGTATTCCCATGGAACCCCAAGATAATCCAAGGACAACCAAAAGCCTAAGCTTGGGGATGCCCCAGAAGGCATCCCCTCTTTCATCTTCGTCTATCGGTAACTTTACTTGGAGCTATATTTTTATTTGCCACATGATATGTGGTTTGCTTGGAGCGTCTTGTATGATATTAGTCTTTGCTTTTTAGTTTACCACAATCATCCTTGCTGTACACACCTTTTGGGAGAAACCCACATGATTTGGAATTTATTAGAATACTCTATGTGCTTCAATTATATCGTTTGAGCTAGATAACTTTGCTCTAGTGCTTCACTTATATCTTTTAGAGCACGACGGTGGTTTAATTTTGTAGAAATTGTTGATTGATAACCCACAAGTGTAGGGGATCGCAACAGCTTTCGAGGGTAGAGTATTCAACCCAAATTTATTGATTTGACACAAGGGGAGCCAAAGAATATTCTTAAGTATTAGAAGTTGAGTTGTCAATTCAACCACACCTGGCTAACTTAGTATCTGCAGCAAAGTATTTAGTAGCAAAGTAGTATGATAGTAATGGTAACAGTGGCAAAAGTAGAGATAATAGTTTTGTAGTAATTGTAACAGTAGCAACGGAAAAGTAAATAAGCAAGGCACAATATGTGAAAAGCTCGTAGGCATTGGATCAGTGATGGATAATTATGTCGGATGCGATTCCTCATGTAATAGCTATAACATAGGGTGACACTGAACTAGCTCCAGTTCATCAATCAAATGTAGGCATGTATTCCGAATATAGTCATATGTGCTTATGGAAAAGAACTTGCATGACATCTTCTGTCCTACCCTCCCGTCGCAGCGGGGTCCTAGTGGAAACTAAGGGATATTAAGGCCTCCTTTTAATAGAGAACCGGAACAAAGCATTAGCACATAGTGAATACATGAACTCCTCAAACTATGGTCATCACCGAGAAGTATCCCGATTATTGTCACTTCGGGGTTGTCGGATCATAACGCATAATAGGTGACTCTAGACTTGCAAGATAGGATCAAGAACTCACATATATTCATGAAAACATAATAGGTTTAGATATGAAATCATGGCACTCGGGCCCTAGTGACAAGCATTAAGCATAGCAAAGTCATAGAAACATCAATCTCAGAACATAGTGGATACTAGGGATCAAACCCTAACAAAACTAACTTGATTACATGGTAAATCTCATCCAACCCATCACCGTCCAGCAAGCCTATGATGGAATTACTCACGCACGGCGGTGAGCATCATGAAATTGGTGATGGAGGATGGTTGATGATGACGACGGCGATGAAGCCCCCTCTCCGGAGCCCCGAACGGACTCCAGATCAGCCCTCCCGAGAGAGATTAGGGCTTGACAGCGGCTCCGTATCATAAAACGCGATGAAACTTTCTCTCCGATTTTTTTCTCCGCGAAACGGAATATATGGAGTTGGAGTTGAGGTCGGTGGAGCATCAGGGGGCCCACAAGGCAGGGGGTGCGCCCAGGGGGAGGGCGCGCCCCCCACCCTCGTGGACAGGGCGTGGCCCCCCTGGCCTTGATTCTTTCGCCAGTATTTTTCATATTTTCCAAAACTTATCTCCGTGGATTTTCAGGTCATTCCGAGAACTTTTGTTTTCTGCACAATAAACAACATCATGGTAGTTCTGCTGAAAACAGCGTCCGTCCGGGTTAGTTTCATTGAAATCATGCAAGTTAGAGTCCAAAACAAGGGCAAAAGTGTTTGGAAAAGTAGATACGTTGGAGACGTAGCAACTCCCCCAAGCTTAAATCTTTGCTTGTCCTCAAGCAATTCAGTTGTTAAACTGAAAGTGATAAAGAAAAACTTTTACAAACTCTATTTGCTCTTGTTGTTGTAAATATGTAAAGCCAGTATTCAAGTTTTCAGGAAGTATTATGAACTAACCATACTCATAATAACACTTAGGTCTCACAATTACTCATATCAATGGCATAATCAGCTAGTGAGCAATAATAATAAAACTCGGATGACAACACTTTCTCAAAACAATCATAATATGATATAACAAAATGGTATCTCGCTAGACCTTTCTGAGACCGCAAAACATAAATGCAGAGCACCTTTAAAGATCAAGGACTGACTAAACATTGTAATTCATGGTAAAAGAGATCCAGTCAAGTCATACCCAATATAAACCAATAGTAATGAATGCAAATGACAGTGTGCTCTCCAGCGGGTGCTTTTTAATAAGAAGGTGATGACTCAACATAAAAGTAACTAGATAGGCCCTTCGCAGAGGGAAGCAGGGATTTGTAGAGGTGCCAGAGCTCAATTTTAAAATAGAGATTAATAACATTTTGAGCGGCATACTTTCATAGTCAACGCAACAACTATGAATGGCGATATCTTCCATACTACATGCATTATAGGCGGTTCCCAAACAGAATGGTAAAAGTTTATACTCCCCCACCACCAACAAGCATCAATCCATGGCTTGCTCGAAACAACGAGTGCCTCCAACTAACAACAGCCCTGGGGGAGTTTTGTTTAATTATATTGATTGGCTCTTATCTTTTTGGATCATGGGACTGGGCATCCCGGTTACCGACCCTTTCTCGTGAATGAGGAGCAGAGTCCACTCCTCTTGAGAATAACCCACCTAGCATGGAAGATATAGACAGCCCTAGTTGAAACATGAGTTGCTCGAGCATACAAAACAGAATTTCATATGAAGGTTTTTAGTTTGGCACATACAAATTTACTTGGAACGGCAGGTAGATACCGCATATAGGAAGGTATGGTGGACTCATATGGAGCAACTTTGGGGTTTAAGGAGTTTGGATGCACAAGCAGTATTCCCGCTTAGTATAGGTGAAGGCTAGCAAAAGACTGGGAAGCGACCAACTGAGAGAGCGACAATAGTCATGAACATGCATTAAAATTAATTCACACCGAGTACAAGCATGAGTAGGATATAATCTACCATGAACATAAATATCGTGAAGGCTATGTTGATTTGTTTCAACTACATGTGTGAACATGTGCCAAGTCGAGTCACTCAATTCATTCAAAGGAGGATACCATCCCATCATACCACATCATGATCATTTTAATAGCATGTTGGCACGCAAGGTAAACCATTATAACTCATAGCTAATCAAGCATGGCACAAGCAACTATAATCTCTAAATGTCATTGCAAATATGTTTACTACATAATAAGCTGAATCAGGAACAATGAACTCATCATATTTACAAAAACAAGAGAGGTCGAGTTCATATATACCAGCTTTTCTCATCTCAATAAGTCCATCATATATCGTCATTATTGCCTTTCACTTGCACGACCGAACGGTGTGTATAATAATAATAGTGCACGTGCATTGAACTAAGCTGGAATCTGCAAGCATTCAACTCAAGAGAGAAGACAAAGTAATATGGGCTCTAAGTTAAATAAACAATCATGCATATGAGATCCACTAAATATTTTCAATATGGTCTTCTACTCTTGACCCCCAAAGGAAAGAAAAGAAAATAAAACTATTTACACGGGAAAGCTCCCAACAAGCAAGAAGAAGAACGAGAAATCTTTTTGGGTTTTCATTTTAATTACTAATACAAGAATGTAAATTAAACTAACTATTTTTTCTTGTTTTTATTAAGGTTTATCAAACACACAAGAAGAAAGCGAGAAAAAGGAAATTAAACTAGCATGGATAATACAATGAAATTGTATGAGCACCGACAACTAGAATAGTGTGTGAACATGAATGTAAAGTCGGTGAGAAATACGTACTCCCCCAAGCTTTGGCTTTTGGCCTAAGTTGGTCTACTGCAAAGGACCGTGGCTACTCTCCCCGGTGTACTGAGGGGTGTAATCAGGATACCACTGGCTGGCCATCTCTTCCGGATCCCACTGGTATGATGATGCACGATAAGGGTCCAGTGAAGGTTCCGGCTCTGGTTCAGGCTCTGGAGTGGATGCTTGGCCTCGATGAGCGTACACCGCTTCCGGCGTGACAAGATAATTAACTGCAGTCAAATCAAACAATAGAGGTGCAGGCAGAATAATAGTCTCATTGTGTTTCTTATTAAATCTCAAGTTATGCAGGAGCATCTTGTCATCATTATGAACAATAAACTCATGTGCTACCATGCTCCTATAATCTAAAATGTAAGGAGGCATATTGTCTCCTCTTTCTCATGGTGCCTAATAGGTATCTCAAAATGTTTAGCAAGACGTTCAACATAGATACCTCCAAAGATGGGGCCTTTTGTACGGTTCAGGCTTAGCCGTTTAGCAATAATGGCACCCATACTAAGACTATTATCACCAAACAAGGCATGGTGAAGAATAATAATATCAGGAACATTGAAGTTTCCACTATTTCCACGACCAATTAAGCATCGACTAGCAAATAAGGCAAAGTAGCGTAAAACAGGAAAGTCTATGCTAGAGATTCTCGCATCAGAACCCTTCTTTGGATCCCCTACAGTAATGGTGTTAACAAAGCCATCTACATCTTTATGATGTGGTTCATATAATTTACCCTCAAAGGGTATTTTACATACCGCGCAAAAATTATGTAAAGACATTTCCTTGAATTCATCATATAAATGAAATGATACTAAAGGCGGTGACTTCTTAGGATAATAATAAAAGTTTTGCACGAAAGTATTGGTGAGTAAGAGGTACTGATCGATCCGGTCATGGAGGAAATCGGTGAGGCCTGCATTCTCGATCAAAGAATAAAAGTCTTCATAAATTCCGGCTTCTCTCAAGAAATCGTCACAGGGCCATTCACAAGGTCGTAATTCCGCTATGCGAGGAAGATTATACTTGGCCTTTTCCTTCTCTTTAGCTTGTTTTTCCTGGGAGCCTTGGCTAGAAGAGCCCCTCAAAAATCTCCTTAACATTTTCTGAAAATTTCTGAAATTTTAGTAACTTCAAAATAAAAGTGAATAAAACTAAACAAGATTGGTAGCAACTACTCCTACAAGTGCCTAGAGCCTATATCATGCATTAGAATTGCTTGGGACCTCATACATTTCACATGCAAGCTCAAGAACAGGGTCACCTATGCAGAAAAAATTTGCAATGAATGAAGCACTAGAACAAAAACTAATTGGACCAACGGAGGAGTCACATACGAAGCAACAATCTCTCAAAGCAGTTTTGTGAATGGAGCTTTGAGCAAGGAGATCAAAAATCGCAGCAAAATGAGCTAGAACTCGTGCTTGAGCTGGATGGGGATTTTTTTGGGAAGAAGATGGAGTGTGTGGGTGCAGGAATAAGTGGAGGGGGGCCACCATGGGCCCACGAGATAGGGGGGCGCGCCCAGGGGGTGTGGGTGCGCCCTCCACCCTCGTGGCCTGGTGCTTGCCCCTCCTACAGTGTTTTCAGTGCCTAAAATCCTCAAATATTCCATAAAAAATCATACTAAATTTGTAGGGCATTTGGAGCACTTTTATTTTCGGGATACTTTTTTATTGCATGGATAATTCAGAAAACAGACAGATAATACTATTTTTGCTTTATTTATTCTAAATAATAGAAAGTAAAAACAGGGTACAGAAGGTTGTGCCTTCTAGTTTCATCCATCTCATGATCATCAAAATGAATCCACTAACAAGGTTGATCAAGTCTTGTTAACAAACTCATTACGAATAACACGGAAACGGAGAAATTTCGAATAACACTAGGTTACCTCAACGGGGATATGAACATCCCCAACAATAAGAATATCATACTTTTTCTTGACAGTAGGAAGAGGAAATTCAAAACCTCCAATAATGATAGTTGGAACTTTTCCAATAGAATTGATGCTATGAACTTGAGGTTGTTTCCTCGGAAAGTGTACCATATGCTCATTACCATTAACATGAAAAGTGACATTGCCTTTGTTGTAATCAATAACAGCCCCTGTAGTATTCAAAAAGGGTCTACCAAGGATAATCAACATACTATAGTCATCAGGAATATCAAGAATAACTAAGGTCGTTAAGATAGTGACATTTGCAACCACAACAGGCACATCCTCACAAATACTGACAGGTATAGCAGTTGATTTATCGGCCATTTGCAAAGATATTTCAGTAGGTGTCAACTTATTCAATTCGAGTCTATGATATAAAGAGAGAGGCATAACACTAACACCGGCTCCAAGATCACATAAAGCAGTGTTAACATAGTTTCTTTTAATGGAGCATGGTATGGTCGGTACTCCTATATCTCCAAGTTTCTTTGGTATTCCACCTTTAAAAGTATAATTAGCAAGCATGGTGGAAATTTCAGCTTCCGGCTTTTATTTGTAATGATATCCTTCATGTACTTAGCATAAGGATTTACTTTAAGCATATCAGTCAAGCGCATACGTAAGAAGATAGGTCTAATCATTTCAGCAAAGCGCTCAAAATCCTCATCATCCTTTGTCTTGGATGGTTTAGGAGGAAAGGGCATGGGTTTCTGAACCCATGGTTCTCTTTCTCTATCGTGCTTCCTAGCAACAAAATCTCTCTTATCATCATGTTGATTCTTTGATTGTGGGTTATCAAGATCAACAGCAGGTTCAACCTCTACTTCATTATTATTGCTAGGTTGAGCATCAACATGAACAATACCATTAACATTATCACTAGGTTCATGTTCATCACCTGATTGTGTTTCAGCATCAGAAATAGAAATGTCATTGGGGTTCTCAGGTGTGTCTACAACAAGTTCACTAGAAGCATGCAAAGTCCTATCTTTTTCCTTTTCTTCTTTTTGGAAGAACTAGGTGCCTCTCAATTATTTCTCTGAGAATCTTGCTCGATTCTCTTAGGGTGGCCTTCACGATACAAAGGTTCCTGAGTCATTCTGCCAGTTCTAGTAGCTACTCTAACAGCAAAGTCATATTTATTATTTAATTCATCAAGCAAATCACTTTGAGCTTTTAGTACTTGCTCAAGTTTTAGTACTTGCTCAGCTTGCTCAGTTTAAGTTCACCTTTAACTCTAGCCATATAATCACTCAAGCATCCTATCTCGAAAGCATTATTCTTTAATTATCTACAAACATAAGCATTAAAACTTTCTTGTCTAGCCATAAAGTCGTCGAATTCATCTAAGCACTGGCTATGAAATTTAGTAGAAGGAATTTCAACTTTATCATATCTATAGAGAGAATTTACCTTTACTACATGTGTCGGGTTATCAAGACAATGTGTTTCTTTAACAAGCGGTATATTAAGACCATGTATTTCTTCACTAGGAGGTTAAGTCTTAACATCTTCAGCTTTAATACCTTTTTCTTTCATTGATTTCTTTGCCTCTTGCATATCTTCAGGACTGAGAAATAGAACACCTCTCTTCTTAGGAGTGGGTTTAGGAATAGGCTCAGGAGTTGGCTCAATTGGTTCAGGAATTGGCTCAGGGAGAGTCCAATTATTTTCATTAGTCAACATATTATTCAATAGTAATTCAGCTTGGTCGACTGTTCTTTCCCTAAAAAGACAACCGGCACAACTATCCAAGTAGTCCTTGGAAGCATCAGTTAGTCCATTATAAAAGATATCTAGTATTTCATTTTTCTTAAGAGGATGATCAGGCAAAGCATTAAGTAATCGGAGAAGCCTCCCCCAAGCTTGCGGGAGATTCTTCTTTGATTTGCACAAAATTATATATTTCCCACAGGGCAACTTGTTTCTTATGAGCAGGGAAATATTTAGTAGAGAAGTAATAAATCATATCCTAGGGGACTACGCACACAACCAGGGTCAAGAGAATTAAACCAAGTCTTAGCATCACCCTTTAATGAGAACGGAAATATCTTAAGGATATAATAATAGCGAGACTTCTCATCATTAGTAAACAGGGTGGCTATATCATTCAACTTGGTAAGATGTGCCACAACAGTTTCAGATTCAAGGCCATAAAAAGGATCGGATTCAACTAAAGTAATTATTTCAGGATCAACAGAGAATTCATAATCCTTATCAGTAACACAGATAGGTGAAGTAACAAAAGCAGGGTCAGATTTCAGTTTAGCATTAAGAGATTGCTGCTTCCATTTAGCTAATAACTTTTTAAGATCATATCTATCTTTGCAAGCAAAGATAGCTCTAGCAGCTTCCTCATTCATAACATAACCCTTAGGAACAACAGGTAATTCATAATCAGGGGGAGAACTTTCATCATCACTATCATCAATAATAGCTTCTTCAATAATTTCATTCTCTCTAACCCTAGCAAGTTGTTCATCAAGAAATTCACCTAATGGCAAAGTAGTATCACGCACAGAAGTAGTTTCATCATAAGTATCATGCATAGCAGAAGTGGCATCATCAATAACATGCGACATATCAGAATTCATAGCAGTAGCAGGTTTAGGTGTCGCGAGCTTACTAATAACAGAAGGAGAATCTAGTGCAGAGCTAGATGGCAGTTCCCTACCTCCCCTCGTAGTTGAGGGCAAAATCATGGTTCTTTCGTCTTTCAAGTTCCTCATAGTGATCAGCAGATATAAATTCCAAGTGACTCAAAGAATAGAGCTATGCTCCCCAGCAACGGCGCCAGAAATTAGTCTTGATAACCCACAAGTGTAGGGGATCGCAACAGCTTTCGAGGGTAGAGTATTCAACCCAAATGTATTGATTCGACACAAGGGGAGCCAAAGAATATTCTTAAGTATTAGCAGTTGAGTTGTCAATTCAACCACACCTGGATAACTTAGTATCTGCAGCAAAGTATTTAGTAGCAAAGTAGTATGATAGTAATGGTAACAGTGGCAAAAGTAAAGATAATAGTTCTGTAGTAAATGTAACAGTAGCAACGGAAAAGTAAATAAGCAAGGCACAATATGTGAAAAGCTCGTAGGCATTGGATCAGTGATGGATAATTATGTCGGATGCGATTCCTCATGTAATAGCTATAACATAGGGTGACACAGAACTAGCTCCAGTTCATCAATGTAATGTAGGCACATATTCCGAATATAGTCATACGTGCTTATGGAAAAGAACTTGCATGACATCTTTTGTCCTACCCTCCCGTGGCAGCAGGGTCCTAGTGGAAACTAAGGGATATTAAGGCCTCCTTTTAATAGAGAACCGGAACAAAGCATTAGCACATAGTGAATACATGAACTCCTCAAACTATGGTCATCACCAAGAAGTATCCCGATTATTGTCACTTCGGGGTTGTCGGATCATAACACATAATAGGTGACTATAGACTTGCAATCAAGAACTCACATATATTCATGAAAATATAATAGGTTCAGATCTGAAATCATGGCACTCGGGCCCTAGTGACAAGCATTAGGCATAGCAAAGTCATAGCAACATCAATCTCAGAACATAGTGGATACTAGGGATTAAACCCTAACAAAACTAACTTGATTACATGGTAAATCTCATCCAACCCATCACCGTCCAGCAAGCCTATGATGGAATTACTCACGCACGGCGGTGAGCATCATGAAATTGGTGAAGGAGGATGGTTGATGATGACGACGGCGATGAATCCCCCTCTCCGGAGCCCCGAACGGACTCCAGATCAGCCCTCCCGAGAGAGATTAGGGCTTGGCAGCGGCTCCGTATCATAAAATGTGATGAAACTTTATCTCCGATTTTTTTCTCCGCGAAACGGAATATATGGACTTGGAGTTGAGGTCGGTGGAGCATCAGGGGGGCCCACGAGACAGGGGGGCGCGCCCCCCACCCTCGTGGACAGGGTGTGGGCCCCCTGGCCTTGATTCTTTCGCTAGTATTTTTTATATTTTCCAAAACTTATCTCCGTGGATTTTCAGGTCATTCCGAGAACTTTTGTTTTCTGCACAATAAACAACATCATGGCAGTTCTGCTGAAAACAGCGTCAGTCCGGGTTAGTTTCATTCAAATCATGCAAGTTAGAGTCCAAAACAAGGGCAAAAGTGTTTGGAAAAGTAGATACATTGGAGACGTATCATTGATCTCTCATGCTTCACTTATATTATTTTGAGAGTCTTTTAGAACAACATGGTATTTGCTATGATTATAAAATTGGTCCTAGAATGATGGGCATCCAAGTTGGGTATAATAAAAACTACCATAGGAAGTGAATTGGATGCTATGATCAATTTGATGCTTGATAATTGTTTTGAGATATAGAGGTGGTGATATTAGAGTCATGCTAGTTGGGTAATTGAATTTAAAGAATACTTGTGTTAAAGTTGGCAAGTCCCATATCATGCACGTATGGTAAAAGTTGTGTAACAAATTTGTTGCATGGGGTGCTCTTTTGATTACCTTCCTCATGAGTGGAGGTCGGGATCGCGCGATGGTTAACTCCTACCAACCCTTCCCCTAGGACCATGCGTAGTAGTACTTTGCTTCGAGGGCTAATAAAACTTTTGTAATAAGTATATGAGTTCTTTATGACTAATGTGAGTCCATGGATTATACGCACTCTTACCTTTCCATCATTGCTAGCCTCTTCGGTACCGTGCATTGCCCTTTCTCACCTTGAGAGTTGGTGCAAACTTCACCGATGCATCCAAACCCCATGATACGATACGCTCTATCACACATAAACCTCCTTATATCTTCCTCAAAACAGCCACCATACCTACCTATTATGGCATTTCCATAGCCATTCCGAGATATATTGCCATGCAACTTTCCACCATTCCGTTTATCATGACACGCATCATCATTGTCATATTGCCTTGCATGGTCATGTAGTTGACATCGTATTTGTGGCAAAGCCACCTTCATAATTTTCATACATGTCACTCTTGATTCATTGCCCATCCCGGTACACCGCCAGAGGCATTCATAAAGAGTCATATCTTGTCCTAGTTTTGAAGTTGTAATTCATGAGTTGTAAATAAATAGAAGTGTGATGATCATCATTATTAGAGCATTGTCCCTTATAAAAAAAAGAAAAAAAATAAAGGCCAAAAAAGGTCAAAGAAAAAAAGAAAAAAAATAAAGGCCAAATAAAAAAAAGAGGCCCAAAAAAGGAAATAAAAGGGGGGACAATGTTACTATCCTTTTCCGCACTTGTGCTTCAAAGTAGCACCATGTTCTCCATATAGAGAGTCTCGTATGTTGTCACTTTCATATACTAGTGGGAATTTTTCATTATAGAACTTGGCTTGTATATTCCAACGATGGGCTTCCTCAAAATGCCCTAGGTCTTCGTGAGCAAGCAAGTTGGATGCACACCCACTAGTTTCTTTTGTTGAGCTTTCATACATTTATAGCTCTAGTGCATCCGTTGCATGGCAATCCCTACTCCTCATGTTGACATCAATTGATGGGCATCTCCATAGCCCGTTGATTAGCCTCGTCAATGTGAGACTTTCTCCTTTTTTGTCTTCTCCACACAACCTCCATCATCATATTCTATTCCACCCATAGTGCTATATCCATGGCTCACGCTCATGTATTGCGTGAGAGTTAAAAAAAGCTGAAGCACATTAAAAAGCATGAACTAGTTGCTTGGCTGAAACCGGGGTTGTTCTTGATGGGAGTATTTTGTGTAATGAAAATGAAACATAGCCTAACTATATGATTTTGTAGGGATGAACCTTCTAGAGCCATGTTATTTTGAGAAGACATCATTGCCTTGTTAGTATGCTTGAAGTATTACTATTTCTTATGTCAATATGAACTTTTATTTTGAATCATTTGGATCTGAACATCCATGCCACAATAAAGAAAATTACATTGAGAATTATGCTAGGTAGCATTCCACATCGAAAATTCTGTTTTTATCATTTACCTACTCGAGGACGAGCATGAATTAAGCTTGGGGATGCTTGATACGTCTCCAACGTATATATAATTTTTGATTGTTACATGCTATTATATTACCCGTTTTGGATGTTTGTGGGCTTTACTTTACACTTTTATATCATTTTTGGGACTAACCTACTAAACGGAGGCCTAGCCCGAATTGCTGTTTTTTTGCCTATTTCAGTGTTTTGAAGAAAAGGAATATCAAACGCAGTCCAAACGTAATGAAACCTTCGCGAGCTATCTTTTTGGAACCAACACAATCGAGGAGACTTGGAGTGGACATCAAGCAGCAAACGAGGCAGCCACGAGCGTGCCCGGCGCGCCCTAAGGGGGTGGGCGCGCCCCCCACCCTCGTGGGCCCCTCGTTAATCCACCGACGTACTTCCTTTGCCTATATATACTCCCATACCCTGAAAACATCGGGGAGCACCATGAAAAACTATTTCCACCGCCGCAACCTTCTATATCCGCGAGATCCCATCTTGGAGCCTTCGCCGGCGCTCCGCCGAAGGGGGAATCAACCACGGAGGGCCTCTACATCATCTCCAAGGCCTCTCCGATGAGTTGTGAGTAGTTTACCACAGACCTTCGGGTCCATAGTTATTAGCTAGATGGCTTTCTCTCTCTCTCTTTGAATCTCAATACCAAATTCTCCTCGATCTTCTTGGAGATCTATTCAATGTAACTCTTTTTGCGGTGTGTTTGTCGAGATCCGATGAATTGTGGGTTTATGATCAAGTTTATCTATGAGAAATATTTGAATCTCCTATGAATTCTTTTATGTGTGATTTGTTATCTTTGCAAGTCTCTTCGAATTATCAGTTTGGTTTGGCCTACTAGATTGGTCTTTCTTGCAATGGGAGAAGTGTTTAGCTTTGGGTTCAATCTTGTGGTGTCCTTTCCCAGTGATAGCAGGGGCACCAAGGCACGTATTGTATTGTTGCCATCGAGGATAAAAAGATGGGGTTTATATCATATTGCATGATTTTATCCCTCTACATCATGTCATCTTTCTTAATGCGTTACTCCGTTCTTTATGAACTTAATACTCTAGATGCATGCAGGAGTCGGTCGATGTGTGGAGTAATAGTAGTAGATGCAGAATCGTTTCGATCTACTTGTTGCGGACGTGATGCCTATATACATGATCATGCCTAGATATTCTCATAACTATGCACTTTTCTATCAATTGCTTGACAGTAATTTGTTCACCCACCGTAATACTTATACTATCTTGAGAGAAGCCACTAGTGAAACCTATGGCCCCGGGTCTATCTTTTATCATATAAGTTTTCCATCTACTTTTATTTGCATCTTTTACTTTCCAATCTATATCATAAAAATACCAAAAAATATTTATCGTATCTTATTATCTCTATCAGATCTCACTTTCGCAAGTTACCGTGAAGGGATTGACAACCCCTTTATCGCGTTGGTTGCGAGGTTCTTGTTTGTTTGTGTAGGTGCGTGGGACTTTTGAGGAGCCTCCTACTGGATTGATACCTTGGTTCTCAACAACTGAGGGAAATACTTACACTACTTTGCTGCATCACCCTTTCCTCTTCAAGGGAAAACCAACGCAGTGCTCAAGAGGTAGCAGTGATCGGCTTCCCCGACATCTTTGGCGCGCCAGGTAGGGGGCGTTAGCTGTGAGAATGTGGTCCGTAGTTAGTACAGTGGCTCTCTCCTCGCCATGGCTCTGAAGAAGAAAGGCGAGCGGTGGCGCCCATGGCCGCAATGATGATCTGCACAACAATAAAAAGCTAAGTTATCTTAACCTTGAGTAATTCTCCCTTTTTATGAGGTTATCCCCCTCGATGGTTTCGGTCCTTGTATGGAGAACATGCACGCGGAAGGAACCATGCCGCGATTGGCAACGCCCCTGTTCTGTTTCGAGTCCACTCAATAGTTCGGGTGCTGCGCTATGCTAAGAATGGTGGGGTGCCTTGCCGTAATCGACAGCTCCCCTGTTCTGCCTCGAGCCCGCTAGACAGTCCAGGTGCTGCGCCAAGAGTGGCAGGGTAGCTCGCAGGCGTTGACGCCCTCTGCGGGTTGCTAAGGATCCGTCCTTCTAGCGCCTACGGCAAGGGGTGCACGTGCCTGCAGGCCTGTCCAACTAAGCGTAGGGTGCCAAAAATACAAGGATGGACTAGAATGGGAAGATATTATGCAGCTAATTCAGAGTACAGCAAAAGGTATTTTACATCAAAAGTTGCCGCGGTTCTAACTTAAGATAATCTATCTTGGGTGCGGACTCGCAGCAACTACAAGGGACGAAGCAGTTTATCGCGGCGCTGGCCCTCCAGCCTCGCGACTCCACTGACGCAGCTGATGATGGGCTCGATGCGCTCCTCGAGCGTCTGACGATCGACATCCTCCGGCAAGCTGTCGAGCGCCTGAGCAAAGTCGACGCTACGGTTCCAGCGCGCCACCTTGGTGAGCACCTTGATCAAGGCGTCCCGGCAAAGTTGCCGGTACTCCTCGGCCAGGTAGGCCGCCCTGGTGACTGGAACAGCTTCAAGGCGGCAAGAACATACTCGAAGAACTCAGATAGCCTGGCACTCTCGACCACTCTTGCTTCATGGGAGAACCTGAAGTTTGGCTTGCCCATGGCAGCCAGCTGAGTGGTCATCTGCTCCGCAACATCCACAAGGTGGCTGGTCCAAAGCTGCGTGGTCTCCACAAGCTCGTTGTGGGAAGAGGCTGCTATCACGCCCAATATGCGACCCTATCCAAAAGGAACTCGAAGGTCCCACCAAGGATAGACCCGCATATTGGAACGCTTTTGCAAGGTGGATATCATTACATCAACATTACATAATAGATGGGGATACATACATAAGGCATACAATGCCACACAATAACAACATCATCTTACATAAGAGCACAATCCGACTACGGATGAAACACAAACAGAAACTCAAACGACATCCACCCTGCTAGCCCAGGCTGCCGACCTGGAACCTATCCCCTGATCGAAGAAGAAGCAGAAGAAGAACTCCAAAACAAGCAAACATCGCTCTCGCGTCATGACATCGCATAACCTGTACCTGCAACTGTTGTTGTAGTAATCTATGAGCCACGAGGACTCAGCAATCCCATTACGATGGGTATCAAGACTAGCAAAGCTTAATGGGAAAGGAAGGGGTAAAGTGGTGAGGTTGCAGCAGCGACTAAGCAAGTATGGTGGCTAACATACGCAAATAAGAGCGAGAAGAGAAGCAAAGGAACGGTCGTCAACTAGTAATGATCAAGAGGTGATCCGGAACTCCTACTTACGTCAAACATAACACAGAAACCGTGTTCACTTCCCGGACTCCGCCGAGAAGAGACCATCACGGCTACACACACGGTTGATGCGTTTTAATTTGGATCTGGTGTCAAGTTATCTACAACCAGACATTAACAAATTCCCATCTTCCACATAACCGCGGGCACGGCTCTCGAAAGTTTATACCCTGCAGGGGTGTCCCAACTTAGCCCATGATAAGCTCTCGCGATCAATGAAGGATATTCCTTCTCCCAGGAAGACTCGATCAGTCTCGGAATCCCGGTTTACAAGACATTTCGGCAATGGTAAAACAAGACCAGCAAAGCCGCCCGATGCACCGACAATCCCGATAGGAGCTGCACATATCTTGTTCTCAGGGCAACACCGGATGAGACATCCTACGAGTAAAACCAGACCTCGAATTTCCTCGAGGGGGCCCCGCAGTCTACTCGGTTCGGACCAACACTTAGACAAGCATTGGCCCGGGGGGGCTATAATAAAGATGACCCTTGGGTTAATTACTCCCAAGGGAAAGGTAGGTGGTGGTGAGGCAAATGGTAAAACCAAGGTTGGGCCTTGCTGGACAAGTTTTATTCAAAGCGAACTGTCAGGGAGGTCCCATAAATCACCCGACCGCGTTAGGAACGCAAAATCCGGGAACATAACACCGGTATGACGGAAACTAGGGCGGCAAGAGTGGAACAAAACACCAGGCATAAGGCCGAGCCTTCCACCCCTTACCAAATATATAGATGCATTAATAATATAAGAGATATTGTGATATCCCAACATAACCCTGTCCACCATGGAGAAATCTTCAACTTCACCTGCAACTAGCAACGCTATAAGAGGGGCTGAGCAAAGCGGTAACATAGCCAAACAACGGTTTGCTAGGAAGGGTGTCAAAGGTTAGAGGTTCATGGCAATTTGGGAGGCTTGAGGAACAAGTGATAGGTAACGCAGCATAGCGATAGAACGAAGCAACTAGCATAGCAATGATAGTAGTGAGATCCAGGGTAGCGGTCATCTTGCCTGAAATCCCGCAAGGAAGAAGAACGAGTCCATGAAGAAGATGAAGCCACGAAGATGAACCACACGTAGACGAACGAATCCTCACGATCGCAACGAAACAGGAACTATCGAAAAGAAGCACACAACATGGTAAACACACCACACATAGACAAGACATGATGCACAATAAGCATGATGCATGACAAGGCTACATGAAGCTACTCATGGCAAGAGATGATGCAAACAAGAACAACACATCAAGGCAAGTTTAAATGAGGTCGGGAACAACATATAACAATTCCGGAAAGTCCTCGTATGCATATTTCGAAATTGGTCCAGATCTGAATAAACCTTATGTCCAAGTTCTTAAACAGCAAGTTAAGATGCACCAAGATGATCTACATGAAATTCTAGTCAAGTTACATATAAAGTTCATTAGATTCGGAGCTACAGCCTAGAAGATATGAGCAAAACGAGTCAAACATGGCATTGATGCAAAATGCATACAAACATCAAGCAAACACCTCAAAACAAGGATGCAACATGATAATATGGAACTACATGCAAAATCAAGCAAGTTTCATATAGAGCACTCTCAAAACGGAGCAACGGTTCAACACATGCACTCCATACAAGTTATAGCAACAATCTGTCTATAACAGCAACTAGGCATATTACAAGCATCAAAACAACAAGCTACAGCATCTCAACGTAATAACAAAAGGCATGGACATGAAGTACAGGTAAAGCATAACAAAACATGAACACTAAGCTATCTCCAGAAATCACTAGAACATGCTCAAAAGGACATGGAAAGATTGTAAATAATAACAGTTTCAGGCTTTAGCAGAAATAACATCAGGTTGCAATGTTTAGAGCTATCAAACAACATGTTACAGGAACTTAACATGGAAAACAAAGGCATGGCATGAACCTACTAATTTCATAGAACAAAAGTCCCTTACTGGCCAAGAGCCAAAAAGGATCAGAAAATATGATGGCACCCATGTAAACATGGCAAGTTATATTACAGATTCATACATGGCAGGAACAACAATAAGTAGGCATGTTGGTGAGCTTGAACCACTCACCACAAAGCAATAAATGGCATGGCAAGGCAACCAACAGTAATAATACATGTTTGTGAAGCTAAGCATGGCAAGAGCAAGGTCATAGGGTGCATGGATCACTAGCAAACAATCATGGAAACATTGAACTTAATGTTAACAGGCTGAGAGCAACATCATTTAGCAACTTTGGAGCAAGATAACAACAAACTACTGTAGTCTATAAATGCAACCAGGGGCATGAATGGATATAGCAAGACATGTATAATGAAACATCCTTAGTGAACAATCTCCAGACTATGCACGAAATGACTTGTAGCAGCAGGTTTACATAGCAACAAAATATAACAGAATCTGTCAGGAAAACAGCAACAGCAAGTACCATACTTAACAAGATTGATGCACTCAGTACACAACTCACAAAAATACAAGGATGGCACCACTGGAAAGATGGCATGGCATAGATCAAAACACATGTAGAGCTCATACTCATAGGATGCACACATCAATCATGGGAAAAATGACAAATGAGCAAGTTATAACAGTTTCAGCAGATTAACAGCAACATGCACTCTTCCAACAGCATTTCGGGCCTCAAGATGAGCTGAAATGAAAATGATGCAATGAGATGAAATGAAGTACTCGTCGAGACGAACAATTTTACATATTACACGCACAAAACGGAGCTACGGATGCAGAGATACAATGCGATGAACATGGCATGATTATGTCAAAAATCTGGGACTTGCACGAATTTTACCTCCGCGAAAGTCAATGCGGGACGGAGGGATCCAGGGGCGCGGGGCACCAGGGTCGCGGTGGCGGGGCCACGCCGGCGAGGAGGCGACGGGGTTGAAGGCGGCGGCGGCGGAAGTTCCGGCGACGGGCGGAGGCGGCGCCGGCGGGGTCGGGCGGCGGCCGGCGGGAAGGCGCGGCGGCGCGGGGGCACGGGGCGCCTGCGGGCGCGGCGGCGACGACCAGGCCGGGCGGGCCCGATTCGGACCACGGCGGGTCGGATCCGGGCCCCGACGGGCCTGGCGGCATGGGACGGCGGCGGGGACAAGTGGCGCGATGCCACTGGCTGCGGGGGCGGCGGCGATTTCGTCCGGTGGCGGCGGACGTGTCCGGTGGCGGCGGAGGGCGATTTTTAGGGTTTGGACCCGGGATTTCGGAGGGGAGGCTTATTTATAGGTAGAGGGAGCTAGGAGGCTCCAAATGAGGTGCGGTTTTCGGCCACGCGATCGTGATCGAACGACCGAGAGCATGGAGGGGCTTTGGATGGGTTTTGGGCCACTTTGGAAGGGGTGTTGGGCTGCAACAAAAGAGGGCTTTTACGGTTACCCGGTTAACTGTTGGAGTATCAAACGGACTCCAAATGGCACGAAACTTGACAGGCGGTCTACCGGTGCTATACCAAGGCCGCTTGGCAAACCTCGGGCCATTCCGAGAAAGTTTAACACTCGCACAAGAGAAAGGGCAAAAAGGGGGACGCCGGATGACATAGGAGTGCCGGATTGCAAAACGGACAACGGGGAAAAGGCTCGGATGCATGAGACGAACACGTATGCCAAATGAAATGCACATGATGACATGATAAAATGCAACACGCAAACAAATGACATGGCAACGACGGCAAATAACTGGAAGACACCTGGCGCATCGAATCCGGGCGTTACAACACTCCTCCACTAACAAGAGATCTCGTCCCGAGATCTTAGGACCGAGACGGAAGGGAAAAGGGATGAGGTGAAACAAGAACTCAAGAGAAGAAGCAAAGAATTGAGAGCACTCGAGAAGAAGAAAGGAACAACGAGAATGACGAGAGTCGAAAGCTCACGGAAACAGATAGACTATGAAACCACTCGTTCTAACCGGAGTGGTTAGAATGAGAAAAGAAACGAATAAGACTGAAAGGATTTAGGTAGCACTCCGGCTGAAAATGGGAGGATTAGAACGAACTTGAGAGGATGGAATGGTACTTGATGAAGACATGACACAAAACCTCCGGAAAGAATTGAAAGAGTTGAATGAAAAGAACGGATAAGGATATGAAAACTTATGCCACGAATGAAATAGAAATCAACCTTAAAAGAAAAGATTGAATGGAGTTGTTGAGAAAATCAACAACAAAAGAATAAGCTTGTTGTGGTCTTATAGGTAACATCTCAAGATCATAAGGTGATAACTGGCCACAAACGGAAATGATTCGATAGCTGAGAAGAACGAAGAAATGCAAAACTCCACTTCAAAAGGATATGGAGAATTAATTGCACTTCGAGACGCGAGAAGAAAAGATACTTGAACTCCACCAACAAAATCTTGATGAACTCTTTGGAGAATGAATTAAATCATGACGAACCACCATGAAGAACTCCGGTAACAAAAAGGATGATGAGATAGAAATGAAGGATGAAAGAATAAGATGAGCCTTGCGGCGATTTAGATGGAGGTTCCGACGAGATGGCCGAGAAAATTTGAACTCCGGAAAAGAAAGAAAATGAAAACACTTGAAACTAGAATTTATTCATCACGAACAAACTCCGAAGGAAGGATTACTCACTTGGAAGAAATAAAAATAGGATTTATTGTATGCTTATCCTTCATCAAATTAAATTGTTGACAAGCAATGGATTTTGCATACTACTTATTCTTCTTGAAAAGGATTGAGAAATAACATGTCGCACACTTATTAAGGTCTTCATGAACCACCGGTAGGATTGAAAGAACGAATGGATTAATATGATAAACAAGGAAAAGGATCTTGAACAAACCACCGTAAGAATTCAAAAATGACTGCTGAAAAGAGAATGAATCACCGGGAAGAATTAGCAGAACAAATATGCTAGAGGGGATTTAGATGCAAAAGAACGAAGAGATCGCGAACTGATTGAAGAATACTTGAACGAAGCACCGGAAGAATATTGAGACAAACGAAAGGGCACAATTATAGAATAATTGGAGATTGAATCTGAAAAACATAGAACGAAGAAATCTTCCGAAAAAGATGGCCTCCAGATGATCGAGAGAGAAAGCAACTCCTGAAATGCTCCGGATGGATGAAAAGAATTTGCATGACTTGAAACAATTTGAGCGGATAGCATCAAGCTAGCGACATGAATCTTCGGGAGAACGGACAAGATTTAGAGGGAAAATTCTTCTTCGGTCTTCGAATGGCGACGGAAAAACAACACCAAAATTGCTGAGATACTCCGGGAGAATGAAAAGCGAAGAGGTTGAGCCAACAATGAAATGATTTGAAAGAGATCTTGGAAAAGCATGTGACTGATGAAATTCATTCTCACGTTACACTTGAAAAGAATTTAAGAATAACTCTGGGGAATTATAAGAGTCAGGTAAGATCCTGGGAAAAGACCTGTGGGTTAGGGCCCACTAAAAGAAAAACACCGTTGGAAAGGGATGTTGAAGAGGTAGATGATGCACCGGAACAATTGAAATATTCGAATGAGGTGACAACCTCGAATTAATTGGAACAAAGACGAATCTCCTGAGATGTCTTCCGAACTTTGGAATGATTGAATGGCGAGAAGCAAACGAGCAAGGAAAAACACTTGAGCCGAGGAAAAAGAATATGAACAACCCGAAAAACTTGAATTGAGTCCACCGGAAAAGAAAAGAGATGAAGAATGTCGAACAAAACGAGAATTCACTGGTTAAAATAATTTACAAAAGGCTGAAGAGGCTTCGCACGAATGAAATTGATGGTCGAAAGAGACTCAGACACCGGGAAGAAGAGGGTGGGAGCGCGGGAAAAACAAAGACAACTTGCAAGGGGGAACCGACGAATATCTTGAAGAGAAAACACCGGTTGAAATCATTGAGGAAAGAAAACAAAGACTTCGCACGAGTAGGATGGGTACTCGATTACGGACTCCGGATTCGAGAAGAAGAAGGGAGGGCGGGTGGGAAAAAGAAAGACAACTTCGGACAGGGAAACAACATCGATCGAAAAGAGCTGAGGATTGATCTCCCAAAGAGAGAGAGGTTTGAATCAGCTTGACGAGGATTGCGCCAGACAAAGAGGATGGACAGCGAACGAAAACTAACCGCGTGATCCTAAAGAAAAATTCGAAGGGGAAGAGGAGTAGTTCAAAACACCTACGTCAAGATTCCTTACTAGAGCGACGAAGGGGCAGAGGAGTAAAAAGAATTCCTACTCTCCGATATAACTAGACTCAGAAAACAGTTTTCTTCTAGACTCAACAACGGCCAAACTACACGATCAATCAAGGGGGCTCCTAGGGTCGGTCGAGGCTCTGATACAAACTTATTGTTGGGGAACGTAGTAATTTCAAAATTTTCCTACGCACACGCAAGATCATGGTGATGCATAGCAACGAGAGGGGAGAGTGTTGTCTACATACCCTTGTAGACCGAAGCGGAAGCGTTGACGCAACGTAGAGGAAGTAGTCGTACGTCCTCCCGGTTCAACCGATCCAAGCACCGTTACTCCGGCACCTCCGAGTTCTTGACACACGTACAGCTCGATGACGCACCCCCGATCTCCGATCCAGCAGAGGCGCAGGGGGAGAGTTCCGTCAGCACGACGGCGTGGTGACGATCTTGATGTTCTCCTGTCGCAGGGCTTCGCCTAAGCACCGCTACAATATGACCGAGGTGTAATATCGTGGAGGGGGGCATCGCACACGGCTAAGGAACGATCTCAATGATCAACTTGTGTGTCTAGGGTGCCCTCCTACCCCCGTATATAAAGGAGGGAGGGAGGAGGTGGCCGGACCAAGGGGGGCGCGCCATAGGGAGGGGGAAACCTACTCCAAGTAGGTTTCCCCTCCTTTTCCTAATCCAAGTTGGAGGGGGAAGGAAGGAGTAGTAGTAGTAGGAAGGAAGAGGGGGAAGGAGAGAAGGAAAGGGGGGGCCGGCCCCCCTCCCAATTCGGATTGGGCTTGGGGGGCGCGCCCCCTCCCTTGCTCCTTCTCCCTCCCTTCCAATAAGGCCCAATAAGGCCCATATACTTACCGGGGGGTTCCGGTAACCTCCCGGAGCTCCGATATATTCCCAAACTCTCCCAGAACCTTTCCGGTGTCCAAATATATCCGTCCAATATATCAATCTTTATGTCTCGACCATTTCGAGACTCCTCGTCATGTCCGTGATCACATCCGGGACTCCGAACAAACTTCGGTACATCAAAATACATAAACTCATAATATAACTGTCATCGAAACCTTAAGCGTGCGGACCCTACGGTTCGAGAACAATGTAGACATGACCGAGACATGTCTCTGGTCAATAACCAATAGCGGGACCTGGATGCCCATATTGGTTCCTACATATTCTACGAAGATCTTTATCGGTCAAACCGCACAACAACATACGTTGTTCCCTTTGTCATCGGTATGTTACTTGCCCGAGATTTGATCGTCGGTATCCAATACCTAGTTCAATCTCGTTACCGGAAAGTCTCTTTACTCGTTCCGTAATACGTCATCTCATAACTAACTCATTAGTTACATGCTTGCAAGGCTTAGGTGATGAGTATTACCGAGAGGGCCCAGAGATACCTCTCCGACAATCGGAGTGACAAATCCTAATCTCGAATTATGCCAACTCAACATGTACCTTCGGAAACACCTGTAGTACTCCTTTATAATCACCCAGTTACGTAGTGACGTTTGGTAGTACCCAAAGTGTTCCTCCGGTAAACGGGAGTTACACAATTCTCATAGTTATAGGAACATGTATAAGTCATGAAGAAAGCAATAGCAGAATACTAAACGATCAAGTGCTAAGCTAACGGGATGGGTCATGTCAATCACATAATTCTCCTAATGATGTGATCCCATTTAATCAAATGACAACACATGTCTATGGTTAGGAAACATAACCATCTTTGATTAATGAGCTAGTCAAGTAGAGGCATACTAGTGACTATATGTTTGTCTATGTATTCACACATGTATCATGTTTCTGGTTAATACAATTCTAGCATGAATAATAAACATTTATCATGATATGAGGAAATAAATAATAACTTTATTATTGCCTCTAGGGCATATTTCCTTCAGTCTCCCACTTGCACTAGAGTCAATAATCTAGATTACATAGTAATGATTCTAACACCCATGGATTCTTGGTGCTGATCATGTTTTGCTCGTGAGAGAGGCTTAGTCAACGGGTTTGCAACATTCAGATCCGTATGTATCTTGCAAATCTCTATGTCTCCCACTTGGACTTGGTCCCGAATGGAATTGAAGCGTCTCTTGATGTGCTTGGTCCTCTTGTGAAATCTGGATTCCTTTGCCAAGGCAATTGCACCAGTATTGTCACAGAAGATCTTCATTGGTCACGATGCACTAGGTATGACACCTAGATCGGAAATGAACTCCTTCATCGAGACTCCTTCATTTGCTGCTTCAGAAGCAGCTATGTACTCCGCTTCACATGTAGATCCCGCTACGACGCTTTGTTTAGAACTGCACCAACTCACAGCTCCACCGTTTAATATAAACACGTATCCGGTTTGCGATTTAGAATCGTCCGGATCAGTGTCAAAGCTTGCATCGACATAACCATTTACGACTAGCTCTTTGTCACCTCCATATATGAGAAACATATCCTTAGTCCTTTTCAGGTATTTCAGGATGTTCTTGACCGCTGTCCAGTGATCCACTCCTGGATTACTTTGGTACCTTCCTGCTAAGCTTATTGCTAAGCATACGTCAGGTCTGGTACACAGCATTGCATACATGATAGAGCCTATGGATGAAGCATAGGGAACACCTTTCATTTTCTCTCTATCTTCTGCTGTGGTCGGGCATTGAGTTTGACTCAACTTCACACCTTGTAGCACAGGCAAGAATCCTTTCTTTGCCTGATCCATTTTGAACTTTTTCAAAATTTTGTCAAGGTATGTGCTTTGTGAAAGTCCTATTAAGCGTCTTGATCTATCTCTATAGATCTTGATGCCCAATATGTAAGCAGCTTCACCGAGGTCTTTCATTGAAAAACTTTTATTCAAGTATCCCTTTATGCTATCCAGAAATTCTATATCATTTCCAATTAATAATATGTCATCAACATATAAAACTAGAAATGCTATAGAGCTCCCACTCACTTTCTTGTAAATACAGGCTTCTCCAAAAGTCTGTATAAAACCATATGCTTTAATCACACTGTCAAAGCGTTTATTCCAACTCCGAGATGCTTGCACCAGTCCATAAATGGAACGCTGGAGCTTGCATACTTTGTTAGCACCTTTTGGATCAACAAAACCTTCAGGCTGCATCATATACAACTCTTCTTCTAGAAATCCATTCAAGAATGCAGTCTTGACATCCATTTGCCAAATTTCATAATCATGAAATGCAGCAATAGCCAACATGATTCGGACAGACTTAAGCATCGCTACGGGTGAGAAAGTCTCATCGTAGTCAACCCCTTGAACTTGTCGAAAACCTTTCGCAACAAGTCGAGCTTTGTAGACAGTAACATTACCATCAGCGTCAGTCTTCTTCTTAAAGATCCATTTATTCTCAATGGCTTGCCGATCTTTGGGCAAGTCAACCAAAGTCCATACTTTGTTTTCATTCATGGATCCCATCTCAGATTTCATGGCCTCTAGCCATTTTGCGGAATCTGGGCTCATCATCGCTTCCTCATAGTTCGTAGGTTCATCATGGTCAAGTAACATGACTTCCAGAACAGGATTTCCGTACCACTCTGGGGCGGATCTTACTCTGGTAGACCTACGAGGTTCAGTAGAAACTTGATCTGAAGTTTCATGATCAATATCATTAGCTTCCTCACTAATTGGTGTAGTTGTCACAGGAACCGGTTCTTGTGATGAACTACTTTCCAATAAGGGAGTAGATACAGTTATCTCATCAAGTTCTACTTTCCTCCCACTCACTTCTTTCGAGAGAAACTCCTTCTCTAGAAAGGATCCGAATTTAGCAACGAAAATCTTGCCCTCAGATCTGTGATAGAAGGTGTACCCAATAGTCTCCTTTGGGTATCCTATGAAGACACATTTCTCTGATTTGGGTTCGAGCTTATCTGGTTGAAGTTTCTTCACATAAGCATCGCAGCCCCAAACTTGAAGAAACGACAACTTTGGTTTCTTGCCAAACCACAGTTCATAAGGCGTCGTCTCAACGGATTTTGATGGTGCCCTATTTAACGTGAATGCGGCCGTCTCTAAAGCATAACCCCAAAATGATAGCGGTAAATCGGTAAGAGACATCATAGATCGTAGCATATCAAGTAAAGTACGATTACGACGTTCGGACACACCATTTCGTTGTGGTGTTCCAGGTGGCGTGAGTTGCGAAACTATTCCGCATTGTTTCAAATGTAAACCAAACTCGTAACTCAAATATTCTCCTCCACGATCAGATCGTAGAAACTTTATTTTCTTGTTACGATGATTTTCCACTTCACTCTGAAATTCTTTGAACTTTTCAAATGTTTCAGACTTGTGCTTCATTAAGTAGATATACCCATATCTGCTCAAATCATCTGTGAAGGTGAGAAAATAACGATATCCGCCACGAGCCTCAACATTCATCGGGCCACATACATCTGTATGTATGATTTCCAACAAATCTGTTGCTCTCTCCATAGATCCGGAGAACGGTGTTTTAGTCATCTTGCCCATGAGGCACGGTTCGCAAGTACCAAGTGATTCATAATCAAGTGATTCCAGAAGTCCATCAGTATGGAGTTTCTTCATGCGTTTTACACCGATATGACCTAAACGGCAGTGCCACAAATAAGTTGCACTATCATTATCAACTCTGCATCTTTTGGCTTCAACATTATGAATATGTGTATCACTACTATCGAGATTCAATAAAAATAGACCACTCTTCAAGGGTGCATGACCATAAAAGATATTACTCATATAAATAGAACAACCATTATTCTCTGATTTAAATGAATAACCGTCTCGCATCAAACAAGATCCAGATATAATGTTCATGCTCAACGCAGGCACCAAATAACAATTATTCAGGTCTAAAACTAATCCCGATGGTAGATGTAGAGGTAGCGTGCCGACCGCGATCACATCGACTTTGGAACCATTTCCCACGCGCATCGTCACCTCGTCCTTAGCTAATCTTCGCTTAATCTGTAGTCCCTGTTTCGAGTTGCAAATATTAGCAACAGAACCAGTATCAAATACCCAGGTGCTACTGCGAGCATTAGTAAGGTACACATCAATAACATGTATATCACATATACCTTTGTTCACTTTGCCATCCTTCTTGTCCGCCAAATACTTGGGGCAGTTCCGCTTCCAGTGTCCAGTCTACTTGCAATAGAAGCACTCAGTTTCAGGTTTAGGTCCAGACTTGGGTTTCTTCTCTTGAGTAGCAACTTTCTTGCTGTTCTTTTTAAAGTTCCCCTTCTTCTTCCCTTTGCCCTTTGTCAGTGTCAAAACCGGCGGATCTCGGGTAGGGGGTCCCGAACTATGCGTCTAGGCGGATGGTAACAAGAGACGAGGGACACAATGTTTTTACCCAGGTTCGGGCCCTCTCGATGGAGGTAAAACCCTACGTCCTGCTTGATTAATATTGATGATATGGGTAGTACAAGAGTAGATCTACCACGAGATCAAGGAGGCTAAACCCTAGAAGCTAGCCTATGGTATGATTGTTGAGATGTATGTTGTCCTACGGACTATAGCCCTCCGGTTTATATAGACACCGGAGAGGGCTAGGGTTACACAGAGTCGGTTACAATGGTAGGAGATCTACATATCCGTATTGCCAAGCTTGCCTTCCACGCCAAGGAAAGTACCATCCGGACACGAGCCGGAGTCTTCAATCTTGTATCTTCGTAGTCTTGGAGTCCGGCGGATATTGATAGTCCGGCTGTCCGGACACCCCCTAGTCCAGGACTCCCTCAGTAGCCCCTGAACCAGTCTTCAATGACGATAAGTCCGGCGTGCATAATGTTCGGCATTGCAAGGCGGGTTCCTCCCTTGAATAATCCAGAGAAGATCATGAACACCAGGATAGTGTCCGGCTCTGCAAAATAAATTCCACATTCCACCGTAGAGAGAATAAAATGCACACTTAACTCAATCTGCTGACGTATTATGCGGTGTGACATCACACCGCAACCAAGCCTTTGTTTGAATCGTTTTTTACTATACCACCTCAGCACGTTTAGCGAAGCGGTTTCCTTGGCACGTCTTGTCGAAGCAGAGATCGTGTTCCCCTTATCCCGGGATTCTCATCAATACGTGCGTGGGTAACCCAACCGCGCCATTGATGGTGGCGCTTGGGAGATAAGCGAGTTTTATCAGGCTGGTGGGGGACACATAGTTTTGTCCACCTATATATAAGGGATAAGGATTCACCTTCTCACCTACGCCCTCTTCCTCCTTTGCCTATCCATCCCGCGAACTCAAGCTCCAACGCCCAAGCTCGCGCATCTCGCCTCGACCTTCTCCGAATATGTCCGGAGCGGGAGGTAAATGGTTGGCCTCCACCGCTAAGGAGGAGGACATCACCAAGCTGCGCAGCGCCGGATACCTTTCCGGCGAGATCGCGCATCGGCTGCCCGACGAGGGGCAGCTCATCCCTACACCCGGGCCTTGTGAGAGGGTCGTCTTCCTTCCCCACTTTCTCCGTGGACTGGGCTTTCCGCTCCATCCATTTGTCCGGGGGCTCATGTTTTACTACGGCCTGGATTTCCACGATCTAGCGCCGAACTTCATCCTCAACATCTCGGCGTTTATCGTCGTGTGCGAGGCCTTTCTCTGCATCCAGCCCCACTTCGGCCTGTGGCTCAAGACCTTCAACGTCAAGCCGAAGGTTGTGAAGGGCACGCAAGCGGAATGCGGAGGCGCCATGTTGGGCAAATTGCCCAACGTCCCTTGGCTCGAAGGGACCTTCGTGGATTCCATTAAGGGGTGGCAATCGGGGTGGTTCTACATCACCGAGCCGCACAAACCCACATGGGCGGCGGCCCCCGAGTTCAGATCTGGTATCCCCACGCAGCTCACGTCCTGGAAAGAGAAGGGCTTGCAGTGGGGCAATCCGGTGGAGGTGACGGGACTCCGAGCCTGCATCAAGAAGATGGTGAGCAATAACCTCAGGCTCGTCGACGTGGTCCAAGTCATGCTCATCCGGCGGATCCTCCCATGCCAAGAACGGGCATTCAATTTGTGGGAGTTCAATCCGGAACAGCACCAGGCGCTAAGCGGGCTCTTCGATACAACATACGAAGGTGCCTGGAGGGTGCTGTTCAAGGGCGCCGAAGTCCCCACATCCGCAACGGAAGATCGCGGATTCAGCTCATAGTGTCCAACTGACGAGGTAAGTGATTCAACCCCATTACGGGACACTTGTGATAATTAGATTGACTCTAGTGAGGTTTCATTCTGCCTCTTCCTTTGACAGGAATGGATGGAGAAGGCCAAGCTGCTTATCAGCCCGGCTCCCATGCCAGAAGATCCAGTGGATGCCCGCTTAGCAGGGTTGCTGGTTCCGGCACCGCACGTGGTGCCGGAGAAGAAGGCCAAGAAGGTGGCCGCGGGGACTCGAAAGAGTTCCCGCAATCAGGCGTCTGATGACGATGAGGACTCCTCCCCTGAAGACGAGGAGGAGGAGTATTCTCTCCCGGAGGAGGGAGAGAAGAAGAGGAAGGCTTCCCCAATCGGGGAGGCCGAAGGGTCCAAGCGGGGGAGAACTATCCCCCCGGACAGTTTTGCCAACATCAGCGTTGGCGAGGATGAGTGGCCTCCAAGGGCCAAGCATCCGGCGAGATCGTAAGTATCCGGATCCTTGATGTGTAATTTCTTTTATGTCGCGTAGTATCCTTCTAACGCCGCATTCTGTCCGTAGTCCGGCCAAGGATGATCTCCCCGACTCATCGAGCGGGTCACTGGCCTCGTCGGATGTGAATTCCATCCCGACTGCCTCTACCCCACGCGCCGACGAGGACACCGAGGTGGGATCCCAAAGAGGGACCCATCAGGAGGAGGCTCCGGAGGCGCCGTCAGGCGACCTCCCGGACTTCGTGCCGGACTCTACATCGGAACCCGCAGTGGTTCCAGAGTCCGGCAAGCGGCCCCTTCGAAAGAAGGGCAGGACCGTGACGCCGGCGGCCTCCGTCCAACCGGAGGCGCCGGATAACCTGTTGGAGGCGCTTAAAGGCGCTTCCATCGAGGAAGAACACCGCACTATCATGAGTGCGGTGATTGAGAAGGTTCAGCTCGCCAAGGGCAGGCTGACCAAAGCCTGTAGCAGCCTTCTAACAGGCTTTGAGGTAAGAAGTTAAAATTATGTAATGTAATACGGCATAGACAGTAGCCCCTGATGCTTAGTTCGGTGTTCGGAAAGAAAAGCCGGACTGAGGATCTAACAAGATATTCGCAGGGTTGCTAAAAATATGTCAATATGGGTTTGCAGGCTGCGCTGCTGGCCTCTGCCGCATTAACGGCGGAGGTTGATAAGTTAAAGCAGGATCTCGAGCGGTCCGAACAAGAGCTCGGACATGCCAAGAGGCAGCTCGAGGAAAAAGAAGGTGAGTAACACCACTTTTGAATAAGTACCTTATAGAAAAGGGTTTTGGTTGCAAATATAATGAACAAGGATAATTTGTGCATCGCAGGGGCCACTAACAAGGTGGCATCCCTGAAGGATGCTGTGTCCGCGGCCGAACGCAGTGCGGCCGCGGAATGGGCTGAGCGAGAAAAGCAAGAGGCACGGGTGGCGGAAGTTCGGCAAGAGCTCCAGGCTCTCATGGAAAAACATGAGAGTTTGGAGCGTGACTCCAAGACTCGTGAGTCCGAGCTTGCCTCGGCTCTCGAAAGTGCCAAGTCCGCCAAGGCCGAGGCCCGTAAGGCCCTTCAGGAGGTTGAGGACATAAAGAAGATAGCGGGGGGTAAGGCATTCTTCATGCAAAACAGGCATGTTAATGTAAACTACCTGACACTTACCCGAATTCGGAGCTCTCTAGGGGCGTTTGCAGATCTGCCGCGTAGTGCGTCTGATGCTGCCGCATTCTATCGTGGCGAGGAGGGGAGCTCGACGGAGAAGGTCTTCTGGTCTCAGTATTCTAAGGCCGGCCATCCGGTGCCCCCAAGCGACCAGCTGAAGCAGCTGGTCGAACTCCACAAGGTAACTGAGGAGGCCATAAAGGGCCTCATAGTCCGGCTGTGGCCTGGACAGGCCATGCCTGGAAGCTACTTTCGCCTAGTGTGGCGGTTGGTGGGTGCATGCCCCAGGCTGGATGTAGTCAAGCGCTCCGCCTGTATTGAAGGCGCTCGTCGGGCCCTTGCCCGCATAAAGGTGCAATGGGGCAAATTGGATGCGGAGAAGCTTCTCACGGACCCACCGCCGCCGGGCAAGGAGTATCGCACGCCGGAGAAGTATTATAAAATTGTCCTAAAGGGAGCCTGCGATATTGCAGATGAGTGCTCCCGAAATGTAATTTTTGAGTGAACTCGCTGTATATTTATCCTGTGCACCGAAAACTTCGTTCATATGCGCCATGGGCAACGCTTGTTTAATTTAAAATATTACCTTCTGTGCGGCCGTTTATAAAATCTGAGAGATGGCAAGTCGTTGGCTTCAGCCCCCAAGCCACGAGTGCTGGGGTGTTCGGGATAAACATGAGCACTCTTGTTCCCATTGTTGGGTCCATCGAGGGAGGCGCTCAACACAACGAACAAGGCAACCGGACTTATAATGCTTGAACACTCTCACTTAGCCATAGAATTCTATAATTTTAAATTTCGGCGAAGCCCCTGGTATTCGGAAGACCGAATCCGGGGCGCTATCCACGCCTTCGTCGAACATTGTCCGGAACTTCGCTCGAAGCGGCGTGAGTCTTTAAGGACCCAAAAAAAACCTCTTGAACAGCGACCAGTCTCTCGCCTTATCATGCCAGTCAGTTTTAGCTTTCTCCACTGAGGTGTTAACCTGGCTCAACCGGGGCGCAATCGCAGTGGTTCTCCCAGTGCCACCTTAGCCGACAGAACGGAACGTAAGGCACCAAAACGTGGGAGCCGGGAAAACCCAACTATTGACCCAAGACATGATTCGGAGCTGATTCATATAATGCTATAAGTTCGGGGTGCCGCACTTGTGAAAGTGTTCGGACTTTATCACACCATATAGTGGGGAACAGAAGCCCCTGGCGTATTCGGCCGTACCAGAATATACGGGTGCAAGATGTCATGTAATGAACATATATGTAAAAGATAATGCAATTGCAATAAAGAGGTGCTGCATTATTTATGAAAGAAAGTCTGATAGTAAATCGGACTGATACAAATAGTGCGGTAAGCAAGGGATTTGGACTAAATAAACATGTCCCCCTCCAGGGATGAGCTGCAGACTTGGTGTATATAATCGAATTTAATGCTCGTAATTGAGACCACCTGAATATTCGTCGCGGCCTTCTTTAGTCCCTGACTGTTGTATCATGAGTTCGGCAGGTTCGCCACCGGACAGGGCTTCTGGTGAACAGAGTCATGTGTACATAAAAGAAGAAGAAGAAAAAATAAAATAAAAAAGAAAGGGAGGCGCACTTGTGAGCCCCTGGTGTGGTCGAGCCGCACTCTGGGTCCATTGTGATCGTGCCCCTTTCCCTGTACCCATGGTATCTCCAAAGCGTAATGATGTGCGCGGAGTGTTATTCTTGCGATTATGCGCGGGCGAGGGTTGGGGCCGCATTGCTACGCGTGCTCTGATCGCGCCAGGTGGTCTTGGTTGGTATTGCTCCGGGCGCGCTTTGCTGTATCCGGCTTTCTAACTGCCGGACTTGAGAATTGCCTGAGAAGGCTGCTCTGTACTTCTGCCGCGAGAGCTGCTGTATGTTCCTCCGTTCGGAGGGAGCGTTCCGTATTCCCATTGACCGTGATGACTCCACGAGGGCCTGGCATTTTGAGCTTTAGGTATGCATAATGCGGCACCGCGTTGAATTTTGCAAACGCGGTTCGTCCGAGCAGAGCGTGATAGCCGCTGCGAAACGGGACTATGTCGAAGATTAACTCTTCGCTTCGGAAATTATCCGGGGATCCGAAGACCACTTCCAGTGTGACTGAGCCTGTATAGTTGGCTTCCACTCCTGGGATGACACCTTTAAAGGTTGTCTTTGTAGGTTTAATCCTTGATGGGTCTATGCCCATTTTGCGCACTGTATCCTGATAAAGCAGGTTCAGGCTGCTACCGCCGTCCATCAGGACTCTCGTGAGGTGGAACCCATCGATGATTGGGTCTAAAACCAATGCGGCGAATCTGCCATGGCGTATGCTGGTCGGATGGTCTCTTCGATCGAAAGTGATCGGGCAAGAGGACCATGGGTTGAACTTTGGGGCGACTGGCTCCATCGCATAGACGTCCCGTAGTGTGCGTTTCCTCTCCCTCTTGGGTATATGGGTCGCGTATATCATATTCACCGTCCGCACTTGTGGGGTAAAACCCTTCTGTCCTCTACTGTTCGGCGGCCGGGTCTCTTCCTCGTCGTCGCTATTTAGCCCCTTGTCATTGTTTTCGGCAATTAACTTGCCAGCCTGCTTGAACACCCAACAATCTCTATTGGTGTGGTTAGCTGGCTTTTCGGAGGTGCCATGTATCTGGCATAAGAGGTCGAGTATTCGGTCCAGATTGGACGGACCCGGAGTGGTTCTTTTAAATGGCTTCTTCCGCTGACCGGGTTTAGAGCCTCAGAATCCGGCATTGACTGTCGTATCCTCCTTATCGTCGCCGTTAATGCGGCGCTTGTTTTTGTTTCGACGTGACCTGCCGTTGTTGTCCTTAGTATCCGGACTGCCAGAATTTTTACGAAGATTGTTGCTGCGGGCTAGCCAGCTGTCCTCTCCCGCACAAAAGCGGGTCATTAACGATGTGAGGGCTGCCATTGACTTCGGCTTTTCCTGCCCCAGGTGCCGGGCTAGCCATTCGTCCCGGATGTTATGTTTGAAGGCTGCAAGGGCCTCTGCGTCCGGACAATCGACGATTAGATTTTTCTTCGTCAAGAACCGTGTCCAGAATTGTCTGGCCGATTCATCTGGCTGTTGAATGATGTGGCTTAGGTCATCGGCGTCTGGTGGTCGCACATATGTACCTTGGAAGTTATCAAGGAATGCGGCCTCCAGGTCTTCCCAACACCCAATTGACTCTGCGGGCAGGCTGTTAAGCCAATGCCGAGCTGGTCCTTTAAGCTTGAGTGGGAGGTATTTGATGGCATGGAGATCGTCGCCGCGGGCCATATGGATGTGGAGAAGATAGTCTTCGATCCACACCGCGGGGTCTGTTGTGCCATCGTAAGATTCTATGTTTACGGGTTTAAACCCTTCGGGGATCTGATGATCCATTACTTCGTCAGTGAAGCATAACGGGTGTGCGGCGCCCCTGTATTGAGCGATATCACGACGCAGCTCGAGAGAGCGCTGTCTGCTGTGTTCGGCCCGACCGGGGTTATTGTATCCGGCACGATGGTATTCGTCGTGGGTCGTAGGGCGCCCACGTGATCCATAGATGGATCTGGATTGCCTTGCTTTGTCCTCCAGTATGTCTCGCAAGTCCGGCGCGTTCCCTCTTGGCTTCGTACTTTTGGAGCGATGCCGGGGTATGGTCTTGGCTGGGGGCCTGGATGCCTCTCTGTCACGACCACGGGGTGGTCGGTCAGCCATATCGTGCGCTGGTGATGGAGGTATGTACGCTTCCTCCTCTAATCGGGGGAGCGTCTTGCGTCTTGGGTAACTTTTGGAGGGGCGTTCGAGTTTATACTCTTCGTCCGCGAGGACCTCGGTCCATCGATCGGCCAGCAGGTCCTGATCAGCTTGAAGCTGCTGCTGCTTTTTCTTTAGGCTGTTTGCTGTGGCGATAAGCCTGCGCTTGAAGCGCTCTTGTTCGACGGGATCCTCGGGTACGACGAATTCGTCATCGTTGAGGCTTGCTTCGTCTTCGGAGGGAGGCATATAGTTATCATCCTCAACCCCTTCGTCTGCCGCCCTCTCGTGGGGGCTTGCTTCTGCATCCTCCTGCACTGAGTCTTGCTGGAGGGGATTGTCTTCGGCACTTTTTGGAGTATTATTGTCTCCTGTGCCGGAATCTCCATTCTTGCTGTGGCAGGATTTAGAGCGGCGCCGCTGACGCCGGCGTTTGGGCTGCTTCTTTAGAGAGTCTGCCTCCGCTGCTTCTTCGCCATCCCCTTCTTTTGGGGTGTCCACCATATATATGTCGTATGACGAGGTGGTCTTCCAGTGCCCTGTAGGCGCTGGCTCCTGTTCGTCTCCGGCATCGTCGTCCATAGCGTCGATGTCGTCGGAGTCGAAGTCTAGCATGTCGGTTAAATCCTCGACAGTGGCTACAAAGTGGGTGGTGGGTGGGCTCTGAATTTCTTCGTCGTCCGTACTCCAACCATCCTGGCCATAGTCCGGCCAGGACTCTCCCGATAACGAGAGATGCTTTAATGAATTCAGGATATCGCCAAAAGGCGAGTGTTGGAATATGTCCGCGGTGATGAATTCCATAACCGGCGCCCAATCCAGATCAATTGGCAGGGGCGCGGGAGGTTCGGAGTCCGGCAAGGAGTCCGGCGCCTCGGAATCACAAGTTTCGGGGGGGACAAGATCGGTGTTCGGCTCCATCGCCGTGGAGGTTGAAGCCCCCAGGGCAGCGTCTATCCACCGGCCCTCGATCTGGGCGATCGGCTCCGGGCTAATAGCCGGAGCAGATCCGTGTGCGGCCACCAAGGCACTGTTCGGCTGCAGAGCTAGATCATGCCCATCGTCATAGTGTGGCACGCTCGGCTGTGGCTCGAGTCCGTTGAAGATCAAGTCTCCGCGGACATCGGCGGTGAAGTCTAAGCTTCCAAATCTAACCTGACGGCCAGGGGCGTAGCTTTCGATCTGCTCCAGATGGCCAACTAAATTGGCCCGCAGGGCGAAGCCGCCGAATACGAAGATCTGTCCGGGGAGAAAAGTCTCACCCTGGGCAGCGTTGCTGGTTGAAGATGCCATCAAGCCTATCGGTGACGACACAGAGGAACTCTCAATGAAAGCACCAATGTCGGTGTCAAAACCGGCGGATCTCGGGTAGGGGGTCCCGAACTGTGCGTCTAGGCGGATGGTAACAAGAGACGAGGGACACAATGTTTTTACCCAGGTTCGGGCCCTCTCGATGGAGGTAAAACCCTACGTCCTGCTTGATTAATATTGATGATATGGGTAGTACAAGAGTAGATCTACCACGAGATC
This sequence comes from Triticum timopheevii, assembly GCA_963921465.1. NCBI lineage: Eukaryota > Viridiplantae > Streptophyta > Magnoliopsida > Poales > Poaceae > Triticum > Triticum timopheevii. Next base: position 117,340,071 of record OY997266.1, on the reverse strand, counting down.
AAGGAGGCTAAACCCTAGAAGCTAGCCTATGGTATGATTGTTGAGATGTATGTTGTCCTACGGACTAAAGCCCTCCGGTTTATATAGACACCGGAGAGGGCTAGGGTTACACAGAGTTGGTTACAATGGTAGGAGATCTACATATCCGTATTGCCAAGCTTGCCTTCCACGCCAAGGAAAGTACCATCCGGACACGAGCCGGAGTCTTCAATCTTGTATCTTCGTAGTCTTGGAGTCCGGCGGATATTGATAGTCCGGCTGTCCGGACACCCCCTAGTCCAGGACTCCCTCACCCTTCTTCTTGAAACTAGTGGTCTTGTTGACCATCAACACTTGATGCTCCTTCTTGATTTCTACCTCCGCGGCTTTCAGCATTGCGAAGAGCTCGGGAATAGTCTTGTTCGTCCCTTGCATATTATAGTTCATCACGAAGCTCTTGTAGCTTGGTGGCAGTGATTGGATAATTCTGTCAATGACGCTATCATCCGGAAGATTAACTCCCAGTTGAATCAAGTGATTATTATACCCAGACATTTTGAGTATATGCTCACTGACAGAACTGTTCTCCTCCATCTTGCAGCTGTAGAACTTATTGGAGACTTCATATCTCTCAATCCGGGCATTTGCTTGAAATATTAACTTCAACTCCTGGAACATCTCATATGCTCCATGACATTCAAAACGTCGTTGAAGACCCGGTTCTAAGCTGTAAAGCATGGCACACTGAACTATAGAGTAGTCATCAGCTTTGCTCTGCCAGACGTTCTTAACGTCGTCAGTTGCATCAGCAGCAGGCCTGGCACCCAGCGGTGCTTCCAGGACGTAACTCTTCTGAGCAGCAATGAGGATAATCCTCAGGTTACGGACCCAGTCCGTGTAATTGCTACCATCATCTTTCAACTTTGCTTTCTCAAGGAACGCATTAAAATTCAACGGAACAACAGCACGAGCCATCTATCTACAAACAAACATAGACAAGCAAAATACTATCAGGTACTAAGTTCATGATAAATTTAAGTTCAATTAATCATATTACTAAAGAACTCCCACTTAGACAGACATCTCTCTAGTCATCTGAGTGATCACGTGATCCAAATCAACTAAACCATGTCCGATCATCACGTGAGATGGAGTAGTTTCAATGGTGAACATCTCTATGTTGATCATATCTACTATATGATTCACGCTCGACCTTTCGGTCTCCGTGTTCCGAGGCCATATCTGTATATGCTAGGCTCGTCAAGTATAACCTGAGTATTCCGCGTGTGCAACTGTTTTGCACCCGTTGTATTTGAACATAGAGCCTATCACACCCGATCATCACGTGGTGTCTCAGCACGAAGAACTTTCGCAATGGTGCATACTCAGGGAGAACACTTCTTGATAATTAGTGAGAGATCATCTTAAAATGCTACCGTCAATCAAAGCAAGATAAGATGCATAAAGGATAAACATCACATGCAATCAATATAAGTGATATGATATGGTCATCATCATCTTGTGCTTGTGATCTCCATCTCCGAAGCACCGTCGTGATCACCATCGTCACCGGCGCGACACCTTGATCTCCATCGTAGCATCGTTGTCGTTTACGCCATCTATTGCTTCTACGACTATCGCTACCGCTTAGTGATAAAGTAAAGCAATTACAGGGCGTTTGCATTTCATACAATAAAGCGACAACCATATGGCTCCTGCCAGTTGCCGATAACTTCGGTTACAAAACATGATCATCTCATACAATAAAATATAGCATCACGTCTTGACCATATCACATCACAACATGCCCTGCAAAAACAAGTTAGACGTCCTCTACTTTGTTGTTGCAAATTTTACGTGGCTGCTACGGGCTTAGCAAGAACCGTTCTTACCTACGCATCAAAACCACAACGATAGTTTGTCAAATAGACTCCATTTTAACCTTCACAAGGACCGGGCGTAGCCACACTCGGTTCAACTAAAGTTGGAGAAACTGACACTCGCTAGTCACCTGTGTGCAAAGCACGGCGGTAAAACCAGTCTCGCGTAAGCGTACGCATAATGTCGGTCCGGGCCGCTTCATCCAACAATACTGCTAAACCAAAGTATGACATGCTGGTAGGAAGTATGACTTATATCGTCCACAACTCATTTGTGTTCTACTCGTGCATATAACATCAACGCATAAAACCTAGGCTCGGATGCCACTGTTGGGGAACGTAGTAATTTCAAAATTTTCCTACGCACACGCAAGATCATGGTGATGCATAGCAACGAGAGGGGAGAGTGTTGTCTACATACCCTTGTAGACCGAAGCGGAAGCGTTGACGCAACGTAGAGGAAGTAGTCGTACGTCCTCCCGGTTCAACCAATCCAAGCACCGTTACTCCGGCACCTCCGAGTTCTTGACACACGTACAGCTCGATGACGCACCCCCGATCTCCGATCCAGCAGAGGCGCGGGGGGAGAGTTCCGTCAGCACGACGGCGTGGTGACGATCTTGATGTTCTCCTGTCGCAGGGCTTCGCCTAAGCACCGCTACAATATGACCGAGGTGTAATATCGTGGAGGGGGGCACCGCACACGGCTAAGGAACGATCTCAATGATCAACTTGTGTGTCTAGGGTGCCCCCCTACCCCCGTATATAAAGGAGGGAGGGAGGAGGTGGCCGGCCCAAGGGGGGCACGCCATAGGGAGGGGGAAACCTACTCCAAGTAGGTTTCCCCTCCTTTTCCTAATCCAAGTTGGAGGGGGAAGGAAGGAGTAGTAGTAGTAGGAAGGAAGAGGGGGAAGGAGAGAAGGAAAGGGGGGCCGGCCCCCCTCCCAATTCGGATTGGGCTTGGGGGGGCACGCCCCCCTCCCTTGCTCCTTCTCCCTCCCTTCCAATAAGGCCCAATAAGGCCCATATACTTACCGGGGGGTTCCGGTAACCTCCCGGAGCTCCGATATATTCCCAAACTCTCCCAGAACCTTTCCGGTGTCCAAATATATCCGTCCAATATATCAATCTTTATGTCTCGACCATTTCGAGACTCCTCGTCATGTCCGTGATCACATCCGGGACTCCGAACAAACTTCGGTACATCAAAATACATAAACTCATAATATAACTGTCATCGAAACCTTAAGCGTGCGGACCCTACGGTTCGAGAACAATGTAGACATGACCGAGACATGTCTCTGGTCAATAACCAATAGCGGGACCTGGATGCCCATATTGGTTCCTACATATTCTACGAAGATCTTTATCGGTCAAACCGCACAACAACATACGTTGTTCCCTTTGTCATCGGTATGTTACTTGCCCGAGATTTGATCGTCGGTATCCAATACCTAGTTCAATCTCGTTACCGGCAAGTCTCTTTACTCGTTCCGTAATACGTCATCTCATAACTAACTCATTAGTTACATGCTTGCAAGGCTTAGGTGATGAGTATTACCGAGAGGGCCCAGAGATACCTCTCCGACAATCGGAGTGACAAATCCTAATCTCGAATTATGCCAACTCAACATGTACCTTCGGAAACACCTGTAGTACTCCTTTATAATCACCCAGTTACGTTGTGACGTTTGGTAGTACCCAAAGTGTTCCTCCGGTAAACGGGAATTACACAATTCTCATAGTTATAGGAACATGTATAAGTCATGAAGAAAGCAATAGCAGAATACTAAACGATCAAGTGCTAAGCTAACGGGATGGGTCATGTCAATCACATCATTCTCCTAATGATGTGATCCCATTTAATCAAATGACAACACATGTCTATGGTTAGGAAACATAACCATCTTTGATTAATGAGCTAGTCAAGTAGAGGCATACTAGTGACTATATGTTTGTCTATGTATTCACACATGTATCATGTTTCCGGTTAATACAATTCTAGCATGAATAATAAACATTTATCATGATATGAGGAAATAAATAATAACTTTATTATTGCCTCTAGGGCATATTTCCTTCACTTATCACGTCCAATATGCGACCCTATCCAAAAGGAACTCGAAGGTCCCACCAAGGATAGACCCGCATATTGGAACGCTTTTGCAAGGTGGATATCATTACATCAACATTACATAATAGATGGGGATACATACATAAGGCATACAATGCCACACGAATACAACATCATCTTACATAAGAGCACAATCCGACTACGGATGAAACACAAACAGAAACTCAAACGACATCCACCCTGCTAGCCCAGACTGCCGACCTGGAACCTATCCCCTGATCGAAGAAGAAGCAGAAGAAGAACTCCAAAACAAGCAAACATCGCTCACGCGTCATGACATCGCATAACCTATACCTGCAACTGTTGTTGTAGTAATCTGTGAGCCACGAGGACTCAGCAATCCCATTACCATGGGTATCAAGACTAGCAAAGCTTAATGGGAAAGGAAGGGGTAAAGTGGTGAGGTTGCAGCAGCGACTAAGCAAGTATGGTGGCTAACATACGCAAATAAGAGCGAGAAGAGAAGCAAAGGAACGGTCGTCAACTAGTAATGATCAAGAGGTGATCCCGAACTCCTACTTACGTCAAACATAACATAGAAACCGTGTTCACTTCCCGGACTCCGCCGAGAAGAGACCATCACGGCTACGCACACGATTGATGCGTTTTAATTTGGATCGGGTGTCAAGTTATCTACAACCGCACATTAACAAATTCCCATCTGCCACATAACCGCGGGCACGGCTCTCGAAAGTTTATACCCTGCAGGGGTGTCCCAACTTAGCCCATGATAAGCTCTCGCGATCAACGAAGGATATTCCTTCTCCCAGGAAGACCCGATCAGTCTCGGAATCCCGGTTTACAAGACATTTCGACAATGGTAAAAGAAGACCAGCAAAGCCGCCCGATGCGCCGACAATCCCGATAGGAGCTGCACATATCTTGTTCTCAGGGCAACACCGGATGAGACATCCTACGAGTAAAACCAGACCTTGAGTTTCCCCGAGGGGGCCCCGCAGTCTACTCGGTTCGGACCAACACTTAGACAAGCATTGGCCCGGGGGGGCTATAATAAAGATGACCCTTGGGTTAATTACTCCCAAGGGAAAGGTAGGTGGTGGTGAGGCAAATGGTAAAACCAAGGTTGGGCCTTGCTGGACAAGTTTTATTCAAAGCGAACTGTCAGGGGGGGTCCCATAAATCACCCGACTGTGTTAGGAACGCAAAATCCGGGAACATAACACCGGTATGACGGAAACTAGGGCGGCAAGAGTGGAACAAAACACCAGGCATAAGGCCGAGCCTTCCACCCTTTACCAAATATATAGATGCATTAATAATATAAGAGATATTGTGATATCCCAACATAACCCTGTCCACCATGGAGAAATCTTCAACTTCACCTGCAACTAGCAACGCTATAAGAGGGGTTGATCAAAGCGGTAACATAGCCAAACAACGGTTTGCTAGGAAGGGTGTCAAAGGTTAGAGGTTCATGGCAATTTGGGAGGCTTGAGGAACAAGTGATAGGTAACGCAACATAGCGATAGAACGAAGCAACTAGCATAGCAATGATAGTAGTGAGATCCAAGGTAGCGGTCATCTTGCCTGAAATCCCGCAAGGAAGAAGAACGAGTCCATGAAGAAGATGAAGCCACGAAGACGAACCACACGTAGACGAACAAATCCTCACGATCGCAACGAAACAGGAACTATCGAAAAGAACCAGACAACATGGTAAACACACCACACATAGACAAGACATGATGCACAACAAGCATGATGCATGACAAGGCTACATGAAGCTACTCATGGCAAGAGATGATGCAAACAAGAACAACACATCAAGGCAAGTTTAAATGAGGCCGGGAAAAACATATAACAATTCCGGAAAATCCTCATATGCATATTTCGAAATTGGTCCAGATCTTAATAAACCTTATGTCCAAGTTGTTAAATAGCAAGTTAAGATGCACCAAGATGATCTACACGAAATTCTAGTCAAGTTACATATAAAGTTCATTAGATTCGGAGCTACGGCCTAGAAGATATGAGCAAAACAAGTCAAACATGGCATTGATGCAAAATGCATACAAACGTCAAGCAAACACCTCAAAACAAGGATGCAACATGATAATATGGAACTACATGCAAAATCAAGCAAGTTTTATATAGAGCACTCTCAAAACGGAGCAACGGTTCAACACATGCACTCTATACAAGTTATAGCAACAATCTGTCCATAACAGCAACTAGGCATATTACAAGCATCAAAACAACAAGCTACAGCATCTCAACGTAATAACAAAAGGCATGAGCATGAAGTACAGGTAAAGCATAACAAAACATGAACACTAAGCTATCTCCAGAAATCACTAGAACATGCTCAAAAGGACATGGAAAGATTGCAAATAATAACAGTTTCAGGCTTTAGCAGAAATAACATCAGGTTGCAATGTTTAGAGCTATCAAACAACATGTTACAGGAACTTAACATGGCAAACAAATGCATGGCATGAACCTACTAATTGCATAGAACAAAAGTCCCTTACTCGCCAAGAGCCAAAAAGGATCAGAAAATATGATGGCACCCATGTAAACATGGCAAGTTATATTACAGATTCATACATGGCAGGAACAACAATAAGTAGACATGTTGGTGAGTTTGAACCACTCACCACAGAGCAATAAATGGCATGGCAAGGAAACCAACAGTAATAAGACATGTTTGTGAAGCTAAGCATGGCAAGAGCAAGGTCATAGGGTGCATGGATCACTAGCAAACAATCATGGAAACATTGAACTTAATGTTAACAGGCTGACAGCAATATCATTTAGCAACTTTGGAGCAAGATAACAACAAGCTACAGTAGTCTATAAATGCAACCAGGGGCATGAATGGATAGAGCAAGACATGTATAACAAAACATCCTTAGTGAACAATCTCCAGATTATGCACGAACTGACTTGTAGCAGCAGGTTTACATAGCAACAAAATATAACAGAATCTGTCAGGAAAACAGCAACAGCAAGTACCATACTTAACAAGCTTAATGCACTCAGTACACAACTCACAAAAATACAAGGATGGCACCACTGGAAAGATGGCATGGCATAAATCAAAACACATGTAGAGCTCATACTCATAGGATGCACACATCAATCATGGCAAAAATGACAAATGAGCAAGTTATAACAGTTTCAGCAGATTAACAGCAACATGCACTCTTCCAACAGAATTTCGGGCCTCAAGATGAGCTCAAATGAAAATGATGCAATGAGATGAAATGAAGTACTCGTCGAGGCGAACAATTTGACATATTAAACGCACAAAACGGATCTACGAATGCAGAGATACAATGCGATGAACATGGCATGATTATGTCAAAAATCTGGGACTTGGACGAATTTTACCTCCGCGAAAGTCAACGCGGGACGGAGGGATCCAGGGGCGCGGGGCACCGGGGTCGCGGTGGCGGGGCCACGCCGGCGAGGAGGCGACGGGGTTGAAGGCGGCGGCGGCGGAAGTTCCGGCGACGGCGGAGGCGGCGCCGGCGGGGTTGGGCAGCAGCCGGCGGGAAGGCGCGGCGGCGCGGGGGCACGGGGCGCATGCGGGCGCGCGGCGGCGGTGACCGGGCCGGGCGGGCCCGATTCGGCCCACGGCGGGTCGGATCCGGGCCCCGACGGGCCTGGCGGCGTGGGACGGCGGCGGGGACAAGTGGCGCGATGCCACTGGCTGCGGGGGCGGCGGCGATTTCGTCCGGTGGTGGTGGACGTGTCCGATGGCGGCGGAGGGCGATTTTTAGGGTTTGGACCCGGGATTTCGGAGGGGGAGGCTTATTTATAGGTAGAGGGAGCTAGGAGGCTCCAAATGAGGTGCGGTTTTCGGCCACGCGATCGTGATCAAACGACCGAGAGCATGGAGGGTTTTGGATGGGTTTTGGGCCACTTTGGAAGGGGTGTTGGGCTGCAACAAAAGAGGGCTTTTACGGTTACCCGGTTAACCGTTGGAGTATCAAACGGACTCCAAATGGCACGAAACTTGACAGGCGGTCTACCGGTGCTATACCAAGGCCGCTTGGCAAACCTCGGGCCATTCCGAGAAAGTTTAACACTCGCACAAGAGAAAGGGCAAAAAGGGGACGCCAGATGACATAGGAGTGCCGGATTGCAAAACGGACAACGGGGAAAAGGCTCGGATGCATGAGACGAACACGTATGCCAAATGAAATGCACATGATGACATGATAAAATGCAACACGCAAACAAATGACATGGCAACGACGGCGAATAACTTGCAGACACCTGGCGCATCGAATCCGGGGCGTTACAGCTGCAGTCTTCAGCAGCAGTTGTTCATTCGCAAGATCATTGGCTAGGATCTGCTCGCGGGCTCTGGACTCCGAGAGCAACTTCTCCCGGCTGTACAGCTTCACCTTCAGATCATCGATGGACTCGTTGGTCTGGGAGAGCAGCTTGGTTTTGCTAGATATGGTGGTCTGCATCTCCGCCAGGTCATAGAGAGTTTTCTCTCTGTCGTCCTTGAGTGTGGGGATCTCCCTGGTAAGCTCGGCCAAGCTTGCCTCCAACTTCTCCACCTTGCCGGGCAGCTCAGCCTTGGTGGCCTCGGCCGCTTCAGCGCGGTCGATGGCCTCTTTCAGCTTGCCAACGTGGTCGAGGGACAGGGCGTCGAGCGCCTCCTAGTGCTTCTGCGACATGTCTTGAGTCTGCTACGCGACGAGCCGCTCAATCTCCTCGTCCTTGGCACGAAGCGTGGCGGCAAGCGCCGCTTCGCGAGCGACCAAGTCCTCCTCCTGGACATCGAGTGAGATGCGGCATTGCGTCTGATCGGACTCATCCTTGGCAGCTTTGGCTTTTGCCACCTCCCGCACCTTGTCAAAATCAGCTTGCTTAAAGAGGAGGTCCTGCTGGCGCTCGCCCAACTGGACTTGGGAGGCCCTCAGATCCTCCCAAGCCTTGTCAAACCAGGCCTTCATCTGGGCGACGCGCTCCTGGAAGTCCGCCTCAGCCTTGTCCATGGCCTCCATTCTAGAGTCTGCCTTCTCCTTGCGAGCCCGGTGGTGAGCCTGGGGCTTGTGGAAGTTGGCACCCATGGCTTGAAGGAGTTGGTCCTCCTTGGAAACGCCGCCGCTGACGCTCGGTTCATCAACAACCTGGAGCCTGGTGGCGGTTAGGATTTCCTCGTCAAAGACCTCCCCCTCGACTGGCGTCCTAGCGCCCGCCTCTCCTGGAATGTTGACGAAGAGGTCGTCGCCAATCTTCAAGTACCTGCTCGGGGCAGGGGCTGAGGAGGAGGAGGGTTGGTCATTGACCACCTCCTCTCTGGCAGGATCCTTAGCGGCCTCATCAGTGGTGGCCTTGCCGGCCTCCCCGGCAGGCCCCGTGGTGGCCTCCTCGGCAACGACCTTGCTGGCCTCCCCAACAGGCTCCTCAGCCACCTTCTCCCCGGCAAGGTCCTTGTCGGCTTCCCTGGCAAGCCCTGTGGCGGCCTCTTCAGTGGGTCCCTTGGCGGCCTCCTCAGCAGCAATGGTGGTGGCCTCGGCCTTAGTGTCCCTAGAGGTCTCCATGATCACCTCATCGACGTATGCCCGATCCGCCAAGGGAGAATCTAAGGCCAAGGGAAGGAAAAAGGCGAAATAGAAATCAGAAAAGTTCAAAACAGAAAGAAGGAAAGAATTCAAAATGGTGGATAGCAAGGAACGGCAGGCGCCTACTTACCCACAGCAGGTGGGGAGGGTGCGACCCCCTCTCCGGCTACGTCTATTGCCGGGACGGGGTCACCGGCGCCTGTTCCCACCTTCACCTCCTCCATGCGCAAGGGCTCGTCAGTGGGTACCCTTGCCGGGGACGCCCCTCTGATCAGCGTGGATGATGGGGGCGGCGTGTCAGGGGCGATCCTTAGGGGCTCCTCCTGCTCCCGTTCCCTTCCTGCAGTTTCGGCAAGATCACCAGTGAGAAGACATGCCCCAACACCCGCCAACAAGGGATAAGTGATGAACTCGCGTTGGGGACTGCGCTGGGGGCTGGACTCCGGACTGGTAAAGATCACCCCCGGTGCACGGGGGGTGCTCGTCGGGGGCTCAGTACTCGTCGAGGCCCTGGCCCTTTTCACCCTCCGGGCCAGCGTCTCCGCGTCACTGCAAACAATAAAATCAGATCAAGGGTCAAGGAATTCGACTAAGGAATCAGGGAATAGATGGATGGACCAGAGTGCATACTCATCCTCCTCTTCTTCTGCCCTCCTCTTCTTCCTCGGGCTGAATGACCCAAGGTCATATTTGCTCACCGGCACGGAGCACGCCGGGGGAGGAGATGGAGTCTTTACGCGCCCAGCCACAGGAGAAGCGGCAGCGCATCTGCTCGAGGAGGAGGCAGCGCCACGCCTGATCGAAGAAGAGGCAGCAGCTGTGGCCTTCTTCAATGTTGCGGCCCTCTTCGCCGATGCGTCTACCTCCAATTCCTCCATGACTGCGCGCCTCATATGGTGCATGGGCCCTGCCTGAGGCCCTTGCCGCTGTGCGGCCTTGCCGTGGCGGACTGGCTTGTTGGAGACGGTCGGTTACAAGACGCGCCTCTTCTTTGGGGCCAAAGGCTTGTCTGCCCTGAACGCCCCCTAGCCGGCTCTTCGGTTGCCTCTGTGGTGGGGGGATCACCGGCGCCAGCGCCACTGGTCTCTTCAGTGGGTTCCACCCACTTGAGAAATCTTTGTTCCTCTTCGGCCTCCTCGGCCTCGTTCTCCATGGCGCCACAGCTGCCGGCCTCCGCGGCAAGATCTGCCTCCTTCGCCCTGGTGGCAATATATGCCAGCTCTTGGGCGGTGGTGGGGTGGATGAGTTCTGGCTCGTCACGGACGTGGCCCTATGACAAGTTGTCGAAGAACCGCTACACATCCTCCGCCTTTGGCTCGGCCCAGGTTGGATCCAAGCCATGAGCATTGAAGGCAGTCATCGTGGCAATAATCTCGGTCTGGTGAGAGTTATTGCTCATCGGGTGCACCCCTGCCGGCAACCTGAATGGGTGGCCTTTCTTGCCAGCCTTTGAGGCCTTGCCGACCCACTTAGTGTTACCGTCCTCATCCGTCTTGAGCTGGAAGAGCCTCTGGCATATGGATGCGTGCTGCATCACGGTGAAGTTATGCTTTAAGCCGCAGCGGAGCCTCATGACGTCTGCTGCGTTCCTAAAATCCCAGGCCGGCCTCCCCTTCCGGTGCAAGGGAGTGATGCGAGGACGAATGAAATCAGCCCCAACCATCTCCAGTGTGAGGCCAGCGGAGACAAGGTGGAGGATCCTGGTGGTGGCGACCGTAAGCTTCGCATAGTTGGGGTCGGAGTCGCTCTAGTCATCGTCGCGGACCGACGGGCTTTGACGGACCTCGCAGAAGTGTTGTGGATCTTTCTCCACAATCTAGCACCACCGACCCCACCATTCATCCCACCGCTCCTTCTAGAAGCCCTCCTGATATGCACCCTTGCACACAGGCCTCGAGATCCAAGCGACAGAACCAGAGATGGTGTCACCTTGTTGAATCCAGGGGAAGAAGTAATGGTGAAAGAGCCTCATGCTGGGGAAGAATCCGGCGAAAGCCCTCGCAGATATGGGCGAAAAGGGCCATGCACGCCACTGCGTTCAGCGTGAAGTCCAAGAGGTGGAAGCCATAGATGTGCATGATGTCGTTAAAGAAATATGAGAAAGGGGGGCAGAGGCCGCAGGAGAAATAGTCGACGAAGAAAGGGTAGGTGTTCGGGCCGGCCTTGGCAAAAGGAGCAGGAATGACCTCGATGGCGGGATGCCCCATCGTCTCCTTCCCCCACAAGCACAGGAACTAGTCCTTGAGCATGAGCACATCAATCGTCAGAGGGAAGAGGGCGTGTTCCTTCCGCATCTTCACCAGCTCACTCTCCGGCAACTCCTTCCCCGCGGCGGCCTTGGCTGCTTTCTTGCCCTTGCTACCCTTGGGCGCCATGGCGGCAATGGGGGGGCAAGGGATCGAGAGGTAATGGAGGCGCGGCGGCGGCGAGGAGAGGTGCAAAGCTCTGATTCGTATTTGGGGGAGAAGAGGGAAACGGCGGTTCCGAGATTGGGAGAAGTAGAGAAGGTAAATGACCAGTGCTCCTGCGGTTTTTCCTTTTTATGGGGAAGGCGCGAGCCAGCTCTTTACCATTTACTACGGGATGACGCATGCGTGCCACGCCCATCCCACTCACGACCCCCACGTCACGCACTCGACGCAGGGTGTGGGGAAGCGCAACTGTCAGAAAAATCGTGGCGGTTCACCTCTGCCATGCCCGCCCGCGCACTACTTTGGGCCTGGCCCAACTACGCCCTGTGCTTGTGTGTGGCCCAGGCCCGGGGGCTTATTTCGGCGTACAAAAGTATGGGTACTTTTGTACCCCTTACTTGTGCACACACGGTCACAGCCACCCCTTGCAACAAGGCTTGGCGAGGCAGAGGAAGACAACAGAAGGCAAGGCAGGTACAAGGAACATCAAGGCAGCTGCCCAGAGTAACAAGCAGCAAGGGACAAGCAGGAACATGCCCGGCAACAAGCCTTGTCGAGGCGACCTGCGCGCCCCCTCCCGGCAAGCCCTTGCCGGGGCAGCTTGCGAGGAGACCAACAAGGTCACCACCCTTGAGGTTGGGAGCTCTGACACCATCGACAATGTTCAAGATCAAGACTTGAAGAGCACATGCCTGGTAGCATGCGGCTCCTCACGAAGATCGACAACCCATGAGTCCACGTGGGGGCCAAATGATGAAGACCCCTGGCAAGATGCTTGCCGGGGACGACTCCAAGGCCCCCGGCAAGCCTTGCCGGGGACGATCGCTGGGCCGCAACCAAGTCCACGCTCGGCAGGATTCCGCCACCTCACCACCACTCCAACGCGGCGATAGGCATGCCAGCTAAGCAGGTGCCTGCATGGCGGCATGCAGATCTTCGTGGAAGCTTACCACTTTTCCAACACTGCAGCTGTTTGGCCAGCGTGGCGCTGCATGCCTCGTCGGCCCAGACGCGTGGCAGAACGAGAGGAAGCGGCGAAGGACGGGATGGCTTTTGTTGCCGTCCCCAATAAAGCGAGAGAACACGTAGGCATCGCATTACATGCGCTTGTCCTATGTTGATCGAGCGATAAGCTTGTATCGCTGTAGCTTACCACCTCCTGTGTGCCACTGTGGCGACCCCTTTGTGTATAAAAGGAGGCCCAAGGCGCACAGAGAGAGGATTCGGACTTTTGAACAAAGCACGCATCATAGCTAGTTCAAAAGCTCAAGAACACATAAACTAGATAAAGCAGGACTAGGGTATTACGCATCCTCGCGGCCCGAACCTGGATAAAAATCCTCTGTCTGCTAACGACTCGACCTGCTCTTCATGCAACTAACCCCCCGCCGAACGTGGAAGGGATCCTTGTGACCTCATAGGTGATCGGCTTCCCCGAGACTACGTGGGCTGGTTTGCCTCCCTCCTATAGCCCATATGGCCCATATCTTTCCCTGGGGGGTTCCGGTCACCCCTCCGGTACTCCCGTATGTACCCGATACATTCCGGAACCCTTTCGGTGTCCGAATACTACCTTCCAATATATCAATCTTTACCTCTCAACCATTTTGAGACTCCTCGTCATGTCCGTGATCTCATCCGGGACTCCGAACAACCTTTGGTCACCAAAACACATAACTCATATAATACATATCGTCATCGAACGTTAAGCGTGCGGATCCTACGGGTTCGAGAACTATGTAGACATGACCGAGACATCTCTTGAAGGAAATATGTCCTAGAGGCAATAATAAAGTTGTTATTTATATTTCGTTACATCATGATAAATGTTTATTATTCATGCTAGAATTTTATTAACCGGAAACTTAGTACATGTGTGAATACATAGACAAAACATAGTGTCCCTAGTATGCCTCTACTGGACTAGCTCGTTAATCAAAGATGGTTATGTTTCCTAACCATAGACATGTCTTGTCATTTGATGAACAAGATCACATCATTAGGAGAATGATGTGATGGACAAGACCCATCCGTTAGCTTAGCATTATGATCGTTACAGTTTCATTGCTACTGCTTTCTTGATGACTTATACATGTTCCTCAGACTATGAGATTGTGCAACTCCCGAATACCGGAGGAACACCTTGTGTGATATCAAACGTCACGACGTAATTAGGTGATTATAGAGATGCTCTACAGGTGTCTCCTAAGATGTTTGTTGGGTTGGCATAGATCGAGATTAGGATTTGTCACTCTGTGTTTCGGAGAGATATCTCTAGGCCCTCTCGGTAATGCTCATCACTATAAGCCTTGCAAGCAATGTGACTAATGAGTTAGTTGGGGGATGAAGTATTATAGAACAAGTAAAGAGACTTGTCGGTAATGAGATTGAACTAGGTATGATGATACCGACGATCAAATCTCGGGCAAGTAACATACCGATGACAAAGGGAACAACGTATGTTGTTATGCGGTTTGACCGATAAAGATCTTAGTAGAATATGTAGGAGCCAATATGAGCATCCAGGTTCTGCTATTGGTTATTGATCGGAGATGTGTCTCGATCATGTCTACATAGTTCTCGAACCCATAGGGTCCGCACGCTTAACGTTCGATGACGATTTGTATTATGAGTTATGTGTGTTTGATGACTGAAGTTTGTTCGGAGTCCTGGATGAGATCACGGACGTGACGAGGAGTCTCAAAATGGTCAAGACATAAAGATTGATATATTGGACTATGTTATTCGGACACCAGAAGAGTTCCGAGTGGTTTCGGGTAAAAACGGAGTGCCGGAAGGGGTTACCGGAACCCCCCGGGGAAGAAATGGGCCAACATGGGCCATAGGGGAGAGAGAGGACAACCCACATAGGGGAGGCGCCCCCCCCCCCATGGGGAGTCCAAATAGGACAAGGGAAGGGGGCGCGGCCCCCCTTTCCCTCTCCCTCTCCCTTCCTTCCTTCCCCCTTCCACCAAGTGGAATCCTACTAGGACTTGGAGTCCTAGTAGGACTCCCTCCTCTTGGCGCGCCCAACTAGGGCCGGCAGCCCTCCCCCTATCCTCCTTTATATACATGGGCAGGGGGCACCCCAAAGCACAACAGTTGTTCTCTTAGCCGTGTGCGGTGCCCCCCTCCATAGTTTAACACCTCGGTCATACTGTCGTAGTGCTTAGGCAAAGCCCTACGCCAGTAACATCATCAACAGCGTCGCCACGCTGTCGTGCTGACAGAACTCTCCCTCGTCCTCAACTGGAACAAGAGCTCGAGGGACGTCATCATGATGAACGTGTGCTGAGCACGGAGGTGCCATGCATTTGGTACTTGGATCGGTTGGATCGTGAAGACGTTCGACGACATCAACCACGTTACTAAACACTTCCGCTTTAAGTCTACAAGGGCACACTCTCCCGTCTCGTTGCTATGCATCTCCTAAATAGATCTTGCATGATTGTAGGAAAATTTTGAATTACTATGTTCCCCAACACCTCTCCGGTCAATAACCAATAGCGGAACCTGGATGCTCATATTGGTTCCCTTATATTCTACGAAGATCTTTATCGGTCGAACCGCTATGTCAACATACGTTATTCCCTTTGTCATCGGTATGTTACTTGCCCGAGATTCGATCGTCAGTATCTTCATACCTAGTTCAGTCTCGTTACCGGCAAGTCTCTTTACTCGTTCTGTAATGCATCATGCCGCAACTAACTCATTAGTCACATTGCTTGCAAGGCTTCATATGATGTGCATTACGGAGAGGGCCCAGATATACCTCTCCGATACTCGGAGTGACAAATCCTAATATCGATTTATGCCAACCCAACAAACACCTTCGGAGCACCTGTAGAGCATCTTTATAATCACCCAGTTACGTTGTGTCGTTTGATAGCACACAAGGCATTCCTTCGGTGTCCGGGAGTTGCCTAATCTCATAGTCGGAGGAATATGTGTTTCACATGAAGAAAGCAGTAGCAATAAAACTGAACGATCATTATGCTAAGCTAACGGATGGATCTTGTCTATCACATCATTCTCCTAATGATGTGATCCCGTTCAACAAATGACAATACATGTCCATGGCTAGGAAACTTAACCATCTTTGATCAACGAGCTAGTCAAGTAGAGGCATACTAGGAACACAGTGTTTTGTCTATGTATTCACACATGTATCAAGTTTCTGGTTAATACAATTCTAGCATGAATAATAAACATTTATCATGAATAAGGAAATATAAAATAACAACTTTATTATTGCCTCTAGGGCATATTTCCTTCAGTTTTTTTAGCTCTCGGGCTCCATGAAGGCTGAAATTTTGAAAACTTTTAGAAGTAATTCCCTTCTTTTGCTCGATTGGGTTTTTTGGCTCTCGGGCTTCATGAAGACTGAAATTTTGAAAACTTTTAGAAGTAATTCCCTTCTTTTGCTCGATTGGGGCTTATTTGGCTCTCGGGCTTCATGAAGACTGAAATTTTTAAAACTTTTAGACCTAATTCCCTTTTTTGCTCGACTGGGGCTTATTTGGCTCTCGGGCTTCATGAAGCCTGAAATTTTTAAAACTTTTAGACCTAATTCCCTTTTTTGCTCGACTGGGGCTTTTTTGGCTCTCGGGCTTCACGAAGCCTGAATTTTTAAAACTTTTAGAGCTAATTCCCTTTTTTTGCTCGACTGAGGCTTTTTGGCTCTCGGGCTCCGTGTAGCCTGAAATTTTCAAAAAATCAAAATCATTTTCTAATTCTGAAATAAATACACAAGTACTTGTATATTAGATCTGTGTAAAACTTCATCATGAAATACATTCTGATGTGAGCTATAAAAAATCATGTACTTTCATAGTGAATAGTACATGTGCTAGAAATACACATTTTGTTATTCTTTTGTCTACCTTTCATATGCACGTGTGTAATTTTTTCAGTATCTTTTGAAATCTAAAAATTAGAATTTTTTGAATTTTGTGCTGCATGGAGCTCGAGCTCCATTAGCAATTTCCTTTTTTATCCCCTCCTTTTCCTTTCTTATTGGGATTACTCAATTAAAAAACATTTCTTTACCCGATTTAATCAACCTTGTGCCGTACTCTACCCTTTTAAACATGTTCTGTCAAGCTGGTCCCACGCGTCTGTTCAAACATGCCGTGCATTAAGATCAACTAAAATGTGTAAGGCTCACGATATAACCTGTAGAAATCTGGAGGAAAATGCTGGTAAAAAGGCCGAATAAGAAACGCCAGAAAGAAATAGCAAAAATAACTCAAAGAAACTTTCTCCTCCCTGTTTGTACATACTGGAAAGAAAAAGAAGTGGTTATTGTGAGGGCAAGCAACCTCCTTTGTGCCCCGTTGCTTTTGCTAAGATGGAACGATGCGCTCGTTTTCACATCCCCAAAACTCCCTTTTGATCATTGCTCCCTTGAAACCACGGGTTGCTTCAGCGCCAAGCCCTCCTCCCAAACCTTTTCCCCTACCCCGCGAGCAAACAATCGTCGAGCCGAGCACCTTGAAGCCATCGCACGGCAAAGCATCAGGAATTTTTCGGCGGGGAAATGGATGCCACCATGCCATAGATAGAACTCTGGGTTTCCTGTCCCTGCCTGGGCTCTACGTACGATCTCGCATATGCCCAGTAAAGTGACGACGGGGAAGGGAAGAGACGACGAGGACGCTGACGGGCGCAGAGCGGCCCGACACGGGGCGGCGGGGTCGTTTTCTCCGGCGAGCGAAAGGGAAAGGAGCCAGCCTGCCACCCAGGCCGGTCTGGTCTGATCGGAATAACCGCGGCGTGGCCCCAGACAGCGAGGTGACTGGCGGGAAAGGGGGCAAAAGGGCCGAAAACGACCCCCCGTCCGAGCTTATCAGCTCAAGCCTCAAGCAAAGGAAAGAAAAGGGATCGTGGAACAACAGCAGCAGCGTCATCAACACGGCCTTCAGTTCAGCACCACAAGTCCACAACAATCATTCCTTCAGCACAGTGCAATTATTTTGATAATACCAGTCACCATGGTCGAAACACGGTTGATCCGATCTTGACCCAGGCCAGTCAGGTGCCACACGGCCCACCTGCTCTGGCCCCATTTTGAATGACCAGACCAACTCATTTGGCATCACAGTGGCATGGGGTTATATAGCATATTTCACTCCACTGATAAAGCTCAGGCATGCACCATACATCCAAATTAATATGAACAAGGTGGACACATTTCTTACAGTCTACTAGCATAAAAATGAACTTCGCACAAAACCATCACTTCACTTGACACAAAAATAAACTCTACCAAGGCAAAGCCAAAGGCCTTGCCTGCGGCATCACAGGCGACCTTGCGACGACGGGTGCGCGCAACAGCAGAGAACGCCGAGTTTCTGCAAGCTTGGTCTTATTCATCAAGAGACAAACAAACAACCTATATGTAGAGGTGTATATTTCAAGCTCCCAGTACTTTCACCATCTCCATCTTCTATATGTAGTAGTAGAGACTAGTGGTGCTGCTACAGACGAGTAATGAAACCAACAACTTTTCACGACCCAAGAGCATCAAGTAAACCCAAAGTGGTAACCCATAGCTGTACACATGCCTATCTCCTCGGCAGAGCAAAGCCTCCTCCTCCTTTCCGGCGGCACCGTTCGCAAGGGCCACCTCACTGGGCAGCTCTGGGTGCTGCGAGCAACAGAAATGAGTTCAGCGAATCAACACGGCTGATTGTGCATGTACGTACGACGTGAGATGACGGGCGCGGAGCATGAAAATCGTGTCGAAAACGACCGAGCACATGCACATACCTATGTTCACGGCCTCGGAGTTCTTCATCAGGCGGACGCGTTGGCAGGCTTCCTCAAACATCCTGCGTAAGCATACCAGAGGTTAGGAAGTTAGGAATGCGTCGGTGTAACAAAAGTCCGGCGAGAACACTTCTCGTCATCTTCGGTTTCGAGTGGTTCGTTGCCATCCAACCGAGATAAAAGATAACGAAGAACTTGACGGGGGCCAGACCGCCAAACTATCTGGAACCCACACAAAGCAGTAACCACACTTCCTAGAAGGATCAAGAAACTATTGAAGGGTGCACAGTGAATTATAGTAGTGGAGAACAAAACTAGAAAGGAAACCTTATCCCAAGTAGCCTATATCTTAACAAAGTTACAAAGCGGATTCTTTTTTAGTTAGACATAGGCTGATGGATAGGCATCATGGTCTGCCCTGTTACTGGAAAGAAACTGGACATCAAAGTTTGCTTAATGTGCTAGGGTAGAATATGAACATAAATAGTAGTAATGCACTACAAGGCGCAAGAATAACCGAGAAAGAACCAAACATCCAATTCTTATAACTGACCCACACGGTCAATTCCTCTGGATGTGACATGAGCTCAAAAACAGAGATGCAAGTAAATCAGGCAGAGGATATTCGTTTGCTTCGATTATCCATGCCCCCCTAGGTGAATTCAGATTATCTTCAGGGGGAAAAAGGACAGCTTATGTTCATTTTTAAAATATGGTATTCAGTTGGTTCCCAAATCACTTTGCTCAGGTCTGCCATATTCTTACAAGCTACAATAACATCACAGGTAGATAAATACAGACAGAATCAGCGAAGCAATTAATCTGTTCAAATCTCATGCTACAGACCCACGCAATGCACTGTGTTAGTGCCAACAACCAACAACATCTCCTGGGGATCTAATTATTATGTATGAAAAATCAATCTCTTGCTCTGAACCGCAAGCAAAGCAACCTTGGTGCTTCCTAACCAAATCGTAAAGCATCAGTTCATGACAACCATGTCTGTTGCAGATCTCAATCAAGCAAGCAATCTAATCTTAACAAAAATCACTTTTGAATGAAAGTACTACGGGATTTGGTCCATTCTCCCAGATCAAGGATATCCAATTTGATCGGTCCAAGCGTCTGACAGACAAATTAACCCAGTCCAAACAATCATCCAAGCACATAGCAGAAGCTGGCAACAGGACACAATCATCCAAGCACATAGCAAAAGCTGGTAAAGATAACAAATCAAGGGGAAAGCAGGGGGAGGGTGGCGCAAGAAGCTCACTTCCAGGGGACGTCGCCGACGAGCATCCAGTCGCCGTCCTTGTCCTCGTAGGTGGGCACGTACTCCGTCCCGTTCACCGCGTCCACCAGCTTCATCTCGTCGTTGGCGAACTTCCCTGCGCACACCCAGCACATCGTCAGTTCAGTTGAGAACATGAAGGCGGCAAGCATGAGCAGGGGCCGAAGGCG
The DNA here is from genome assembly GCA_963921465.1 of Triticum timopheevii. Classification (NCBI taxonomy): domain Eukaryota; kingdom Viridiplantae; phylum Streptophyta; class Magnoliopsida; order Poales; family Poaceae; genus Triticum; species Triticum timopheevii. Next base: position 117,319,886 of record OY997266.1, on the reverse strand, counting down.
GGGAGGGGTCGATTGAGGCACTCACTGATGGTGAAGTGGGAGCAGAACTTGCCCTGGAGCGCGCGGAGGAGCTGGTCGTAGCCGGCGTAGTCCCGCAGGTTCACCTTGCGCAGGTAGGGAGCGCCGTCGACGGCCACCTTGACGAACTTGGCCGGCGCGGCGGCCGCCCTGGTGGACCCGGCGGCGACGTTCTCGAGCGCGTTCTTGCGGAACGACCTCACCGGCGGCCAGCCAACCACCCGCTCCCTGGTGAGCCAAACAAACAGCGGAAACCCCGGGTCAGGTCAATCCCAACCCAACGAACTCCCGCGCAGTTCGCCGCAAGAAAGAAAGCATTTTTTTACGGGGAACAGACAGCAGAGGGGGAGGGAGGGTGGCGCGTACTTGGGGGCCGGCGGAGCCTCGGCGAGGAGGGAGGAGCGGTCGGCGAGGGAGCAGGAGGAGGAGGAGGAGGCGCCGCGCTTGCGGTCGGGGTCGCCGGGGAGGCGCAGGGTGAGCGTGAGCGCGGTGTCCTCGAAGTCTAGCCCGGACGCCGCGGAGGACTCCGTGGAGCTCCGCTCCGTCTCCGCCGACATGGCCACCGGCGTCGTCGCCGCCCTCGTCAGCCTCTCTCGAGTCTCGAGCTCTGCGCGCGTCGGCGGTGGTGGCGGTGGCGGCTGCGTCGTCTTCTTCTTCTGCTGCTGCTGCTGCTGCCTCTGGTCCAGCTTTGTGCGGTCCGGGGAGGCGGCAGGTTGGTTATAGACAGACCAGGCGGGCGGGCGGGCGCTGCCTGCCACCGGTCACCGGCGGTCAACGGTCACGGCGCCCGGCTTTACGCACCGACGCACGCACCGCGCCGTATTTCCACTCACCCCCCTGCTCCCTTCCTCCGCCAGGACTGATCCACAATACTGGAGAAGTACGAGGGGCGGAGCGCGAAAGGGGCAGGGGGTCGGCTTTCCCGAAACGGAACGGAAAGCGGAACAGTGGCGGCACGGCGGGCCGCGCGAGCGGGTGGGCCCGGGCTGCCGGTTGGGCGCCCTGCAGCGGCCCGCGGATGCGGCGAGCGGCGGGGCCCGCCGTGCCTTGCGCTGCACGGCCGGCCGGCCGCGCGATCGCCAGCGGACGGCGTGGGAGGCGTCGCTCGAGGACGGGAACTGTTGGGCATCATATCATCGGCGCACGTACGTACGGTTGCGCCATCGGCCTCAGCCAACATGGATCCGTGCTGCCGGTGGGTCGCGCCGATGGATTGGAATCAAATCTTGCGCGGGAGGTTTGTTTCCGGATGACACGCCACCTAGTTTCGATTGGTTTGGCCAATGCCCAATGGTGATACATGGTTCCAAAATTTTATTTCTAGAAACACAACATGCGCTGTAGCCGATCACAGGCATGCACCCACGAGCCAACCATCCAATACTATCCCTTAAATGTCCGTCATTTGAATTCAAGTCTATCCTATCACATAGCGCGCGCCGGATCACATCCTCAATCACAATAAAAAAAGGAACAAGTATGCATAATTTTTACATTCCCACACAAAAGAATATTGTCTGACAATCCGTGCAAAAAATTGGATCACATGCATCCACGGTGCGCGTGCGCAGTGTACCACTAAAAGAATAGTGACGAAAATTGATATTTGGCCTTCTCATTTGAGGACCGAGATATCCACTCACCTACGAGCATCCCTAGTTCTCTACTCAAGATGTATATACTCCCCATAGTAACTCTTAACTAGTCTCGTATGGAGAGGCGTGTCAAAAGAGAGCACCGCATCTCTCCTTCATCTTTGATGTAAGGTCGTCGCAAGATCAAGCTCATTAGAGCATCTCCAACGGCCGCGCTATAGCGCCGCGCGCAAAAAACCTGTTAGCGCGCGCGCTGCGCCTGGTTTGGCGCGGCGCGCTGCGCCCGCTCCAGCAGCCGCGCTAAAATGCAGCGCGCGCGCGCCGCTCCAGCAACGCTCAAAAATGCAGCGCGCACAAAATATATTTTTTTAATTTTCGAACGCATAGATAAAATAAAAACTAGATAGATTGCATAAATAAAAACGATACAAAGGTATTTTACATCGGTGCAACTAGATAGATAGTTTGAAAGCATAGATAAACTACGGCGCAACTAGATAGAAACTACTCTACGTCGCTATCATCGCTATCATCCTCGGCGGTGTCGTCCGAGGTGTCTAGCCAGATGTCCAGCCACCGATCATCGTCCGGCGCGAAGAACGACTGCCCACCTGCTGCAATGATGTCGGACTGCGCATTCGCCAACGCCTTCCGCTGACGCCTTTCCAACCGCTTCTCGCGGCGCCTTTGCGTGTCCTCCGCGCGGCACCTTGCCCAGTAGGCCTGCTCGTAGGCGATGTCCTCCGGGTGGCGCTGGCGCCACTCCGCCATGACCCTCTCGTCCTCCTGAGCGACGAGGAGGCGGCGTTGCCGCTCGACGTGCTCCGAATGGTCTTCCGTTGTGTGCAAACGAGGCAGAGGGGCGCGGTCGAGAGCTTGCTGGAGCGTGTACACATCTTGAAAATTCATCTGGCCGCGCGGCCGGCCTAGGCGCCACGCCGCCGCGTCGTACGCGGGGGCGGTCTGGCGCGCCGTCTCGTATGTGCCGAGGCCGAGCCGGAGTGCGCCGGAGCGTATCTCCGCGGTGTAGACGCCGGTGGGGCGCATGCGGACGCCGCGGTAGCCGGACGCTCCTCGGCGGCGCGGTGGCATGGCGGCGCGTCGGTGGCGGGGCGTTGAAGCGGCGGACGCGCGTCGGTGGCGGGGCGCTGGAGCGGCGGACGCGCGTCGGTGGCGGGGCGCGTGGCAGAAAGACGAAGAGAAAAAGAGAAGGTGCAAGAGAGGCGCATGGCGCGCGCCGCATTTTATAGGCGCGCCGGAAGTGGTGCGCAAAATATGGCGCGCGAGCTGGCGCTTTTTCGCGCGCGCGCAAGCGGTTCCCGCGCGCGTGATTTTTCCGCCGCCGCTGGAGCGCGGCAAAACGCCCCGCGCGCGCTAAAGGCTGCGTTTACCGCGCGCGCGCGTCGTTTCGCGCGGCCGTTGGAGATGCTCTTACTTGCCCTTTAGAAGATCAAGGATTTCGCTACCAAATCATCTTTTCTATCTCGGAGGAGGGGAGTCGCACCGCAATAAACAAATAAGACTCTTAAATGATAATTGAACTTAAATGTATTTTCATCATAAAACCAGTATGGACTTAATAATGACACAAGAACATAAGAGTAAATAGCACACACAAGTCACTAAACTTTAGCTCTTGTATCACTTTAACTTACCCTAAACTACGAGGTTAAGTGGTTTGCTACGGCCACCCCGCCCTTTTTGTGTATAGTATTGCACGAAAATGGCATGTCTTGGACCGCTTTGACTGCTATGTAGCCAACAACTGGATGGACAACATGGGAGAGACCAGGCCTGGAACATTTATTGTAGATACATCCTTGTTTCTTCGCGCAGTAGCCATTCGACCGGTCTCATGTGCTCGCCGGTTTGCTTGAAGCAACATGCAAAAGTGGAGGCGATCAAGTTGGTGGTGCTCGTTGACACTCATCGATGGCAATGTGATGGCGGCATATGCCCACCCCCCTACGCTGGCTGGAAGAAGGTTGTGTGATGTCCCCTGGCTCCTTCTCGGTGGCAAAGGGAGCATCACCACTACACTATGATATTTTTCCAAGACCTCTACTTTCAGTGGCGTAGCCAAGAAAAAAATAGAGGTTGTGCACACTTAAAAAACAAATCTATCTAATCCAAGTTTCATACAATACTCGACAAAAGAATAATATAAATAGCTCAATCAAGTCTAAGCAACATTCTAGTTCAATATAATTTGTCTTACATGAGAGATACACAAGTAGAAAATCACGAACGCTTGGTAACTCTACGCTTTCTCATTGCCATAAAAGCTTCAATTATGCCATGTTTACTTACTTCCAAGAACACATCTTGTTCAATAAATGTCACTAAGAAATAGTTCGATAGATTATCACCCATACTATTTCCCAACTTATTTTTACTCAACCATTGCTGAAATTGTTTTTCAACACTCGTCGTCGCCACCGATAAGATCAATACTGATTTGATGAATAAGTAGGCCACTTCTAGTTCTACACAACCAAAACAAAGGTCCTTGGTCAATGTAGGGTATGGAGCAAACTGAAGTTGCACACCGGTCCACGTTGATACACTAATGGTTTCTTGTAAGACCAGATCGAGCCACAACGAAATGGAGAAGATTACCAAAAAATATATTTTGAGGCCCCGAATTAGTATGAACCATACATTTCACTGCATCCGACGCCTCATATTACTGGTACTTTTAGAAAGGTATGGCTCATTTTCTTTACATGATATTTTTTTTAGGGGTAAAACACCTTACAGATAATTAGTTGGCATCCGGATTACAATTGTTTTCCAGGTTGTCTTAGGCTTGCTGGGACGCTAATAAGACTATTTTCTAAGGGATAAAACACCTCACAAACAGGTTTTACATAATGTCTATTGGTTTTACATGATTCTCAAATTTAATAAAGCTGGCCATGATGGTCTTTCCTAGAAAACCGGATTTCTAAAATCAAAGGAATAGAAAAAATGAATGATTACGATGTCCTCCCCACTCCGGTCATTAGATATTTACCATGTCACCTAATGCTAAGAATTCTTAGGAGTTAGACCAATATTGTCACAATACTAGTGGATCATCTCCATTCATATGAAACGAACGGGATACATAAAAAAACATGAGGCTCAAAATCCATGTGAATCTATCGAATATCCTACAAACCGAATGAGCCCCTAAGATTGGGCAACAATTTCGTAAGTTTTGTTTTGCGAAAAAGAAACAATCCTGTAAGGTTAATCGTGCACTCTGTCTGGTGCATGCATTGAAAACATCACCAGCATGAGGTCGATGGGTGTATATCTTGATAACCACGATTCAGGTCTTTTGTAGCATTAGTTATCATAATTGTATTTCGCAAATTTGCAGAGTGCCTGCCACGCCAGAAGCACACACTCTCTTCGCGACCAAGAGAATTGATCCTTGGTGCGTGTTACTCGTATTGTACTTCTGTCATCGTCTGGAAAAAGGCAAACCGAAAGCAAATCTACGTTACATGTAATTTTCTTCAGCAATCAACATTTTCTTGCACGCGTGTGCCATGGCAAGTGAAACAGTGGCTTGAGGCGAAAAAATTGCTTATTTTCCCATCCATCAACAGCAAAGAAGAATGAAAAGGCAGGCGGCCTGCAGGGATCGTGCGGACGGAACTGAAAGATTTTCAGCCGCGTGCACGTCTGGAGATCTGGGCACGGTGTCCAGTTTAAGCCCGACAGATTGTAGAGGACGCGCGGCGCACTGCTCGCACGCACACACGAGTTGATTTGATTTGTCTGTCGATACGGCCGTGGCCTTTTGCGTATTCTTCTAATCAGAAGCCGATTTGGTGGTCGTATATAAACAAGCTTCTAAGTTGATCACGCCAAGATAGTTTCTTAAGAAGAATCTAAAGTACTCCCTCCGTCCGGAAATACTTGTCGGAGAAATGGATGAATCTAGACGTATTTTAGTTATAGATACATCTAATTTTATCTATTTACGTCTAATTTTATCCATTTCTCCGACAAGTATTTCGGGACGGAGGGAGTATATATTTGTGTAGCTGAGGATTCTGCACCAAAACCCCACATTTGCTTCTGCCTTCTCCTCTGTTTCTTAAGGCCGCACTTCGACGCGTATCGCTCCTTTTTCTTCCTTCTTCGAGGAAGATCGCGATGAGACGCGAAAAGGGCGAGACATGAAGTGAACGCCGGGTCTGAATGAATGAATAGCGTCAAATCGAACGCATTATGCACGCACGGGCAGGCTGCTTTTCTTGACGCTTCCTGCTCAAGTCATTCAGTCGGATGTGGACGGCCGTCATCTCTGTCTCTCCAGAGCAAGACACGCCCAACTAATTCTCCTTCCTCTCCATGAAACATACAGTGTATATGATGATCTATTTGTTTATTATTATCATTTTTATAAGAAAGAACACCGCATGGTTTTCATGGTTGCAGATATATAATCACTGCCAAAAGGTTCTGACTTCAGTAGTACACAGAGTACACCAAAGAATTTAACCTGCCAGCGGCCAGATCAAAACTCAAAACTACTCATAAATTAACTTGGCATCTCTAACCTCACACCTAATTGTCTGTATACTCTGCTTAATTGGAGGCAGGCCATTTGGGGGCTAAATTTTGTGTTTTGACCTTTTTTCTGAAATCTATTCAAGATTTGACCCTAGTTTGAAATTTTTTCAAGATCTGACCCTTTTGCTACCGCCAGGGATCATGGCGGTAGGGGATAACAGCCTACCGCCAAGGACCCTGGTGGTAGGGTTGCACGCCCTATCGCCAAAAATCTCTAAGTATTGAACACAATGCGTTCTCGTGCCTACCGCCAAGCACCTTGGCGGTAGGGTTGTGCAGGCTACCGCCAGCCCGTTTAGCGGTAGCGATGTTTCCTACCGCCAAAGTCCCTGGCGGTAGGCTGTTAGACCCTATCGTCATGGACTCTGGCGGTAGCAAAAGGGTCAGATCTCGAATTTTTGTCAAACTAGGGTCAAATCTCGAATAGGTTTCAGAAAAGGGTCAAAACACGAAATTTTGCCCCATTTGGGCACCCGGCGCCGGGTCAAATGATAAACTGGACGGAATCTTCGTGGATCGCTGCTTTTGAAGCCGCGGCTGCTTTTGGTCTCCCCGCGAGGCCGAGCACGCAGCAATCTGGCGGTCAAAGCAGCTTTGTTAGTGGTACGATTTTCGCAGGCAAAAAGGTGTGGGCTGTGCGGTCAATGGCTTGTGTACGAAGACGGAGCAAATCGGGGTGTTGCTCGGTCAGTCAACCATCCTGTCTGGCTAGTGAGGGGCATCCCGTGCCCACTTTGCGTGCACCACCTCCTGGTTTCCGGTGTTTCCACTGCCTTCAAGTTCTGATTCCTGGGCCCACTGGACACCGGTTGTTCTCTGGCTTCAGGATAACAGTGGCAGGAAACGCGAGGACGAGCAATGTGCAAGTGCAACGGAGAGCATATCAGGTGGAAGTTTCCAATGAAAACTTCGTGTAAAACCACGTTCGAAATAAAAATAAAAAACTATAAAATATACAGTATATCAAGAGCGTATTGTTCTATTGGCATGCGAAATTTCAAGTTCAAACACAAAGTCATTGCCGCCGCCCTACCGCCAAATAAAAAACTATAAACTAACTTAGTACACGCGCGCACGTACGCACGCACACTTTTCCTCCTGTCCCTGCCGGCTGGAACCCTAGCTGCCGCCAGGAGACCCAATCTTTCAGCGCCGTCCTCCGGCGGCTCCCCTCCGCCGGCGACCTCGGTCGTCGGTGGTGAGGGGGGTCGCCGGATCCACGCGTGTGAATCGTTTTTACTCCCTCGTAGTTTAGATTTTTAGGCTGTTCATCGTCTTTGTTTCGGCAGCGACGATGACAGCGCTGAATAAAGATTCTTTGGATCCTTCCTTGATAAGGCCATTGGTCCTATGGTTGGGGATGGATTTGGAAACCAGTCTGTTCAAGCAAGGATGGCGTGGCGGCGGCGGCATCCTCGTGGTGGACCTGTGTCCTCGGGCTCCGCCGTTGCGCCGGCGTTTGCTCCAGCATCGGCGCAGAGCTTGGGAGGTAGTCCAGGAGCGGATGCAGATTGTGGTCTGCATCGACGACATCTGGAAGACGGAACATGTGCTGGGTTCGTGGTTCGTGGATGGCAGGTATGGTTTTCTTCCGCGACGTCTTAGTTGCGGTGGGGTGCCAGATCTGGAGTTCGATGGCGTGTCCGGGGTGTTGCCCCGGTCTGATTCGTTCAACGGTAAGGGCTTTACTTTTTGTGAGCCACCTTGGAGGTCCGCAATGCTGCATATCAGCGATGGAGCCGCGTCGAGCTCGGGTGAGGAGGTGATCCATCATTCTTTTCTTCGGTGGCTGCTGTCGTGGTGCCGGAGGCAGGTGCTGGGCATTGGTGTCAAGCTCAGAGATGTTCTGCTATCTTTTCAGTTTTGTCATGTCGGTCCTTACGTGACTTGTACTTTAATCTTTATGATATGAATGAGACACGTATTACCATGCAAAAAAAAAACACAAAGTCATTTACTATAGAAAAAAGAAAAAGAAATCCAGCACTGAATATGGTGGTGTTTATTGCTCGACACTATTTATTACCAAATTTGTTTTTATGCCACCTAAATGGATTGAAGTTTGAACTTAGAATTTTACATGCTAAAATAGAGCATCACCCCCATAATGTAATACTCTCTCCGTCCTAAAAAGCTTGTTTAAATTTGTCTAGATACGAATAGTTTCCACATGGCTTTGGTCGGTTTTCACTCTAACTCTGAGTGTGCAAGTGATGTGGTAGTGTGAAAATAAAAACTTCCCCGAACAGTCACCCGCGGGAAGAGGACATATTCGGTGCTTCCTTTCTTCGCTTCCTCAGAGCATCTACACACGGGCACCCCAAATCGACCTCAAACGCTCGGGCGGCCCGCCCGGTCACTGAACGGTCACGAAAATCTGACCCAGACAAACGCCTCGAACGGGCCTCAAACACCCGGGTTGACCGACACCCCTCATATCCAGCCCAAATATGGGGCGGATATGGGGCGCGCCGGCCACGACTGACGATGGGGTCCCACGCGATGGGGTCCACGACTGACGATGGGGCGGATATGGGCGCTCCTCCGTCACCGCGGTGTGAACGGTGCATGGCACCGCTCCGGCTCACCGCCAGCTATTTAAGCCGGTCGGCATCCCCCAATCTAGCCCATCCACCTCCCCCCTCTCCACGCTGCCACCCAAGCCCGTTCGCCTCCTCTCCCCCACTCTCCTACACTGTTGGGGATACATCCCCGAGGTGTGACCCGCCCAGGAGGGGCCGGGTTACACCGTTGGCGACCCAGTATGAAGAAGGCCCAAGTAGGTCCAAGAAGATGAAACATTAAGACTGGTGGCGGCTTGCAAGGTGGGCCTGTGGAAGGCCCAAGATCTGGCGGTAGAATCATGACCCGGAGGGTGTGAGCCGCCACGATGGTGACTTGCCTAACAAGGCAGGGATACTTAGAAACCGAGTTGGTCACGTTGTGTGATCCGACTTGGACTCTTGTAAGCCCTGGGCCTCGACCTATGTATATAAAAGCGAGACCCGGCGTCGGGTTAAACTCGGGAAACAATTGATCGATAGCTAGGTCAAGCGATTTCGCTCCCTTGTAATCGATTCCTGAGCTATAGTCAACAAAAGCAGGAGTAGGCTTTTACCTCGTTGTGAGGGGCCGAACCTGGGTAAACTCTGTGATGTAGGGTGGAACCCTAATTCGTCGATCTTTCACGTTTGGAGGAGATCCTACGGAGGAAACACGAAGAACACGCGGAAGCACGAGGGGAAACACGGGGAAACCAAGAGAGAATCACTCAACCAACAAGGAATCGATCACACAAGTGCTAGATCAACATACACACATGAGATCCACAAGATACATAGTCAACTAGGGTAAGGATACAAAGGAACCGTTCATCTCCAAGAGGAGGCCTTGAATCCACGAGGGGATCTTCCCATAAAGGGGTCTTGTATCCGAGAGGATCTTCTCCGAAGAGGCTGCGGTCTCTCACGAGGAGGAGATCCGATAGATGAGCGTAGCTCTATCTCTAACTTGAGCTAAACCAATGCTAAGTCTCAAAGTGAGGAGAGGGGGTCCTATTTATAGACTAGGGGGCGAAGGGGTACATGGGCTCAGCCCAAGTCGCGCACACAGGCGGGGTCCGGATGATCCGGATGGTGGCCCGGATGATCCGGGTGTCGGGGGTCCGGATGATCCGGGCGACCGTCCGGATGATCCGGCTTCGTCGAGGGGCTTCTGTTGTCTTCGGCGCCGTTACCCGGATGATCCGGGGGAGGGTCCGGATGATCCGGCTGGACCCGGATGATCCGGACGGCGGTCCGGATGTCCGGCCTGTCTTCAACAGCCGCTCCGTCTTCTTCTTCTCCTTTCTTCCGTCTTCTCTTCCATGCTTGGCCTTGGTCCTTGGATTCTCCATGGTCATCTTGGTTCTACCTGAGTGTATACAAGGTCCACGCCTGAGGTAGTAGCCATGTATCATATGCGGAAAGTGACGGTTCGAAGAGGAGTGAATTCACCTTGTGTCCGATGGCGCATAGTCGAGGTCTCATCTTATGTATCCTTGGGGCTTGGAGAGTAGTCGGAGTGTACATGGGGATGAACGTGGGATGATCCGCATCATATCCCCCCCTTGGGAAAGATCCGACCTCGGATCGTGATCCTCATCACCATGGAAACGGGTGTCGTGGACGGACTTGTATTGGGACGTAGGTGAAGGCCTTGTGCTATCCAAGTACTCCAAGGTGTCTCCGGTATGTGGTACATGCAAAATGAGCAAACACAAAGTACACTTGGAAATACAATGGTTAGCGCACACAAAGTGTCCATCAATTAAGCGTGAGTCCGTGTTTAGGGATAGTGCGTGACAAAGCGCATGAAGCTTATCAAGATGATATAGGATGATATGCAAAGAATTCATGGGATGATTAGCATGGTGCACAAAGCGACAAATTCTACCATTGTGCAAAATGATGTCATAATGGGATGGTGCATCAAAAGCATGAACATGGCAATGGATGCTCAATATGTATATGTTATCATGCAATTGATGGTGGGCAATATGATCATGATGTATGAATATGCCATCAAGGAAGATCACAACAAATTTGCTAAGGAAGTGAACAAGCTCATAAATCATGGATGACATGGTAATACAAGATGCAACAAGGCGATCATAATGTGAGTCAATCCATGCATAGGGTGCAAACTTGCGGTGAGTATGATATGTCCATCGAGCATGAAATGTATGAGCACAATCTACAAATATGAAGGTGTTGGTGTACCAAAGCTCGATGTCGAGGCATGAGTGGAGTGCCGAAGGTGCATCCAATAAGTGCAAGCGCTCCTCAATGTGAAGGTCCATGTAGCCAATCTCCAATGTCGCTCCTCCGTTCACGAGATGTATCATGTAGACAACAAGAAGGAAACCACAATGAAAGAGTGACCCATCCAATATGCATATTTGAGGATTGCTCAAAGATAAGGAGTTCACCTTTATGATAATGTCGAAAATGTTGGTGTCGCACATCATGTATGCCTTCGCATAACCAATATGTCGCATAACGGCATCGCCTTGTGAAACCTCCAAAATGAAAGAACATGACAAACACTCGGAAAAACAAATGAGGTTAGCGGAAATGCAAAACCTATCATTCGTGTGGTAAGATACCGAACAAGTGTATGCATCATGCTCATCATAAGAAAGTACAAGGGAGCATTTCAAAGTGTGGAGGCATATGATGTAAGAACATCCAAATACAAGAGGCTCAATCAAGCAAGCATGCATCACAAGTATAGTGTTCAAGTCTCCGAGATGAATAAGCATAGCAAGTTGGCACTGAATACAAGGTGATATGAGAGATGCCACTAATGGAGACAAGAGACAATGATCATGACAAATCAAGTGAGAGGCATGAGCATATATGTCATCAACCCAAGAAAGCAAGTAATAGTGGAACATGGGTGATGCAACATAGCAAGCAATCATAGTGATCAATTCAAGCAAGCTAGTAGTGCGAAGATGCAACATACTAGAAGGAATTATGGCAAGCATGTCATGTGTGCAAATAGTGGGCATGAATAATTCACATGTCATAGCGCAAGCATGAAAACAAGATATGAGTAAAATGTCATCAATGTATTGGCGAGAGACCATATGTAAATAGCAATGGGGCATCATGACTCTCCCAACACAACAAGCATCAATAGTATGGGGCACATGATAAACATGGCAATAGCAACAAGGATCTCCACCAAGCATGCAAATACACAATGGGATATCATAATGGTTCATCATGGGTAAATGCAAGCAAGGGTCACAATTGCATGGCAAAGGCATAGAGGCAAACATAGCATGCAAAGTGAACACGGTAAAATGAGCATAAGGTGACAAGTGGTAAATGGCCCATAGCCGTGTGAGACCCAAGTAGAGGAGTTGCGCGTAGTCCTTGCGCGAATGGAGCGGTGGTAAGGATAGTCCACGGGATCCCAAAGCATCATTGCTCTCAAGAGCTCGTTTCGTCAACTCTTGGGATTGAGAGGTTGACGAGTATATGTGAGTACCTACACAAAACAAAGACAAAAGGAAAATTGTGTGTGCGTGGTAGATGTACACATCATCCATCATGATGCGCACGTGCGTGTGTTTGTTAGCACCAAATATCCAACGCTCAAATAAATGAGATGCGTGATATAGAAACATATCATCCATCATGAGAGGTTTGTTATGATGTATAGCATAATGGAGACTCAAAGGATGTAATGCATCATGCGAAATATCGAGAGCATTGTTATTCATGTTATGCATATGGTGCAAGCAATTATGGGAATCATGCAAAGTATGAAATGTATCAAGATCGAAACTATGGGGGTCTCCTCATGAGCATTAGTAGCAACATCACGTGGAGAATATTGACAACATCCAAAACAATGCATATTTGGAACAATGTGATCATGGCATGACATATTGGATGAATTGCGCAACTCATGTAAAGGAAGCATGGCAATATCATCACATGAAAAACAAAAGCCAATGACCATCATCTCGTCATCTATGCCATAAGTGCAAATGGGATTGATTTTAATGGGGCATGCATAGTTACTATGTTGAGATTGTAAAGATGCAATATGGGCGATCTCACTCATAGCATATGACAAGTTCAATGGATTGTCAAACATGAAGTGACCAATAGAATTTTCACATGATATCCTATGAAGCATAGCATCACAACTAGGCAACTCAACATGCTCATCATAAATAGGTAAGTCAAGGCATGAAGAAGTCTCACTAGCATGAAGCATGGTAATAGGTGGGTCATCATCATGGGAGCAATCATCGTCAAGAGAGTCCACTAGTGGGACAAGAGAAGCACCATCACCTATGTTACCTTTGGAGCGTCGCTCATGTGTCGTAGGTGAGGTGTTGAAGATCGTGTCGTTGTCATCTTCATCTTGATGGAACCATGTGGGGGGTGCATCATCGTCCATCATGGCCATCGTCGTCTCCATAGGAGGTATGGACTCATCAATGGTAGGCGTGTCGTCATGTAGGAGACCTAGCACCAAAGGAGAAAACACACAAGGAGTAGAGGGTAAGTCGTTAGAAATCATAGTGGCCTCACATGCCGTGTCAACTACCTCACTCTCTAAGTGTTGTGGCTCACTCACTCCCTCAAGGATGCTCTCGCTCATATGGCTGGTGGAATCACTCAAATGGCGCTCAACCTCACATAGGATGTGTGGCATGCTCTCATGTGTGGGGCTAGTGGTGGTCACACTCATCCTCTCATAGGAAATGCTCTCAATGTCACGTATGGTGGAGTCACTCATGTCACTCACGGGGTGGTGGCTCTCCTCACATGGCAATTGGGACATCTCTTCATATGTGGGTGTCGGAGGGATGTAGGTGCAAATGTCTCCATGCTCAACTCCTATCGCCGTGGTCGAAGGGGATGGCCCTTGCTCGATCTTCTTGTCACCGTCTTGGTGTGGGAGGCCCCTATGATGTGGCACCTCGTAGCTCGTCTCCATGACCGAAGGGAGTTTCCCATGCTCGGCCATCTTCCTTGGGGGGCTTCCGAAAATGGAAGTGTCGCCCTCACTCGTAGGTGGTCGCCTTGGACTTGATGAAGTCGATGTAGGCGTACTCGTGGGAAGTAGGCGAAGATGCCATACATCCAAAGGCGAAGATGCCTTGATAGCACTTGGCGAAGATGCCAAAGTGGTTGGTGTAGCCGTAGCGCCGTCTTGGTGGTGGTCATCTCGCGATCTTCTTTTGTGCTCTTGAAGCTTGGACTTGGCGTGAAGTAGGTCTTGTTGGGACTTATGCATTTGCGCTTGTGGAGCATCTTCATGATGATGATGTCGTTGTCGTGCTGGAGCTCGTAGTAGATGTCGTCCGTCATCGTCGTGCACATGTTGCTTGGAGGTGACTTGGCCTTCATGACGATGTGGATCACGAACGTGATGGTGGTCGCCATGTAGATGTGGACGAGGACGATTTGCACTTGCATCTTTTTCGCGCTCCGAAGACTTGTGGCTTGACTGTCGTCGTCTTGAGGATGATGAAGTGGAAGAAGACTTGATCAAGGCCTGAATCTCTTCCATCCTCGCATCTTGCTCCTCCTTTTGTGCGGCAAGCTTGTTGTCGATGCGCTCTTGCAATCTTGATTGTGCGCCTTGCATTTGTCGTTGTAGTTCGAAGATGGACCTTTTGGTGATGTAGTTGTTCATGCCGTCGTTGTTGTCGTAGACCGGAGAGGAAATGCCTTGCCTATCCATCACAAGACTCGAGCAAATATGAGTGGGAGATAGAGAAGAACGTATACCAATGTACCTTTGACCAAAGTTGAAGATGAATCAAGTTCACTCAAATGTGGACAATGAAATAGCACTATTGGTACCAATCCTTGTCGGTTCTCACACCTACACAAGTAAAGCTTATAGTGGAGCTCGGTGAGGATAGTGGCACAAAAATTTAATGCAAAATGTTAGCAAGAGTCAATAATGTTGAAAAAGATTCACAAATTCGCAAGTGAGACAAATGGACCAATAGCAAAGAATGGCACACGGAAACACACACAAAGATAGATAAATGGGGTTGTGCAACCAAGGAATGAGCTCAAAATGTGGAATCCACCAAAACGCTCGTGTTGCACAACTCAAGAGAGACGCTAGCACGATTGCTCAATAGGCGGATACGACACTTGTGCACAACCTATAAGATGCAAAATGGATATTCTTTCTATCCCAAGTATGCTATGTATGTATGGTTCCCGGTGTTTCTCTCAAGCATGATATCGTATGATGTAGATTTGACAATCTTATGTGCAATGGGTATGATGCTATGGCACTTGCTCACGAGCTCTTTGCTCTCTTTTTGCTTAAAAGCTTTTTTTTTCAATGGCCACTTATGCACAATGCACAAACCAAGATAGCTATTGTGTATATGCGGGAACGATGTTGTGACACAATATAGGATATGATACCACTATGATATGGTATGTATGCAATGGATGGTGGATCACTAATGTGCACAAGTAACGTTGCCGGCAATACTCGAATGGCTAGTCTCGATAGGTAAGTGACACAAAATGGGCTAGGGGTTAACAATGCAATTGCAAGAGTATATACAAAGGTGTCGTCGAGGTTACCGTCCTTCGCGATGATGAGTGGCGGTGTTCTTGGTGTAGATACCAAGATGATGGAGACTCGTCCCTAAGTAGCCGAAACACCTTAGGAAACGGAAAAACCGCAAACTCAAAATCTCAAATGACAAATGTCAAAATGGTGGTAGCGGAAAGCGGTGGTGGTGTTGCACTAGGCAATGCGGATGAATGATGGGCTATACACGTGTCGGAGTTGAAGTTGCCGTCCCTAAGTAGCCGAAACACCTTAGGAGACACAAGCCACAACTCAAACAAGCTCAAACAACTATTGGGTTAAGTTGGGGTGGAAATGTATGGTGGGCACGTCTATGCGGAAGTGGTGGTGGTGGTTGATGAAGAAGAAATTGTCCCTAAGTATCCGAAACACCTTAGGAGACTCTAATCACAACTCAAACAACCTCAAATGCTATGGGGAACAAAATGGGTTAGGTTGCGGAAGTCGGTGGTGGCTATGCGGATGATATGGTGGATGGCCTAGGCAAACTTGCCAAATTTCAGAAAATATGATGGAGTCAAATTATGTTGGTGGTATTTTTGTGGGATAGGGGATGTCAATAGCTTCAAAACGAGCTAAAGAACGTCAAAAACGGAGTTCAGATGAATTAGTTACGGCCAAAACAAGATTTCAGCCGAGTCAGTGTCAGGGTTACCCGGACATCCGGGAGTAGGTTCGGATGATCCGGGTTCGTCAACCGGATTTCTGTCGTGTGCGGCGTCCGGACATCCGGGAGATGGTCCAGCTGATCCGGGTGGATCCGGATGATCCGGGAGCACTTCCGGATGATCCGGGCAGGTCAAACTGCTCGGGATTTCCTCTGGGGACGAATTTTTGGGCGGAATTTGGGGATTTTGGGGTCAAAATTGACGAGATTTCGTGGATGGAAGGTGGGGAAACTTGGGGAGATGCTAGATCCACTTGAAACCAAGCAAATCCATGGATCAAAATCAACAAAACATCATCAAACCAACAAATCACAAAAAAATTTGGGGCTATTTTTGGTGGGGATTTTCAGATTTAGGACGAAAACAACAAAATCAAGCTAGAAAACACGGGGTAGGGGCTTCAAAAACGTGATCAACGTGGCTCATGATACCATATGATGTAGGGTGGAACCCTAATTCGTCGATCTTTCACGTTTGGAGGGGATCCTACGGAGGAAACACGAAGAACACACGGAAGCACGAGGGGAAACACGGGGAAACCAAGAGAGAATCACTCAACCAACAAGGAATCGATCACACAAGTGCTAGATCAACATACACACATGAGATCCACAAGATACATAGTCAACTAGGGTAAGGATACAAAGGAACCGTTCATCTCCAAGAGGAGGCCTTGAATCCACGAGGGGATCTTCCCATAAAGGGGTCTTGTATCCCAGAGGATCTTCTCCGAAGAGGCCGCGGTCTCTCATGAGGAGGAGATCCGATAGATGAGCGTAGCTCTATCTCTAACTTGAGCTAAACCAACGCTAAGTCTCAAAGTGAGGAGAGGGGGTCCTATTTATAGACTAGGGGGCGAAGGGGTACATGGGCTCAGCCCAAGTCGCGCACACAGGCGGGGTCCGGATGGTGGCCCGGATGATCCGGGTGTCGGGTCCGGATGATCCGGGCGACCGTCCGGATGATCCGGCTTCGTCGAGGGGCTTCCGTTGTCTTCGGCACCATTACCCGGATGATCCGAGAGAGGGTCCGGATGATCCGGCTGGACCCGGATGATCCGGACGGCGGTCCGGATGTCCGGCCTGTCTCCAACAGCCGCTTCGTCTTCTTCTTCTCCTTTCTTCCGTCTTCTCTTCCATGCTTGGCCTTGGTCCTTGGATTCTCCATGGTCATCTTGGTTCTACCTGAGTGTATACAAGGTCCACGCCTGAGGTAGTAGCCATGTCTCATATGCGGAAAGTGACGGTTCGAAGAGGAGTGAATTCACCTTGTGTCCGATGGCGCATAGTCGAGGTCTCATCTTATGTATCCTTGGGGCTTGGAGAGTAGTCGGAGTGTACATGGGGATGAACGTGGGATGCTCCGCATCACTCTGTGTCCTTTGTCCCATTCAACCCCTTTAATCTAACCTACGTTGCGATGGCTCCACACCTAAGTCCTTTCACAAGGGCATCTGCCGTGACAAAACCATGACCGTTCGCACCGGGGCCAAAGCACGGTGGTTTCGAGTTCTTGAAGGGCAATTTCTCCGGGATCAAGGGATATGCCATGGGCCGGATGACCAAGAGTCGCCGGGACAAGCTCTACATCGATGATGCTGGCTGGGGCCCCGAGGCAGACTCAATTGAGTACGGGTACCGGGTCCCCTTCGGTGAAATTCATGTCTATATCGGCAAGATTGATGGATCAGAGCCTGAGCCGGACATCTGCACTGACATCATCTTCAAGACGGCGGGCTCGGGGGCTACTCCGATGGCAACATTATTCCGGACCCCTATGAGCCGCCTTCCAGGGCTGTGATCTTCATGGCCGGCACAGGCCCGACTCTCAATTCATCAACAGCGGCGGCTATGACGTTCGGATCAACCGCTGCTGCGACAGCATGGACGAGCGGCTCAGCCCGGTCGCCGGCTCAGGTTTTGTCTGAACTCTTGGACACTCTGATGACTCTGTTAGCCACAGAGGTTACTGCGGAGAATCAAGCACATCATAATGCAGATGTTGCAAAGGTGCGAGATGAGGTGGCCAAGGCCCAGGAGGACCTTAATACAGAGAATGCCAGGATGGCGACGGAGCGAGCTCTTATTGACGTCGAGTCACAGTGGTTAAAGGAAAAAGCTTTTTGCCTAAGTCTGGATTAGAATGCGTCTAATGATGTCCTTCGAAGGAGGCACCAGAGTCGCCTACCTTCGCAGTATGAGGGACGAAACCTCTTTAACACACGTGGGCAGGAATAAGTAACCTGCCCGGTGTAACCCGGGCCGCCAAGGCGCCAGGGACTGGGCCGACTGCTCGGCCTCGTTTAGTGAACCCGCCTTGTAGGGATCAGACCCCGCCTCAATGGGTCCTGACATGTTCCGGCCATTATTCTAACCCGCTGGATAATATGATAGCAGCAGCGACACGGCTAGCGGCTATCCCGATCGAGGGCGAGTCTTCGGCTACAGTGGAGACCCAGAACGCTGTGGAGCTTCTTCAGACGGAGGTGGCACAACAGGCGGGTTATTCGTATAGTCGTGAGCGTGTTCATTCAACCCCCCGCCCAAGTCCAAGCTACAACCGGCGTATTGAGTCGCCACGGTCTCCAGCAATGAACGACATCGTAACCTGCCTCGTAATGATGACCTGCCCCGTGGGCACAACCCGCCCCATGATGATAATCTGCTGAACAACGCTCAGGCACTTGTGGATCAGGCTAGAGCCCATCCTGAGGCGGAATTGGAGGCTCATCAACAGTTTCCAGTAAACCCTTCGGCCTGTGTTGAAGTTGGGGCGACTTCCAGGACAGTTGGTGTGCCATGTTTGGTACCGGCTCTACGTAATGAGCATCTACGCAAGGATTTTAAGGGCCCTCGTAAGGTACCTAATTACACAACTGATCTGCCCCCTGAGACTTGGATTGAGAGCTATGAATTGGCTATGGAAATGCTGGATGTTAATGATGCTGTATGTGGTAAGTATTTCACCATGATGCTAGATGGGCCGGCTCGAACCTGGTTAAAAGGATTGCCCACTAATTCCATCAATTGATGGACCGAGTTGAAAGCGCGCTTTGTTCAGAATTTTAAAGGAATGTGTAAGCAGCCTCAGACGATTATTGATCTAGATAACTGTGTGCAGCGGGAAGATGAGTCGGCCCACCATTGGGTCCGCCGGGTATTAGCTATTATCTACTTGTCAGATAGCATTGCGGCGGGTTCAACGGTTTTGGTTTTGGAGAAGAATTATCATTTTACCCCTCTCAAGCAGAAGCTCGGGCGTCTTAAATGTCATTGTAATGACATGGGGGGGGGGGCTCATGGCGGCTCTTATCAAGTATGCCGACCTGATAATACCAAGGACCCTGGGTCTGATGATGAGAAATCAAACAAAGGCAAGAAGAGTGGAAATGGTAAGGGTCAGCAGTAGAACGTGACAGGGCATAATGGCAACATCCAGGGTAACGGTGGTAAGCGCAGACAACCTGGTGGCGGGTCAGATCTTGTAGCTAACACCAACACTGAATATAAAAACCAGCGTCGTAATGGTAATGGTAAACAGTCCTTTGGAAGGAAGAATTTCAATATTAAGGCGATGATGAATAAGCCTTGTGCAAAACATAGCTTGCTCGATAACCCGACGACTCGTGCTTGGAAGGACAGTTACATCATGCGAGAGTACATGAATTCTAACTTTAATTAGCATCATGGCAACAATAATGGCCCGCCTGGTAGGTCAGGATCTGGCTCACAGGGTCCCGGTTTTGGTGGTGGCGGTTCAAATTCTGGGTATCAAAGACATGGCAACCAAGGTGGTTATAACCAACTGTCTAGTCAGGGCAACCAGCAGCATCAGTTAGGACACCAGAGTAATCCAAAGCAGTTCAATAGTGGCCAGTATCATGTTTTCACCACAAGTCTTTGCAAGCGAGACCAAAAGGTTCATAAACGCACGGTTAGTGCAATTGAGACGGCGGTGCCTCAATACTTGCGGTGGTCGGAGTATCCAATCACATGGAGTCGAGAGGATCACCCGCCCTAGGTTGACAATCCGGGTCAGCTAGCGTTAGTGGTAGCCCCTCAGATCGGAGGTTATAAGTTCACTGAAGTGCTCATGGATGGTGGCAGCAGTATCAATATCCTTTATTATGACACCTTCCACTGGATGAATTTAACTGATAAAGATCTTAAGCCATCTTCTAAAAAATTTCATTGCGTGGTACCTGGTAAGTCGGCATACCTTGTTGGAAAGATCGCCCTGGAAGTGGCTTTTGGTGATGACTATGACTACAGAGTAGAGACGTTATGGTTTGAAGTGGTCAAGATCAAGAGTCCTTATCATGCCTTATTTGGACGGCCGGCTTATGCCAGGTTTAAGGCTCGACCTTATTACGTTTATTTACAGCTTAAGATGCCAGGGCGTAAGAGTACTATTACGATCCATGGTGATCGGAAAATTGCCTTGGAATGTGAAGAAGGAGATGTTGCTTATGCTGAGTCAGCTTGTGCCACTGAGGAGCTTAAGTTTTACAAGGATAATGTTGACCCGGCTGATATGACCCCTTTGAAGAAGCCCTCCACTGAGAAAGACCCTTTGTTGAAATTTAAGTCGGCTGATGACAATAAGCAGGTTGATTTTGTCCCTGGCGATTCATCTCAGCAGTTCACAGTGGGGGCCAATATGGATCCTTGAAGGAAATATGCTCTAGAGGCAATAATAAAGTTGTTACTTATATTTTCTTATATCATGATAAATGTTTATTATTCATGCTAGAATTGTATTAACCAGAAACTTAGTACATGTGTGAATACATAGACAAAACATAGTGTCCCTAGTATGCCTCTACTTGACTAGCTCGTTAATCAAAGATGGTTATGTTTCCTGACCATAGACATGTGTTGTCATTTGATAAACGGGATCACATCATTCGGAGAATGATGTGATGGACAAGACCCATCTGTTAGCTTAGCGTTATGATCGTTATAGTTTCATTGCTACTGCTTTCTTCATGACTTATACATGTTCCTCAGACTACGAGATTATGCAAATCCTGAATACCGGAGGAACACCTTGTGTGCTATAAAACTGTAACACCCCAGATGTATCATGTCCCATTTTGGCTATGTATCAACTTGACCTTCATCCAAATTCTTGTGGGTTTTATCATGTTTGGCCTCATCTTGTTTGGTTATGTGGTTTTATTCTTTTCTTTGTCATGCTCATCTTACCATATTGCATTTGTGCCTCTTGTCTTTTTGCATTCATCCTCATTATGTAGTGCATCTTCATCTCATGTCATCTCATGTTGCATTTTGTCATTCATGTTGTTGCCATGAGCATCATGGGCATAACCTTGTTCCCCCTCTTCCATCCATGGCACCCTCACTTCTCCTCCTTTTCCCTCTCTTATTCAAGTGCTATTTTTCTTCCTCAAATAATGTTCATCTTCTCCCTGTTAATCTTGCTCCTTGCCCTAAACCTCTCTGCCAAAGATATCCTTATTTGAAGTTGTTTTGGTCAGGTTCAAAAATGACACAAGTTTGAAAATATTTCAAACTTGTCTTATTTTTCGACCTCTAAAAATGCCCAATGCAATTTATTAAAATAGTGGATAATTCCAGGAGTTGGAGAATATTTTCTTTATCCTCTAACTCCTCTTCTTTTTCCCTGAGCTTTTCTGTTTTCATTTCTGTTTTAATAAATGAAAATGCAGCGCCAGCAGCAGCCAGCGCAGCAACCCCCCTGGGCCTCGGCCTCCCAGGCCGGCCCAGCTAGCACCGCCGCCAGCCAGCCCAGCCAGCCATCCAGCCCGCTTGCTCGCTCGCGCCCTCGTCGTTTCTCACCCAGCCGCCCTGTTACCCAGCAGCCCGTACGCCCACGTGGCACTCGCGACCCCATCAGCCAGCCACTGGCTACAGCGCACCCGCCTCTCGCCTTTTCGTCTAGCTCACGCCGCGCGCGCACATGGCCACGGCCGCGTCGCCGCCGTGTTCCACCCGTCGCCCTAGCCTCCCTTTTATCCCCTCTCCGTGTCCACACGCCCCCTAGGGTTTCCCTCTTCCTCCCATCGCCGCCGCCAGGTGAGTAGACCACCAGATCTGCCGCTTCCGCCCCGTCCCGAGCGCATCAGAGTGCGCGTCCTCGTCGCCGGCGTGCTCTCCTTCGGCATCTACCCCATCTGGCATGTCCATCTTCTTCCCCGTCATCCACTACGTCCCCGTCGTCGACTACGTGGAGCCGGAGCCCCTGCAACGACCGCGTCTTCCTCATCTTCGAACCCGGCCGCCGACGTGTTCGACCACCACCATCGCCATCTTCGTCCACCTCCCGCCAGGCCAAGCACACCACCGTGCTTGTGGCAAGCACACGCAACTTCCTGGCCCTTTTCCCCCCTCGTTTGCATGCTCTAACCGCGGCCGCCGCGGCCGCCCGATCTCGCCGCCGTCGGACCTCGTCTCCGGCGAGTGCTCCGACCTCTTTAGCCTCTCTGCACATGTCCATAGGCTTCGTCATATCACGTAGGGTAGATCCGTGCTCCCTGCCGCTCTTTAAACCCCGCGCCTCGTCGTGGTTTAGTTCGTCGCCGCCCGCTCTGTACCTCGTCGCCGGCAGCGTTTCCGTCGCCGTTGGGCGTCGTGCGTTCCAGGCGCGAGCGCGGGATCCCCTTGCGGTCCCGTAGCACCCTTTCGCCGCTCCGTTAGTACGCCGGAGCTGCTCCGGTGATCCCTCCGCCGCCTCTGGCCGCACCGGTGCTCTCCGCTGTGTTCCTCTATTTTGATTGTCGTCGTAGCAGTTGCTAAAAGGAGCAGAACCCCCTCTCTGTCAGCAGCGCCCGCCTAGCCCAGTGGCTGCAGCAGCACAGCCACACCGGGGAGACCCGGGTTCGAACCCCCACGGATGCATTTAACCCCCACCTTTTTCTGTGTTTATGCGCGCGTGTGTGTATGACAGTGTGGCCCCACCTGTCATCCTCCCTTAGCCTCTGTTTTCTTTTTTTTATTTATTTATTTTATTCCCCAGCGAATATTCCATTTCTGGCATGTAGTACATTTCCATTTCGGGAAAGTCCTTTTCTGGACGTTTCCAAATATGGAAATGCCTTTTCTGTCATATTCCAATTTAGGCAGGTTTTAACTTAATGCACTTGTGACTATTTTTCTACAGCAACCTAGACATATTATATATGTTTTTGCGGTAGAAAAATCCCACCAATCCAGTGGTGGCATTAGTTTCTGCATTTGAGCAAGTTCATGAACATGTCATTTTACATCATGATGTTGTCTTGTCATTCTTGTGTGTTTTATTTCAAGCATGCTATGAGGTTGTTTGGCACAAGGATAGCTTCATTTTCATGCCTACTTCATGCTAGTACTTGTTCCATGCCATGATATGCCCGGTTCATCTTTTTCCTTCCGGAGCACACATATGCATTGCATATCACATCTCGCATCGCATGTCATGTATTGCATCATATTGCTTGTGCATTGATCCTTGTTTGATTGTGGTTCCGTTGCTTGTGTTCTTGCTTTCGGTAGAGCCGGGAGACGAGTACGTGTACGAGGAACCTGTTGAGAACGCCTACGAGGATCAAGCCTTCGACAACTCTGAGAACCTTGCAGGCAAGATGACCATACCTTCGAAATCACTTCTATCTTTGCTTGCTAGATGCTCGCTCTTTTGCTATGCCATGCTGCGATACCTACCACTTGCTATATCATGCCACCCATATTGCCATGTCAAACCTCTAACCAACCATGTCCTAGCAAACCGTTGTTTGGCTATGTTGCCGCTTTTGCTCAGCCCCTCTTATAGCGTTGCTAGTTGCAGGTGAAGATGAAGTTTGTTCCTTGTTGGAACATGGATACTTTGGGTTATCACAATATCTATTGCTTTAATTAATGCATCTATATACTTGGTAAAGGGTGGAAGGCTCGGCCTTATGCCTGGTGTTTTGTTCCACTCTTGCCACCCTAGTTCCCGTCATACCGGTGTTATGTTCCTTGATTTTGCGTTCCTTACGCGGTTGGGTGATTTATGGGACCCCCGTGACAGTTCGCTTTGAATAAAACTTCTCCAGCAAGGCCCAACCTTGGTTTTACCATTTGCCACCTAAGCCTTTTTCCCTTGGGTTTTCGCGAGCCCGAGGGTCATCTTTATTTACCCCCCCCCCCCCGGGCCAGTGCTCCTGTGAGTGTTGGTCCAAACTAGAGCACCGTGCGGGACCATTCCTTGGCAACTTGGATTACGTTGGTACCTGTACGCTTAGCTTATCCGGTGTGCCCTGAGAACGAGATATGTGCAGCTCCTATCGGGATTTGTCGGCACAGTCGGGTGGTCTTGCTGGTTTAGTTTTACCATTGTCGAAATGTCATGCGAACCGGGATTCCGAGACTGATCGGGTCTTCCCGGGAGAAGGTTTATTCCTTCGTAGACCGTGAGAGCTTGTGATGGGCTAAGTTGGGACACCCCTGCAGGGTATTATCTTTCGAAAGCCGTGCCCGCGGTTATGAGGCAGATGGGAATTTGTTAATGTCCGGTTGTAGAAAACCCGAAATTGACCTTAATTAAAATACATCAACCGCGTGTGTAACCGTGATGGTCCCTTCTCGGCGGAGTCCGGGAAGTGAACACGGTGTTGGAGTTATGTTTGACGTAAGTCATTCAGGATCACTTCTTGATCGCTATTAGCTTCACGACCGTGCCTTGCTTCTCTTCTCGCTCTCTTTTGCGTGCGTAGAAACCATATATGCTAGCCGCTTGCTGCAGCTCCACCTCATTACACCAACCTTCCCTTAAGCTTAAATAGTCTTGATCTCGCGGGTGTGAGATTGCTGAGTCCCCGTGGCTCACAGATTCTACCAAAACAGATGCAGGTACCGATGATACCAGCGCAGAGGGCGCAACTGAGCTGAAGTGGGAATTTGATGAGGCCCTTGGTCGTTACTATGTTTCATTTCCAGACGATCAGTAGTGGAGCCCAGTTGGGGCGATCGGGGATCTGTGTTGCATTTGGGGTATTCTTCTTTTATTTTGGTTCCATAGTCGGACCTTGAGTGTAAACTGAATGATGGATGTTTAATTATGTATTGTGTGAAGTGGCGACTGTAAGCCAACTATGTATCTCTTTTCCCTTATGTATTACATGGGTTGTGCGAAGATTACCTCACTTGCGACATTGCTTTCAATGCGGTTATGCCTCTAAGTCGTGCTTCGACACGTGGGAGATATAGCCGCATCGAGGGCGTTACAAGTTGGTAATCAGAGCCATCCCCGACCTTAGGAGCCCCCACTGCTTGATCGTTTTTAGCGGCCGAGTTGTGTCTAGAAAAATGTTTTGAGTCATTTAGGATTATATATATCGGAGAGTTAGGAATTCTTTTTACTCCTCAGTCCCTTCGTCGCTCTGTTGAGGTCTCCTGACGTAGAAGTTTTGACTTTCCTCTTCTCAAATTTCACTAAAAAAATTTTAGGATCACACGGGTATCTTGGAATCGTTTCGATGGTTTTATGATGAGAACATTGTCTTGGTGCCTCCTGTCAGGGGTTTAGTGGAAGTGTCCCGGGGAGTTGAGCTCTGAGGTGTTGTCGTCATAATTTTATCGTTGTAGTTCTGGAATACCTGAGTTTAGTACGCCGACATCAAAAATTTCTTTTATGCAGTTCGTTGGTGAGATAACCCCGCTAACCCAGTACTGAGGGGAGTACGGGAGTATTGCCATGACTCGTATAACGGATGCTTTTCGAAGGTTGAGGTACACGTTTTCCGAAGGTTTCTTGGTTATGTGTTCAAGGATGGATACAGCTGGATGTAGGGATTGTTAGTTTGGGTGAGATATATTGCTTCCCCTGTATCCCCAACACCTGATTGCATAACCGGAAAGTTTCGGGAGTTTATAGGTGGGATTCAAGTAGCTCTAGCATTTCTTCCGCAGATATTTGGTTTGTGATTGGGTAATCCTTACCACATATTTGTTCCATTCATACCTTGTTTTTATTTTCATTCATCAGTCTCTTATCAAGTGGCTTCTCACCTTAATGGACGTGATGTTTACTTTGGAATTCATTCATTCATCCCTGTTCGAATGTTTATTGTGAAGACTATATGTTGCAATTTCTATCCGTTGATTCAACTTGTCTATCTGTCTATCAAGATGCTAACGGATGTCACCCTCTTCAGGATGGCTCCGCCTACGCGTCAAAATCCGGAACGCAGTGATGGGAATCAGGCGAACCCTCCACCTCCACCTCCGCCTCCAGAGGCATGGCAAACTTTGATGGCAACCACTAACGCCAACGCTCAGTTGTTAATCCAGCTGATGCAAGAGCGTAACCAAGGCCAAGGCAACCAAGGGAATCAAGGTCAAGGGCAGTTCTATCATCAGCCACAGTTTCCTACCCTCAACCAGTTCCTTGCAAATCAGCCAAAGTCTTTCAGCTACTGTGCCGAGGCCACAGACGCCGACGATTGGCTCGTGGATATCAACAAGCATTTCGAATGCAGCAATGTCAGACCTGAGGACTACGTCAAGTTCGCGTCTTTTCAGCTCAAGGATCAGGCAGCTGATTGGTTCCAGCAATACAAGGATTCAAGAGGAGGTCGAGTGATTACTTGGACTGACTTCTGTCGGGACTTTAAAACTCACCACATTCCTACCAGTGTTGTTGAGAGCAAGCGTGAGGAGTTCCGCAATCTCAAGCAAGGAAACATGTCAGTGTACCAATACAACAAACAGTTTCAGAAACTTGCTCGCTTCGCTAAACAAGACGTTCCTGATGAGAAAAGTATGATCTATCAGTTCAGAGGTGGCCTTAGAGAGGATCTGCAGTTAGCTCTCGTTCTTGTTGAGCCTACTCAGTTTGATCAATTCTACAATATGGCCCTCAAGCAAGAAGGTGCTCAGCTCAAGTGTGAGGCTTCAAAGAAGAGAATCAGGGATGCAGTTCAGTCTTCTTCCTCTCAAGGCACAGCTAAGCAGCAAAAGTTCTACCTTCCTCCTCCTCCGTTCCGTCAGCCTTATCAGCAGAAGAACTCAGGTGGTCGTGGATCTTCCCACCCACCCAACCCAAGCTACCAGAACAAGTCTCAGCCTCAAGCTCCAAGGTCAAATGCTCCTTATCACCGTCCGCTCTCAGAGGTGACCTGCAACAAGTGCCAGCAGAAGGGTCACTATGCGAACAAATGCTTCACTCAAAGGCGCCTTCCGCCTCCTCCTCCTGTGAGGTCTTCAAGCAATGCAATGGTCAAGCATAATCCCAAGTCTGCAAAGGTGAACATGATGAATGCAGCGCAAGCAGAGGATTCTTCTGACGTCATAATGGGTAATCTTCCAGTTAATGATATTCCTGCAAAAGTCTTATTTGATACCGGTGCATCGCATTGTTTCATGTCTAGATCATTTGTCGCAAAGCATGATTTCATTTCAGAAATGTTGGAAAAACCCATGGGAGTTGTTTCTCCGGCCTCTTCTATGAGGGCTACCACAATGATTCCGGATGTTTCTATCAAGATGGGCGACTATAGATTTCTATCTAAACCATTTGTTCTTGGTGACTCGGATATTGATCTAATTCTCGGGATGGACTGGCTTTCTCAGCACCAAGCTCAACTTGATTGTGCTGCCAGACAGATTCAATTGACACACCCTTCTGAGGATGTTATCATCTATGCCGCTCGTGACGAAACCATTCGGTTGTTTTCTCTCAATGAGAAGGGAGAGTTGGATGCTATCTCTCAGATTCCAGTCGTTTGTGAGTACCAAGATGTCTTTCCAGAAGAGCTTCTGGGTATGCCTCCGCATCGGCCAGTCGAATTCGTTATCGATCTTGAGCCTGGCACTGAACCCGTTTGCAAGCGTCCTTACAAGCTTGGACCCAAGGAGCTGAAAGAATTGAAGAAACAACTCGATGAACAAGAGCGTCTGGGTTTGATCAGACCGAGTTCATCTCCATGGGGATGTGGAGTTCTTTTTGTCCAGAAGAAGGATGGCACGGACCGACTTTGCGTTGATTACCGTCCATTGAACAAGAAGACAATCAAGAACAAGTATCCACTTCCCAACATCAATGAGCTATTCGAGCAACTCAAAGGTGCTAAAGTATTCTCCAAGCTTGACCTTCGTATGGGTTATCATCAGATTCGCATTCGTGAACAAGATATTCCCAAGACAGCATTCAGAACAAGCTTTGGTTCTTATGAATATACTGTCATGTCTTTTGGCCTTGTCAATGCTCCTCCAACTTTCTCTCGCATGATGAACTTTATCTTCAACCCCTACACCAATGATTTCGTCTTGGTGTATCTCGATGATATTTTGGTCTTCTCCAAGAACAAGCAGGATCATGCCAAACATTTGCGATTGGTGCTCGACAAGCTCAGAGAGCATCAATTCTATGCGAAGTTTTCCAAATGTGAGTTCTGGCTTGATGAAGTTCTTTATCTTGGTCATATCATCTCCGCCAAGGGAATTGCTGTTAATCCGGCGAAGGTTTCTGCGGTTCTGGATTGGGAACCTCCTCAGAATGTCAAGCAACTCCGCGGTTTTCTTGGGCTTGCAAGCTATTGCCGAAGATTCGTTGAGAACTTCTCTAAGATTGCAAAGCCTCTTTCCAACCTCCTCCAGAAGCATGTCAAGTATGTCTGGACGCCTGAGTGTGATGTCGCTTTCAACACCCTCAAAGAGAAGCTAGTAACAGCTCCTGTCTTGACTCCTCCTGATGAATCCAAGCCATTCGAAGTTTTCTGTGATGCTTCCTTGCAAGGTCTCGGTGCTGTGTTAATGCAAGAGAAGAAAGTTGTGGCCTATACCTCTCGTCAGTTGAAGCCCAACGAAAAGAACTACCCCACTCACGATCTTGAGTTGGCGGCAGTTGTCCATGCATTGATAACATGGAGACATCTCTTGTTGGGAAGGAAAGTGGACATATTCACCGATCACAAGAGTCTCAAGTATATCTTCACTCAACCAAACCTCAACCTCAGGCAAACTCGATGGGTCGAAATGATTCAAGAGTACAATCCAAGTATTGAATATACTCCTGGTAAGGCGAATGTGATCGCAGATGCTCTGAGCAGAAAGGCTTATTGCAACAGTCTAATTCTCAAGCCATTCCAACCGGATCTTTGTGAAGCTTTCCACAAGCTGAATCTTCAAGTTGTTCCTCAAGGCTTTCTTGCCAACCTCATAGTCTCTCCTACTTTAGAAGATAAAATTCGTGAGGCACAACTCCTGGATACCATGGTGAAGAAGGTGAAACGTGGTATTGACAAGGGCATTTCCAAATACAAGTGCTATCGCGTGGATGACAAAGATACTCTTTTCTTCGAGGATCGTATTGTGGTTCCCAAAGGCGATTTGAGAAAAGTCATTATGAATGAGGCACACAATTCCCTCCTATCCATTCATCCTGGAAGTACGAAGATGTACCATGACCTCAAGCAGTCGTATTGGTGGACTCGAATGAAGCGAGAAATTGCTCAATTCGTGAATGAATGTGATGTCTGCAGAAGGGTTAAAGCAGAACACCAAAGACCAGCGGGTCTACTCCAACCTCTTGCTATTCCGGAATGGAAGTTTGATCATATCGAGATGGAATTCGTGACTGGTTTTCCTAAGTCCAAGCGTGGAAATGATGCCATCTTCGTTGTCATTGACAAGCTTACTAAAGTGGCTCATTTTCTTCCTGTCAAAGAATCTATCACAGCAGCTCAGCTGGCAGAGCTATACACCTCCAGAATTGTCTCCTTGCACGGTATTCCGCAATTGATCTCTTCAGACCATGGAAGCATCTTCACTTCTAAGTTCTGGGACTCCTTTCAGAAGGCCATGGGCACCAACATTCGTTTCAGCACAGCTTTCCATCCTCAAACAAGTGGCCAAGTCGAGCGAGTCAATCAAATCCTTGAAGATATGCTCAGGGCTTGTGTCATTTCCTTTGGCATGAAGTGGGAAGAGTGTCTTCCATATGCCGAGTTCTCCTACAACAACAGCTTCCAAGCAAGTTCGGGCAAGGCCCCATTCGAAATTCTCTATGGCAGAAAGTGTCGTACTCCTCTCAATTGGTCCGAGACAGGTGAACGCCAACTTCTTGGCAACGACTTGATCACAGAAGCCGAAGAAATGTGCAAAGTCATTCGTGAAAATCTGAAAGCCGCGCAATCGCGCCAGAAGGGCTATTATGATGACAAGCACCGTGATGTGGCTTTTGAAATCGGAGACCATGTCTACCTCCGCGTCTCTCCAATGAAAGGCACTCGTCGCTTCGGTATCAAAGGGAAGCTTGCCCCTAGATATGTGGGTCCTTTCAAGATCATTGGCAAAAGAGGCAATCTCGCCTATCAACTTGAGCTGCCATCCAACTTTGCAAACGTGCACGATGTGTTTCACGTGTCACAGCTCCGCAAGTGCTTCAAGATTCCTGAGCGCACTATCAACTTTGAAGAAATTGACCTCCAACAAGATCTTTATTATCATGAGCACCCCGTTGCTATTCTTGAAGAAACCGAGCGCAAGACTCGCAACAAGTCAATCAAATTCCTGAAAGTTAAGTGGTCACACCATTCCGACCGAGAAGCCACCTGGGAGCACGAGGATCACCTCCGTTCCGAATATCCGGAGTTCTTTCAGTCCTAGATCTCGGGACGAGATCCTCTTGTAGTGGAGGAGAGTTGTAACACCCCAGATGTATCATGTCCCATTTTGGCTATGTATCAACTTGACCTTCATCCAAATTCTTGTGGGTTTTATCATGTTTGGCCTCATCTTGTTTGGTTATGTGGTTTTATTCTTTTCTTTGTCATGCTCATCTTACCATATTGCATTTGTGCCTCTTGTCTTTTTGCATTCATCCTCATTATGTAGTGCATCTTCATCTCATGTCATCTCATGTTGCATTTTGTCATTCATGTTGTTGCCATGAGCATCATGGGCATAACCTTGTTCCCCCCTTCCATCCATGGCACCCTCACTTCTCCTCCTTTTCCCTCTCTTATTCAAGTGCTATTTTTCTTCCTCAAATAATGTTCATCTTCTCCCTGTTAATCTTGCTCCTTGCCCTAAACCTCTCTGCCAAAGATATCCTTATTTGAAGTTGTTTTGGTCAGGTTCAAAAATGACACAAGTTTGAAAATATTTCAAACTTGTCTTATTTTTCGACCTCTAAAAATGCCCAATGCAATTTATTAAAATAGTGGATAATTCCAGGAGTTGGAGAATATTTTCTTTATCCTCTAACTCCTCTTCTTTTTCCCTGAGCTTTTCTGTTTTCATTTCTGTTTTAATAAATGAAAATGCAGCGCCAGCAGCAGCCAGCGCAGCAACCCCCCCTGGGCCTCGGCCTCCCAGGCCGGCCCAGCTAGCACCGCCGCCAGCCATCCCAGCCAGCCATCCAGCCCGCTTGCTCGCTCGCGCCCTCGTCGTTTCTCACCCAGCCGCCCTGTTACCCAGCAGCCCGTACACCCACGTGGCACTCGCGACCCCACCAGCCAGCCACTGGCTACAGCGCACCCGCCTCTCGCCTTTTCGTCTAGCTCACGCCGCGCGCGCACATGGCCACGGCCGCATCGCCGCCATGTTCCACCCGTCGCCCTAGCCTCCCTTTTATCCCCTCTCTGTGTCCACACGCCCCCTAGGGTTTCCCTCTTCCTCCCATCGCCGCCGCCAGGTGAGTAGACCACCAGATCTACTGCTTCCGCCCCGTCCCGAGCGCATCAGAGTGCGCGTCCTCGTCGCCGGCGTGCTCTCCTTCGGCATCTACCCCGCCTGGCGTGTCCATCTTCTTCCCCGTCGTCCACTACGTCCCCGTCGCCGACTACGTGGAGCCGGAGCCCCTGCAACGACCGCGTCTTCCTCGTCTTCGAACCCGGCCGCCGATGTGTTCGACCTCTTTAGCCTCTCTGCACATGTCCATAGGCTTCGTCATATCACGTAGGGTAGATCCGTGCTCCCTGCCGCTCTTTAAACCCCGCGCCTCGTCGTGGTTTAGTTCGTCGCCGCCCGCTCTGGACCTCGTCGCCGGCAGCGTTTCCGTCGCCGTTGGGCGTCGTGCGTTCCAGGCGCGAGCACGGGATCCCCTTGCGGTCCCGTAGCACCCTTCCGCCGCTCCGTTAGTACGCCGGAGCTGCTCCGGTGATCCCTCCGCCGCCTCTGGCCGCACCGGTGCTCTCCGCTGTGTTCCTCTGTTTTGATCGTCGTCGTAGCAGTTGCTAAAAGGAGCAGAACCCCCTCTCTGTCAGCAGCGCCCGCCTAGCCCAGTGGCTGCAGCAGCACAGCCACACCGGGGAGACCCGGGTTCGAACCCCCGCAGATGCATTTAACCCCCACCTTTTTCTGTGTTTATGCGCGTGTGTGTGTATGACAGTGTGGCCCCACCTGTCATCCTCCCTTAGCCTCTGTTTTCTTTTTTTTATTTATTTTATTCCCCAGCGAATATTCCATTTCTGGCATGTAGTACATTTCCATTTCGGGCAAGTCCTTTTCTGGACGTTTCCAAATATGGAAATGCCTTTTCTGTCATATTCCAATTTAGGCAGGTTTGAACTTAATGCACTTGTGACTATTTTTCTACAGCAACCTAGACATATTATATATGTTTTTGCGGTAGAAAAATCCCACCAATCCAGTGGTGGCATTAGTTTCTGCATTTGAGCAAGTTCATGAACATGTCATTTTACATCATGATGTTGTCTTGTCATTCTTGTGTGTTTTATTTCAAGCATGCTATGAGGTTGTTTGGCACAAGGATAGCTTCATTTTCATGCCTACTTCATGCTAGTACTTGTTCCATGCCATGATATGCCCGGTTCATCTTTTTCCTTCCGGAGCACACATATGCATTGCATATCACATCTCGCATCGCATGTCATGTATTGCATCATATTGCTTGTGCATTGATCCTTGTTTGATTGTGGTTCCGTTGCTTGTGTTCTTGCTTTGGGTAGAGCCGGGAGACGAGTACGTGTACGAGGAACCTGTTGAGAACGCCTACGAGGATCAAGCCTTCAACAACTCTGAGAACCTTGCAGGCAAGATGACCATACCTTCGAAATCACTTCTATCTTTGCTTGCTAGATGCTCGCTCTTTTGCTATGCCATGCTGCGATACCTACCACTTGCTATATCATGCCACCCATATTGCCATGTCAAACCTCTAACCAACCATGTCCTAGCAAACCGTTGTTTGGCTATGTTGCCGCTTTTGCTCAGCCCCTCTTATAGCGTTGCTAGTTGCAGGTGAAGATGAAGTTTGTTCCTTGTTGGAACATGGATACTTTGGGTTATCACAATATCTATTGCTTTAATTAATGCATCTATATACTTGGTAAAGGGTGGAAGGCTCGGCCTTATGCCTGGTGTTTTGTTCCACTCTTGCCACCCTAGTTCCCGTCATACCGGTGTTATGTTCCTTGATTTTGCGTTCCTTACGCGGTTGGGTGATTTATGGGACCCCCGTGACAGTTCGCTTTGAATAAAACTTCTCCAGCAAGGCCCAACCTTGGTTTTACCATTTGCCACCTAAGCCTTTTTCCCTTGGGTTTTCGCGAGCCCGAGGGTCATCTTTATTTACCCCCCCCCCCGGGCCAGTGCTCCTCTGAGTGTTGGTCCAAACTAGAGCACCGTGCGGGACCATTCCTTGGCAACTTGGATTACGTCGGTACCTGTACGCTTAGCTTATCCGGTGTGCCCTGAGAACGAGATATGTGCAGCTCCTATCGGGATTTGTCGGCACAGTCGGGTGGTCTTGCTGGTTTAGTTTTACCATTGTCGAAATGTCATGCGAACCGAGATTCCGAGACTGATCGGGTCTTCCCGGGAGAAGGTTTATTCCTTCGTAAACCGTGAGAGCTTGTGATGGGCTAAGTTGGGACACCCCTGCAGGGTATTATCTTTCGAAAGCCGTGCCCGCGGTTATGAGGCAGATGGGAATTTGTTAATGTCCGGTTGTAGAAAACCCGAAGTTGACCTTAATTAAAATACATCAACCGCGTGTGTAACCGTGATGGTCCCTTCTCGGTGGAGTCCGGGAAGTGAACACGGTGTTGGAGTTATGTTTGACGTAAGTCGTTCAGGATCACTTCTTGATCGCTATTAGCTTCACGACCGTGCCTTGCTTCTCTTCTCGCTCTCTTTTGCGTGCGTAGAAACCATATATGCTAGCCGCTTGCTGCAGCTCCACCTCATTACACCAACCTTCCCTTAAGCTTAAATAGTCTTGATCTCGCGGGTGTGAGATTGCTGAGTCCCCGTGGCTCACAGATTCTACCAAAACAGATGCAGGTACCGATGATACCAGCGCAGAGGGCGCAACTGAGCTGAAGTGGGAATTTGATGAGGCCCTTGGTCGTTACTATGTTTCATTTCCAGACGATCAGTAGTGGAGCCCAGTTGGGGCGATCGGGGATCTGTGTTGCATTTGGGGTATTCTTCTTTTATTTTGGTTCCGTAGTCGGACCTTGAGTGTAAACTGAATGATGGATGTTTAATTATGTATTGTGTGAAGTGGCGACTGTAAGCCAACTATGTATCTCTTTTCCCTTATGTATTACATGGGTTGTGCGAAGATTACCTCACTTGCGACATTGCTTTCAATGCGGTTATGCCTCTAAGTCGTGCTTCGACACGTGGGAGATATAGCCGCATCGAGGGCGTTACAAAAACGTCACAACGTAACTGGGTGATTATAAAGATGCTCTACAGGTGTCTCCGAAGGTGTTCTTTGGGTCGACATAGATCGAGATTAGGATTTGTCACTCCGTGTATCGGAGAGGTAACTCTGGGCCCTCTCGGTAATTCTCATCACTATAAGCCTTGCAAACAATGTGACTAATGAGTTAGTTGCAGGATGAAGCATTACAGAACGAGTAAAGAGACTTGCCAGTAACGAGATTGAACTAGGTATGATGATACCGACGATCGAATCTCGGGCAAGTAACATACCGATGACAAAGGGAATAACGTATGTTGTTATGCGGTTTGACTGGTAAAGATCTTCTTAGAATATGTAGGAGCCAATATGAGCATCCAGGTTCCGCTATTGGTTACTGATCCGAGATGTGTCTCGGTCATGTCTATATAGTTCTCGAACCCGTAGGGTCCACACGGTTAAGGATCGATGACGATTTGTATTATGAGTTATGTGTTTTGATGACCAAAGTTTGTTCGGAGTCCCGGATGAGATCGCGGACGTGACGAGGAGTCTCGAAATGGTCGAGACATAAAGAGTGATATATTGGAAGGATATATTCGGACATCAGAATGGTTCCGGAGAAGTTCAGGTATTTTCCGGAGTACTGGGAGATTACTGTAACCCCCCGGGAGTTGATGGGCCTTAGTGGGCCTTAGTGGGAAGGAGAGGCAGCGGCCAGGTGAAAGCACAAGTGCTCCCTAGGTGGTTTTGGTAATTAATGTCAACATATCTCTTGTTGGACTAACACTTTTATCTAGTATATTTCAGATAAGTTCAACAATGGAGTGGCATGGACTAAAGGATGTGGGAACTCCTTCAAGATGCTAAGGACAAAGGATTGGCTCAAGCTTCAAGCTCAACACTCTTCATTTTACATTTTTAGTGGTCCAAGATCACATTGAGTCTATAGGAAAAGCCAATACTATCAAGGAGGGATGAGGTGTTGCTTAATGAGCCTCTGGCTTCATGTGCTTAGTGATATGCTCCAAAACCCTCAGCTACTTTCTCACTTCCACAAATGACCTAAACCTAAATCCAAAATCGGTCACACCGATTCTTCCTATCCGGTGCCACCGATTCCAAAAGTCATAGCCACTGCCACAAACCCTAAGCAAATTGGTTCTACCGATAGGGATCTCGGTTTCACCGAGATGGGATTGTAATCTCTCTGTGTATGTCCATTATCAAATCTGTCTCACCGAGTTTGAGAAATTGGCACTACCGAGATTACAATGCAAACTCTCTGGAAAACTTATTACCAAAATCGGTCTCACCGAGTTTGAGTAATCGGTCCCACCGAGTTTGCCTGACCAACTCTCTAGAAAGCTTATTACCAAATCGGTCTCACCGAGTTTGTGTAATCGGTCTTACCGAGATTACGTTATGCCCTAACCCTAACCGAATCGGTCTCACCGAGATGCATGTCAGTCCCACCGAAAAACACTAACGGTCACTAGGTTTACTAAATCGATTCGACCGAGTTTAACAATTTGGTCCCACCGAGTTTGGTAAATTGTGTGTAACGGTTAGATTTTGTGTGGAGGCTATATATACCCCTCCACCTCCTCTTCATTCGTGGAGAGAGCCATCAGAACGAACCTACACTTCCAACTTACCTTTTCTGAGAGAGAACCACCTACTCATGTGTTGAGGCCAACCGGCAGTTCCTCTGGTAGGAGCAGGCGGCGTCCGACGCGCTCTCCGCCGAATTCGACGCGGAGATAGTTGAGGAGGAGGCCGAAGCGAAGCAGCCGATCATGTACCCGAAGCCGGGCACGGAGATTGTCGACATCTCCGAGTAGCTACGCTATACGTAGGTTTTTAAGTTTGCATGCTTTTTTATGGATTTGAGAATCTAGTATGAGATGTCCTGATGCAGTTGCGTTGATTTGAGGAGTCTCCGATCACTGCTCGCGGACATGCCCGGACGCGTTCACAGGTGTTTTAGGGGCCATATTTGTCATATCCAGCTGTAGATGCTCTCGCTATGGTTAAAAAGTTACGATGTCTCAAGATTTCATCTCAACGTGTTCTACATCACAAGAAACAAAAACAAAAGCAAAATAAATCAGATCGTCAATGCTAAATAAATGTACTATTCACAGCAAATTTGAATTGTGTTTTCATAATTGGATTTATCTTTTTTATTCTCAAGTTATGAATCACATTTGGTCTTCAAATTTCAGAGCCTGGATGCCCAGTGGGCCACGGCCCACCCTGTGATTCGGCCACCCTGGGTTGAAAGAGACCCCCCTCCTTCGCGCCTTTAGCGCCCGTTAGCGAATCCAGCGCCCGCTGCTTCGCTTGCATGGGCCTGGCCCAGGAAAGCTCGCTGGTTGCCGCCGCCCGCTCGGTCGCTCGCTCGCCCGCTCGATCGTCTGCTCCCGCGGCTCGCTTGTTGTTGCTGCATCGCTTGCTCAAAAAAGCTGCCCGCTCGATTACTTTTTTCTTCACTCAAAAAATGCTACAACACGTATTGGTTTTCTTGGAAAAAACAAACCGGTTTGCTATAGTATGTACCCTTGTCCTTCGAAAAAAGTTCATCGAATTCGACAAAAGTTCACCGAATTCGAAAGAAGTTCACTGAATTCAAAAAAAAAGTTCAGCCTGTTCGAAAAAAGTTCATTGAATTCAAAAAAGTTCACCGAATTCAAAAAAAAGATCATCGAATTCAGGAAAAGTTCATCGAATTTAGAAAAAAAACACCGAATTCGTAAAAAGTTCACCGAATTTTAAAATAGTTTATCGAATTTGAAAAAAAAATCATCGATTTTACACAAGAAGTTCGCGGATTTGAAAAAATTTTCATCGAACCTAGGAAGAAGAAAAAGAAAAAAGAAAATAATATAATGAAAATAAAAAAACGCAAACATAAGAAAAAAAGAAAGAAGAAAAGACATAAATATATGAAAATTAGCACGTCAGTTAGGTTGGTGCAGTGGTTACTGGAGCTTACTATTAAGTAGGACGTCAGGGTGCCGAATATGATTTAGCGGGTTGTAAGGCTTAATTTTTTTTGAAAATATTAATAATTGGAAGAACATTTCCCACTGCTGGCCCACCCTCGTTGCAAGGCTTTTTTTTGAAAAAAATAATAATTAGAAGAACAATTTCCACTGTTGGCCCACCCTGGCCTAATGGGCTAGCTCCGATACTGGTGGTACGTACATGCTATGTTAGTACTGTCAACTTTCAATACGTTTTTGTAACTTTTATATTGTCTTCAAATAAAGTAGAAGGGAAATTCACTTTATTGTTGATGTTACAATGTCCTGGCTTAAGAGCTTTGCTGGAAATAGATGATATAAATGGCATCAGTTGCCTCCTACTAGAAGATCCGGAGGTGTTCTACTTGGTACCAATGGCATCAGTTGTCTCCTACTAGAAGATCCAGATGTCTTCTACTTGGTACCAATGATGTGGATTTTTATATGTTGAATTTTGAATGTGGTAAACACTTTATTGTGCCTTGATTAAAGAGAAATGCAGTGATTTTCATTA